>JBAMCE010000553.1:5630000-6230000 GCA_037075305.1 Drosophila kanekoi | reverse complement strand
TTCTATGTACACAAATCAACAGAAAAACATATTTGTTGTCCCACTGTGCGTAAAGGCGCACAATCATATGTATCATTTATTTATACATATTACTTACTATATGTTGATATAGTATAGTTTAACAAAAGCTCTCGGCCGTTCCAAGCGTTTGGCGTCAGTTGGTTGACGGCGAGCACGGAGCGCGGTTGTGAATATTCGATGAATTTTGGGGAACTTGAGGAGGGAGCTCATTAAAATTTTAGTCATTAGGCAGATAAACAATCAAAATTGTTGGTTCGCTTAGACGGATTTTAGCCAATAATGAAGTGCCTGGTTATATTTGGACTGATTGTGGCCGTGTTTGCTGGCATTGTGGGCTACGGTTATCTGTTGTTCACAGACTTGACACGTCCACTGCCCAGGCCAGAGTACAAAGACGATACGTATTGGGGACCCGGCGATGGCAAGAATTATGTGCCCGATACGAAAATCTATGATTTCAAATTGGATGTGCCCAAGGCGGAAATTGAGGATTTGCGACAGCAACTGAATCGCACACTGCGGCTAACCGAACCCCTCGATGGCATCGCCTTTGAGTATGGCTTCAACACGTACGCATTGGAGCAGTTTGTGGAATACTGGCGTGACAAGTACCTAACCAACTGGGATGAGCGCCAGGCGTATTTGAACTCGCTGAAGCAATACACCACCGAGATACAAGGGTGAGTGTGTGTGTGTGTGTGTGATTGTGAGCATCTGTGGACAACTCTCCACATGGCCTAAGCCAATTTCATAAATTTCCACAATCTGCAGCTTAAAGATTCACTACATACACGAACGCGTTTCCGAGGAGGTGGCGGAAAAGAAGCACGTCTATCCGCTGTTGCTGCTCCACGGCTGGCCGGGTTCGGTGCGTGAATTTTACGATTTTATACCAATGCTGGGCAAGGATCAAAACATTACCGACTATGCCTTTGAAGTGGTTGCACCCTCCCTCGTTGGCTTCGGCTGGTCGGATGTGAGTATATATATATATATTTAATGTCTATTGATTTATGGCAATGTCATGTGTTTTATTTCCCTAGGCTGCCACACGCGTGGGCTTCAATGCCGCTGAAATGGCCACCGTGATGCGTAATCTGATGTTGAGACTGGGCCACAAGAAGTTCTTCATTCAGGGCGGCGATTGGGGCAGCATTATTGGCAGCAACCTGGCCACACTCTATCCGGATAATGTGCTGGGCTATCATTCAAATATGTGCATACTGAGCACACCGCTCTCCTTCCTCAAGAGCGTCTATATCAATTACTATCCCGAGAAGGTGCTGAAGTCGCGCATGTTTTACGATCACCATGTGGGCATATGGGAAAAGTATCAGATGCTCCTTGTGGAGAGTGGTTATTATCATTTGCAGGCTACCAAGCCTGACACCATTGGCGCCGCACTTACCTCCAGTCCGGTTGCGCTGGCCGCCTACATTCTCGAAAAGTTCCAGACCTGCACTGGGCCCAGCATGCAGCAGGACTTTGGCGGCATTGTTACCGTCTTTGGCCTGGAGGCGGTGCTCGATAATCTGATGATCTATTATCTGAACAATGCGGCTACCACAGCTGCACGTTTCTATGCCGAGAACGTGTCCAAGCCATATCGTGACCTGCAGCTGGATCGCGTGCAGACCCCCGTGCCCATGGGCTGTGCTCGCTTTAGGTTTGATTTGCCCGCAGCTTCGGAATGGCAGCTGCAGGACAAGTACACCAACATAAAGCACAGCATGTATTTCCAGCACGGCGGCCATTTTGCTGCCATGGAAATGCCATCCATGTTGTACAATGACTTCACGGCATTTGTGAAAAAAGTTGGACTGCACCCTGAAAGTTAAGAAGTTAAGAATGTTGTACCTCTCATAGAGCACAGAATGTATTGATAATAAAGTAAAGACAAGAGAAACTGTAACCTTTATCCTTTTAAAAATCTAATCTGGTCATAAGATCACAGAGGGATATCACATTCCAGTAGAAAGTAGTGCCATTCGCATCGTCGACCACTGAGCGTTAGCGAGGGGAACACAATCTAATCTATTTCATTTTAAAAAGCGCGCTCTTTCTTAAAATTCAACTTCTTTTGCTTTCCAACACTGAATGCTGCACTTTATGTTTTCGTGTTTGTTGCTTGTCATCGTTTCAGCCGCACTTTTTCTTGCAACTGATATGAACAAAATATCGTTTCATATTCAATTAGCACAAAATCATGTTTATCAATTGTCTTGCTGCTTTGTCATGCTCGCAATGCATAATGACTGTGTGCTAAGGAGGAGAGCTTTAATTTGTTATACCGATTTATGTAAATGAAGTCTTAAAATCTATGCCAAATATGTATATTGAAAAACCTTTTATCTGCGTATCTAAAAGCTTATCAAATTGTTGCATAAGAAAATAGCGATTAAAGAGGAGTCGTCGCTGAATTCAATTTACTTATATTTATTTATGCAAAATAACTTCATTTACATTTTCGTGCAAGCTTTGACTCACGAGAGGCACGATTAACGGTCGATCGCACTGCTCTCCTATCTACCTAAGTATTCATGTATGTTTATTAAAGTGTGTGTGTGCATGTGTATGTGAATGAGCACATACCCCGGTTAAGAAGAGCAAAAAAGCAACTACATTGCGTGCCATTTGTATAGAACCTTTGAACTTTATGTGAAACTTTATATGAAAATATGGTAACTTGCGTAATGCATATGGTTTGTTGTTTACTGAATACGCATACTAACAGGATGGATGTTTTCTATTGGGATCATTATGTTCTATAAATTGTGTGTGCTTATACCGTTACACTACTGAGTAATAAATATATGTATTAATTACTCATTTACGCTACACAAAGCTTTATCGCGCACGATCTCAAAGTGACTCTATTATTATGAGTGGGAACGTTCATATTGTATTGCAATTCAGCGTGTGCTGATTTTTTTTGTTCGTCTCTTAATCATGATATTCGTTTCTGTTTATTTCTTAACGCAATTTTTGCTCACAGCAAGCGACCGGTCTCCGTTGATTTTCGCTGTTCAGCAGTTGTCTTTGTGAAGCGAAAGCGCGCGGTCGCGTTGGTCTTGGAGCGTTTGAGGCATAGAAAAATATAATTAGTCGTTAGACCACAGCTGGATTCCAAATACCAAAAAAAAAAAAACAGCAAGAAAAATGCCATCTGCATCGACGACATTTGTGCGCATACTGATCGGCGGCTTTGCCATCCTGGTCGCTGTCGGCTACAAGAACTATCGCGATCTGGGCGCGCCCGGCAAGCGGCCAGACTTGGATAATAATGAATATTGGGGACCTAAGCTGAAGGGTTCATACCAAGAAAATAAGGTCGTTTCGCCTTATGACATAAGTGTTGCGCCCGAGGTAGGTCATAGATCAAAATTTGCATTTCTTTTTCTTTTTGCTGTATACCAAAAACACGTTTGCCCAGTTGCCTTGCATATTAATTGTTTTTTTTTTCTTTTCTTTTTTCTTTAACCCTCAAGGTTATTGCCGATTTAAAGGCACAGCTGGAGCGTCCGCTGAAGCTGCAGGAGCCACTGGAAGGCGTCGGCTTCGAGTACGGTTTCAATACCAAGGAATTGAACAAGGTTGTGAAATATTGGCGGGACAGCTATTTGACCAAATGGAATGAACGCGAGCAGTTCCTTAAGAAATTCAAGCATTTCCAGACCGAAATCCAGGGGTAAGCAATGCGTTTTGTGCCCGTTTGTATGTTGGATCATACATATGTATTGGCATATATTATGATAATTTCTGATTGATATTCATTCTCGTCAACTTATTTGCAATTGTTACAGTTTAAGAATTCACTTTATACACGCCAAGCCCAGCAATGCAGCAGGTAAAAAGGTGCTGCCTCTGCTCTTGATGCACGGCTGGCCCGGCACCGTGCGTGAATTTTACGATTTTATCCCACTGCTGACCACGGGCAGCGATAAGAGCGATTATGTCTTTGAGGTCATAGCGCCCAGTTTGCCAGGCTATGGTTGGTCTCAGGTGAGATTTAACTGAGTTTTGTTCCAGGTTGCAGTCCCCTGAACACTTCTACTCTTCCATATAGGGCGCTGCGAGGCCTGGTCTGGGCGTGGCTCAGGTGTCGGTGATCATGCGAAATCTGATGCTGCGTCTGGGCTTCAATAAGTTCCTCATTCAGGGCGGCGATTGGGGCAGCCTTATTGGCGCCAATGTGGCTTCATTGTTCCCGGAAAACACCCTGGGCTATCACTCTAACCTGTGTGCTAACAACAGTCCCATGGGCAATCTCCGCCAGCTGCTTGCCACCATCTTCCCGTCCTTCTACATTGACAGCCAGTACGCACACTTCTACAAAGGCCTGGGTGACACGTTCTTCATGATCCTGGAGGAGTTCGGCTATGCGCATATACAGGCCACCAAGCCGGACACCATTGGCTCGGCGCTGGCCAACAATCCCGTCGGCCTGGCGGCGTACATTCTCGAAAAGTTCTCCACGTGGACGAATGCAGAGTACAAGAAATTGGAGGATGGCGGTCTGACCAAGCATTTCACCTACGATCAGCTGCTGGATAACATTATGATTTACTATGTGACCAACTCGATAACCACATCCGTGCGTTTGTATTCCGAGTCAATGAATAGCGCACAGTTGAGCCTCAACGTGGACAGTGTGCCCATCAAGGCGCCTACCGGCTGTGCACGCTTCGCCCATGAGGTCGCGCACACTCCGGACTCGGTGCTGGCCAACAAATTTCCGAATCTGGTACACAGCACACATTATTCCGATGGTGGGCATTTCCCTGCGTTCCAGGTGCCACAGCAGCTCTATGACGACTTTGTGGCATATGTGAAGAAGGCTTTTCCTTAAACTTGAATGAGTCCATTTCAATTTTATGTTGTACTTTAAGAAGCGGCACAAGGAATATATAAAACATTTGTTTATTTTTTATATAAAAAAAAACTATGAAATTGATAAGATTGTTTATTTATCAATAGGCATTATCGGAATGCTAAAGAGGTCTCAATTTGATAAGTCTGGGCTCGGAAACAAATAACATATACAATTGTCTACAGAATAACAATCAGTTCTCTGTCCAAAGTAAAGTATATACATATAATGTACATATACGAAGCTTAGACAAAAGTTTCGTAATAGATAAGTTATGGGCATGTGCGACTCTCACATACCCTTTATTTATAAAAAATACGTTTTTATGTAACTTTGAATTCGCTTGAGCTAGTATCTGAATCTCATTTAAGAAACTCATTAATTGTCACACTCATTAATTTTGCTGTACTTGAAATACCCTTCAAACGGAGACCGAGCGCGTTTGACCTAGCTAGCCGCGCAGCTGCATCTAAAATTACCCCCAATTTGCAAAGTAGAAAATTACCCAACACGCCAAAAGCGAGCTTTGGCAAAAGCTTTAAAGCCGGCTAGATTGTTTGGCATATGCGACGTGCGAAAGCTCCTGCTCTACATTCAAATCTAACCTCAAGTTTATTTTTAAGCCGAATGACTTTTCAAATGTAGCGCAGTTTAACAAACAAAATCACATATCATCGTGTGTGCGCGAAGTTTGACGAACACTAAAAGAAAAACAAAAATAACTACAATCTCAGCTAAATGACTGTCCGTTTGGTCGCAGTGGGGAGAGTCAGTGTGACGGGAACCTTTGACTGGAGAGGAAGTGCGACGAACTGCCTAATATGTCAACCTTTGCTCGACTTCTGGTGCTGCTGCTGGCCATTGGCGGCGGCATGCTCTATAAGCGTCTGAATCAGCTGTGGGGCGATCTGCCGGCGCCCACGCTGGATCCAGAGCAATGGTGGGGCGATGAGGAGCAGCCCAAAGATTATGCCGCCTATCTGGCCAACAGTTCCGAGGTGGTGGGCAATCGTCTCTTGTACCCACAGACGGTAAGTGATAATATGGATATAAAGAGAGTAACTAGAGAAATAACCCGAATTATCAGATACCAAAGCTTTGAACTGAGAGTGAGCTTTCCCCCACTTGGAGTTCTTGTTTGCCAGGACACACCCTTTTATTTATTTATATACTCAAGCTGATATCTTTCTTTTCCTCTTTCTCTTCAATCGTCAGACTATTGAGGCTTTGGCTAAGCAATTGAATCGCACGCTACGCCTAACACCGCCCCTTGAGGGCGTGGCCTTTGAATATGGCTTCAATAGCGACTACCTGAAGGAACTGGTCACCTATTGGCGCGACGATTACTTGCCGCGTTGGCGCGAACGTGAGGTCTTCCTGTGGCAATTTAATCACTTTACCACCGAAATTCAAGGGTGAGTGCCGGTATGATAAGCGCTTATCACGTTCATCCACTTGATAAGCTGTAATTTAGTCTACGCATGCATTTTCTGAACCTGATGGTCTACGATGACAACAAGGTGGGCAAGAACCATTATCCGGTGCTGCTGCTGCACGGCTGGCCGGGCTCGGTGCGTGAGTTTTACGACTTAATACACCTGCTGCATCAAAGTAATTTGGATCCGAATAACAAGTACATATTCAACGTGATTGTGCCCAGCTTGCCCGGCTATGGCTGGTCACAGGTAGATATGAATATATATATAATCGATTGATTGCCTTAATAATTATATGCTTCAATTCTCAGGGCACGTCAAAGCCAGGGTTGGGCCCGGCTCAGATGGCTGTGATGCTGCGTAATCTGATGTTGCGTCTGGGCTATGACAAGTTCTTTATACAAGGCGGCGATTGGGGCTCCGTGCTGGGCTCGCACATAGCCACGCTTTATCCGGAAAATGTGCTCGGCTATCACTCGAATATGTGCAACAATTTGAGTCCCAGATCCCAGGTGAAGGGCTTGCTGGCAGGCATCTGGCCACGCCTGTTTGTGCCCAGTGGCTTTGAGGATTTCTTCTTTCCCAAATCTCGCGAGTTCAGCTACCTAATGGAGGAGAGCGGCTATTTCCATCTGCAGGCCACAAAGCCCGATACTGTTGGCGCCGCGCTGTCCGACAATCCTGTCGGACTGGCCGCCTACATACTCGAAAAGTTCTCCACGTGGACCAATGCCAGCTATCGTTCACTGCCCGATGGCGGACTCAAGCAGCGCTACACGCTGGACGCCCTGTTTGATAATGTGATGATCTACTATTTGACCAACTCCATAACGACATCACAGCGCCTCTACGCCGAGGCGTATACCAAGGCGCAGCAGCAACTGCAGATGGAACGTGTGCCCACCTCTGTGCCCACGGGTTGTGCCCGTTTTAAGGGTGATATTATGCAGTTTCTGGATCTACAGCTGCGGGACAAGTATAAGAATTTAATACACAGCACCTACTACAAAAGGGGTGGACACTTTGCGGCCCTGGAGCTGCCCAAGGTCTTGTACAAGGATTTCATCGAATTTGTTAAGAAAGTTGAGCGCAAATTTAAAATAAAATCTTTGTAAGCTACAAATAAAATTTGAATAACTGATATATGCATATATTGAATCGTATATCGATGCCAATCGATGTTGGTATCGATGCCCCAACTGAAGCCGCTGTCACTTGATCCTGCCGCTTTGCGCCAGCGTTGCCACACTGTCAAAGCTCAATTAAAAAGGAAACGCAGATTAAACAATACCAATTTATAGGCGAGAGCAGTCGCAAAGCAAGCAGGCAAAAATAAGTCACAAGACTATAAACGAAAAATTTATTAATTCCGATTTAGGCACAACCAGTAAATCCATTTGCAAATAAACGACACTATTATAGAAAAATATAAACCAAAAATTTATATATTTATAAGGCCATTTCGTTGACACGTACATCAAACCATAAATTCCCGAAAGCCATAAAGCCGCAGCTGCAAAAGTGTTACAGTAAATAGTCAATATTACTTATAGACATATATATGTATATACATTTAAGATATACAGTTACACAGATTGAAAGACGTGCAAGATGAGCGACCTGAAGCCAACTGTCTCGCTGACCAGCGCCAATGGGGAGAACATGTCGCGCCACCAGATGCTCGACTGGGTCAACAATATGGTCAATGGACACTTCAAGAAAATTGAAGAGATGGCTTCGGGTGAGCGTAGCTGGAGGTGAGACCTAACAAAGCAGATCGGTATAAAACAGCTTCAATCTCTGCTTCAGGTGTTGCCTATTGCCAAATGATGGAAATGATCTTTCCGAACTGCATCAATTTGAAGCGCGTGAAAATGTCGGCCAAGCTGGAGCATGAGTTTTTTCACAATATGAAGCTCTTTCAGGGCGCCCTCACACGCGTCAAGCTGGACAAGACTGTGCCGCTGGAACGCTTGATAAAGGGTCGTTTCCAAGATAACTTCGAGTTCCTGCAATGGTTCAAAAAGTTCTTCGACTCGCAGGCGCCTGGCCTGGAGAATATCAAATCGGCAGCCAATGCGGTCCAGCCGAAGCCGATCAAGCCGCGCGCCATGATGAAAGTGGAGCCATCAAATGATTTTCTCGAATCCCAAATTGACGATTTAAATACAAAAATTGCCCGCACAATTGAGATCCGCGATCAGGCGTATGAGAAGCTGCGCAAGATCGAGATACTCCTCACGGAGACGATCAACAATAATGAGCATGTCGAGTTCTGCAATCGGGTCTGCGAGGTGCTCTACAAGACCGATCAGAACGACATTGTCGGCACCGCCGGCGAGGATAGCCTGGACAGTGCCATTGATGACCTGAACGATGGGATGTATTAGTTTATTTTAGGAACTGCTGTTGTATTATGCGAATTAAATCGATTCCATTTATTGTGTGCATATTAGAGCATTATTGTCAATCATTGGGATCAGGGCTGCTTTCCTCAGAACTGGAGCTGGCATAGCCGCCCAATAAGCTGAGCGCTCCAGCAGCCGACGATGTCGCTACTGTACTGGGTACATCTATATTGCCTGCTGCTTCTCCTCCTGTTGCTGCTATTGCTTCTGATGTCACCTCTGCTGCTGCTGCTGATGCTTCTCCTGGTGTTCCTCCAGCTGCTTCTTCTCCTGCTGTTACTGTTTGTGTTGACGCCGGCTTACGCTTAATGCCCAAATCCTGCAGCTGCAGCTGCGTGCTTAGCACCTTTTGCCGCTTCAGACCCCCAAATGTGGTTATCGTGGCGCCCGGTAAAGCTGGCTTCATGAGCAGATCGAGGCGCTGCTCCGACTCCTGTTCCAAGGCGCTTCTGGTTTGCAGTTTCATCAATGCCGCCATTTCTCTATCTTGCGGTGTCTCTGGCAATAGCGCAATGTCCAGACTGCTTTTTGCCAGCAGCTGACGATCCACCTCCTGTTGGCCCTTCAGCTCTTTCTTCTGCTCGCGGAATACTGCACGCAATCGAAAGTTGGCCACGTAATTATCATCCCAGACGCTGTGATTACGCTCAACCAGCTTTTGGAGCACAGGCTTGGCATCGGCTGCCGCTTTGACGTCTTTGGCCTGGTGCTCCAGCTTGTACATGGCATCATCGAAGAGTCGTTTCTGCACCTCCTTAGTCTCGGGCACCACCTGCTCGTTCTGTAGCGGATCCCAGCGATTCTCCTGCCGTCGCGCGCCCGACAGTATTACATAGTCCAGATTACCGGGATCTGTTTGGATCTCAAAGTGGTTGTCGCATAAATGGCATTTCATGCGAAACTTGTAAATGGGCGTTGTGTAGTACATGCCCACCTTGGTCTTTTCCGCATTGTAGCGCACGCCCATGCCAATGTGATTCTTGCAGCCATCGCACCAAATATTGTAGGGCATCTCGAAGCGGATGATAATGATGCCCAGATGGATTTTGCGAGCACGCTCACGCAGAGCATGAGAGCCTTGGAATTTGTTGAGTCCGCCCTTCTTCGGATCATAGTCGGGCGGATAGTATTTGTTTTGACCCTTTCGTTCGCCCATTTTAATAAGAATGCACAAATTCTTTCGAAGCACACACAAATTGTTTACGTACTGCTTACGCTCACTGGCGCCATCTGTCGTCAACAGCTGTTTCGTTAGCTTAGTTCCGATAACAATTAGATAAGCGTGCGCTGCGCCAATCGATAGCTATCGCCTACTTGCTCATTCCTAATATATGCATATAGTTGACAATACGCGTGTGACGGCGATCTGAGGCTTTTATTAACCCGTTTTTGCCACGTAAATTGATTTGAATTAGTTTCGAACGCTGCAATTGCCATTGCAAAATGATTATCTACACAAATGAGGGCAATCCGCTGGGCCTGCAGCTTCTGGTGCTCGCTAAATTCGCCAAGCGGGCGGTCCAAGTGCAGTTGGTTAACCTAAATGGTAAGACGAAAAAAATCCCCGCGAGCCGGCAACGTGCAGCGTCTGAATAACAGTTAACTGATGCAACAACGCTTGCAACTTACAGATGCCAAGTACAAGGATTTGCTGGTGCTGCCCACGCTCGAACTGGACAACGGCTTGCGCTTGTTCTCCACGGCAGCCATAGCCAAATATTTACTGGGCGACGAGGGTCAGCAGCGGGACGAGGTATGTGTTGCCCCCTAGAAGGTTAATTCAATTAGTCTTAATATCATATAATTATAGTGGCTGGAGTGGTCCACAACACTGTTGGCGCCAGCGCTGGCTCACCACATGGCCGTCGGCCATCGCGCGGATCCGAACGCCTTGCCTGTGCTAAACGGTCTCGTAAAGAAGCTCGACGATTGCCTCAGGAACGCGCCGTTTTTGGCTGGCGATAAGTTAAGCGCCGCGGACATAGCCATCTGGTGCTTACTGGCGCCTGATGGCACACTCAAAGGTGCCCAACACGTGGATAATCTACGCAGCTGGTACGACAAAATAAAAGCTTTGCCTGAGGTGCAGCAAGTGCTGGGCGAGCAGCCCTTAAAGGAGCTTAGCTTCAATGCGTTGCAGCAGGCAAATCGTTATGGTGGACTCCATCATGTGCCGCTCAAGCGTTCCAGCTCGGTGGATGCTGGCAAACTGCTGGCCGATACAGCTCCCACCGTGGCAGACACCATTACGGACGAGGAGATCAATGCGGCACGCGCTGCCTTCATATACTCTAAACCAAAGGAGCTGGCAGAAGCACGCACTGTGCTGCCAAAGGCTGGAGAACGCAATGTGCTTATCACCTCAGCCCTGCCGTATGTTAATAATGTGCCACATTTGGGCAACATTATTGGCTGTGTGCTATCCGCTGACATCTTTGCGCGCTACTCCCGTGCAGCTGGCTACAATACGCTGCTCATTTGTGGCACGGATGAGTATGGCACGGCCACGGAGAATAAGGCTCTGGCCGAGAATATGACACCGCGTGAGATTTGCGACAAGTATTTCGAGCTGCACAATTCCATTTACCGCTGGTTCGGCATTGGTTTTGATTACTTTGGACGCACCACCACCCAGGAGCAAACCGAGTTAGTTGAATTGAGTTTATAAAAAGGACAACATTTTATTCATGCTAGCTTCTTTTGTTTTCAGCATTGTACAAGAGGCTTTCCATGATGTCTACAATGCGGGCTACATACTTACCGAGAGCGTGGAGCAGCTGTTGTGCCAAAAATGCGATCGTTTCCTAGCCGATCGGTGAATATGATCTACATATAATTGGAAAGCATCTAATTTTCCTTTTCACAGCTTTGTGGAGGGCACCTGTCCGCATCCTGGCTGTGGCTATGAGGATGCACGCGGTGATCAGTGCGACAAGTGCGGCAAGCTGGTGAATGCCACCGAATTGGTGCGTCCACGTTGCAAGGTGTGCAACACCGCGCCCGTGCTACGCTCCTCGGATCAACTGTTTCTGGATCTGCCCAAATCGGAGCCGCAGTTGCGAGAGTGGGTTGATCGTGTTGAACAGGGCTGGACGCATAATGCTCGGGTTATAACACGAGCCTGGCTGCGCGAGGGCCTGAAGCCACGCTGCATTACGCGCGATCTCAAATGGGGCATACCCGTGCCGCACAAGAACTTTGAGAAGAAGGTCTTCTATGTGTGGTTCGATGCACCGTTTGGCTATGTGTCCATGACCAAGCGCTACACCAAGGAGTATCTGCAGTGGTGGCAGCCCGCTGCTGGCACTAATGTGGAGCTGTTCCAGTTTATGGCCAAGGACAATGTGCCCTTCCATTCGGTCGTGTGGCCCAGTGTGCTCCTGGCCATCAACAAGGGCAACACGCTGGTCAGCCACATCATGGCCACGGAATATCTGAACTATGAGGATGGCAAATTTAGCAAGAGTCGCGGCATTGGCGTTTTTGGCAATGACGCCCAGGAGACGGGCATACCCGCTGACGTTTGGCGCTTCTATTTGGCATCGGCACGTCCAGAGGGTCAGGATTCCAGCTTCAGCTGGAATGATTTGGCCGCACGTAACAACTCCGAATTGCTCAACAATTTGGGCAACTTTGTAAATCGCGCATTGGTCTTCTGCGAAAAGAATTTCAATAGCACAGTGCCGCAAATCGTACTCAACCAGGACGAGCTGGTGCTCCTGGCGCTCATCAATCGCGAGCTGCGTGGCTACATCAACTCCCTGGAGAAGGCCAAGCTACGCGATGGCATACGTCATCTGCTGGCAATTTCACGCCATGGCAATGGCTACATGCAAACCCAACAGCCTTGGGTGCTGCTCAAGGGCAACGATGAGCAGAAGTCTCGCGCCGCCACCATCATTGGCCTGTGCGCCAATATAGCCTGTCTGCTGGCCAACCTGCTCTTCCCCTACATGCCCAGCACGGCTCGCAACCTGTTCGCTCAGCTGAATGCCAAGCAAACGCCACTCGACGCCAAGTAAGTATTTCCAATAGGCATAATCCTGGACATATCATTACATTTCTAATTGATTTTTAGCAAACCCCTGGCCACCATCCTATTGCCGACGGGACACAAGATTGGAAAGCCCTCACCACTGTTCACCAAATTGGAGCAGGCGTTCATCGATGAGCTCAAGGGCAAATATGGCGGCTCGCAGGAAACCAGGGCGGAGGCGCCACAACAACCAGCAGAGCTGGAGGCAGCAGTGCAGGCGCAGGCGGACAAGGTGCGTCAACTGAAGGCGAGCACAAAAGACAAGACCGTTTGGCAGCCGGAGGTTAACAAGCTGCTCGAGCTGAAGAAACAGCTGGAAGCGGCGCAGAAGACGACGCCCGCAGTAGCCGCCACTCCACCTTCAGCCACACAATCTGTGCAAGATCTGGAGAATGCTGTGCAGGCGCAAGGCGAGAAGGTGCGTCAGCTCAAGTCCAGCACGAAAGACAAGGCTGTCTGGCAGCCCGAGGTGAATGTGCTGCTCGCTTTAAAGAAGCAACTGGAAGCGGCCAAGGCAGCGCCTGCGGCTGCCGCACCAGCCGCTGCGCCAGCAGCTCCACCAGCCAACGCCGCCGCGGATGCGGGCAAAGTAAAAGCACTCGAGGACAAAATCGCACAGCAAGGCGAGAAGGTGCGCAGCCTAAAGGCCAGCGGGGATGCGACCATTTGGAAGCCCGAGCTTGACGTGCTCCTAAATCTGAAGAAGGAGCTGGCGGCGCTGACTGGCGCACCACCAGCTGCCACGCAGAGCAAGAATAAGAAGAAAAAGTAAAGCTTAGTCATATATACATACAATATTCGAAGGTTGCAAACAAGTCTATTCATTTTTTTCATTAAGTTATTTCGCGTTGCTTTTGCATTTAAAAAATCGTCCTATATTTATTTACAAGTATTGCAGAAATTTCCTTTAGTAATTTATTCAGTTTGTGAAAATAGTAAATATATATTGACTCTGATATTATGGAATGTTTTTTAATGTCTGAAAAGATTCAAAGAAATCCGGATTACACGAATATTAAAATCAAATTCCAACAAGATTAAAAGATACCTTCCAGTTTCATTATAAATTTTAGATTTAAAATCTCTAAAAACAATTTTAAATTGGCTTAAGCCAATGATATAAAACCGTTAATAATTTTTATTTTAAAATTTTAAATAGTGGAAAACGAATGAACCGAAATATCTTTTTAAACGGTCAAATATCGAAAGAAAGTAACATCAACTGTCATTCCTGCATAACTAAGCAAATCTATCGATTTATCGATATTTCTGAAAACATAGCAACATACAACTCTGACAAAATACTGAAAAAAGTACTGAGCGAAAAACTCTGTCATCGTCATCGTTCATTGTCTTCACATTAATTGCTTGAAAAAGAAAAAAGGCCGGATTAACTTTAATATTAGTAGAAAATAAATAAGTTTAAAACTATATAGGTGGAAGCCTATGCCAGTTACAGTTGCCGTGCACATACATACCATATACACACACACATACGGAATAACACAAGTTGCGATAGTATAAAAATAACAACAACATCATCAAAACCAAACACTGCCCCGAATTCGTGAATCACCAACGAAATTATGGAACAAACACAGATTACAGATGCGGAAAAGGTTCGCATTGTCTCCGATTTTATATTGCATGCACCACCCGGTGAATTCAACGAGGTCTTCAACGACGTCCGCGAACTACTAAAGAACGATGCCTTGCTGAAGGATGGCGCTAGCCACGCCTTCTCCCAATACAACAAGGACCAGTTGACGCCCGTGCGGGTCGAGGGCAGTGAACACAACGCGATCATCTCCGAATACAACGATTTGGGTGCGTATTTCAACACTATCCATATACCGACATATATTTATTTTTTTTAATGTTGGGGGAGGAGTAAGAGTGGGCGTCAGCTGGTGAGAGTTGGTTCCCGTATGTTTTGTGAGGCTTACCATATATGGGCATAAGCTTCAAAATGCAGCCAAAACACACAGACCTACATGCATACATACATACATACATACATATATACATATGTACAAACACTGACGACACTTGGTTACACTGAAAACAATCGATGTTTAATTGCACACAGATGTAAAGTTAATTACTTCTTATATTATTTTTTTCCCAATTAACTAAAATGAAAGCCTTCACAAAAAATGTGAAAAAAGTAAATAATTTTATATTAAACCTGGTAAAATGGTTTCTGGAAATTTATTTTTATCAACAGTTAGTTACAGATAAGAATTCATTGATCACACGAATTCATTAATATATCTGGCTTTCTTTATCGTAAATGATTATAAATATAAAAATATATATAAACAATTTGTTTAGTAAATATGTATACAAATTTGCAGGGAACGGTCGCTTCTATGATCCTCGCACTAAGCAGTCCTTCAAATACGACCACCTACGGAAAGAGGCGTCCGACTACCAGGATTTGGAGGCAGATGCTAGCGCAGAGTCGTGGCGCGCTGCCCTGGACCTGGCCACCCTTGCATATACCGCCAACCACTACAGGCACGGCGTAAGTAAACACCTCTGGATATTCTTACATGCCTCGATTTCTGATTTATTTTGATAATTTTGTTTTTGCACACAGGTAAGCTCCGTGTTTGGCAAGTCGCAAGGCAACCAGGTGACGCTGACTGTTTGCATTGAGGACCATCAGTTTCAGCCGAAGAACTACTGGAATGGCAGGTGGCGTTCGCAGTGGCACGTCAGCTTCCAAGCTGGCAGCGGCACGGCGGAACTGAAGGGCGTGCTCAAGGTGCAGGTGCACTATTACGAGGATGGCAATGTCCAGCTGGTCTCGTCAAAGGATTGCCGTGAGAGTCTTGTTGTGTCCAATGAACAGCAATTGGCCAATGAGGTTATACGTCTGATCGAAGAGGCGGAGAACGAATATCAGCTAGCCATCTCGGAGAACTACCAAACCATGTCGGATACCACGTTCAAGGCGATGCGCCGACAGCTGCCCATTACCAGAACTAAGATCGACTGGAGCAAAATCGTTTCGTACAGCATTGGCAAAGAGCTAAAAACGCAATAAGACAAGGAGCAGCAAGCGGAAGCCAGAGGCACGCCAGCATACCCGTTGCCCATGGCAGTGCCGGCGCAGTCGCAGATAAAAAGACCCAACAGTCTTCCACTTGCAATGGCAAAGCGAGAAAAGTGAGCGGGGAAAAGTCGCAGCAAGAACCTTACACTATCTATTTACGATCGTTAAATGTTGGCGCTTATTTAATAATTGTCTTTAATTTGCTTATCCTTTACACATACATACATCTATATAAATATATATATATATATACAACATGCATACATCTATCTGTTATAATACGATGAAAGTGGATATATGTATTTATAAACACACACACACATCCAGACACACACATTTACTTGAACTCTGTACATATGTATGTGCTACATAACGAAACAATTCAATTAAACTTGGATGATTGTCGCCAGACCGAAACCGGATTATAGTCACAATCGCCACCAACAGTCGCCTTTATCGTTTAATTAAAGCATTAAGCGCGTGTTTTAAATAATATTAATATTAGTATGCATGCACTTTCAATAATGTATTATAAATTTAGAAGAGCATCGGTCCATATATAGCCCATGACTCTCACTGAAGCTGGCATCAGTTAGATCTTAAGTGACGGCAACTTGCAACATTAACAGTATCAAGTATTTAACGATAACTACAATTTATAACAATTTTATTAAAATGAACAATAATTTAATGAACTCAACAGCTTATTAACTTGCAATTGCAAGATAATTTACAAATAATGTGCGCTATCAAAGTAACAGAGCGCTTCATAAACGAAACAAAAACCGTTTCTTTGTTTACAAAAAAGACTTAGTTTTTTTTTAAATGTTTGTATACTAAAATTGTATTATTACAAGTTTAAGAATGCTTGAATAGACAAATTTAAATAAATGCCAAGCATTGTTTATCGCATGCGGCCTCCATCTGCGGTATGGACATATGGCGTTGGTTCCTCCGTTTGATGAAGCGGCTGTGGTTGAGGATATGTTTGCTGCTCGTAATGGGGCTCTCCGGCAGGTAATTCGGTTGGATTTTGCTGAATTTGATCCTCTGGCATCTCTTGGTTCTGATTATCGAACTTGGCATCCTGTTCATCCTGTTTTTTGAGCAAAAATCTTTTGTTGGGATGCAGCTTAGCCTCCAGCTCCAATCGATCTATGAGCCAGCCTGTTTCCCGATTGTTTGTCGCCCAGAAGAACACGGTGCCTTTATCCTTTGGACCACGTACTGAAATTTCGAGTTGGGCCTTCTCCGCATTACACGTGTTATTCACATTGGACAAGTCAAAACCCGAATCTTTAATAGGTTCACCCAGCAGTCCAACAGCCCCTGCAAATTCTCATTGTTATTGTTTACAACCGATGGCCGGGCCGGGTCAATATGCTTACCCTTGTGCTTTCGCAGTGTCTGGAGGGCCAATTTGTAGTAATCTGTCGATCGTACCCGGTCTTCCAGCTTCCAACGCATGAACATCACAGCCGAAATGGACGCAATGGCGCCATAAACACAGATGTTTCCCAGTGTCCGGTTCGATGGCAGCCGCAGCTTCATTAAGGGCATTTTGGCAAAGGCATTTGCTCAACTTGTATAATTTTGTTATCGTACTTTGCCGGTGTGCGGACGATTTCGATAGGTTGCTACAAGTGTGCCCGTATACAGATTTGAAGTCTGTTATACAACAATCTCGTCGACAGTGTTGGTTTTGTTATTAAAATGAGGCTGCGTGTTTTCGGATGTAAAATTGAATTTTAAATCATAGTCGAAAGTAAAGTCTACCAAAAATGAATAATCTGACTTTAACGCTCAATATGCTGAGGCAGCGTTTAGCATTCACAGCAACTGTGCAACCTGTGCGCTATTATGCGGTCAAGCCAGCTGCCGCAGGAGCAGGTGAGTGTCCGCAGTACTGTGCCGGTGCTCATGATAATAACGCAATAATTAACAAAAAAAAGCGGGCAAAAAGAAGAAGCTCGGCAAGCTAGGACCCATAATGGAGAAGAAAGTCTTACCCGTCGAAACGGACGCCAATAAATTGGTGAGCTACGTCTGCGGCAGCAACTATATGAAAACCGGCGAGGACATCAAGGTAAGTGCATAAGTAATATGGTTTGTAGCTGAAGCTAACCAGCGCATATTTACAGCTCAAGCCGGACGCCGAATACCCTGACTGGCTATGGACCCTTAACACCGATCGCATTGTGCCCCTGGAAGAGCTAGACCCCAACAGCAAACAGTACTGGCGCCGCCTGCGCAAAATGGCGCTGCGACGCAACAATCAATTGTCCAAGCTGAAAAAGTTTTAAGTAAGGTATTTATTTGAAGCGAGGTGCTGGCCACACTTTTAGCTTGGCCTTCAATTGTTGTTTAAATAAATCGTGAAACGTAGTCGCCGCTCTCGGGTCAACCGAGAATTCATTCTATTTGCCTTGCTGTTGGTGCAAGAATAAACACTTAATATTTTTATTGCTACGTTGTTGTAGCATATATATACAAACTTTTACTTTGACGACAACTTGCACTTATCGATTATCTTGTTGATTGACACACCCGGAACGTATAAAATGCGAATGTACGGCGAATATGTGAAGTATTATTGTAAAACGATTCCGCAAACTCAGGTTAAATGTGGTCTCACATAGCATTGCTCTTTGTGTTGCTGATGGCTGTTGCAGGAGCGACGGCGCCGGGCAGTAAGTCCTTTTCCTGCTAATGCCCAATAATACTCATAGATATCTCTGCAATCAGAACGCGTCGTGTGCTATCAGGGCACATGGTCTGTCTACCGGCCGAAGGAGGGAAAGTTTGGCGTGGAGGACATAGATCCGTTTCTTTGCACGCACTTGGTGTATGCGTTTTTGGGCATTGAGGAGAGCGGAGAGCTACGCATCATTGATCCCTATCTGGATCTCGAGGACAACGGCGGCCTTGGCAACATAAAGAAATTTAATGCGCTCAAATTGAAGAATCCTACACTGCAAACGCTTGTTGCTATTGGCGGATGGAACGAGGGTTCCAAACGCTTCTCTATTGTGGCAAACGATCCAGAGAGACGTTCTCGTTTTATCGAACAGATCGTTCAGTTTATGCAGCGACATGGCTTCGATGGCCTGGACTTGGACTGGGAATATCCTGGTCAGCGACATAAGCTGCCCAATAACGATCGCGACAATTATGTTACTCTGCTCAAGGAACTGAAAGCGGGCTTCGATCCCTTTGGCTACACTCTCAGTGCTGCCGTCGGCTCAGCTCAGTTTTCGGCGGAGATTTCGTATGATATACCAGCAATAGTTCAGTACTTGGACTTCATCAACGTTATGGCCTATGACTTGCACGGTTCCTGGGATAAAACTGTGGGCATCAATGCGCCACTGTTCGGCGGATCGAACACCACGAAACAACGTGACAAGCAGCTAAATGTGGATGCTGTTGTCAAATATTGGATAGGCGCTGGCGCACCGCCAGAGAAGTTGATACTCGGAGTCCCATTTTACGGTCGCACATTCACTTTAGCTGCGTCCGATCAGCATTTGCCTGGCGTATCGCATATAGGTCGCGGCATTGCTGGACCATTCTCGCGGGAGCCGGGCGTTATGGGCTATAATGAGTTATGCCTACTCTTTCAGCAGGAACAGTGGACGCAGGAATGGGAGGCAGTGCAGCAGGTGCCATACGCCTTCAAAGACCGTCAGTGGGTTGGATATGAGAACGAACGCAGTTTAATTCTCAAGGCAGAGTATGCTTTAGAGCATAAGCTTGGCGGCATTATGATTTGGTCACTTGAGTCGGACGATTTCCGAGGGAGCTGTGGCGGTAACAAATTTCCACTTTTGACCCAAATCAATCGTGTGCTCTTTGGCATGGACAGTCCAACTGGACTGAAAGCTGAACCGCAGCCAGCGGCCCAAATCGAAATTGAGGATTATCGCTGCCAGGATAGTGTTGGCTACGTAAGGGATCCGAAAAACTGTTCCACATTCTATTATTGTAACGCTGGCACTACTTTCAAGTTTAATTGCCCCACGGGCCTTCAATTCGACTACAACTCAAGTAGCTGCAACTATTCAGATTTAGTAAAATGCTAAACAAATTTTAAGTACACTAACCGAATGGATTTATTTGTACAATGTTCTCATCTTACAGAGACTTATTCGACTACCCTCAGACATAAGGGCAAGTAATCAGAGCTGTTGCCATTTTCGCCTGGGCGTCAATTGACAAAAACCTGACTGCATTCCACCATTCCACCTCTGCAGAGGGCTTGCTCTAAACAAGTTGCTTATCGAAAAACTCCCCTACTGAGCACTCGTAGTCAGTGCGCCGTCCTTTCGGCAGAGGCCGACACCCTTAGTTGTAGGCGCTCTGGTAGTTAATATATCAGGGCTCCCTATGAACGATAAGACAACCTTGAGCAGTCCGTATGTTTCTCCTCATATACCACGAAAGTCGTCCGCATCGATCGACCACACCATAGCGCCACCCAGCCCTTGTTCCTTTGCTAGGTGCATCTTTGCGCTTATACTGAGCCCATTCTCGTAGGTGATCCATTGGTCATCCTTATAAGCATATGGCACCTGCGCCTGCTTGTCGAATTTCTTTTCCCTGTCCTGAAAAATCGTGCTGCATACCAGCACCCCGGCTGGTCGAACCAACCACCGTTTTGCTTAGGTCTTCCATGGATAGTCATGACGCTTCATGCTTAAGATTTCATCTAGGATTTCATCTCAGTGCAATATGCTCGCGGTTTCATGTATCGATTTAAAAAAATCTATTCGGTTATTTCGGAATAGCAAAGTAGTTGTGATTCTTTAGGTAAAACCTTCTTCTCGCATGTTTTCTAAATGAAACTAAATTAAAGCAATCTTTGCTAAACATGTAACACGCTTTGTTACATCTACATTTCATATTCAGAAAAAACCTAAACTTGAACACTAAAAATTCGTTTCGCACATTTTCAAAAAGAAACACATCTTTCCTGAAAGGACTGACACATTATTTGTTATAAAAACGAATTTTAAATTTAAAGTTTATTTTTATTTAATGCAATTTCGATTGACATAATGAAAGTCCTATATCTACTTGGCCTTATCGTGGGCTCGCTGCTCTCTGCCTTGGCGTCAGACGGAAATTGTGAGTACACATACCGAGTGAATATGGCAAGGAATATAGCCGAAGTGCCCAATTGTAGATTCGATATTTTGCAATTGGAATACTGAGGCCTACGGGCGCAAGCAATTTAGCCATTTTAATTTATGGAACTTGGATGGAAGGCTTTGCACGCATATTGTATATGGCTCAGTAATCAGCTTGGACCCAAAGGGATCTGGGGCCTTGAAGATTATTAACCCACATTTGGATGAAAAAAAATGTAAATAACTTTTTACAGCTTGTTTACCTACATAATAACTAAGTCCAAAATGCAAACAGCGATCTTAAAAAATATCGTAAATGTGAGACGTGATAACTTTCAGGCTATAATATCCGTTGGCGGAACGAACGATGATGCGAAAAGGTTCTCCCAGATGGCAGCGGACATAGCCAAACGGGATCAGTTTTATAAATCACTGATCAAACTCCTCTTCAAATGGAACTGTAGTGGCGTCCTCTTAGATTGGCAGTATCCTACACCCAAGGATCGCGACAACTTTGTGAACCTGTTAAAAGAGCTAAAGATTATGTAAGCGCCTTATCTATACAATAATTCAACATCAGCTAATCTTGCCAAACAGTCTTGAGGACCATAAATTTCTCCTGGTGGTTGCCGTTTCAGCCCGGCTGGATGATGCTACTCTTCGGTCTTATGACATCCCTCAAATAGCGAAGCTCGCAGATTTTATTATCCTAAATACCCATGACAGTCGGAACCCCTACGGTCCCAAGGTTGAATACAGCTCGCCGCTGTATGGGAATGGCAGCCGAAGTGTTGAGCGAGGTGTCCGGCACTGGGCCGAGCAGAGCAAAATATCAGAGAAGCTTATCCTTGGCATTCCACTATTTGCGCAGACCTTCACCCTGGCTGACCCAAGTAAAACGGTGGTTGGTTCACCCAGCAAGGGTCCTGGTCGGCAGCACGATTTTTCAGGATACGAGGGATTCATGACCTATGCTGAATTCTGCGCGAAGGCGGACAAGTGGGAAAAGAAATTCGACAAGCAGGCGCAGGTGCCATATGCTTATAAGGATGACCAATGGATCACCTACGAGAATGGGCTCAGTATAAGCGCAAAGATGCACCTAGCAGTGGAAAAAGGGCTGGGTGGCGCGATGGTGTATTCGATCGATGCTGACGACTTCCGTGGTATATGCGGAGAAGCATACGGACTGCTCAAGGTTGTCATATCGTTCATAGGTAACCCTGATATATTAACTACCACAGTAGCTACAACTGAGGGTGTCGGCCTCTGCCCAAAGGACGGATTATTCCGCAACAAATGGAATTGTCAGGAATTTTATGAGTGTAAATATGCCATTCGCACGGACTATGAGTGTTTGAAAGGGCAGTTTTTCGACGAGAAACTTGGTCAGTGTAAGCCCTCTGCAGAGGTGAAATGCAATCAGAATTTTGTCACCTGGCGTCCCGGACAACGCGGCTACAACTTTTTCAATTTGCCCTTGAATCTGAAGGTGCTTGAATAACTTCCTGTATCGAGGCTAACATGAGTTACAAATAAATTGAATTAATTGTTTCGGCTGTGTACTTCAAATTTGTTGACATTTAATTTGGATGTAGAAATTCGGAGCCGAGAAAGTCCAGGATTGGATTTAAAGTAGGACTAGCTCGTTTATCTAATTCACCACAAACATACGGAGCACACTTATTTATCTATGTTTACATACAAATGTTTATTTGATGTGCATTTTACTTTGCAGCAATCATATTTTAATGGCCTATTAAATGTGGCAGTAAAACGTGAAGCGATAATCAATATGGAAAACTCACCGTGTACCACGGCACTTCTTTCGATGAGTCGGCGGCATATTGTGGGGCCAGGACATCCGGAAATTTATGTGCGAGAGCATTCGGAACGAATTTAACGATTATTACTGACTTAAAAACAAAGTCTATCGGTTAGACGTCAGTTCGTTTGCAAGTCAAACAACTCCAAACGTTGTCCATATCTGCAAAAGAAACGCCCAAATGTGCTAAAGGATAACTGAGCTGGAGCATTGATAATCCTGTAGCCTGTAGATTATATCTAATGCCGACCATCCATGGCAATAAATAGTCTAGATATCTTTCCTCATTTCCTTACTAAGAGAAAGTATACAACAGAAAAGGAGTCCTGTATTAAGAATTCAAAACGTTTGTCTAATACATTGAAAACTCTCTAGAAATCTGAGAACATAGTTTACATTGTAACTAACTGAACATGGCTGGCGATTGGAAATCGACGATGCATCTGGGCGATTTTGATGGAGTATGTTCCAAACTGAAGTCCTCCCAGACACAAGTGAGCTCTGGAATGCTGAGTTTAAGGAGTCCATTTATTCCATGCTGTCTTTTCAGGGATTGTCGACATCGTTGGCAAAAAAGCGACTACTTTTCAATGGAAAGAATGAGTTCACGCTGCCCGAGCGGCCCGAATCGAAGTCGAAAAAGTTTCTGCGAAACTGCTTTTATGGTTTTGGGATTTTATTGCTTATCAGCTTGATATTCTGTTTCATTTTATTTCATATGAAACTGCAAATGCCGCATCAGGAAACGGATCCAGAATATTGCATAATCGGCGTACTTTTATTAATAATTTTCCTATTATCGGGCCTGTTTCGTTACCTACACGACAATGACGATTATGGCGTGGTCGCGGCTTTCAGGGATCTGATGCCCATGTATTGTACAGTTCTCCGAGATGGACGGAAGCAGATAATCCGTTCGGAAGATGTTGTTTTGGGCGACATTCTACTGATCACCTATGGGGAACGCATTGCGGCAGATGTTCGATTCTTTGTCTCGCACGATTTGGAAGTCAATAATGTGGCCCTCACGGGCTACTCGGTGCCCGTAATAATTCGTCCAGACCATACCCATAAGGATAAATGGATGGCTCGCAATGTGGGCTTTGCCTGCAGTCATGCAACAAAGGGCTATGGCGAGGGTTTGGTTATAGCCTGTGGAAATGATTCGGAAGTCGGGATTATGGCGCAGCTGAGCATGCAACCTCGTCCCAAAAGCAGACCCCGTAGGCATATTGAACAGGTCAGATCACGTTTCGTCAAATTAACTAGTTCTGAGACGGGATTGAAGCTTATTCCGACTTGCTTCAATTGTATTTTCTAATTCTTCCACACTTTCCGTTTTGCAAACCTTCATACAAAAAACGAAACGAAAGAATCTTGAGCTAGTCAATTCGCTTGTTGAGTCTTCCCATAAAAGGAATATAAAATTCATATGAATTTCTGATTTTATCCAGGTCACGTATTGTACATATATCGTGGGCATATTGATGTTTTTTATTCTGCTATCTACAATTTCGGTGGAGGGCCTGACCTTCCAGATGTTGATAGAGTTCAATGTGAGCCTGACGATTTCCTTGGCGCCCTTGTATCTGCCCACCCTGATGTTCTTTGGTCTGTGGCGGACTAAGCGTACTCTGCTCGAGAGGGGCTGTTATGTTCGGAATATGGAGGCTGCCTCAACACTGGGATTAACAACAGTTATATGCAGTAGTTTGATGGGATCTTTGACAGTACGAAGCTGGAGAGTCTCGGAGCTGTTTGCTGATGGTGAACTGAAGAATGCGGAACAACTCCGCATGGGGGATCCGAATGAGCGTGTCTTGGAGCTTATACGCGTTTCAGTGCTGTGTAGTAGGGCCAGTTTGACTCGCGGCCAGAGGGGCGTTCCGCGAATGAAGAAGACTTTGGAGGGAACCGACTATGAAAAGGCTGTGTTTAAGTTTGCCATGAGCTTCATTCCCAGCATTTTGGTGTTGCGTCGCCAATATGAGAGATTGGCTAACAAAGCGTACGACACAGTGACCCGTGTGCAGGTCAACGTACACCAAACAGTGGACGCGAATGGAGAGAAAAAGTATTATCTGTACGTGAGAGGCTTCTGGAATGCGATTCTGGGCTATTGCACCACTTGCTATGTCAACAACGAGCTGGTGGAACTGGACGATGCTCGTCGAGAAACTATTATTAATACTGTCATAAGGCTGAAGAAGATAGGTCGGCACACATTTGCCTTTGCCTCTAAGTTGTTGAGCCCTGATGATCAAATGCTGTCGCTGATCGCGAACGGTTTTGCTTATAAGGAGAAGAGGTCGTTTGAGAAATTCATGAAAATATACTGCAACTCCCTGTGCTTTCTGGGCCTAATATCCATATTCAATCCGCCCAGTCCGCAAGTAAAGCAGGCGGTGGATCGTTGCCGCTCAGCTGGCATCAAACTGGTGCTACTGACCTTAGCCGAACTGAGCTTTGCTCGGGCGATTGCCAAAACTGTTGGTGTCATTGGCCAAGATAGCGAAACCATTGAAGATGTGGCGTCACGCCTTAACATACAAGAGTCGGAGGTGAAGCGCAGCATGATCACAGCGGCTGCGATCAACATGCACAACTGGCAAAAGAAGCTGCATCATCAGCGCTGGGACACACAACAATTGCTGATGTCCCACATGGATCTAGTGTTTGCCGACATTGCTGTGGAACAGCGCCACATGATTGTCGATGTCTGCCAACAACTGGGCGCTGTGGTCACCGTGATCGGCAGCTCCGTGCATGACACATCCGCCATCCGACGTGCGAACGTAGGCGTTGCCGAGTGCGCCTCCTCCAATGCGAGCCAATCCTCGGCCGACATTATTATGCTGGAGGAAAATTTCGTAACGTTGGTGAATGCCATTGCCGAGAGTCGTCTGCTGTTCGAGAATATGAAAAAGGCTTTGGCCTATGCCTTGTCATCGAACATGGCCGTGATCCTGGTGCACTTGTCATTTATTTTATTATTGATCCCATTTCGACTATTTCTGATCAGTACACTGCTCCTAGAAATATTTGTGACCGCGGTAAGCTGTTGAGCCTTACAATATCTAATATTTACTCTGCCTTCAAACTTTGCCAGTTGCCTGCCCTGTCGCTGTTCTACGAGCGTCCCGAGGTAGATCTCATGACCATGAAGCCAAAAGTCTATGACGACTATGTGATCAACAGACGGTGATTCGTCCCAGATCTTATGTCATGTTTGTTTTTTGTTTTTAACAAGCCTCACCCATTTAGCCTAGTTTTTGTGGCTTATATACAAGTGGGCGTCATTCAGGCCAGCGCCGTTATAATCGCTTATTTTGTTCACATGGCATATAATGGATTTCTGCCCCGACATTTGCTTGGTCTCAGCGTGGACTGGTACGATGACTCCGTCAATGATTTGGTCGACTCCCATGGGCAAGAATGGGCAAGCTCCTATTTGGCATTGCCAAGGCGTACATTTTAAGACCCACTCTCCACTCTCTAATTGCAGACTCGAGAGGCTCGCAGGCACCTGGAGTACGAGATTTCTGCTGTTGTTTTCATCACCCTGGTTATAATGCAATGCATCAATTTAGTATTGACCAAAACCGGACGTGAAGATCTCTTGAAACATGGCTTTGCCAATGTTCGTTTGAATATTACCGTCGTTTATATGGTCTGTCTTGGTTTTCTCTTCACAGTTCTAGATTCTCCAGAAATTTTGCGAACTTCTCCTGTAAAGTGGGTTTAATGATCTCTTGGCAAATATTATTTACTTAACTCCCTTTTGCAGCTATTTACCAATATTGGGTTATATTATGCCAGTGATCGCGTTGAATATATTTCTAGAAATCGCTCGGCGTTATGTATTGCGACATTTTCCCGGCAGTTGGCTCGAGGAGGAGATGTTTTTCGGATAATTATATAGAATTATTTTAAATTCCATGTTGCCTGCTTCCTGTTATCAAAGCAAGAGACAACAGAATGAAGTTGTCCAGACAATCCATTTAAGTTGTACGAGTTCGAACTTTGGGCGATTTATCTGTCAGCTTATCTGTCAAATAAAATCAATGTATGGAAGCGAGAACAATTTTAATATTGTACATATATTGTTAAAATAGTTCATATTAGATTTAAACTCAACTATATCGTAGTTGACTTAGTAACAAGTAAAAGTATTCTAGTCCGGGAGATACTGATTACTTTAAAAAAATATTTCTTAAATAACTCGGGTGGCTATAGTCCGATCTGTATAACATTCTTGGGCCATAAATCTTGCTCCCGATTGTGTCTGAAAACCAAGGCCCAAGGGCGAGAACTTAAACAAGTAAGAGGTTCTAATCGGGAGCTCCCGACCATCAAATGCGTATATATATATATGTACTATTCTAGAAGTTATATGTAAAGTTGGGTTTGGCCCTAGCTCTTATTATTCACCAAAATTGCTGGAAAAAAGAGGATGTGGATATCGATTTTTATCGATTGCTCGGAAACGGACTTAGTTATCGATTATCGTAAACAAACACGATCTGCGTAGGCATTAGGAGGACCTACAGCTAAAATTTCAAGTCTCTAGCTCTGAAGGGTTCTTTCTGATATCCTTGCGTTCATACATACGGACGGACGGACATGGCTAAATCGACTTTGCTATTGATGCTGATCAAGAATAGATATGCTTTATAGGTTCGGAGATGCTTCCTTCTACTTGTTACATACAGTTGCGAAATTAATAATAGCACCACTGCAACACATTTTGTTCTTGATAAAATAAAATGCGATTACTGTTCCGATTTTTTTAAAACTATATTTTTTTATATTGTTTAGTGTTTCCCATAAACAAAAACAGTGTTACCGGTATTCAAATTCCTGTCAATTTTTTATTTTTGGTGATTTTATCAAAAAAGTCCCCAAAACTGCCGAACCAAAAAATAGCACCATTAGCCTTTTTCTTAGTGAATCCTTGTTATATCGCAAAACTACCTTTGCAGAATGCACTTGCTTATTAGTTTTGAATAAAATATCATTGTTTCTTTCATAAAAGTTAATAATAGTCAGTATAATGGGACGTGGAAAGCACTTCACTGCAGAGAAGCGTGATCTTATCAAAAAATTGATATTGGACGGAAGAACTTACAGAGAAGTTGGTCAATTTGTAGGATTATTTAATAAAATGATTTAAAACGCCTTAAACTATCAAAAAAATACTAAAACACGCGGACGATAGCGATCTATGACCCCTCATCATGTCAAAAGACTGGTTCGTCAGAACACAAAGGATCCCTTTAAGCCTGCTACCGAGCTTAAAAAAGAGCGTAACCTAAATGTGACGGACCAAACACTTCGTACGTATCCTAGGCAACATTATCTAAAAGTCTGCAGCCCAAGATAGGTACCACTTTTAATCGCGAGACCTATTACTAAGCGCATGAACTTTGCAGGGATCATGCAAATTGGGCATGCCAACAATAGGGGGATATTTTATGGTCAGATGAGTCCAAAGTGGTTATGTTTGGTGGAAAAGGATCTCGATCATACGTTAGACGTCCAAGGAACACAGAATACAAACCCTAGTACACCACAAAAACCATTTAGCATGGAGGGTGTAGGGTAATGGTATGGGCCTGCTTCTCGTACTATTGCGTACGTCCAATACCTGGGATAAAATCCATCATGGATCAGCACTCGTATGTGAATATCATGGAGACAGTTATGGTAGCCTTTGCAGACTAAGAAATGCCCCTCGTACGGGTCTTCCAACAGGACAATGACCCCAAACACACCAGCAGGAATGGTTCAGGGCAAACTCTGGGAACGTTTTGGAGTGGCCTGCTCAGTCGCCTGACCCTAATCTCATCGAAAATTGTGGTCCGACGTCAAGAAGGCAGTTGCTGCTTCCAAACCAACCAATATCGGATCCCTTTGGGAAGAAATTAAAGGGTCCTGGTGCAAAATTCGCATAAAACGATGCCAGGACTCAGTTGATTCCATGCCAAGTCGCTGTGCTGCTGTTATTGCCAATAAAGGACACTGTACTATATGTTAAATGACAAATATAGATTTAGTATTAATAGTTCAAAATTGTTTTCATATGAATTCCTCCCGTATTGGCCATTTTTTTCCATTTAAAATCAATTTTTTTAAATAGGTGCTATTATTTGGTTCGCCTAATTTTATCACTTTTTACAAAGTTCCTTCCATAACTTAAAAACGTTATCCAATAGGACAATTTTCTTTTTATTCCCATGTTTGGAAGAGTCCACCATTTCTAAAAATGTGGTTCGAGTTTCCTTAATGTTACAAATGTGGGTGTGGCAACTATTTAAAAAATGCTTGTGGTGGCGGTGCTATTATTAATTTCGCAACTGTACATTTGCACAAATACATTATACCCTTTTCTACCCATTTTTAATGGGTTTAGGGTATACAAAAGGAACTAGTGAGATGCTCTGCACTATACCTAAATCTATACAGCTTGTCAGCTCCCCGACAATCTGATCTGAAATATGGGATGCAGATATCGAGTCTTTAGTCTCTTGAAAGAGAAGTTGAAGTAAATTGCGGGGCAGCTTAAACTCGCAGCCAGGTTACAGGGTATCTGCTTGTTGTATTCCTAGATATATATACAAAGTAAATAGCATTGAAATAGTATGGAATTGATTGTATTTTTAAAATATTGCATTTATTTTTGAATAGCTCGAAGCTGTGGTGGTTGTGTAGCTGCAATTACTCACATCAATATTGTGTTTAAGTTAATCAATTATTTAATTAAATTTGCATATTAATATTTGATTTTCACTACATGCAGTTATTTATGTAGGTACGAGTAATCGTTTTTTTTCTTTTTTGTTTTGCTTTTTTATTATTTTTTTTTGTTTTTTAGGACTTTACACGGTCGGTTTCTTTCAACATCAATATTAATATTTTTGGTTTTTTTATATTCTGTTTTGCTTGTAAATTGTAAATATGCCTTTTGATTAAACTGTTGAACATTAATGCATATACTCTATTTATGTTTGTAAGTATTCGTATTCGTATTCGTATTCGTATTCGTTTTTGTATTCGTTTTTGTATTTGTATTTCTATTCGTATTCGTATTCGTATTCATATTGGTTATACTTAGTTGTGAATGCATTTGGGTGCACATTTAGAGTTTATAATCTGTTCATTCAACAAACGTACTCAGTATATTTTTACCTCATCTATTTAGCGAATATTTGAAATCAATTTATTTAGTTTTTAACGAGACTGAGCTAAAATTCCTTGCATTTTGTGCAAAACCGATAATGTTACACCAATCCATGCTAATCTTAACTATTATCTCTTCTCTCCTCCTACTTTCAGAAACGAAAGGCAAACGCATTTCAATTGCTGCCGAGATTCAAATTGCGAGCTGATCTTAAAAAACTTGCTGAGGATAGTCCCAGGCTCTTCGAAATCTATGTAAGTATCGATTTAAATAATTTGTTGAAATGCCAATTTATAGCCATTCTCAGAGAAGTGCAAAAGGATTTCGTGTAGAATTCGTTGCATTCGATGTTATTTCAAACTTTTGTCTGTGTTTTTTTTTCTTGTTTTTTTAACTGAAACCGAATAACTTTTGTATGTTAACGACATTTGCTTTGGGTTCAATACGAAACAAGCTGAAGGCGGTGGGATCACTCTGATCACTTTTAAGTCCAGGATTTGGAATTTTGTCTATATATGTATGTACTACGGGCTGTGCTCCAAGTATATGCAAAAACATAAATATTCGTTAATGTGCTTAGCTGAAGCAGTTCTAAACAAGTAAGAGGTGCGAGTCGGAAACTCCCGACTAGGGGATACCCTGAACCCGGGGAGGTGGCGATTGGTATAAAATGAAAGATACTTGATATATATATATACTATTATATACTATACTATTCTAGAAGCAATATGTCAAGTTTGGTGAGCCTAGATCCTAATATTTACCCAACTTTGCTAAAAAAAAAAACAGGATGTCGATATCGATTCTTATCGATTGCTTGAAAACGGGGCAAGTTATCGGTTATCGGAAACCAACTCAATCTGCGTAGGCATTAGGAGGACCTACAGCTAAAGTGACTTCCTTTCAAGTCTATAGCTCTAATAAGTTCCGATATCCTTGCGTTCATACATACGGACGGACAGATAGACAGACAGACAGACGAACGGATGGACAGACGGACGGACTTGGCTAGATCGACTTGGCTCTTGATTCTGATCAAGAGTAAATATACTTGATGGGTTCGGAGATGCTTCCTTCTGCCTGTTACATACATTTGCACAAATACAATATACCCCATTTTACGAAATTTGTAATGGGTTCAGGGTATGAAAGGGAATGTGTGTGTTGGTTGTGGTCGTTAATCTTTTCGGTTCTTGTACTGAGCTCCGTCGATGCATTTTATTGAGTTTGCATTTTTAAAATACTCCAAAAATTATTATCAATTTATGTGGCGTGTGTGTTTAGGTTAGTTTTTCTAAGTTTTTTTTACGTTTTTTTTCTATTCTTTGTTTACTTCAACACATTTTCATTTAAATATATAGATTTAAGTACATATAAGTATGCATAGTGTATATATATTGGCTGTATGTATATATATATATGTATATATATATATTTTTATGTATGTATATATATATATATGGTACTTGCAATTGTGTGTGTGTGTGTGTGTGTGTGTATATTTAGTTAAAGTAATTTATTTAAAGTAATTGCGTTTACATTTTAATTCTATTGAAGTTTTTCGTTAATTTGACACTAATTTAGTTTTTGGTTTTTATATTCGTTTAGGTTTTTCGTTTCTTTTCTTTTTTTTTGGGTGTTTGGAAATAAAACATCGCATTAAAAATACTTGCGTTATTTATTTTGCAATTCGCTTAAAACAATTCGTGTGCTTAGATAGGCTCTCTGGTATTGGTATAGGGTATGCATAATCGTGGGCGAGCCCCGATCCCGCAGCTGCTCCTTCAAAGACGCTTACGAGCTGGTTATACAAAGCGGAAATATACGCTATGGTCGGGCGTGTGCTCCTCAATAGATTCGAATCTTATGTTAAGAAATCGTATTTCATAAATTGTATTTGGTAAGCCTAACTTAGTTGTGTCTTTAGAAGAAGGAGGCGGGGCAAATTGTAGTCGGTCAGTTGCGACCATCTGCGGTGCGCAGCGTATAAAAGTCGTAGGGTTAGACGCCTTGGGCGAGACTCTCCTTGGACAGCGCTATGATGGACTGGTCCATGCCCTGGTGCGGAATGATGAAGGGTGAGGCCAGCATCTGGAGGGGCCTGAAAGCACACAGAGAGAAAGAGAGAGAGAGAGAGAGGAGGAAATTCAAATTGTGTTCCAAACACACTCCAAAGCACGGCGCTAATTACTCGGCAAAACTTGTGGCGGTGACCACCGGCTGGCGCACTGTGTGAAGCGCTTGGGAGTTCTTGGCCCGCGCCAGCAGGCTCATCACGGTGCGCTTTGTCGGATTCATGCCGGATCGTGGAACGCCCAGCAGCGGTCGCTTGCGGCCCAGGCCGCTACCTGCAATGATAAACGGAGCTGAGCACCGCCTGGCCAATTCGCTGCAACTAACCTATATTGATGGCCTTCACGTTGCGAAGCGCTGGATGCAGCAGGGCTCCGGGCGGTTCCAGTAGCGTCAATGTCGATGTATTTGCCTCCCCATCGCCGGTCAGCTGCAGTGCCGCGGAGCCGCCCTGCGTTGTGGGCAGACCAGACATGGCACCGGCCACTCCCATGCCTGGCGACGGCTTCAAAAGTCCACCTATGCCGGCAGCCGTCAGCTGGTGCTGCAGCGCCACAGCCATTGCTGTGGTGTGCACTGAAATGAAGTGGCAATTGGGAATTCAGAGAGTATACGCAAGCGCCTCACTAGCAGATGCCCTGTGTTCAGGTCTATAGCTGCATTTTTGGTAGAAGGTGGTTTATAATGATAAAAACTTGGGTCGGGAAAGGACGGGTAATATATGCTATACATGGTTTCCTTATAACAGATGCCGCCTAAAGTTTCTTACATGTTTCAAAATTCCTTTTGCTGCGCAGCATATTAAATATTTATAAATATCGCCCTTCTATGCAATTCTCATGAATTCAAGTAAGGCCTGCAGGGCTTTCCCCTTTCCCCTTATCTCTGATCTCCTACTTTTACTCTAATGTACTCTTTCTTCTCTATCCCACTTTAGCACTCGGATATGTATACATTAAAGTCTGGATTTATATAATAGAAGGCTCTATTGTGTCTGCATGTAAGTGAATTTTTCCTTATATATATATTTATAAAAATATAAGAATGTGTATTTTGTGGAATACCATTTCCACTGCACATTTCTCGAAAGTATTTCGTTGCGTTGCGTTGGTTGAATGTCTGGATAATTTTATATAGATCAAGAAATTTGATTACTGCACTGAAATTGCATTTGCTTAATGCGGATTACAATGGCGGGCTGCGCTGCAAGAAACTATCCATTCTCAATCTTATTTGCCATTCCCATTTTTTGTACGCGGTAATTACATTTGCCCTGCAGGAGGTACTCACGTGCTGCTGCTGTCGCAGTATTCGCCTGTCCAGTGAGATGCTCCCCACAGGCGGCAGCCGCAGCTGCAGCGCTGGCGCCTCCATGCGTTTGGAGTAACTGATGGAAGTGCGCTGGCTGGTGCTGCTGGTGCGTGCTGGTGATGCTGATGCTGATGCTGATGCTGATGATGTGGGTGGGTGTCACCGCCGCCGCCGCCGCCACTGCCACCGCCTCCACTGCTGCTGCAGGACTGGCCGCAGTCGAGCTTGTCCGGCGAGAGGCAGTCCATGCCGCTGGTATCGTTGTCAGACTTGTCGTCGTTGGACGTGTCCATGTCTGCCAAGCCACCGCCCAGGCCGCGGTTGGTGTTGGTCGGGCTCTGTGAGTCGTCGAGGTGGCTCAGCGTGGGCGTGGACGTCAGTGCCTGCATTTCCCACATCTGCTCCTGTCGGATATCATCATGGTAGTCCTGTGCAAGAGTACACAGTGCAATACACGATTAACAATGGGTTGCCATGTCCCCTGGCCATGCTGACACCCCGAGCTGGCTTTTGGGGGTGGTCGTAAAAGCTGCATTTTGTCTCGTCCAGCAATTAAATTTAATTCAGGCGTTCTCAGTGCGCGTAATAAATGCGAATTTTATTGGATGTCAATTAAAAGTTTGCGAGTGTCACACTCGCATCCACATCCCCTCCTCTCCGCTCCTTGGGTGACCCAGGACATGCGACGGCTGGGTGCGCGTTGAAGCAGAGCAACAAATACGGCTGGATGTGTGCGTGATATATATATATATATTTACTTTTATGCGCGTGTGTATGTGGGTGTGTGTGAGTATGTGTGAGTATGTGTGAGTGTGTGTGAGTATGTGTTCGTGCTTAATGCAATTATGGAGGAGCAGCAGAGGCAACCTAGGCAAACGGATACACACCACAATTTGGCAGCTATCTTCGAGTTGGAGGTAAACAAAGGAGGAGGAGGAGGAGGAGGAGTAGCTGTGACTGTGTTAATACTTTTCCATTTACCAACATTAACCGAGTTATGGTTAGTTCAGTGTGAATCCCTAATATGCCTTCGATCCAACTACTAATTTCATTAGATTCCACTCGACTGGCTGTTTGAGCTGCTCGCTTTCAGGACAATCAACCCCATAAATCGCTCTGGCAGCTGCCATAAACAATACAACAGCTAAGCTATTGCCAGGATATGCCGCACACACACATATTGTTTCGTGTCATAAGCCTTATATATTTATCTAAATTGAAACAGTTTATGCGTCTCACATACGAGCATCAAATTGAAATAATTTCTATGCAAATTTCGTGTATGTCATCAGATCAGAAATTTACCAAAGCGCGGCCAAAGAAAATTTATGCTCCTGACAGTTGCGTGTCAGAGGTTCGTTCGTGTGTTACTCACAACCTGCAGCTGGCAACACATGTCCCTGGTTATTCTTTCCAAGCTTTGATACTTTGTTGGCTAAATCGCAATTTCCAAAATTCAATTTAGCTCCAAAAGCCAAGAGCAAGATTACGATAATAATGTTGCCCACACTTCTATTAAATCTTCCCTAGACATAAATTGTCTTGATTTGATTTGAATTTATTTTCAGAGTTTCAATTTCCAATTGTCTTTATTTATAAAGTTTATTACTTAGTAAGATCCGAACAAAGGAAGGCTAGAAAAGAACCCCAAACGAATCTCTGTCCAAGTTTCCAAGTATCTGTTTTTATAACATCTATAATTACACGTACTTACCTTTTATATTTACGACTACGTATTAGAAGGTTTAATGGAATTTACAAATCCTTAAGCCTTAAACTGAATGTTAAATATTGTGAAAGCCGCTTTAAAACATCCCAGGATATAGAATTCGAGCTAAACATATTTTAGATACTATTTGGGTCAGCTATTCAGGGCAAGTGGGAGGCTATAATTTAAGGTGCATACGTAGTTTTTCATTGAGAGCAAAGGAAAATAAATAAATAAATAAATATCATTGCGAGGCGTGTGAAGATGTGAACATGTGAACACACGGCAGCTGGCCGATGGAAGCGGAAGGATTGTAAACGAGCATCGAGGATACTAAATGGTTACCGTTTGTATCTCAAGTGGATGAGGGACACTGCGGAGCAGAACGGACACAGAGCAGAGAACACACGCGATGCCAGAATGCAATGACTGCGGCGATAGAGATGCTGATGGAGATGGAGATGCCATGGCAGGGTGATAGCGTGCCAGGAACCACACAATGGACAGAGGCGACATCGGCAGCTCGACAGCGTCGAGTGCGAAGTTTATGGAGCGCCAGCCGAGCGCCAAAGGGGTGGCAAATGTAATTACAGCACAATGCAATTTAGTCAGCGAGGCGTGTTGGCGTGCCACGAAGGCAGCTGACGGAGGACGTTGCGATGCAGCCGGCAGCACACGGAAGCTGGAGTCGATAACGAGCGCAACCTTGGAGCAGCAGCTGCAGCCCAGTCGCTTCCCAGTCGCTGTCCAGGACATGAGAACAAATTTAAGATTTTGTGTGTACGCTCAATAAAAGAAGCGGCCGCAACTTTAAGCACTTACGTCTTCAAGTTGTGAAGAAACAGCTGAAATACCAACAAAGCACCCCAACGACCCCTGACCGCCCCGCCCTCCCAAGTGGGCGAAACGATTGTGACCACTCACCGGAACCAGAAATCGACGCACTTCCGCCAGGGCATAGGCGATGCGAGCGTGAGCCTCGGCGGGCGCCGCAAACGTTGAAATCTCAACGTGCAGGTCCTCAAAGAGATGGGCGTAACGACTGTCGCCACTGGCACGCAGCTCCTCCTCCTTCCGGCGGTCGCGCATCGAGCCGCGTCCCAGCACGGCCATTTTGCACATTGTGTCCTCCTGGAGCCGTTTCATCGAGTTGCCCTTCGGTCCCAGCAGCTTGCCAACAAAATTGAACTGGCCAAAGGCAAACGGCAAATGGCAAATAAGTTATTACCATAAGCCTGATTATGTCAGGTATTTGACTCACCTTCGGGTGATCCCGCACCGGCACGGCCACTTTGACAGACACCTTGACGGGCTTGTCTCGCGTAATGTCCAGCATTTTGAGTTTCTCTGTAAAAGTAATTGGTTCTGTAAGTTCACTTATTAACAGGCTCAAATTCTTGTCATATAAATTTGCACTGTTCCCCTCACACTGTCCGCCCGTCTGCTTAATAGCCTTGTTCTCAGGGATTTAAGATTGAGTTAATTTTGATTGATTGATTGATATGATATGATATGCATACGCAGCTAAGTTTTACTTAACATAATTCCTTCCTTCTATAAATAAAGTCTACTTTAATAGTAGATAAGTATTCACTAGGGCTTCAATTAATTACGATTGATTGATTGATTGATTAACTTTATGAAATGCCTTCACATATAATTGTTAATAGACATGGTTTAAATCTATAGTAAATCAAAGGTTATGCCAAATATTCAATTCATTAAGCTAGGACTTTGTTTTGAACGAAGGACTTAGTTCATTAATGATTGAATTACTTATGACTGACTGACTGATTGATAAAATTTCTGATATGCTGATGTATAACTTTAAAGGTGCGAATATATAAGGTATCGATTGAGTGATTGATTGATCGATCAACTTTGTGATATGCTGATGTATTACTTTAAAGGTTCTAATATATAAGGTATCGATTGATTAATTGATTGATTGATTGATTGATTGATCAACTTTGTGATATGAATACGCAGAAAAGTTGCAGTTAAAGTCTCAGTCGAATCACATAAAATATGTTCATTTTAACTTTCCATGTCTTTTGTAGGCTAGATTCCAATCCAAGTCAAATGGCTTTATCAAGAAATGTTTAAGGTGTAAGTTCTTTGACATGATTAAAACGAATCTGACTTTGACAGTGTACTCGATTGCTTATCAGTTAGTTATCAGACGTCCTTAATCAAAGCTGTCAGAGTCAGTTGCTTGACGGGCGGCTTCCCTCTTTGGAAGTTATGCAAACATATATATGTATGACCCTTAAACTTAGTCTGCCTGTCTGCCTGTCTGCCAGAGGTAGATAATTCCTTTTGGACTCTCCGTTTTACTTTTTTTCGTGTTTAAATGTTTGTAACTAATTAAGCAAAATGCTTTTGCACACAACAAACCCACGCTTAGGCCGAATGAGGGCGTCAAACTGGGCGGGCGGCATGGACGACGGGTAACTGGAAGGGACAAATCTGTTGACATGCCCAAACATGAAAACATTTTTGTTTGCTCTTCAGCTCGAGTCTCGGCAAGGCACAGGGCACAGGTAAGCCAAGACAAGGACTTGCACACACGCACACACACACACACACACACACACATTTACACCGACACTCATTAGCAGGCGAAATGGCTTTCTTAACACCTTTGTCGCTGCTGCTGTTGCTGCTGCTGTTGCTGCTGCTGGTGGTCCCTCTACCGGGCGAGGCAGCTGTCCCCGCTTCCGAGTGTAGAACCCACCCTCCTCCTCCCATGACTGACTGGCTCCGACTGATTCTGAATACGTCGCCTTGTCAGTGGCTGTAACGTACGTAAGTAGTTTGCAGTTGTCAGCAGAGTGAGTGCACTTTGCCGGCACACACACATATACTTACACACACACACACACACAGAGAGATATTTTGGTACTGAGAAATGCATAAACAGTCAAATGCTAAGTGCAAGAGTGGCATGTGTGCGTGTGTGTGGGGTTGTGTGTGTGTGAGGTTGTGTGTGTGCGTATGGGTATGTGTATGCGTGTGTATGGGTGTATGTGTGTCCCTTGTTGGTGTCATTGTGACTGTGAGTCGTCTATTTGTGCTAATTGTTGCCATTGCCACATGAAAAGCACGCTTCATCATCATCTCCACAGTCCGTGGAATTTTACAGAGTATATCCCGTGTATATAGTAGAAACCTCCAGTCGCCTCTCTTGGGCTATATTAAAATTCCACACACACACACACATTTATGCAGCTATATGTACATTATTTTGCATAAATTAACCGCGAGAGCGTTTCGTCAACGGTGCGTATGTGTCATGTAAATTAGACATCAAAATATTTGCATACACATGCGTAAATTTGCGATGAGCTTCAGAATATACGTTGCCCGGCCTGTTGATTAATTAAGCCCCTCGCTTAACGCGCTAAAAGCACTTTTGTGTTTATAATTAAGTAAATTAATTAAAGGGCAAACAAAAAAAAAAAATTATTTAACTTTAAAATCCAATCAATCATCAACAAAGAAGGTTCCCCAGTTCTTAACTCTGTAAGTACTTTGTACTTATTCAGCTTATCAACACGTTTTTAAACGATTATTCTACGAAACTTATATTAAAATTGAATAATATTTAAGAAATTATATAAAGAAATGGTATTCAAATGTGGCCTGAACAGCCGGGAGAATGGTTGCTGGATCGCTTTAAGGTTTTGAACCAACTTCCTGCCTTGAGGTTCGGTACGTAAAACTGGTTTTTCAAATCCTTAAAACCAGGTTTTTGTTCAGATCTTAGATTGTTATTTGTGTAAAATAGTTAAATGACTTTGTGCCGAACCCATTAAATAAATATTATCTTGTTCAGCGTCAAGTCGATCTAGATATATCCCTGTGACTGTCCGTACGTCTGTCTATGTGTCCGTGCGTCTGTCCGTAAATTTGAACCCGTCTATCTCAGATACTTAGACACTTAAAATATTGAAAGTAGGTACTCCTAGAGCCCGTGTAGTTCGAATTAGTTTCCATTAATCAATAGCTTGTTCGGCTTCCAAGTAATCCTCTGAAAATCTATATTGGGATCATTGCAAATCTCTAGCTAGCTAGCGAGAGTCATCAAATTTGACTTGTAACTTCTATAATAGTATTACACAGATCAAGTATCTCTCATTTTATGGCTCTCTCCGCCCTTGGCTCGAACTGCATTTGGTGTGGATGGAAGAAGGTTCGATGGATACCCTAAGTCTTACTATGTTCAGCAACTAAATGAAACAATAATCAAAATCAAATCAAAATCTTTAATTAACTGGCTCGTTGTTCGGAGTTTATTACTAGTTTATATTTTTCCGAAATATTTTTTATGTTTATTGTTTTTTATTGCCCGCTTTCACAGAAAACATCGTATTCTCATACCTATTTTCATAGCGAAGTTTTGCGGGCTAGATTTGGTGTCTAGCCAAAATTGTCATCAATATCAGATAAGATTAGATAAATCCACTTATCTATCTATCTATCTATATATCTATCTATCTATCTATCAATCTGGGCACAAGTTGTGTTTGCCTTGCAGTTGAATCTCCTCTAAAAGTTGTTTATTTTGGGCTAGGCATTAAAATGTTGTCTCATTCCATGACAAAAGTATACATATTGAAACTTTACATATTTGCTTGCAATCGTTTAAATATAATTTGAATTTGTTTATTATAAATTAAACAAAAGCTGAAATACTATTTGACAATTTCGAGCGCATTCAGTTATATTGTTATATGTATCAGTTGTCGATGACAAAAAGTCCAGGAATATGTTATATATATCCCCATGAATGCTCTCTGGAGGTGAACCCGACTGATGGGGTTCAGTGTGGAAATTCGTTTTCAGCAAGAGCTCCCTTTGGGGGCAACCATTGAACTAATTAGGTTATTAATTTCCGCTTTATGCATTGCATATGCATTAAAAACAGTTTAATTGGCATTTGGCCATGCAGAAATTTATTGATTTATATGCCGGCCAAACCGAACAACAATTATTATAAACATTATTTGCGTTTACAGAGGCTGACAATCATTTTATCGGTCTGCATCGTTCGGGCTGGGGCGGGGCAGGTGCAAAGTTTTTATGTTCCTGCCACCCACCGGTGATGGCCAGGTGGTTCAGTTGGAATGCAAATTTTTTGGCGCCCTAATCTTGTATAATTGATGGCCAAAAGGGCCATTAGGCTAATTAGGTATGCATTACACGAGCCTTTGCCATTTGCTGTTCCAACTATTTTCCTGCGCTCTACTTTTTATCAGATTGCATTAAGTGCCTTTTTTGTTGTTGTTGTACGAGCCGCAGCAAAAGTGTGCTAAAGTGTTTTTGGTATTTGTCTATGTTATAGATGCCAACAAAGGTTCTGGCTCGAATTACGTGGCCCGGATAGAGCTTGACAGTATTGCACGCGATGAGAAATCAAACTTAATTTGAAGTTCCGTTCAGCTACAAGCTAAATATGCATCGAAATATAAACTCGGAGTGGAGCTTGCCTCGATGGCGACATTGAGGAGCACTTCCTGCGCCGAGTGGCCCCGGGCACAGATGATGCTAAACATTTGCTCAGTCATTGCAATTGTTTCCGTTGCCAAGTTGTTGTGCAGCATTCGCATTTTCCTGCCATATTTTTGCCATTTCTTTTGTGCTTGGCTTTCGTTTGGCTTTTCCAGGTCATTTGCTTGTCCGGATAAACAGTTCCGTGTGCTGCTGCCTGTTGCCCGCGCCAAGTACAATCCATGCCCAAGGGCCAGACACTTGTCTTAACATCAGCCTTTGCCCTGCATCAACCCATGACCCCCAATCCACCAGGAGGCCATCATATACCCCCTCTTGCCCACACTCGTGCTCATGCTAACCCTCTTCAAAGCGTCGACGCCGTCGTCAGCTTGATTTATTTGCCTTTAATAAAAGCCACACCTGCATTTAAATAAATCACATGGCTAAATCAAGAGGCCAACTAAGCTTTCCTTAACATAAGTCCACATATCACTTAGATATTCTTATAAGAACAGTGGATTGTTAGAGGTTAAATCAATAGATCTTATAAGAACGTAGTCTTATCTGTTTTTTTCTTTCTGAAATCAATTGAAGACTTGCTCAACTGGTCTTAATGCTGTCCCTTGGAAGCAAACCCCAATCCAGTTGGAGGTTCTTATAAGAACTATGGCTTGCTAGAGGTTCAATCAATATATCTTATAAGAACGTAGTTTTATCTGTTTTTTTCTCTGAAATCAATTGAAGATCTGCTCAACTGGCCTTAATGCTGTCCCTTGAAAGTGAACCCCAATTATATTTATTTTGTATTATGCTGAGCTTGGCAGAAATTAAAGAAAACTTCCTTAAATGCTTTATTTGATGCTGTAATATGCCGAAGGCTTGAATTACCCATCGTTAAAAGAAAAAACTGCGATATAATTGAGACGTTTTTTTCTTGAAAGCATATTTATACTCTATTCACAGAGTGAAAGTTGGGTATATGGGTTTTGTTGAATGTCCGTCTCCATTGGAACTGTGGACATAAAATAGCTATAATATTTACTTGTTCATATTTGCATTGAAGTCGTCTATTGCTTAGATTAATATAATTTATACTTATGTCAATTGAAATACTCTTCATGACGATTCAGCTCAATTACTTCCACACAAGCTTAACAGGAGATTGAGCATAGTCTGGCTGCCAATCCATTCCTGTTAACAGGGTATATAAATTGGCAAAGATATTATAGTGAAAACTCTCTTAACGGACGCACGTATTCTACGGACACTCCTCTTGGGCGGACATATATGCCTTTCAGCTATGCATCAGGCCCTCTTAGCCAAACAAAAACCTCTCGTCAATCGCTATCCACGCAACCGAGTTTTCACTGTGGCACCCAGCCAGTATTGCGTTACGTGTAATTTGAAAAATACATCAATTCAAATTGATAGCATTTCTTTTTCTACTTTTGTTGGCAACTTGTGTATTGTGTGGCAGGGTATTGATTACAAGCGTGCATATAATTGGGGCAGGAATCCTCTATCCTAGTTTTTACAGCGTGTCAAAGGCTTTGTGGGCATTAATTCGGTGTTTCCCTTCTTGTGCTTATCGCCAAACATGGTCGTATAAAAAATAAAACCCTGCGTTAAAACACAAAATACGACCCAAATGGAAACCAGACGCCTTGGGTCAAAGTCAAAGCCTCAGTGCCATGGCAATGGCCAATGGCTCATTTAATCGTTTTGCGAAAGTCTTTTCGGTGCTCATGAGAGGCATTCGCATGGGGATAGGGGAGGGTAGAGAAGGGGAGGCTGGGGTAGACTTTAGCCCCGGTTTTGGTTTAACATTTCCATGCGAAAATACCCAAGGGACGGATTACCAAAATGTGGCTCGTTAGTCAAAAAGAAGAAAAAATGTGCTGCCCAAGAGCTTACACGCCGCACAGGCGATGAGGACATCAAACATTCAAAGAACATTTGCCCCCTCGTTACGTATGTATCCTTTTTTCTATATACCCTGAACCCATTCGAAGAAGGCCGCAAAGGTTATAACAGTTAGCTGGCAATGTATGTAACAGTTAGCTTTGCCGAACCTTATAAGATATATGGATTCTTCATCAGGTTAACAATCCCGAGAGCTACAAAGCTAAAGACTCTAAGAAAGACTTGGCATATGTATTCTTCCTTGTCATTCGCAGAATTTATAACTTTATTCAATGTTTTCTCCCATTTTATAATATCGACTCGAAGATTATAAAAGAGAGTTAACTTGTTACGCAAAAGACGGAAGGTATCTCAAAAGGGACATATTTGTAATATGCATATACCATATGAGAATATATGTTTATATTTAGAATATAAGAATATGGAATATGAAGATTACAAATTTGTCACTATACAGATATCTCCCACGTTTTATGAGTTAGAGCCTTGCATCTTGAAATAGACACCAAGTTTGGTCTCCTATTTAAGTCTTACAAATTTCATAATGATCGGACTGTAAGAACCGAAGTTATCTTGGAACCTATTACCTATACATAGTAGGAACTGTGAAAATTATACATGCTATTTATAGAAGAAAGCTGGAATGTCTGTAGCGGCAGCTTGTCGCTGAGCTGTCAGAGTATCTGCAAGTCGTGCACTTCCGGCTATCCGGCACTATTTCATGTTTTTTCGTTAGATATGTCTTCTCTCGAATGCGTCTCAACTGGATTGTGGAGACGGCATTGTTAGTTTAAACAGCAGCCTGGGGCAAATTGAATTGGAAGAAAAAAACGAGCATCTCTTTGTTTGGGTGTCATGCGGATTTATGTACTTAGATACTTTTGTAGCTGTGTGTTAGGCACAGGATATCAAAGCGAGGCGCTCGAAAGCTTTAAAGCGATGCCCCTAATGAGCCCAACCCGTGGGGCGAGGGGCATAGACGACAAATAGTTTTGTTTTTCATTGCTTATCACCACATGACGTAATCCTCTTGTATGCTTATGATTAAATTTTTGTTTGTGCGAGTCCGTGTGCTGACATGTCTGTGTGTGTTGCGTGTGTGTGTGTGTTGCGTGTGTGTGTTGTGTGTGTGTGTTCGGTACTCGATATCGGCAACAGCCAGCGCGACGACAGTTTTTACGACATCAGGATGCCAGTCGCTTTATGTCCTTCCTTAACTTTGCCACAAACAAGTCGCAAGTCGAAAAGGTAGCTGAAAGCAGCAGAAAATAACGCTCCGAGAATTCACATCTCGCCAGCTCCGCTTGACGTTTGCTTAGCTCAGCAGCAACTGGCGAGAAGGGAGGAAGGGTGTGCAAAGTTGGCATGGGGCTATCCGAACACCTCCAAGCTGGTGGCAGACGTTAAGTCCACACACACACCAGCACACACACCCCAGCACACACACCTCTAGCACACACGCAAACCACACAAATGATGGTGGCCCAAGTTTACTTAACTCTGTTTGAATTTCTTTTGTACCCCGCTTGAATTCGGTGAACATTTGATTGTTCTCTTTAAGCTTGGGAGACACAAAAACTACGCACAATTTCAATTCTCGCACACAGCAATTGGTATGCACAAATGACATAAGTCATAAAATACAATTTTTTGTGTAACCAAATTAAGGTCATATAGGCGTCAAATGAAAAAAAAAACAATTAACAAAAACATTATCCCCACATCATTACAAACCACCTTTCTCTATTTATAGGTCAACTAACTACTGGTTTTGCCAAGTGTATTCAGTTACAAATTTAGTTGAGAGCGCAGCGCAATATTCATTTTATTTCAACATACAAAAACCTTTGGCAAAACTATTCAACGTTCAGCTTAAATGCTGTAGAGCTCGAATCGAAAAGTCTTACTTTTATTGCATACCTGAACTTTTGAGGGCACGTTCCTCCTGTGAGCTTAAGCTGGATTTGGGTTCCATTTTAATGTTTTAATATCGGCAACTGCAAGCAAAGAAGTATGAAATAATCAATGTTAGTACATAAAATAATACTTAGTTTACGCGGGAATTTTAAAGTTTTTACTAACTAACTCCGCCGAGCTTGAGTTAAGAGCTTACGGCAAAGTTTGCAACAATATTTTATTATGCTGCAGCTCTAAAAGCATCATTGGGTTTTAAAACAAAAACAAAATATGAACTTTTAACAGAAAGTATTTTAGGACAGCTCGTTTCGCATGCTTAGAAATTTGCTGGCATTTTTTGGGGATTTTCATTTAAATCAAATAAGTTTCAATGAGCCATTTAAGAAAACAATTCACGTCAAGTGCTTTGTGCAACGCTTCTGCCAACAATGTTAACCGTTCTTGTATTACACGAGACTTTGCCTCGCCCCAACTGGCTTTTGCCAGAATTTGGCCAACACATTTCGGGCATGAGTCCATGCGAGTGTGTCGAGTGTATCAGTTTTCATAGTGGGCAAATAGTCAAAGCAAATTCACGCCAACATCTATGGCATTTACATAGGAGTATGCAACATGTATCTATGGACATATATCGCATCACGTTGAACCCGCATTCGTATATAGACAAATCGACAAGTTGTGTATTCGGGTTGGGTTTTTGGTCGATCTGGCGACCCAGTTTGACTGGGTAATTGCGAGCACGGCCCATTAACTGCTGGAGTAGGGCAATATAAATATAAATTTATAGCTAATATTATTTTCAAAGCCATAAACCTGTGCGTCATGCCGCCTAATTGCCTTTTATGACGACGCGAAACATTTGCTTAGCCCCCTATAAAAAGTCCCCGAACTACCTGCGAAATCAACGAAAGGATAACCGTGGGAGAAGTTCTTCAAATTAATGATGGCGTGGGCCTGACAATCCCCGACAATGTTGTTTGTCATTGTTGGGGTTTTGTTGCCTTTGTTCGCCCATCTTGCAACAACTCGCTCTCTCTCTCTCTCTCTCTCTCCCCTTGTCCTTCTCTTTCCCTGTCTCGCTGCCTCTTTGGCCTCAGTTTTCTGAGTTTGACGGATTTGTGCGCATTTTCAGATTAATGCTGCGATTATTGTTTACCGTCGGAATTGTGCACAGTGGGGCGTATACGTAATATAGTTGTTGCGTATACGACCTGTTAACTTTTTGTTGTTTCTGTTGATAACTCACGATTCAAATAAATGAAATTTCAAACTTTTAAACACAACTTGAATAACAGTAGGAAAGTGTCTATATTTTCCGTAAGAACAATTGAGATTTATTTAAACTGTGAACATTCTTCTTTTCGAGCATTGTTTGTAATGCAATTGACCCACTGTGCGGGTGCAAAGACGACATTCGCAGGAGCGCCGTCTTTTATATGCAAAATTTAACCCAGAATAGAGTCCCGTTCGGTCGGTGGGTTAGTGGGTTGTTTTGATGGGTCTGGGTCCGGGTCCGGGTACAAGGGTTCTTTGGGTAGACCGAGCCGCCCTCTTCATTTGCCACAGAGTCCCGTGCACTCTCGGCACTCGGCTCTTTGTATAGCTTCGCACGCACGATTTAAGGATAACGAGGATGGAATGCAGGAAGCGAGGCAAATATTTACACAGTTGGATGATTTAGATAAAGAAGACATGAACATGAACCATAATACGAACGAAGAAGCCGAACTGTCGACCGAGTCGCTGGGGCCGGAAGGGGAAAATAAGCCCCAGACATTATAAAAGTGGGTTGGCATTATAAAGGATAAAGAAATTTGAATACAATGAAGAGGATTTCGAGAAATGCCGGGATTGCCGAACGTCACTTCTCAGCTGCGTCGATGCTATTGTGGCTGGAGCCAGCAACAGGAAGCCAACAACAATAATAACAATATTAACAATAAATTTACGAAATTGTTAACAAAATTAATGCAACTAGCGTGTTGCTGACTTGAGTGCTTCCCAATGAACTCTCCGACAATATGAGCCTGTCAATTTCAGCTATCGAAATGCGCAATTTAATTCCAGGACTCGCCCATACATACATATCTGTCTACTTGGAACGACCTGCACGTTTCAGCTTTTGCTTTAAAGTCGGATCAGGAATTCTCGCATGCAAAACAGCGGGCATGGATAATTTATTCAAGCAGGAATAAAAAAAACACAGAGAGAGAGAGGAAATGCAAATGCAGATGAGAGTGTGTTTGTTTGTGCGGATGCACGGAGTATGTAGAAGCAGCCAGCATGTTGTAACTCACACACACATAGACACAGCTGCGTCCGGGAGCGGTAGTCCTTGTCCTGGTTCTAGTTTTTGTCAAAGGTGAAAATGGGCTCACCTGTATTTCGTGTACCGTGTGAAATCCAGCGAAAGCTGAGGGCTCAAGCAGATGCCGCACGTGCCAATGGCCAAAATGCATAACATATGAGAAATACGTCAGTTTCACACAGCATTTAAATTATTTGTGTTTGTGTCAACATTTTGAATTCCATAAATTTTAGCCAGTCGATGCATACACAATCGCATCACAGCAACAACAACTGCACACAACTTGTCCGCCCAGCCCCTGCCCAATCCCATCTCGTCCTGCTCCCATCTCGTCCTGCTCTCATCTCGTTCTGCCCTCCACTCGAGCTGCTTGTTTATTTGCTCATTCGTTTGTGCATATGCACTACAAAAATTGAAATGTATGCGAGTATTCAAATGCTCTTGCTCCTCTCTTCCCTCGTTCCCTCTCCGCAATTGGCCAGCTATCTCCGACCCGCTCGCGTGCTTATTGTCTCATGGCAGCAGCTGAAATTCCTGACCGGAAATTGTTTCACAAATGCTGGCCAATTAATTTGAAAAATAATGGAAAAAAACATTATTCTGAGAACGGAGCAGAGCGAATATAAACACCGAGTGAAGAATGCAAAATAGTTTGCCAGCACGTGAAGCACTTTGTTTTTCATATACCATGCACTGCAGCACAGAAAACTTGAACAAGCTCTTTATTAGCTATTAAAGCAAATAAAGGAATTTTAATGGAATTGCGAACTGTAAACTAATGAATCTCGACAAGGTTTCAAAAGAAACGAGCTTTGGCAGACCACAAAAGGGTTACAAGAAAGTTTTCCGGGAAAGGTCGAATCCGAATTTGAGCCTTTGCCTTTTTATGTTGATCAAAGTTCGTTATGTATTCATATAACATATTAGCCTTTTATTCATATGATTTATCTATTGTTGTGGGGGTAATTCCCATTTCTAAAATAGCATATACCTCGGCATATATACATATACACCTTAACTTGACCTTATCCTCAAAAAGTACATGACTTTTGAGCAAGAGTTTGGATGCAGGGCTTGGCTTTTAATCGAACCACCTCGACATAGATATATATTTATATTTCAAAGGACAAAATATCATGGATTCGTTTCCAACAAGAAAGAGTCGGAGTCGGAAGTGCCTAATATCTAGTCGGAAGTGCCCAATATAAAGTATACTAGATACTAGATACTTGTACATACAATTCTAGAAGCTACAAGTCAGATTTGTTGCCTTTCTCCATTAAAACCTACAAAAACTTGTTTGGAACTGGAGCAAGTTAAAGGATATCCCAAATCAAATTCATACTGCGCTAGTCAATTGGACGACTTACATTCCAAGTCTCTAGTTCTTTTAGATTCTAAGATCTTATAGATTCTGAACGCTTTCATACATACGAACATATAGACAGACGCATGGATGGACGGATGGACGGACGGACGGATGTACGAACGGATGGACGGACGGATTGACAGACTGATGGACGGACGGACAGATGGATGGATGGACGGGTTGACAGACGGATGGATGGACAGACGGATTGACAGACGAATGGACAGACGGATGGACGGACAGATGGACGGACGGATGGACGGACGGATTGACAGACGGATGGACAGAAGGATTGACAGACGGATGGACGGATGGATGGACAGACGGATTGACAGACGAATGGACAGACGAAAAGACGGACAGATGGATGGATGGACGGATTGACAGACGGATGGACAGAAGGATGGACAGACGGATAGACAGACAGATTGACAGACGAATGGATAGACGGGCATGGCTAGATCGACTTGGCTTTTGATGCTGATCTAGAGTATATACATATATTTTCTTTCTTCTGCATTTGCACAAAAATATGATACCCTTTTTATCCATTTCCAAAGCTCTCAGAACCCAAAAGTTATGGAGCTTGTGTCCGCAAGTTCTCCCGTTTGGCCGCCTCAAATGAGGCACAAAAATAGTTGTGTGGCCTCATAAAGCCAGATATGTGTACAAAACATACATCTGAATCTACGTACCCAGGTGTTATTGTGTGTTGTAATACAATAATGTGCATACATAAGTAGCCCCACAGAGTAAAACTTTTCGCTTTACTGTCCGCAATGTGGTTGGTTGGTTGGTTGTGTGTTGCCCACAAGAAAGCAACGCCAAAAGGTGGTTCTTTGTGCTGAATACATTATGAACGTAAATAAATGCGAGTATATTGAGGATTACGAAAATATAGTGAAAATCATTTTTGGGGTTTTTCTTTTAAGTCGACGGCCTGTGGCTGCGAGCACAAAGCGAAGCGCAGAGAGAGGCGGCAGTTGCTTCGGCTTGTACTTATTAACTGCTTGGCAAATGAGGACGCATCAATAAGCATTGCGCTCATAATTTATCTAAATTAGTTTCATTCTGTCATGCCTGAGCAGAGAGAGAGAGAGAGAGAGAGAGAGAGGGGGGAGAGATCAACAAATAAATGACACTCCACTTCACTTGGCCATCCGTCTGCCTTCTCCAAGCTGTCGGCGATAAAAGTGAGATAAATCAAAAGCAATTACAAACATATATTCTCGTTAACTGCGCAACCCCGGGGGAGTTTTCCAGGAAATCCGTATGTACATACATCTTTCTGCTGCTATCATGCATACATACATGAACACATACATATACATGAAGGTATGCACATACATAAACGAGCGGGCCCATTGTATTTGTCTTCTGGCTATCTGTATTTCTGGCAAAGTAAATAATTAAGCTGATTTCCCAGCAGTAATTAAGTTTCTACAGGTTGCCCAGCAGTATTTCATTAAATCTTTAATGCAAACTGATTACCGCGTGCAGACAAGCTCTTGCCGCAGCCAAAATGATGTCCATGTTTTTCATATTTAATGCAAATAAATTCAAGTGTTGACCAAGCAAAATCTACGCTAATTAGAAAGCTAACTGTCAGTGCTTTTATAAAGATAAACAACAAATAAATTACAGCACTCGAAACAAGTGCCAAAGGAACATTTGAGTACATAACTTCAGCTCTTCAATGTGGCATTTAAATGGATCCATGCTTGAGGCTATAGTTGGGCGGAGCAGAGGTATTTAAGAACTGAAATATCCTGATTTTCCGCTCGTAGGATCTCTCAAATAGGATCTCTCTATAAGAGTCCTAGACTACAAATATACTACTCTTTCGGAGCAATATAAAACGACATAGCTTACGGATATGATATTTATGTAGACTATACAATTGTTACTCACAGTCCAATAAAGCAATAAATGCGTTCTCTATTGGATTATAGAGCTTCCTTTAGCTGTCTTCTGCAGATCCTTCCCATGACAGCTATAAGCTGTAAATGCCCAGACTACAAATCGATATTTATCGATTTCAGGTAGCTTTCGGATGCATTCTATATTGGATTATAGAACTTCCTTTGGCTCTTGCTACTCTGTCTTCTACAGATTCTTCCCAAGACAGCTATAAGCTGTAAAAGTCTACAGTAGAAATCGATATTTATCGATTATATTTAACATAATATACTTATATGCGTTGAATAGACTGGGAAATTGTTGTCCATAAAGCACTAAATGCATTCTATATTGGATTAAAAAGCTTTCTTTTGATTTGGATACCTTCTCTTCTGCAGATTCTTCCCATCACAGCTAAACAATTTATTGCAATAACTTCTATATAATGGAAGTTTCCAAGTTTACATTCCACTTTCACAGCAGCTTTCATAACAAAATTAAAAACATGCCTTTGCAAGCGTGAATAAATCATAAACCAAAGATAGTTTCTCTTCAGGCAATTTGTTATTCCCAAATGCACAAAGAGCCAACATTTTCAAATATTGAGTGCAGATTAAGACATATTCATGGCATTTAATTAAGTGCAATATGAACGTATGTTGCTTACCAAAGTGCAATAAAATTGTATTATTATTATTATGCTATTTGAATTCGTAGAATGTTTTGTGGTCGTAAGTAATCCGCTTGAGTTATTCGATTGGAATTGTAAAACATTTATCTCAATATTTTTAAAGAGTCACTTTAATTTTCACTTTGCGTTGACAAGTGCCTGGAAGTGCTTATTTAATGCTTTATTCATTCGCTGCAAACATTTGCACATCCACCAAATTCATCAGGGCTGATTAAAGATGCATGCCCCCGGCGGGGCGAGAGGCAGCCGTGGGAGACGGTTAAGTTGTCCGGGCTGTTGTCGGTGTGGACTGGGCGCCCGAGGTGCGAAGACTTTGTTCGCTTTTAATTTAAGTCTGGCTGAGTAAAACAACAAAGAAAACAACAACAACAAGAACAACAACGGCACTGCAAATATATCCCGCGGGCCTCAGATAATGTCATCCGATTGGGGAGCACCGCACGAGAGCAAAAAACGCGCGACAACAAATACGTAAAGCGACGACGGAGACGACGTAGACTACGGCGACGACGGCGACGATGGCGACGGCGATTTGCCAACTGTTTGGCTAAGTACTCCGCAGACTCCGGCGCCACACGGCACCCACAACAGAACCGCCAGCGACAACTTTCACTGCCTAGCAGCAGTTGAGCGTGGGAATGTGTGTGTGGACCAGGACATTGGCTCAGCTCCTGGGCACGGCAATGTGTGTGCTCCCAGCACTTGACACAATATAAACAATTTGTCTCTGCAACGCGTCAAAATGGGCAGCTTGCCGCCAAACACCTGAACAACGAACTCAACTCAACTGAACTGCAGCTGGAAGTGGGCCTGACTAGGAGCAGCTACAGTAGCGTCCCAGCGTTTCCAGTAGCAGAGCACATCTCACTGGCCGAGTTAACCCGTGTTGATGAACCGTTCCGTCGAGAGTCCAGCGCGCAACTGATACGACCGCAGCCAATTCGGCGCCGAACTGGTCCAAGCACGAGACCCAACTGCTGCTCCTGCTCCTGTGGATGCTGAGTTCCATTTGAGCGAGTCTGCGCACCACGTTCCCTTACGAATCTCTCCTTTACTCTCTACTCTCTTTAATACTGGGAACAGATTATGTTTCCGTAATGCATTAAACTCCTGTTACATGATAATGCCTTGACTTGGCGAATTTCATTACGATGGGCCTTCTTAATTATGTCATCTCTGCTAAGATATCGACTATAATTGGGCTTTGTTATATCATCTCATTTAAGATATAGACTATAATTGAGCTGAGTTATAGCATCTTCTTTAAGATATCGCCTATAACTGAGCTTAGTTATAGCATCTCAGATACATAATCTTTTCTAAGATATCGACTATAATTGGGCTTAGTTATACCGTCTTCTTTAAGATATTGACTAAATTTGGGCTTGTCATATCATCTTCTGTAATAAATGGCTTATAATTTGGCTTAGGTATATCATCTCTGAGATATCAGGTTATAAACAGCCCAAGTTATATCTTCTTGTTTGAGATATCGGTAATACTTAGGCTTAGTTATAATTATCTTCTCTGAAATATTGGTCTATAATAACCAACTAAATTGTTGCTGTTGCTTTTACCGATTCGAACCGGCTTCCTACCTTGAATTTCGATTCGTCAACCTGGTTACAACATCTACAACTCGAGGTTTTGGCCTGCCTTATAAAACTTGAGCTTTGTTAATAAAAGTTTGGTTGAGGTTGCAGCTCAGTACATTCTAATGAATTTGGTTTATGAGGTTCGTTTCATAGTAACAAGGGATTCCCAGTTCGAACTGGTTGTATAGATAGGTCAACTAGATGTGAACTCTTCTATAATAGATTGATTCTACGGAAGAATGGTATATCAGACCTTTAATGCACAAGGACTCTAGAATTGCAAACTGCTCGTAAGAAGTCTTCATCATTTGCCGATCAATTTTGGCTATATCTTCAATAGTTATATGAATGTCGTATTCCTTTTTCGTGTACCCAAAATATGACACTGCGTATTGAATTTCCAAGCATGGATTGCAGCAATCGAAAAAGTCCGTTGTGTTTATTTTTTGTGCACAAGCAGTTTAAGTTTGGCTTCGGCGAGCTATTTGGACAGAGCCAAAGGCAAACTAAATTTGCATAACAGTTTTCAAAGGTACGACGAGTATATTGGACAAAAAAAAGGAAAAAAGAAAGAAAAACAATCAGCCGTGAAGCTGTGGCCACAACGGCTGTCCGAAAATGTGCGCTGGTTCACGCTCGTTATCCGGCTGCCATGTGTACACATTCTGCGTCCACATATTCGGACAGCGTCCAGCTCGCCCAGCTCGTCCGGCACGGAGCACAATACGCTGGGGGCCCTATTTGGATACCGTTCAATGCACCAGGGACTCTACTATGAATGACAAACAAACATAAACATTGTGTGTGCTGAAATGGAGACCATAAAGTATCGCATACTCTGGCTCCTTAGCTCCTGATGCCGGAGCCGCAGCCGGAGCTGCGATAGATGGGCGAGTGTGGGTGAAGGGCTGTTAGCATGTTTGCGTGCCGCACTCTAATTAAAATTTTGGCCCACGGGCTGCACTGCCCCCAAAAATACTTTACAAGGTTGGACAAAAAACAAAAAAAAAACTGAGCTTAACAAGTGCCAACAGCTTAATTTGGTCGAGTTATGGAACGTAATAAACTCGCGCCCAAGGCGTATTATTACCACGGAAAGTGTTGTAAACAAGCGACGGAAAGAAGAAAAGATTTTGTAACGAACATACATCTAGAAGTACTTATTGGTAATATATATCCAGTTGGAGAGTTCGAATATACATATATATAAGGCTAAAGAAAGTTGGGCTAGGAGTCAGGATTTAAGCAAGAGCCTTTTTCTAGGTGTCCTTGGAAGTCATAATTCTTTGTCAAATGTTTTCAATATCACAAAGCTGAGGAAATTTGAGCTTAAAGCAAAACTTGTTTTCCATTGATGCATCTCTCAATAACAAGCTTTTGTAGACAAGCTCGCTGACTTGTCCTGCCAAGTGTCCTGCAGACTAAACATTTGAATACATACTTAGAACTCATTGTGACAGTTGACTTTTGATCGCATGCAACAAATTTTCAATTCAATTTGTTGCATATAACAGCTGTATTTAGGCATAAAGTATATTTATAGGTATATAGTTTATAAGTTAGTATAGTTTATCAGTTTCTTCTGCATTCCTTTGTCAAGCTTTCGACCCATTGTTACGTAGCTTGATTCGGGTTCGGTTAATTATATCAAGTACTCCTTTCCTGCATATTAATATGGTTCATGTTGTACTCGATGTTAGCCATGTCAACTCTTGGGCTCTGAGCAGAGCGTGTCATTAATTGTGCTTTACAAACTGTTTAATTACCTTTAACTGTCCGGGTGTCACATCATGCTCGTCATGTCAAACACGCTGGGCCGAGTGTTGAAGGCTCTGGCGTTGAATGGAACATGAAAGATGAGCTGAGCATCAGTATTGCCAGTGACAGGAGCAAAGTTTTAATTGATTTCCTGCACTGGAGAATGCAATGGAGAGAAGTCATAATTCATCACATCCATAGCTAGATAAATGTACAAACATATAAATACAATTTACTGCTGCCTGGCTGCCATAAAGTCATCGCAAGGTGCGGCCAAGAGAATTCCGTGTTGCAACTTTGGCTTTGGCTGAGTAGAAGCCCCAGCTCGTAAAATTTCGTTTAGTGCAGTGCATTTCTTGCGGCACAGTTCGCACAGCACTCAAAAATAAAGGCAACAAAGTGTTTTGTGTTTTGTGTTTTGTGTGTTTGCCACTGTGGCAAGCTAGCGACAACACACATAAAGTTGTCAAGCACTCGAGCGTTCCCAGAGCCTGACAGCCTTACTCTGTTGCCTCAAGCCGCATGCCGCACGCCCCCGCTGCAGGCATAGACGGGCCATAGCCCTATGGTAGAGAGATAGAAGCCAAATGTGCCATTTATAATTTAAGCGGGATTAAAGTTTCTCCCACAATGGGAAACTTGTGCTGCCTGCGCCTGAACATGCCGCGCGTCAAAAACTTTTTATGGCCTTTGGGCGGCGGCGGCGGCCCAAGAGTTGCCTGCAAATTTGACAGCAAGCCGAGCCCCAAACATACCAAAGCGGATTAGGCGGGCAGCCGGCCCAAGGCGCACTCCAAGTGCTCCACACACACACACACACACACACGCACACTTCTCTTCTTTCTTTTGCACAGAGATTTCTGCGCCGGCGACTCCTTCTGCAGCTGCTGCAAAGCAATTGCAGTTTGGCCTCCATTTTGTTTAGGGTCCACAAGGGCGGTCGTTTGGCACGGCAAAGTACGCGAAAAAAGCACGTGAAAAAAAGAAACAAACACAAACACACACACACACACACACACACACACACATGCAGAGCAACAAGCATCAAACACAGCGGCTGCAATTTCGCAAATTGTCTTGAAATGCCAGAACGCTTTTCCGAGCCAGCGACCCACCGCAGCGCTCGGAAATGCCACCGGCATTCGTTGGATTAATTATGAAAAATACCCACGCCCACAGTGAAGGGGGGGGGGGCGAGAGGCAGACAGGCTGGGCGAATGCATTGTTGTGAACTGTACAGAAAAATGCGCCCACCTTCGCTCACCCTACCGCTCTCCTCGTGAGGAGGGGGGTCAGCAACTTAATTGTCTGTTAAGTGTCACAGTACGGATGGTTATGCAAGTGGGTGGTGCACAGTTACAATGGCATCACTTAACCACCCAATCCGCCGGCTGCCAGCGGCGACCAGTTGTGGCCGGATGTGTGTCGTCGGCCATGTTTTGACACTTGGAGGCAGTTGCCGCACTTCCTGCAACAGCTGCCACAATGCCTGCCCCACTCGTAGTTGCACTTCAAGGCCGATCGCCTAATTTGACGTAAGTTATGCACAGCAGGCTGTAAACTATATCTGGGCATTAAATGGCCTAATTCGAGTCCTTGCCGAAACAAGAGAACATTTGATAAGCTACGCACAAAGATGGGGGGATCCACGGGGGCTCGATTCCTAAACTCGTGCTCGCTCCCCTAGCGATAATAAATGGAATGTTGTGTTTCATTTAAATACTTAAGGCTTCCATGAATCGTAAAATGTTTCGATTGACTGACTAACTGATTGGTGACCAAACCCATAAGAGCCAGGACCCACTCGCTGGGCGAAAACTTTCGAGCTCAGGCTGTTTGTAGGCAAATTTTATTACTTTCGAGAGTTTTCAAAATATGTACATTTATTTATATATTTGTATGTTGTTATTATAGCTAACGCAAATTAAGTTAACTTTCCGCTGCGCTATACATGAAATAAAAGGTATTTTTTGACAGTGCCCTTCTACACGATTCTCATGAATTCAAGTAGGCTCTGCAGCTTGCATTGCTTTGAAACTAAGCAAAGAGTTAAATTAACAAATTCTTTTGGTAAATTTATAAACTTTTTTCTTGTAGGAACGAGAGTGTATAAGTGTGTATGTATGTACATATGTATGCATCTATGCATGTATGTCTGTATGTCTGTATGTATGTATTTATGTATGTATGTATGTATGTATGTATTTATGTATGTATGTATGCATGCATGTATGTATGTATGTATGTATGCATGTATGTATGCATGTATGTATGCATGTATGTATGCATGTATGTATGTATGTATGTATGTTTGTGTGTTTATATGTGTAAAATCTCATCCGATTTTCACGAAGCATGGGTCTTTGTGCATGGCTTAGCCCCTAGAACTTGTAGATGCATATAAACCTCTATATGTTTGGCTGTATCTATATACTCTTATACCAAATGCAGGCCAACTTCACAGTTTGGTGCTCCGTCAGTGAAAAATAATATGCATTTTTCATTATGCTTTGACCATAAGTGTTATGTTAACAACTTATGTTGGCAATCTAATAAGCTTTATCTCTGCTCGTACTCGGACCATAACTCTTTTTGCAAGCTTTCCCTTTCCCATAAGCTCATTTTATTTGCTTTCCTTCTGCTGTTTTTACTCTAACCAGCTATCTACTATCTTTTGTGCTTTCAGTCCGGCTTCCTATTACTGGTAAATGATAATTACATAATCGCCCGTGTGTACGTGAGCTTCTGGGGTAAGTACATTATTCCACATATATGTGTTTAATCAGAATCAGAGCTGAGCACAAGTATAGTTTAGTCGAAGCATGTTCATGCAGTCTTATCCGTTTTCCTTAAAACTCTGAGAGATTAGCTTGCATCATTAATGTCAAAAAGCTCACTTTACACACTCTGCAAAAGTGTAAGGCAATGTCATATAGTCGACTACTGTGCAAATGTGCTAAGAGCGGAAAATCGGATTGCTGATTTCTTGACTTGCAAAAAAAATATCTAGTTGGATTCTTACTGGCTTTGATTTTCAATTACCTCTACTTGATTTATATGCACTGAGAGACTGCCAATGGCAAGACTGTCAGATGAACTGACACACTCCCAGATGCTCGCACACAAATGCACATATATGAACTCGAACATATATGCGTTTATGGCTGTAGTCCATTGAGATGGGCTACGTGGTCGACATGAGCCGAGCCTAGCTTGGCCTTGGGTAAATATTGCCAGCCTGCGTTGGACATGAATGATGTGCGCTTTGCTGAGAGCATTGTAAAACACTTAACCGGGCCGAAGCCAACGCGTCGTAGTCCTGGGGATTCCTCACTGTTCTTTCCTACCCCCATTCCACCCCACCACATTCGGCCAGTGCCAAAAGATTGTGCACAATTCATTGTGGGTTTGATGGAGTGGCTAGCGAACTGGTCGACTGGTCGACTGGTCGGTGGCCAGCTGTGTGCACAGCGCATTTAACACACTCCATTGAGTCTCGGTCAACACTTCACACTCTTCTGGAAATTACCGATGCCTTGATTAACTCACCAGCTTTTCGAGCAGCATCAGCAGCAGGAGGCATTTGTGTCGGGCAGGTTAAATTGAAATGCATTCCTCGACATCGACATCGCCATCGCCATCCCCATCACCATCGTCATCGCCATCGGCATCTCGGCATCGACTGCGTAAGTGACTGTTCAATGGAGCAAGCTGAAATGTTCTCTTTTTATGCTGTATTAATTAAATTCCACAAAGGTGATTTTCCTTTGTGTGTATCTGAGATATAAGGCTCTCAGTGTTACTGCAATCACAAAAAGACAATCCGTTGTTCAAATTCTCATTAGCTAATGGTCCGGAGTAGCTTCCAGCTAGTACGAAATGCGGCTTTAAGTACTTTAACCAGAGTTGGGCAACAAAAGCTGAGTTCTGGCAAAAATTGTAGACAATTCATGTCAAATATTTATTACCTGCACGACTTACAGCCCAAAAAAACGAGAAAACAAGGATATCTTTGGCACGCCGAAGATCTAATACCCTTTTGCAGATATGTGATAAAAGTGAAGCTCTTAAGTGCTAAAAACAACTTGGAAAACAGATTTTGTTTTCCTACCAACTTTTCGACCGATCGTTCCCATGGCAGCTATATAGTAGTTCGATGTTGATCGGGTATATGTAGGGAACAAAGTAAAACTTATAAATTCTGTGTTAGGAGAAGATATCTTGAAAAACAATAGAGTTTTCCACACAACAACTTTATTGTCGACCGATCGTTCCTATGATATATGATATAGTAGTCCGATTTGGTAAGATTTTTGCACATATGTAGGGAACATAGTGAAACCTATAAATAGCTAGTTTGGTCAAGGTATCTTGAAAAACAAAAAAGTTTTCCATACAACAACTTAGATTTTGACCGATCGTACTTATGGCAATTATATCTATATAGTGGTCCGATTCGACTGGTTCCGACAGAAAGACGGATCTTTGCAAAGTTTCAAAACGATAGCTTTAAAACTGCGAAACAGTCAGACGGACGGACAGACGGGAATGCCTATATCAACTCGGCTTTTGATGCTGATCTAGAATATATATACTTTATGGGGTCAAATATATCTACTTCTATGCGTTACACAGTGCATGACAAAATCCTAATACCCTCTACGAAGGCATTCAAATGAATTAACTAAACCAACTTCGGTTGGTAGACCATGTCCCCTTGCTAGATTGGCTGACACACAGCCAAAGTCTATAACAAAGTCTATGTCTACCGCTGGACGTATATCCGGCGCCGCTCCTTCAAGAATTTAAACAAGTTTTGTTGAATCTTTAGTTAATTGTATTTTAGTTGTTCTTGATTTTTGTTTCTTTTCCAAAGAAGTGTGTTGATTAATAAAAGTAAACAATTAATACAGAGTTATACAAATATATATATTTATACCATGTGTATGAAGCAGCGAGAGCAAAGCAGAGCTAAGTGGTGTGAGTGTGTGTGTTTGTGTTTGTGTGTGAGTTCTGATGTGTGTGTTTGGGATGACATCCTCTACATGCCGCTGTTGTTGGAGCGCACATCATCGATCTTGAGTATCATCTTGACCAGCTGTGTGGACAATAGAATCTGTTGCTTTTTCGAGTGCAGAGACTCGACAACATTGTGATTCTTCATGTCCGAATCGCCAGTCAACATGCAATCAACGCCCAGACTGGGCAACTTCTCAGCCACCTGACTGGCCTTCAGTTCCGACAGTGTTTCGACTGGATGCAGGCCGCTGTTCTCGGCCAGAGCCAGAGGTATGCTCTCCAGTGCGACAGAAAAGGCGCGGAATGCATATTGCTCCAGTGTAGATAGCTGATCGGCCTCCTTGGCCACAGCCAGGGAGCAGCTGATTTCGGCAGCACCGCCACCATAAACAATACGCGAATCCTTTACCAGCGAACGCACCACACAGATGGCATCGTGTATGGAGCGCTTGGCCTCGGCAATTATCATGGCATTGCCACCGCGCAAGAAAATTGTGACAGCCTTGGAGTTCTTGCACTCCTCGATCACCAGCATTTTGTCCTTGGACGTGCCAAAAGCTGCAAAAGAATTGAATGAGATTAGGAAAGTTTCAGCAGAAAAGTTGCCAGGACTTACCCATCTCACGAACCAGGCCAGCGGAACCAAGTTTCTCGGGTGTCAGCTCCTCGAAACGTGGCACAATGCGACCACCAGTTGCAATGGCAATCAGCTCAATCTCTGGACCACCCACCCAGCGCACAGCGGGCAACTCCTGCTGCAGCAGCATATGATTGGCCTCATCATCGAAGCCCCACTGGCAAATGGCCAAAGTGGCGCCAGCATCCTTCACCTGCTTGACCATAAGTTTAAACTTCTCCTGTTCGTATTCGCGCAGCGCTCTGTAATCCTCCGCAGAGGTAACATCCAGCTTATGCTTGGTCTTGGGCTTCGGCGGCTCAAAGGGGCAGGTGAGTATGGCCAGCTTGACATTTTTCAGCTCCTTGGGCATTTGCGAATGGCTCAAGGTCTTGTCCACAATGACACCCTTGACCAGCATGGAGTCTTCCATGCGTCCGCCCACCTTGGTCTCAATTTTGATGAGCTCAAAGTTGACATCCTTCTTTTCAATGTCCGCCACATTCAGCACCGCATCGACGGCCATTTCAGCCATCTGGCGATGACACTTATTCACAATCTTGCTGCCCAGCGTTGTCATGGCGATCTGCACGAGCGGCTCCTTATTCTTGGGATCGACGGGAAACGGTTGAGCAATAGCGTCCAGCTGCTTGATGGCGCACTGCGCAGCCAGCTCAAAGCCATCGGCAATACGTATGGGATGAATGCCGCGATCGATCAAACCCTCTGCCTGCTCGAGCAGAGCGCCAGCCAGAACAACCACACCGGTGGTGCCATCGCCAATTTCATCGTCCTGCGACTGCGACAGCTGCACCATCAGTTTGGCGATCTCGTGCTCCACCTCCATTAGCTTCATAATGGTGGCACCATCATTGGTCACCGTCACATCGCCATCGGGACTGACCATTATCTTGTCCAGACCTTTCGGTCCCAGCGATGTCTTCAGCGTTGAGGCAATCTGGCGCGCCGCCATAATGTGCGTCTGCAAACAAAAAGAACATGCTATAAACTACATGGTAATAATGAAGCGCGTGACTCAGCCGGCGCACAGGGAACATCTGTGCGGCGTTTTAACCTCAAAATGAACGTGACGTCACAAATTGTAAGACAAATCCTCAAATTTCTTTATTAAATTGTACAACAGTATATGGTGCCGCCATAAGGTATATTTACATCACATAATCTGATTGTTCGCCCTAAATGCATTCAGGTTTTATTTTACCTACGAAAAATGCCGGCAGCAAAGAACATCTGGAACGTTCGGCATACGATGCGTCATTGTTTGCGAAGTCTAGAAGCTTTTTTTGGGCTATAATATCTTTGAGTGTCCTAAAACTCCATATTGACAACGACAGTCAGTCAATATCCTTTTTAAAAACTTTAAATTAATGAAATCTTTTATTTACCTTGATGGCATCTGTGCCTGTGATGCGCTTTTGCTGCTCCTGGTCGCGCAAAATAATGAAAGGCCGGCCATATTCGTCAAACGCGAACGTTCCTGGAAAGGCGCTCATGATTTTTCAATTAAAAGGAAATCGGATTTAAGCGTATTTCACAGATTAAATTTTCTTTCCCCCTTAAATCAAAACGCACAAAACTGACGGGCAATGCTGCACTAAAAGTATACAATCGGATCGACTACAGCAGGAGAGCGATATCGATATAATAAACAACACGTTCTCACTTAACAAATGGTAGGTTGCTTTAAAAATCTACTGGACCTGACGAAAACGAAATTCTGCTAAGCAACTGCAAAATATTAATATGAACATTTTTACCAATCATTTGAAACTACTTTGATTACGAATATATCTCGCTCAAACAATATAAAGAAATTTAAGTCTTATCGATGTCCGATTATTTTGATGGCAGTGAAAACGCAAGCCAATTCATCGAGTGTAACTCTAATACGTAACTATCGTCCCTGAAAACAATCGGTAAAACCGCAGGTTTCGTGTATTGGTTTGGGTTCAGTTGATTGCATATAGAATTCAGCAGTCAAACTAATCAGATCGCAAGTGCAGATTTCGCAAACGCTTCTCGTTAAGCCAGAGCAAATTTTTCACCAATAAACCAAATTTTTGTTTCTTTGTGCGTTAAGTTGCAACCATTAAGTGTAAAAATGCCATCAAACATGAATAATAAACTGTAAGTAATGGTTCCAAGGTACCATACAAAGAAATAGTGCAAAAATCGATTTTGTAGTGAATGATAACAAAAAAAAAGAAAATGGAAATATAGTGCACGGTTCCAATCCAATTGGTGGCATATATATTATGTAGTTTGTTGGTTGCCAATAAATACATAGCAAGTTCCTTATAGTGCAATAGTTTTTAGTGTAATTAGCTAACAAATTTCGGATCGGTGGTGGTGTAACTGTAAAATATAAGCATGTACGAGGTATATGCAAACATACATACGTACACACATATGCGCATACATCCGTAAAAACATATTTACTTGTGTGCAGATGTATGTGTGTGTGTGCGAGAGTCCACATAACCAAAAAAGAAATGAGATAAGTGCAAAAACGGTCCCGTTGGTAAAGTAAATAATTGATTTCAAAAAATATATATTCCATGGATGTTCGTTTTTTTGAAATATAATTGTTTTACTTTATTTTGCGTATTTTATTTTGTTTTTCTCTTCGTAGCAGCCATCTTGTGCGCCTGTATGTGGCTCTCACCCCAAGACACAACTGAAATGGAGACGAATAATATATAAGAGAAAAGGAACGCTGATAAATGTTTATTGGCTGTTCATGCGCGCATCAATTAAAGCTTGATTGCTAAAATTGTGTGCAAAGCAACTGAAGGCAACATTAATTGTTTTATTGAAAAGCTATAAACAATCTGGCAACCTCGTTGCGGGCACACACAGACAAAAATTAACCGTTTGAATACCCTTCTAATTTTATATTTTTTTTAGCGTATGTATGTACGTTGAAAATTTTGTTTGTGTGTGTGTATTTCGTATGAGCTGCTTACTGTTACTGTTATTTACTTTTAATTTACTCGATTCTCTTGACTTTTGACAAGTGCCGTTTATGCAGTGTGCTGCTTGCACTTGTTTTACAATGCAACTGTATTGTATGCGGCGACTGGAACTTTCTAAACGGCTGCGAGAAAACAAACGGAGTTTTTGCTAGAAATTACAGTTATTATGCGGTAAACATTGTGACTTTTATTGGTCGCCCTTATCTGAGTGTCCGTATCCGACGAGCAGCCTCGTCAGCATTGTTTGCACTCTGGCATGTTATCTCGCTGCCAAAATAAACAACAAAAATAATAATAAAAAAGTTCGACCCTTATGACTTTGTAAAGAGTCGTTTCTCAATTGCAGTAGAGCTAGAAAATATCTAATGAGAGCAAGCAGAGTGAAACTGCGACCGGTTTTTCTTTTTGCTCCGTATATACATATGTACGTATGTATATTTACTCATATTATTGTTTGTCATCCGGCTAGAAGTTTCTTCCATAGAGTGCAACTTTGCCTCTTCATGGCGCGGTTTTTGGTCCAGCAGTAGCCACTGTGCGCCTACCTTACGTCACAAACAAAACACACATACACATTCCCACACACAACCAAGCAAACGGGCAATTCATATATTTACAAACAATGGAAAATTCCACTCGCCATGCAACTCAGCTGTGTGGCAAGTGAGCTTCGTTAATGGTTTTGAGTGTATTGTGTATATATGTATGTACATATATATGCGCGCGTTTGTATGCGTTGCAAGAGTTGCCAGAACAACAATATTGGGTCAATCGACTAATGAAGCAAAAAGCTTTCGATAGAAAACATGTTAGAACCTGTTAAATTAGAAGGTCACACAATTGAAGGAGGCTGCATATTCTGCCACTTTACACGTTTTCGCGTTATCTTATCAACGTGATAAACATCATAAAGCTGTCAACCATCTTATCGCTGCCCGCATTTGTCATTGCTACAATAATAATAATAAAAAAGGAATGGTTGTGTTTATTTGTTGACTGTTTTTGTTTTAAGTCTCTCAAATTGTGTTTATTGCCTCTTATTGCGGTACATATTTGCTTTGAGCCAGCATTCTATCTGACGTTGAAGCATATTTACGGACAGCTTTATGCAGCAGTTTTCATCCATTTGACATGTTTACCCAAGCGACCTATTTGTAGTTACGTACTTCGTATGTACATAGTTTATACAACAATAGGATGATTTGTCTGTTTTACCTAGATTGTGGGCTAAAGCAAAAGGTGCAAAAGAAGTAATTAACTGTAGTCTCCCTGTTGCTTTGTATCACGTCTCACGTGGTTATGTGATTATGCTGTTTAAAATTGAATGTGAGCGAATTTCAATGCGTGGTGTAAAACGTGAGCCGATTCGCATACTTACCCAAAAATTCACTCTTATAATAGCTGTATTTCCATAGAGATCACCCGATGGCCTTTGAAACATGTATTTGCATATGAGTGTGTACGTGAGACCACTTGTATTGTACATATACACATGCATTTACATACATACATATATATGTACATGTGAAAGACACCGTAGACAGCACGTCAGACAGTCATCGATTGGCTGTGCGTTTTATCGTTATCGCTTTTTTTCTTTTCTTTTGGCTATTTATAGCCACTTAATATTTGCTATTTTGTTTTTTCTTTTCAAGGAGCGCACGTGCCGATCGCATTTATTATTCATGAGTTTAGAGCACGACAAAAACACATTACAAATATATGTTTTATATAAATAGCGTATTTTTCGTGGCACATAATTCAATTCGTCTGGTAAACAAAACATTGCAAAAAGAAAAAAGACAGCTACAACTATTTTTATAGTACTGTTTCTCAATATCTATGTGCGGGTACATATGTATGTTTGCACAGACATAAAGCGGCATCAGCAATGCAAATGTAATTAGTTTTTCTTCTTTATTTTTTTCTTGCTACCTTTTGCCACTTGTTTGCTTTGGCTCTTTCGCCAACCGCAAAAACTATTGGGTCCGCGAGTGGGACATTCGTAGGGGCAATGTTTAACCTTCGAAACAAGATTTCTAAAAACAAGCCCAAAGGCGGCTTTTCTTTAAAAGCTAAACTGTACCTGTTTATTTGTTTCTATTCTGCCGCCGCATAGTGCCTATAACCCCAACTAAGTAGTTGTAGCACACACACACACACATCACCATGCATTTATGAATGTATGTGTGTGTGTGTAGGGGGAGCAACTAAATCTTTTTGAAATAAATGATGCCACCGCCATTGGGATGCCGTCAGTTGGCTGGCAAACGCTAAACGCTGCGCTTCGGCAAACGGTTAAACAAAATCAAATACAAGCACAAATATTTATTGTTGTAAACAAAACAAACACACAAAGAGAGCGGGAGAGAGGCAAATACCTTTCGCAAGCCTTTTCGATGTAAACTTCTAGAACTTTGTCTAAGTGTAAACAGAACTGTGATAACGGAATTAGCACAAAAGAGACATACAGCTAGGCATACAATAAACGTAACTGTGATAAATACATATATACACACACATATATATATTTATACACTTGTAATATAAGCAAGTGAGATGGCATTGGCTAACATGCAATCGCAGCTGCAACAGCAACAGCCAGAGTCTCCCATATCAGAGGATCAGTTCGGGTAGGTGGTTAACATATTGCATATTTCCTGCTTAATTGAAAGTCATTTAACTGCACTTGCGCGCATGCACGGGCCATCGATTGAAGGTCCTGGGGTAAAGGGGTGCGGGTTGAATTGCACACATTAAATTAACATGGCTCGCGCTGCCACACCAACCCCCTGTTCTCTTGCCACGGGTTTCTATACTCGCAGCGAACGCCTACGAAACGCTCTCAATTTGAAACGCCTTGCCAAGTGCGCAGTTTGTTGTTTAATTGGCATCAATATACAGAAATTTTCACATATTTCTGTCTGTGCCGGCCCAACAATAGCTTGAGTATATTATATATGTATTTTCTATACACTACGTTAAAGAGAGTATATTGATTTTCTGATTGCGTCGTACGCTTTGCTGACCGTCTGTCCGTACATAGTTTTGAAGCTAGAAGCTTTGTAGTTTATGCATTAGTCGACCCCCTGGCAAACTCTCGCCTGACTTATCCGGCAGTTCAACTGTAAACTGAGTATTGTGATGTCGGTCATTTCCGGCTTCAGCATTCTTACTTCCTCAATGTTTGTGTGCTGTCCCCGCTGAACTAAATGTTGAATAACCACGAAACCGTGCCGAAAAGCGAATAAGTGAATAAAGAGAGCTGTCCGTCGACAGTCCAGTAACAAATGTAATACTGTCATGGAATTGCTCTCTTTGATTGATATTCGACGTTGCCCAAACTAACCGAATCTAACACCATTTAACCTGTTTTCTGTCTGAAAATGTCCTCTGTCCTTTGGCTTTATCAAGCTAACCAAACTTGCGAATAGCGAAATGAAGAGAGCTATCCGTCGACAGTCAAGTTATACAGATTGTAATACTGTCATGGAATTGCTCTCTTTGTATAATATTCGAAAAGCGACGACTTATACATATATAATATATTATCTATATATTTGTTTGTCCACATAATTGGTGTTGGTTTCCTTCTTCTTCTTCTCTAGGCAACAAAATAAACACGAGAGTGGTCACATTTTGAAATTCAGTTTTCATATTCTCCGTCTGGTTTTCTTGACAAATAAGATTTTCAACATGTTAGTTTTGCGACCCGCCCGCTAAGATTAATTTCCCTTAAATTATATAGTAGAATGTGCTCCCGTTGTTGCCTCTTACAAGCCGCCGCGTCCACGCCCGCCTGTAGGACCGCCTTGCCAGGCGCCGCGTCCGCCGCCACCGGGTGCACCTGGTGGTCCACCACCGCCTCGACCGCCGCCAGCAGGACCAGTTCCTCTGCCTCGACCGCGAGCTGTAGTCGAAAAACGTGACGCGTTAGTACATGAGGCAATATATATAAACTCAGAATGCCTGACTCACCCTGTGCTCGAAGTATTGCCGCTTTTCCGCGACCGGCTGTCCCACCAAGCCCTTTGCCGGTCTGCTTTTTAAACATCGGCGCATTCTTTAACATGTCGGGCAGTATGAGGAAACGTATCTTCGACCCGCGTATATAAACATTCTCCAGATTGGCCGTGCGTCCATCCCGGTAGGTTACCGTAATTTGTGTCATTTGGCAATTCATGTTGTCCTCTGCCTCGATGAGCTTGCCGCGGTAGACTTCGCCGGTGATTGTCTCGCAAGTGATTATATGGCCCTCGGCCTCGTGCAGAACTTTAATAGGTACACCAATCGACATCTTTAGAGTGTATTTTTATATTTATTTTCAAAAAATTAATGATTTTTCGCGTATTTTACAGACGCCGTTAATTTTCGCTGTTTTTTCTTTGCGCAAACGTTCACGATTGAGTATGTGTGTGCGTGCGACAGCTGCCTGTGCCGCCATGCTGTGGTGAAAAACTCTGTGCACGAGCAGGGTTGTATTTCTCTGGCATGGTTGTGCGATAATAGTTATCGTTATCGGGTAGCTGTTGTATCGGCCTATCGCCGCGCTTGCCGATTTTATTGCAGATAACAGGCTTTTCTTATCTTTATAAACATTCTGAAACAGGTCTGCGTCATAAAAAAATGTGTTTAATTTGATTCGGCATTATCGATAATATTAACGCTTCGAGGGTGCGTATGTCAGTTTTCCATAAGCTATTGCGCCGTAAAGCTGTCTTGTGCCTTGTCACCAATTGCCTTTAAAAATGATTTGGTAAATTAAATAAAATCCATGTTCTACTACAAAATCGACAGCAGGATATAATAGAATTGTTATAGATATAGATTTTAATATGGTTGGTTGTGTATTTTGATTTTTGTTTCATTCACAGCGACCCAATCTTTAGTAGTAACTTCGTTAGAAGAGACTTTAATGATAGCGGAGTTGCAGGATGTGCCGATGGCAAGCTCCGTACCATCTCGACTTCGTCTTGCGCCACGAACATGTCGACTGAGTCCTACCGCATCTCTCTCGGCGTAGGGCCTCTGTGGTGGTCCTGATGTCCCTGTCCACCACAGAACAGATCACGATAGGGCATCGCTCTTAACGGGTAAATAAACTACCTTCAAATCTATTGTTCCAATTTGTATATTGATTTTTGTGATCTATTTCATTTTGACAGGCTACAGCCGAAAGTCTTCGGTTGACTCGGCTGGCGGCAGCTTGTTCGAGGCCAGCTCTCGGGCATCGTCACCTTCTTCGTCTTCGTCGTCAGAATGCTCTGACACGGAGTCGCATGACATTCATTCGTTATGTTCGGAGGATGACTGCCAGGAGGTGTTGCGCCAGATCTTGCAGCATGACCAGCCCGTGCATATTTCCATCAAATTGCACGTCACTGAAGACCAGTCTACCAATTGGATGTCGATTTTGAACCCGAACAACAACATTTTATATGTCGCTTTCCCCACTGATTTTGCACCAGCTGGCTCCAAGGAGACCTTCACATCCCTCTTGGAGTTTGCCGAGGATAAGCTAGAGGTAGACGGCATTGTCATGGTAATGCGCAAGGATCAGCCGGATTGTCATCGTTTAATTGAGGCATTCCTATTCATGGGCTTCGAACCGCTGTCGAGAAAATCACCGAAGGCACCGCCAGCCGCAATCAACGATAATGAAAACTACTATTTCCTTTACACCATCGAGGAGTAGGAAATTGAAAACGTTGGCAACAGTTTAGGGTCAAACGATTTATAGAATCTAATAACCGATTAACTACATATTCAAATTTAACTACCAACAATTATTAACAATATCTGTAGTGTTTGCCGTTATAATAAAATAACAATCCGAGTAGTATTTGCCCTCATATTGATTCCCAAAAAAGTGTTCAATGTAAACTCAAATTGCAATTTCAAATTCTAAACAAATCGGTTTAAGCTTTGTCAACGCCAACATTTTTCCATTTGTAGTTTTTCTATTAAGACCCAATTGAAATAACAACATTGCGTTAGCCACGTTAAGAGCAAGCTATCAACTTGTCGTATATTATAACACACAATATAATCCAACTAAACAAGCAACAAAAAAAAGTAAAAATGTAAAAAAAAACACTAAAACTACGAAAAAGTTAAAAAAAAATTGTATTACTCTTAAGTTTTTCTTCGTGAAATATTGCATTATATATTTATGTTTTTATTTTCATTGTTTTCAATATTATCTTCAATTTTGTTTTCTAAAACCAATTTCGTTCTACTTTAAATTATATGTTTTTTTCTTTATATCAAACACTTTCGTAAATCCCACATATATATTCAATTTAAGCAAATATTTTATATATATATATATTCAACTTTTTGTATACTTATGTACGATGATTATGAAGCAAAGAAGCATTCGAAAGCAAAACACATACATATTTATATAATAAACTAACTAACTACGTTTAGCAAGCAACACACGTAAACATATACAAATATATATTCAAATCAATAAAGAAACTTTCAATTCAATAGATTAAAGGTACACAGACACCAGCAAGAAATCGTGAATTAACATTTTATTTACACTTATTTTGTACAATTCTAATTTTCAAGTATATGCAATAAAATCAAATTCATGATCCAATAATACTTCATACAGAAAACAAAATATATGTATATGACCATATCGAATACCAATGCGTTCTATGAAAGATAAGTTTGCCGATTATATGTATATATATATAGATATGTGTATATGTATGTGTGTAGATAAGCAGACAGCTGGATTATATTGTATTGGATTCATTCCATGCCTCAGTCGTTGGAGCTTCCGTTGAATTTGGAACTGGAAGAAATTCTTAGCTATCGATATGATCTGAGTTATACGTAGACTTCGACCGAAAGTCACGTAATTTCTAGCTAGGATTGAGCTATGCCTACCGAGAGCTTTGCATGTGCCCGCCGCCCGTCTGGTTACATCTAATGAGAAACTACATAAACCGAAGCATACTCTGTATTTCGGTCTTTATGGCCGATAAAATGCCTCACGCACACACTGACGCATATGAAAGTACATATATGTATGTATAATATAGGGGCTGGAGAGTTGCTCGCTGGTCATATATAAAAGATAACGTTATAAACACCAGCGGAAGAGTTTCCGAAAGCAGTCGACACTTGAACGTCTGCGTTAGCACAACACGAATTCGTAAGGCAAAGCTGAAAAACCGTGGAAATATCATGCTGAAATCGGTGAGTGGGTTTTCGTTCGAAAGGGGGGCCGACTTTGTTATCTTATCCGCTTAGATAGCAGCTATGTCGCTCAATCCTGCCCATTTGGGAATTCCAAATGCATAGCCTATATTGTTTTGATACATTTATATTTCAACCTTTTAGTTGTTTCTAATTGCCACAATCCTGATTGCCGCCGTGCTGGCATCACAGCAGCTGGAGGAGGGCCAGCGGCAGCATCAGCACAAGCGTCAGCATGTGGCTACACATGGTGGCCAGCTGGCGGAGCACAGCCAGCATCGCAGCATACAGGATGCGAATAAGCATGAGCCTGTGAAGCATGGTCGCATCAATGTGCCCTTGGCGCCGCATCATTCCAAGTCGCATCGCAATGCCAGACGCCACAAGACCGCCAAGAGCGGCAAATCCTCAAAGAGCCATCAGCAAAAAGCCCATCATCACAAGAAGCAGGCGCACAAGACGCACGGAAACGCTCGCCGGCACCACTAGAGGCCACCTGAAAGCCTCAAGATATACATATATCAAAAGAAAAAATGGCTTTAATCAAACCTAACTTAATTTTTTGTATAGTGTACAAACATTTCGATGCCACATTAAGCAGAAACAAACAAAACTTTTAGTGAAACCAACGAAATTGTATTTAATTGTTTTCATTTTTGCCAAACTCTTGTTAATGTAGCGCAAACTTTGAACTCGTGTGGGTCGCGGGTTCAGCGCCGTCTATGTGTAAAACGCTTGCCAAATGCTTTCGGCCGCATTTTCCCTTTTGTACGCTATTTAAGTTACGTTTGCCGGCGTCTAGCCACAAAATTTATTACGGCAACTTCTTCGGAAGCGCTTTTTAAAGTCGTGCAATCCGGTTTTCCAAACGTAAAGCAACTGCGAGTACAGCAATTAAATATTTTGTGTTAATTGTCGTGGGGTCAAAAGCATTTATGACGTCATATTGTGTAAGTTAACTTTTGAAAAACTGACTGAACTTGTTTTGGATGACACACTGGTCGAGTGAAAGGAGCAGCAACTGGGCAGACTCTACAAAACAGGAGAAATGGGTCTTGAGAAAAGCAAAAACAAGTACTTTGTGTTTCAAGGAAACTCTCTAAAGCTAAAACATAGAGCTATACTAAGAGAACATTGAGCTATACTAAGAGAACGTAGAGCCATACTAAGAGAAACATGTTCCAATTCTTTGCTAAAACATTATTTATTTGGTTGTTAGTATATGATATACAAGGCTCAAAGGGATATACTATATATGTTTATGTATAAGCTACTATCTAGGTTCTATTGCGTCTTATGTTCAGCCCCAAACCGGATAAATGGGGCGACGATAGTAGCTGCCGTAACCTCTGTAACCACCATAGCCGTAGCCATATCCATATCCGCTGTAGCCATAACTGCGTCTGCCGTAATATGGACTGTAATACGATGGCACATAGTATCCAACGCCTATGCTGTCCGCCGTAGAGAGATCGTCGTCGTCCAAGCTCTTTAAAACAATAATAATTCGAATATAATATTTAGAAAATATTTGTGTTTCGGTTAATTACCTCGGCAGGAGCCGCCTTGGCCGGTGCCAGCATGCAGATTAGAGCGGTCAGACAAATAAAGCCAATCAAGAGCTGGAATTAGAGCATAGTTAAGTAATTGAATGCATTTTTTTTTTAGTTTGTTGCTTGATTATTTACTTTTGCCATCGTTGATATTATTTGTGAAATCTCGCAATAGATTTTTTTTCTTAGCAAATTAACGCCTTTCGCTGAGCTTGGCTCTGCCTAGAAGCTCGGTTATTGCTAAACTGTGATTCTGTTCAACCTAGCCAAGATCTTATATAGTGCGCAAAATATGCCGGAGATCGATTTTGCATATGATCATTGATTGGCCAAACATTGTGGGAAGATCTGGAGAAGTCGTTAACCGTGAGGAAATTGGGTATATTATTTGCACTCATGCATCATGGTCAAGTTTTACACACAGAGTGTATTGCCTAAGATTTAATTAGTGAATTAAACCTCATCAATTATATAGTTCAATATGAAAACATGTTTTCCGTTTGACATCAAAAATTCCGGGCATTCGTCAGTAAGTAAATATGCTGACGCACTTCGTGAAAAAAGTTCATAATGACTTGGGTAAATAGTACACAAGATACGTTTTGAAGTTGTTGACCAGCTTATTGATTTCATTATTACAATTAGAACATGCTTGGGGATTTCTTGAACTTTATTAAATGATTTGAAAACAATTTCAAGTACGTTTACTTAACGTTTAAAATATCGATTATTTTTCCACTTGCGCTGCGTCGACCTATCGCCTATCGATGTTGGCTTGCAAATTATATCGGGTCATCTCTGAAAAATGTCTGCCGCATCGTAAACGTTTTGCAAGGGAAACCGGAAAATTGTTTAAAATCCACGAAAAAGTGCTTGAAATTGATCGATTAGGTAATTATTTAGCACACGTATTCTGTATGAATATTTTAAAAAGTTAATTTTGTGTGTGGCACTTGATCTTTACGCTAAAAGAGCTGTGGTGAAAATTGCAAAATGCGGCGACGGCAGCAAAGTCTGCCGCCGCTGCTGCCTGTGCATCTTCTTCTTTCTCTTCGGCGTAAACGAAACGTGTGTGTGGTTTGTTTTTATTATAATCTCTATATATATGTTTCTATTTATTGATTAATAGTGTCGCATGCAATTGAGCGATGTCTATACCGCCGTATATGATTCCGCCAAATGCCTGGGCCGCCCAGCTGATGGCCCAGCAGCAGGCGTACGCGGCGGCCCATGCACAGCAGGCCCAGCTGCATGCGCAGCAGCAGATGGCCAACCAGATACAGCAAATACCACCACCGGGAGCCCCATTGCCGCCGTCGGGCCACGCCAATGGCATACCGGTGCCGGCAGTGGGCGTGCCCCAGCCCCAGCTGGGACAAATACCCACACCAAAGCCGGATATTCTCACCGAGGAGAAGCTGCAGGAGAAGGCGCTTAAGTGGCAGCACTTACAGTCGAAACGTTTTGCCGAGAAACGCAAATTCGGCTTTATTGACACACAGAAAGAGGATATGCCGCCAGAGCATATACGCAAGATTATACGCGATCATGGTGACATGACCTCTCGCAAATATCGTCACGACAAGCGAGTCTATTTGGGCGCACTCAAATATATGCCACATGCAGTGCTCAAGCTGCTCGAGAACATGCCCATGCCGTGGGAGCAGATACGGGATGTGCAGGTGCTGTATCACATAACGGGCGCCATTACCTTTGTCAATGAGATACCCTGGGTCATTGAGCCGGTTTACATTGCGCAGTGGGGGTAAGTTCCAATTAAGGTACTCTTTATACTTAAGCTTAATATCAGGGTACAATTTGCAGCACGATGTGGATTATGATGCGTCGTGAGAAGCGTGACCGTCGCCACTTTAAGCGTATGCGTTTTCCGCCATTCGACGATGAGGAGCCGCCGCTTGACTATGCGGACAACGTTTTGGATGTGGAGCCGCTGGAGGCCATACAAATCGAGCTGGACAACGATGAAGATAATGCTGTCTACAAATGGTTCTATGATCATCGACCACTAGTCGATACGCCGTAAGCATTCCCATATATATAAGCCAATATCCTTTATAATCCTGCTCTCTGTTAGGTTTGTGAATGGTTCTACTTATCGCAAGTGGAATCTGTCCCTGCCTCAGCTGGCAACGCTTTATCGTCTGGCCAATCAGCTGCTAACCGACTTGGTCGACAATAATTTCTTTTACCTATTTGATCCAAAGAGCTTCTTCACAGCCAAAGCACTGAACATGGCTATTCCCGGTGGCCCAAAGTTTGAGCCGCTTATTAAGGATCATAATGTTGGGTAAGCGATTGCAATATAAATTAATAGCTTGTTTTAATTGTATTTATTTTCTCACGCAGTGACGAGGACTGGAACGAGTTCAATGATATAAACAAGGTTATTATTAGGCAGCCCATACGCACCGAGTATCGCATTGCGTTTCCATATCTGTACAACAACATGCCGCATTTTGTGCATCTGAGCTGGTAAACGAACCTATTATATATAAGAATTTATATGTAGCTAGATATACTTACATGACCGTAGAGTTCCCAGTTGTACGCATATTCTGGTAACGCTTCATGCCATGTTAGATCAAACAAGAAGGCCCTACTTACTACCAATTTAGCGATTGATTCCTGGGTTTTGCAATGTGAATGTTCGTTCCGATTGTGGAACCTAAATCTGAACTGCTGATAGTTGCATACACACGTAGTCTTTAAGATTAGTTAGTCGATAAAACTGTAGACTTCTATTAGAAATCGCGGCTAATCTCTTTATTTAATTTCTCTCTAGGTACCATACGCCCAACGTGGTCTATATCAAGACTGAAGATCCTGACCTGCCTGCCTTTTACTTTGATCCACTTATCAATCCCATTTCACATCGCAATGCTAATTCTAAAATTCAAGAACCTATGCCCGAAGATGATGAGGACTTTACGCTGCCCGATGATGTGCAGCCTTTTCTCCAGGATACGCCCCTCTATACAGATAATACAGCCAACGGCATTGCGCTGTTATGGGCACCGCGTCCGTTTAATATGCGTTCGGGTCGTTCGCGCCGTGCCATTGATGTGCCGTTGGTCAAGTGCTGGTACAAGGAGCACTGCCCACCTGGTCACCCGGTTAAGGTGCGCGTCAGCTATCAGAAGCTACTGAAATACTATGTGCTCAATGCCCTGAAACATCGCAAACCGAAGCCCCAAAAGAAGCGGTAGGTTAACTAAATAAATGATTAAGAAGTAATATATAAATATATCTGATTATTTGCATGTTTCTTGCAGCTATTTGTTCCGTTCATTCAAGGCGACAAAGTTTTTCCAGACAACCACATTGGACTGGGTGGAGGCTGGTTTGCAAGTGTGTCGCCAGGGCTATAATATGCTCAATCTGCTTATTCATCGTAAGAATCTGAACTATCTGCATTTGGACTATAATTTCAACTTGAAGCCGGTCAAGACGCTGACCACTAAGGAGCGTAAAAAGTCACGTTTCGGCAATGGTAATTAACTACAACCAATATATCTACACCCAAGCACTCAACTCTTGCTCTCTTTTTACAGCTTTCCATTTGTGCCGCGAGATTCTACGTCTTACCAAACTAATCATCGACTCGCATGTACAGTATCGCCTCAATAACGTGGACGCCTTTCAGCTAGCTGACGGCCTACAGTACATCTTTGCCCATGTGGGCCAACTGACGGGCATGTATCGCTACAAGTACAAGCTGATGCGACAGATACGCATGTGCAAGGACTTGAAGCATTTAATCTACTATCGCTTCAATACGGGACCCGTTGGCAAGGGTCCGGGCTGTGGCTTCTGGGCCCCTGGCTGGCGTGTTTGGTTGTTCTTTATGCGTGGCATAACTCCACTGCTGGAACGTTGGCTGGGCAATTTGCTGTCACGTCAATTCGAGGGTCGTCACTCCAAGGGCGTGGCCAAAACGGTGACCAAACAACGTGTGGAATCCCATTTCGATTTGGAGCTGCGTGCCTCAGTCATGCACGATATTGTGGACATGATGCCCGAGGGCATTAAGCAAAACAAAGCGCGTACCATACTCCAGCATTTGTCGGAGGCCTGGCGCTGCTGGAAGGCCAATATACCGTGGAAGGTGCCCGGTCTGCCCATACCCATAGAGAACATGATTCTGCGCTATGTCAAAATGAAGGCCGACTGGTGGACAAACACGGCGCACTACAATCGCGAGCGAATACGACGTGGTGCTACCGTGGATAAGACTGTATGCAAGAAGAATTTGGGCCGTTTGACGCGTCTGTATTTAAAGGCGGAGCAGGAGCGACAGCATAACTACCTCAAGGATGGACCCTATATATCGCCCGAGGAAGCGGTGGCCATATACACCACAACAGTGCATTGGCTGGAGTCGCGTCGCTTTGCACCGATACCCTTTCCGCCGCTCTCGTACAAGCATGACACCAAGCTGCTGATTTTGGCTTTGGAGCGTCTGAAGGAGGCATACAGTGTCAAGTCGCGTTTGAACCAAAGCCAGCGCGAGGAGCTGGGTCTGATTGAACAGGCCTACGACAATCCGCACGAGGCGTTGTCCCGTATCAAGCGTCATCTGCTGACGCAGCGCGCCTTTAAGGAGGTGAGACTATTCTAAATTGTTTAAATGTGGCAAGATTTTTCATTACTGCTCTTCTTTACCAGGTGGGCATTGAGTTCATGGACTTGTATAGCCATTTAATACCCGTCTACGAAGTGGAGCCACTGGAGAAGATCACAGATGCCTATTTGGATCAGTATCTGTGGTATGAGGCAGACAAGCGACGTCTGTTTCCGCCATGGATCAAGCCCAGCGACACGGAACCACCGCCGCTCTTGGCCTACAAGTGGTGTCAAGGTAACGGAACGGAGTGAATTATGCAAAGATCCTGTCCAGAGTGTGTTATATATATGTGCGCATTTTGGGCGTGTGATTTGTGGCAAAGTGATGAGCTTGAATTCCATCCCCTTGTTGCAAACCTCACGCCGAAGGTGACGCATTTAAGCAGCAATATAAAGATTCATGTGTAAACCAGGAACCACAACAACTTCCAAGGAGAATTCTAGTTAAGATCACTCTCTTCCTCCACAGGCATCAACAACCTACAAGATGTCTGGGACGTGGGTGAGGGCGAATGCAATGTGCTACTCGAATCGCGCTTTGAGAAGCTCTACGAGAAAATTGATCTGACTCTGCTCAACCGTCTGCTGCGTCTCATTGTGGATCACAACATTGCCGATTACATGACGGCCAAGAACAACGTGGTCATCAACTACAAGGACATGAATCATACCAACAGCTATGGCATCATACGTGGCCTGCAGTTCTCCTCCTTTATAACACAATACTATGGACTTGTTTTGGACCTGTTGGTGTTGGGCCTGCACCGCTCCAGCGAAATGGCTGGACCACCGCAAATGCCCAACGATTTTTTGACATTCCAGGATGCTGTCACGGAAACAGCGCATCCCATAAGGCTCTACTGTCGCTATGTGGATCGCATTCATTTGTTCTTTAGATTTTCGGCTGAGGAGGCGCGCGATCTCATCCAGCGTTATCTGACCGAACATCCGGACCCGAATAATGAGAACATTGTAGGCTATAATAACAAAAAGTGCTGGCCACGCGATGCACGCATGCGTCTGATGAAGCACGACGTTAATCTGTAGGTTTTCCTTAACCCTAATTCTAACCAGCTTTCGTTTGACTCATCTTTGGCTTGCTTTGCAGTGGTCGCGCTGTCTTTTGGGACATCAAGAATCGTTTGCCCCGCTCCGTGACCACCATTGGCTGGGAGAGTACATTTGTTTCGGTATATTCCAAGGATAATCCCAATTTGCTGTTCAACATGAGCGGCTTCGAGTGTCGCATTTTGCCCAAGGTTCCTTTAAATCAAAACTATTCGCCAAGTTCAGCTTATAATTTGATTTGTTAAACTTTTGCAGTGTCGCACACAAAACGAGGAGTTCACGCATCGCGATGGCGTCTGGAATTTACAGAATGAAATAACCAAGGAGCGCACAGCTCAGTGTTTCCTGCGCGTCGATGATGAGTCTCTGGGACGTTTCCACAATCGTGTGCGACAGATTTTAATGGCCTCCGGCTCCACCACATTCACAAAAGTGAGTGCAATTAAATGTGCCTACAAGGAAAATGCTTATTCTATTTATTCGTTGTCGTAAATAGATTGTCAACAAATGGAACACCGCTCTAATTGGTCTGATGACCTATTTCCGCGAGGCTGTGGTCAATACACAGGAGCTGCTCGATTTGCTCGTCAAGTGCGAAAACAAAATACAGACACGTATCAAGATTGGCTTGAACTCCAAAATGCCTTCCCGTTTCCCGCCCGTTGTGTTCTACACGCCCAAAGAGCTGGGCGGCTTGGGTATGTTGAGCATGGGTCATGTCCTGATACCACAATCAGATCTGCGCTGGTCTAAGCAAACCGATGTGGGCATCACGCATTTCCGCTCTGGTAAGTTTAATGTGCCATAATATTTGATTCGCCTTTAACGAAATACTTTATCAGGCATGTCGCATGACGAGGATCAACTTATACCAAATCTGTATCGCTATATTCAGCCGTGGGAGAGTGAATTCATAGACTCGCAGCGTGTTTGGGCAGAGTATGCGCTAAAGCGCCAAGAGGCGAATGCCCAGAATCGTCGTCTTACGCTGGAAGATCTGGAGGACAGTTGGGATCGTGGTATACCGCGTATCAATACGCTCTTCCAGAAGGATCGGCATACCTTGGCCTATGACAAGGGCTGGCGCATACGCACAGAGTTCAAGCAGTATCAGGTGCTCAAGCAGAATCCATTCTGGTGGACACATCAGCGACACGATGGCAAACTTTGGAACCTGAACAACTATCGTACGGATATGATACAGGCATTGGGCGGCGTGGAGGGCATTCTAGAGCATACCTTATTCAAGGGCACGTACTTCCCAACCTGGGAGGGTCTGTTCTGGGAGAAAGGCATCCGGCTTCGAGGAGTCCATGAAGTACAAGAAGCTGACAAATGCTCAGCGCTCCGGTCTAAATCAGATACCCAATCGTCGCTTTACACTCTGGTGGTCACCGACAATAAATCGCGCCAATGTGTACGTGGGTTTCCAGGTGCAGCTAGATCTGACGGGTATTTTCATGCACGGCAAAATTCCAACTCTGAAAATCTCCTTGATTCAAATCTTTCGCGCTCACTTGTGGCAAAAGATACACGAGTCCATTGTGATGGATTTGTGTCAGGTGTTTGACCAGGAGCTAGACGCCCTAGAGATTGAGACGGTGCAAAAGGAGACCATACATCCCCGCAAGTCATACAAAATGAACTCCTCCTGTGCGGATATTCTGCTCTTCCCCGCCTACAAGTGGAATGTGTCGCGTCCATCGCTGCTGGCCGATACAAAGGATACCATGGACAATACAACGACGCAAAAGTATTGGCTCGATATACAGCTGCGATGGGGCGACTACGATTCACACGATGTGGAACGTTATGCCAGGGCCAAGTTCTTGGACTACACCACAGATAATATGTCCATTTATCCATCGCCCACGGGCGTGCTCATTGCCATCGATTTGGCGTACAATTTGCATTCGGCCTATGGCAATTGGTTCCCTGGCTGCAAAACGCTGATACAACAGGCCATGGCCAAGATCATGAAGGCCAATCCGGCGCTTTATGTGCTGCGCGAGCGTATACGCAAGGCGTTGCAGCTGTACTCTTCGGAGCCCACGGAACCGTACCTCAGCTCCCAGAACTATGGTGAACTGTTCTCGAATCAAATCATTTGGTTTGTGGACGACACAAATGTGTATCGCGTGACCATTCACAAGACCTTTGAGGGTAATCTGACAACGAAACCGATTAACGGCGCCATCTTCATATTTAATCCACGCACTGGACAGCTATTCCTCAAGATTATACACACCTCGGTGTGGGCGGGTCAGAAGCGTTTGGGTCAGTTGGCCAAATGGAAGACAGCCGAGGAAGTTGCGGCGCTCATTCGTTCGCTGCCCGTCGAGGAGCAGCCCAAACAGATTATTGTCACGCGCAAGGGCATGTTGGATCCGCTTGAGGTGCATTTGCTCGACTTTCCCAATATCGTTATCAAGGGCTCGGAGCTGCAGCTGCCCTTCCAGGCCTGTCTCAAGGTGGAGAAGTTTGGTGATTTGATCCTTAAAGCCACCGAACCTCAAATGGTGCTGTTCAATCTGTACGACGACTGGCTAAAGACCATATCATCCTATACGGCGTTCAGTCGTCTTATACTGATCCTGCGCGCCCTGCATGTCAACACGGAGCGCACCAAGATCATACTCAAGCCGGACAAGACGACCATAACGGAGGCGCATCACATTTGGCCGACGTTAACGGACGAGGAATGGATCAAGGTGGAGGTGCAGCTAAAGGATCTCATATTAGCCGACTACGGCAAGAAGAACAATGTGAATGTTGCCTCGCTGACACAGTCCGAGATCCGCGACATTATACTGGGCATGGAGATAAGCGCACCGTCCGCGCAGCGTCAACAGATTGCCGAGATTGAGAAGCAGACCAAGGAACAGAATCAATTGACGGCCACAACAACACGCACAACGAACAAACATGGCGATGAGATTATCACCTCGACGACGTCCAACTATGAGACGCAGACGTTCAGCTCGAAGACCGAATGGCGTGTGCGTGCCATATCCGCAACGAATCTGCATTTGCGCACAAATCACATCTATGTTAGCTCCGATGACATCAAGGAGACGGGCTACACCTACATTCTGCCCAAGAATATACTCAAAAAGTTCGTAACCATATCCGATCTGCGTGCACAGATCGCTGGCTATTTGTACGGCGTGAGCCCGCCGGACAATCCGCAGGTGAAGGAGATACGTTGCATTGTGATGCCGCCGCAGTGGGGCACCCACCAGACGATCAATTTGCCAAATGCTCTGCCCACGCATCAGTATCTCAAGGATATGGAGCCACTTGGCTGGATACACACGCAGCCGAATGAGTTGCCGCAGCTGTCGCCACAAGATATAACCACGCATGCCAAGATCATGCAGGAGAACTCGAATTGGGATGGCGAAAAGACAATTGTCATCACCTGTTCCTTTACGCCCGGCTCCTGCTCCCTGACCGCCTACAAATTGACGCCCTCCGGCTTTGAATGGGGCTCCAAGAATACGGACAAGGGCAACAATCCCAAGGGCTATCTGCCGTCACATTATGAACGCGTCCAAATGCTGTTGTCCAACAAGTTCCTTGGCTTCTTCATGGTGCCAGCGCAGAGCAGTTGGAATTATAATTTTATGGGCGTGCGACACGATCCCAACATGAAATACGAACTGCAATTGGCCAATCCAAAGGAATTCTATCACGAACTGCATCGCACATCGCATTTCCTGCTCTTCTCCAACCTCGAGGACGGCGGCGATGGCGCCGGCGCCGATCGTGAGGATGTTTATGCTTAGAAAGATCCTGTACAATTTCTGCTTCAAGGCGATATTTGTTAAGTGCGTACAAAACTAATTTTTTATAAACCTGTATGAGAGTGTCCTACTAAAAGAAAAGCCTTCCAATTAATTTCCACATTAACCAAGTTTCCTTTTCCTTTCTTTCTTTTTGTGGACTAAACAGCAGTTGCCATGGCAAAGAACACACAACTTTTCCACTTAAACATTTGGGTTGTTTTTTTATTTCTCTTTTTACACGGCGCAACTTAATACATAACATTAACTACATGCTATATATAGAGTTAAATATACATATATATGTTGTATAGGTAATACAAAAATTTTATATTTTCTTTTAGTTTCGTTTCGTTTTGGTTTCTAGGTACGTCTGTTAGCTGTTTTTGTTCGTTGGCTTCAGGTGCTTCTAGGAGCATTTCCACAGGACAACGGCCAAGTTGCCGGCAAAGAATAGATAGAGTATATTCTCAGTCTCATAGGATACCTCAAAGCCGAAACCCTCGCCTACAACCACATGCCAATAGATGCCAAATTTCTTGTCCATCGTCTCCTTAATCATTTTCGCAGCTAGCTGTGGATAATATCAAATTAGAAATATAGATTTAGGTAGAGGTATATACGGGGTTTTTGGGCTTGTTTCCCTTTAAAGTTGATTCTCGAGCAAAATCGTAATATGTTGAGGAGAACCAAAAAGATATTGTTAGAAGAAAAAGTAGGTCACCAAATTAGAAGAACATAGAGATATAAATTCTTGATCAACATAAATAGTCGAGTCGATAGAGCTCCAATTGTTGGTTTATGCTCTTCCTGGAGCTTGGCCTGGGTACATTTTATATCAGAATTGGGATCGGATTTCTAATGTAATATAGCTCTTATAGGAACTTAACTTTTGTTAACTGAACTGAATGCTCGACTGTCATATGTACGCCTGCGCCAGGGTATCAAAACTTCGGCACACTGAACTAAACTTCGTTAATTAGTTTTTCCACTTAGTTTATGCACTTACCTCATAATTTGAAGAGTATTTCTCGCACACACTGACGCTCAAGTCGATGACCTCTTGGCGCATTTCCTCCTTCATGTCCGAGTGCTGTTTTGAGGAATTGCAAATATATAGAGTATACGGCGTTTACTTAATGCTGAAGAGTCTTGGCACCAACCTTGACCAGCGGATAGGTGTGCACGATTTTCTTGTCGCCCTCCTTGGCACCTTCGTCATCGGCCATGTCGGGTATTTGGGCGCAAGTCTTACCAAGTTACCAAGCTCTGTTCAGTGCACGGAACTGAACGTGCAAAATTACCGTTACCTATATACGGGTAGCTATTCAAAGGACACGCGATGAAACCCGCGCACACACACATACACACACATATACACGCGAGCTAGTAACTGGTAATGTTATAAAAATTGAGTTAAATTCCGATTTATATGTGACATAGAATTCAACTTAGGTATGCAACAATATAGTATTAGACCAGGTTGGAATGAATCTGAATTGTTGTTGTCGTTGTTTTTGTCACGCCAGGCACACGTGCGGGGAGGAGTCGGAGGTAGTCGGAGCGGGCTGCGGGACAGCTGCTATGGCAATTTGTGTTGCCTGTCGGGAGCGCGATTCACTTGCAACTGACGACTCTGACGCCGACTCCATTAACTTTGCACGGGCCAGGCAACCGCAAAAGCAGAGTCACGACAGGGTATTAATGGGCTCTGTGTGTGTGTGCGTGTGTGTGTGTTTGTTGTGCTGCGTTTGCGCCAAGTCCGCAACTCAACTGATTGCCACCCTCTTTTTGCAAACAATTGCAATTTCCGTGCGGGTGCCAGCTAGACGGATGCCGGCGTCTCGTCATCTTGGCGGCCACCCCCTCAAAAAGACATTCAAGTCAAGCCAAGCATCAAGCGCTTTAACATCTCGCCCGGGTGGTTGCTGGGTCAGTCATGGTCAGGAGGGGATGTGTTCGAGCAAATTGAAAAGTTGACAAACAAATCCTCCCCCAGCAGAGAGTGTATAAACATTTGATTTATGGGCTGCTGCAGCATTTAATACTATATTATTATTATTATTCTCATATTGTTATGTATCCCAGTTTTCCTCGTCTGCGCTGGAGACTGGCGCCGTTTGCTCGTGCTCCTCGAACAGATCGTCTCTGTGGCCGGTATCGAAATCCTCTCCCGTCGCCTCCTCCTCGATGAGCACGAAACCATTTCCGATTGGCTTTTGATGCTGCTCCAATAGTTGATCCAATATTTGCCGCGTGGCGCCCAAATACTGAAGCTTGCCAAGCAGCTCCACAATGGACATTTTGTACACGGACTTGTCATTATCATAGTTATCCTCGTCTTTTGTGCAGCGAAACAGTTGGATTTCGACCTCCGCCCAGATTTTCTCCTCTTGCGTGCGATTGTCCTTATTGAAGGGAAAATCAACGAGATGCAGACACTGATAGCCTGCTCCACCAGTGCCTGGGATGGGCTGGACTTCAAGTGGTTCCGGCAGTGGCATGTCCAGCATATCTTTTCGCACAAACAGGGCTATTTGGGAGACATAACCCACGGATTCGTCACCTGGCGGCGGCTTACCGACGCCCAGCAAGGAGAACATGTAATTGGGATACTTTTCGGTGATGCCCAGGCACCAGGATTTGAACTCCTCGCGTGTCCACTCAAACTTGTGATCGAAGTGGCGAAAGCCATTGGGCAGCAGCGGATTGAAGCGCGTAAATATTATATTAAATTCCGAATTTGGTGTGCTAAAAATTGCAATTTTGGGCTGCATAAATCCAAAAACGTTGGCAGGAATCTTGGCCAGCACATCGTCATAAACATGCTCTATGCTGCAAAAGAAATATAATAACTAATTAGACATTGTATATTATTATATTATCAGCTAACTTACAGTTCCAATGCGACGACCGCATCTGTGTCCCTTAATTCCTCAGTTGAATCCGCCACGCTGCCGTGCAGCACCTCAACACGCAAGGGACCGAGTCGATGTCTGAGAAAGTCGCAAACAAGTGGGTTGGTACGATTTAGATTCTCTTTTAAAAGATTGTGGTCGATATCCACCTGTAGTTAAGAACGATAAAAATTTAGATTTAGATCAAATTCAAATATTAACAGCCGGCCCTAATGCCAACTCGTTTCACAACATAAGTGCAATTTGAACAGTCTGGCAGCGCTGTACAAAACCAGAAACGAAACAAAATGGCGCAACAACATGGCATCGAAACATTGGCTTGTCACATTGACTGCGTGTGTGTGTGAGTGTTCCGAGCACGGTCAGCAGTGCACGAAGAATATGTAATTTGTTGTGAAAATCAATTGAGTATCGAAATAAATAGATTCAATTGCAAAATCTAGTGAAAATGTGTAACTAAACACACAAATGCAACAGTGTAAGCAACAACCGCATGCCTGCAAAGCATGCTGAGTGAAATTTTTCTTGTATTGCATTTGAGGGAAAAGACAACGTGAAAACAAGAAGAAGAAAACTTGTAATACGTGAAAGAAATACATACTGAAAAGTGACAATCGAAATGAATCCAACGAATAGCCAAACGGCATAGAAATTGTGTGTCTTAACTAAATAGAGGTGCGTGCAGCACCAAAATATTTAAATAAAATGCTGCAAGGCAACTGTTGTGGCCTGTGCCGGCGGTCCAGCTAAATCAATATTCTTCCATGCAGGAAGCCACCGTCTCTGCCCTCTCTGGCCGTTCGTTCGTGTCAGACAAAGTTTCTTGTGTTTTTCTGCGAGTGCTGAGTGTGAAATTCGCATGAATATATAAGTGTGTGTTCATGTGTGTGTATATATTATATTTTGCAGTTTTAGCAATAGTGATTAATTGTCGGGGAATTATCAGAGATTTGTTAAATTATTTGTTTTGTTGTGTGTGCATAATTGTGACCAATACCAAGGCAGCGCTGTTAGTGTGTGTGCGTCCGTGTGCATGTATGTATATGTATGTATGCATGTGCCCCGTGCCCATAATTTTGCCATTCCGCTTTAGGCCGACAGCGTTCCATTCACATTGTGCCGGCGCAACAACGAAATTCAAAACAATAGAGCGTGAAACCTGAATTAGTGGTGGCAAAACAAAAAATATAAAAGCAAAAAAAAACATGCAAAATTAATCAGCAGCAGTTACAATAGGATTATACTATGTGTGCGTGTGTGTGTATGTGTGCGCGTGTGTTTTGTTTGATTTATTTGGCATTTGCTTAGGCGCAAGCAGTTAAAATAAATCATAACTCATCAGCGCCACTCTTCTTCTTGCCACAGCCACCACGAATGTCAACAGCAAAGAAAGCGTGATATAAACACAGACAAAAGAGAATACAGACAAAAACAAACACAACAACTCACAACAATTTCAAATTCAACGTTCCTTTATGCGCTCTGCGTTAACTTGAGACTGACAACTGTCAACTGACCGACCCGACCCGATCCGATCCGATCTGATCCACTGGGCATTGGATACTGAAAGTTGGAGCGTTTTTCCAAACGACTGCCGCCTGCTAAACATGGGCAAACGCATCGCTTCGGAACGCCATCATCAAACGGAAACCAATAAAGCACAAACATCAGATCGCACCGCATCGAAACGCAAGCGTCCAGCTGTTAAAGCCTCCCGGGTGGAGAAGTGCCAGCGCCTGAGCGCTGACAATAACAATTTTGATTGGCACGAAAACGATGACGAGGACTCCTCCTCATCCGGCTCGGCGAACGTAGCTCTGTTGCAAACACCACAGCCGCAGCACACCGCCACCAGGAGCAGCACGTGGCCAGTGTCCGGTCAACTCGCGTGCATCATTGCTGTCCCTGGCCACGTTTGCCAGTGGCGGCTTCAGCGATCACAACAATTCCAATGCAACCGAATCACCGCGCCCGGTTTACACACTGCGCCCGTCTGTAGTCAATGGCACCATACTTCGGGATGTACTCTCCAAGGCCTGGCGACTAGGACGACCCATAGGTAGGCACCGAATAGCTATATATATAATTTGTAATCTAATACGATTCCCTGCAGGCAAGGGCAACTTTGGCGAAATATTTCTTGCCTCGGATGACACTGTTTGCCCGGTTAGCTCGGAGAGCGCCAAATATGTGGTCAAGATAGAGCCACACTCGAATGGGCCGCTCTTCGTGGAGATACATTGTCTCATCAATACCAATCAGACACAGCGTAAGTAGTCCCAAGCACACAAATGTTCATATTTAATGGCTAATCCCAACGATTCCTTGCAGAGATTACAAATGGCGACGCGGCATGCAGCATAGAGAAGCTGCCGCCAACAATTAGCCAGGGACCGCCGACGGGCATTCCGAGCTACATAGCTTCGGGCACACATTACTTTGGGGATGGGCGCTATCGGTTTCTGGTGCTACCGCGCTTTGATCGGGATCTTCATTCGCTGATCAAGAACACGCGCGTGGCGCAAAAATCTCTGCTGGTGCTGGCTATAAACATCATCAATGTGCTGGAGCATCTGCATGACAAGGGCTATTGCCACAACGATATCAAGGCGCAGAACCTGATGATATCCAAGTGCAAGTACTTCAAGCGGCAGGCTGTGCAGGCCGGCGGCAAAAGCTACGACGAGCACTACGAGGAGAAGCAGCAGACGACGGATAGCGGAAACAGTTCCGAGCAGGAGACCAACGACGATGACTACTTCGCGAAGAACGACAAGTTTGCGCTAAAGCGCATTGCGCCCATCAAAGAGGACCACGATGCCGAGGACGAGGACGAGGATTTCGATGATGGCGCCACAACAAATAGCAACAATAGCAACAGCCTGGACCTGTACCAGACGCCAGTGAACAAAAATAAACGACGCGCACGCAACGCTGCCGTCGAGTTTAGCGGCTCGAATCCGATGCGTTCGTGTCGCCGCAACGATAGACGCAACTCCAGCTCCATGTACGAGGAGATGGTCAAGTCACATTATCTGCGGCCGGCCAAGCGGGTCAGCTACTCGGAGCTCTTCAACGAGGATGGCTATCCGGTGAAAGCGGATGCCAATAGCGAACAGTCGCCCGAAAGTTCGGACAATGAGTCCGATGAGTTTGTGCCGCCGTGTGCCAGGCGTTCAGGCGGCGCCAGTGCAACCAAGCAGCGCGTCTCACGCTGCTCCACCCGCGCCATCACCCGCCGCCAGGAGCCGAAGCAGCAGCAACAGCAGCTGAAAAGTGATGTCTCAGAGCCCGTACGCAATGGTGGGGCACGGAATAAGCGCACCGCAACGCAGTATCAACTGGTGCAGGTGGAGGAGGAGCACATATTCCTGATTGACTTTGGCCTGGCCTCCAAGTATCAGGATCGCGGCGTGCACAGACCCTTCATCATGGATCAGCGTCGAGCGCACGATGGCACACTGGAGTTCACCTCCCGGGATGCACACTTGGGCGCGCATTCGCGTCGCAGCGACTTGGAGTGCTTGGGCTACAATTTGTTGTACTGGTCGGAGGGTTATCTCCCGTGGAAGGATGTGGCGCAGCAGCAGCAGCAGGAGAAGGTGCATCGCTCCAAGGAGCTGTTCATGACCGATGTCTGCGAAATGCTGCGACAATTCTATGGCAAACAGGTTCCTAAATATTTGGGCGAATTTCTGCAGCAGATCGGACAGCTCGCATACCAGGAGCGGCCCAATTATGAGCGCTATCGCAGCATCTTCAAGCGCGAGTATCGCCGCCTCGGCTACGACTGCAGCCAGATGCAGTTGAGCAGCGATGAGATATTGCGCACACGTGTCTCCATCAAGGACGAGATCGATGGCAGCGCCAAGTGCGACATATTCGAGCTGAACAATAAAATTGCATGCAATGCGATGCGCAACGCGACGCTTATCACACCATTCCAGGAGCACTCGCTAACGAATCGTGTCTCGCCCAAGAATCTGCGTTCCAAGTCCAACAAGAAGAATGCCAAGAAGAAGAAATTCTCGTGGGCGGAGGTGCTGTCACAGGACCCCGATCAAATAGCACGCGAGCGTGCCGTTAAAGAGTTTGAGCGCGAGGAGGTCATCTGCCCGCTGCAGTCGCGTCTGCCAAGGCGGTACGAAGGCAGGCCGACCTATGCGATATTGGCCGTGGAGCAGAGCAGGCGAGACAAGGGGCTGATCGTGCAGGAACACAACAACGAAGAGGCAAGTGAACCGGATAAATACGAGGCGGTGGAAGATAACGAGGAGGATTATGAGGAGGATGAAGAGGAGGAGGAGGAGGAAGAGGAGGAGGAAGAAGAAGAGCAGGAGGAGGAGGAGGAAGAGGAAGAAGAAGCTGACATTGAAGAAGCGGAGCCAGAGGCAACAAGTGAAGACGAAGAGGTGAGTGCTTAGCTTTAAATACGACAACCGGAGATCTCATTCATGAATTCCTTACATCATACTTAGATGGATTATCAGCAGAGCGATGAAAGTGAAGGCACGACACAGTCGGAGGCAGTGCGTCGGGGCCGTGGGCGTCCGCGCAACAGCAGTAAACTGATTCAGGTGCAGCAGGCGCAACAACAAGAACAACAACAGCTGGGAAAGGGCAAAGGCGCGACGCGCAAGCGAACCGGCAAATTGAAAAACACAAATGGCCATAGTCAGCAGCAGCAGGATCATAGCAGGATGATTGTCACACCGTTAACAACAGTCGGGAGCAATAAACGTGGCTGCGCCACTCGCAAGGAGAACGCGACAATGGCGTCCGCAACCGGCGAATTGGAGCAAGATCATCATCATCATCATAACAACAAGCTAAAGTCCAGTCGATCTGTGGATCAGGATCCAAACAAGCAGCGGCGCACCCGTCGCTGTCTCTATAAGACTGAACCACACATACGTGGCGAGCGGCAGCAGGATGTGGAAAACAACTATGCCACAAACATGCAGAATGTGTACAGCGTATGGCATTACGATGATGAGAACAGCTACGGCAAGGGGCGCAATGTCAACTCGTCCAGGCATTGCCGCAAGTGATACGATAATTAGATATCCCAACAAAACAAAACAAAACATTATTGAGAAGAGTTGCTAAATGGCCTCAAATTAGTGGAACTGGCAGAACTACATAAATAACAGTAAATACTAATAACAGTTATGCTGCGTTTTCAAGTATTTTTTAGAAGTAAGTGAGCGAGAGACAGAGAGAGACAGCGAGGTGAATTAAGGAATATGAAATTATGCTGGTTACGCCTTCAGGCGTTCCACATTGTTCACCACACGTTATACAGTGAAAAGCAGAAAATGTTTTGTAATTTCTATCGTTCTTTCATTTTATACAACATTTTTAAGGACATATTAAGCAGAAATTGTTACAGTACGTACATACAGACATATATACATATATATAGGAGAGATGAATGTGTAGGCACTGAGACAGGTGCACCGTTAGGTTATAAATTGGCCTTGATAGCAAATTATTGTTTAATTTTAATTTTATTTGAAAGTTTATAAGTTACTCTCGCTTTAAGTCGCACCCGATTCGATTATATTACATAAATGATAATCCCCTCAAAAAACAAAAAAAAAGTATTTAACTAGATGAAGGTTATTATTGCATAAAACATAATTATTAAGTTTAAGCTAGGGCATAAACTGCGTATATAAATAAAATTAATAGAAACTGTATGTCTTTAACAATTACCCATATAAGCTAACTGTTTAATATCCCCATATTTACTACGTTAAAGATAATTACTAATATAGTGGGAAATGGCGCTCTTAATCGCATTACAAACCTGCAGAATGTGCTCGATAGTTTCGATGCGTCGCATTAGCTGGAAGAGTCGCATCTCAGCACAGCTAAAGGAAAAAACAAATAAAAACCGTGTTAAAATTAATTAAAACAACGAAAACACAACTAAAGTGATTAATAATAATACACACCCAAATTCAGTGACCTTTTTGATTTCGTGTACCCAGCGCGTATCTTCTAAAATTTGAATTGTCGCACAATATCGCTGCTCGTACACCGGCGGATCAAAGTTAATTCCCGTTTCAGTCAGTTTCGTCAGTGTATTAAATCCACCACATGGCAGGGTGTAGTGAAACATTATAAATTGTGAGGATTACCGGCAAAATGGTCTTGGGAATTCACTGGAATTGTTTACATCTGCTTTGTCAGCTTCAGTGCGACCGCGAACAGTATATGGGAAAAATTCCAAGAAAGCGGAACCCGGGCGGTCAACTTAAGGTGAGTACACAATTGCGTGCAGCCAACTTAATGCGGCTGCTTATAGCGCTTAGCTAACTTTACGCTGTTTGCGTTACGTTGCGCACTTTTGCGCGTTTTCGACTCATTTAGCGTTTCTGTTATCGAACATATCGCACCATTCCGATATCAAGAGCGCCATTTTATTGTAATTCTCTTAAGCTCAACGAGCTCAAGTGCAAAATAACTTTTACTTAACTGGTAGATACTTTCACGAATAGCGTCTTCTCGTTAAGACCTTGGCGAATCGTTAAGACTTTGACTTGAAAAGTTCAAATGTGCAGTGTTGTGCATAAAATCTATGTTTTGTTTTGTGGCCACTTTTTGGTGCCCTTCGGCAAACAAGTAGCCGCAGCTGGTCAAGCAAGACCCTTTTTTGGTCTGCCACCCAAAGCAAAAATAAAGAAAAGCAAACCAAAGCCCAAACATTGTTTGACCCTCATTACGTTTGATATTTTCGCAACACATTAAGGACCGACTGGCCGTACTGGACGGCAGCAAGTTAGTTTTTAACTTTGGGCCAGACAAACTCATTTGCCTTGCACCCTGTAAAAGCAAGAACAACAAACAGACTACAAGAAATAAAGTAAAGTAAACATTTAAGCGGCCCGTGGGTAAAACCGAAAAAAAAGAAAATAATAATAAGAGCCGAAACGAAACGAGTTTGTAAAAAGATTCGCTTTTCGTTTTCTGTTTTCTTTATGGCAATAATATAATTTGGTACAAACGGTTTCCCGTTTCATTTGTTTTGGGCCCGTTGTTGTTGTTGTTTTTGCTTTTATGGGAAAAGCATTTAGGGGCGCTAACTTGGCCTCATTGAATTTGGGCCCAAAAAGTTGAATGAAATGTTTTCGTTGTTTTCTATATACACGCAACTTTTGTATAATGAGCAAGATATCAAATAGAAACTTACACTCACTCGCTCTCTCTCTCACTCACTCTATCTCTCTTTCTCGCTGTGCGTAATCCTTAGAAACTTGCCAGTATGCCATTATGTGCACGCACACGCACGTAGGTAAACAAATTTGTTGAGACGACAATTTCAAAATGCGACACCAACAAGAAGCAGCAGCTGGAGCGGGAGCAAAAACAGGATTAAGAGGCGGGAGCTGCGGGAGCATGCGTAAGTGCTGGGCAGACCAGACCAGGCCAGGCCAGGTAAGCACAATATGAAAAATACATTGGACTAGGGATAAAAGAAAATTATGCAAAAATAAACACAGCGGCAAAGTGTGGACAAAAAGGCGCATGCAGCAGCACGAAAGTAAAAGAAAGAAGTGCGATAAAAACAACGTTTGCTCTCGCACTCTCTCTCTCTTTCTATCTGCTTAAAGTCTGTTCTGTTTTCAAGGTGATTATCCTTAAGACCCACAAACACAGCAAAAGTAGTGGTGTGTTGTATGGGGTGGGGTAGGGGATGGGGAGGGGCTGGGGAGGCATAAAGTGGAACAACTTCGTATGACTGAAGACAAAGTTTTTCAAAGATGGAAGACATGCCTGGCGACTGTCTGGCTGTCGTGTGTTGAGCTACAGTTGTCGCTGCTGCTGCCGCTTCTTCTTCTTCTAGCCCCATCTCTTTTTTCTTCTTCTTTGTGGCAGGTATGAAATCCAAGCGTTAATATTTTTTTTAGCTGCGCAGCAAATTTGTAAATTTGTTGCCTGCCGCTTCTTTTTTTTTTTTTTTTTGTCGAGTGACAATGAAACGCGGATAAAGCATTTTACGTGCAGACGCCGCTGGCAGCTGTTGGTGGGTTGCCGCTGGTTTGGTGGGTTGGCGGTGGTGTGGTGGGCTGCTGGTGTGGTGTACTGCGTTGTCTTCGTCGCTGATTTCGCATAAATTATGCAGGCGACGGGGCAGCGCACAGCACAGGCATCGCTTACAAGCCGACGGGTAAGTGCGATGTGCGACGTGCTATATGCAGGCGCCACCCAAAATGTAGACTTCATTGTGCTGCCCAACAAATTACAAATGTGCCGGGTTGTTTTTTTCTTGATTTTTTTTTTTTTGCGAAGTAGTAGTAGTATGCCCAGCAGAAACAAGGACCAGCCATCATCATCATCATCAGCAGGAGCAGCACGCTGCCGCGTCGCGCTTATCCAGCTAGAGGGCACACGCACTTGGGACACATTTGTGCGCTCTAATTTTTACATCAGCTGTGTGCTTTGGTGCTTGGCAGCTGTTTGGTCAGCGGGTAGCGGGTTGTGGGTGGTGTGTGGTGGGTTGCGGGTGGTGGGTTGCCGTTTAAAAGGGCACCCGAAAAACCACACAAAAGACATTTGAATTTGAAACATGGTACGAAATTAGTTTCGTAAACTGGGCAACTTAATGAATTTGTGTGTGTGTGTGTGTGTGTGTGTGTTTGTGTGCGTGTGTGTGTTTGTTGGGGTTTTGCTTTTAAACGGATTTTTGTTGAAAGGCTTCAAATCAAATATATATAAAAACAAAATAATATTAAAAAAAGTGGTTTTCGATATAAAAACCAAACTCGAGCCAAGTGCATTTGACTGGAAGACCGCAAAACCAATTCATCAGCTCTTACAAAAGCCGTTAGCCGCAAAACACCATAAAAAATAACTAAGGATGCTCTGGTGGGAAATTCTCGACTAGAAAATACCCTGAACTCAAGCTTATGCTATGTATGTATTATGTATGCTCACAAGAGGACATACATATACAAATATGTATATATACATATACACACAAGCACGCAAGTAGTTTACTACGCAGTTTACGCTGCGGTTGTGCTTCTTCTTCTCGTAGACTCACACTGTGAGAAATGCATTCTTGATTAAGCTTCGGTGTTAAGCTTGCGAGCTTTATGAAATTTTCAGTTCATAAATATGGCATCCAATTGTGTGTAAATACCAAAGTCCAGGGCTATACCTAAAAATATGTGTGTGTTTCCTATTTCGGAAGGAACGAGAGAAGGAATCCAAATTGCCAAGTGTTGATTAGGCTAGTGACTCTTAAACTGTAAGCCCACTGCAGTGGCTTCCAAACCTTGACGTTATGTATAGTTTCGCTTGCATATTCACCACCGATATTCCCCATTAGACTTTGTGAAAAGGGTAGAACTACATTTGAGTAAATGAAATAACATTCATGTTGGCCCCGTTCATACGCACCACATGCCACATACAATTGGTTTGGCGGAGAGTTTCTGTTGGCTTGTAGCTGCGGGGCTTGTGGTGGGTAGGGGGGGGGGTAAAGGTCCATAAAGCAATGGCAAACGTTGCCACAAGAGTGCAGCAGCAGCAGCATCAGAAACTGAACTCGGCAACAAGTTGGCCAACGTTAGCTGCCGTTGTGCCCCTCCACAGACGCATTGCTGTGGCAACATGCTGTTGCCCCTGCCACACTGTAGACGATGCGGCGTGTAGCACATGTTTTGATAGCTTCGCAATTGCAGGAACTCGGCTGAACGTGTGGAGACCATAAACATTCACGTTGTTTGCCTACACTTCGTGTGCGGCGCGACCGCACATGGAAATCAAATGAAAGCTGCGCTCCACTGACAGCGAGGGCAAGGAGTGGGACCCAAGGGCAACAGACTGACACCAATAATGCCCAAGCCCCCTCCCGACGCAGTCCCCGTTGATGCTGCCATAAATATGCAATTTTATGTGCCTACCTTGAAATGGCAAAAGTTGCGGCCCGACAAAAGATCACCGGAGCCAGTTTTAATCTGTGCGTCCAGAAGATGAGTTCGCAAATTTTATTTCGCATTAAATTTCTTCTCATTTGCCATTATATTTCCAACATTTGCGCTAATTTTACGGGCTGTGTGTGCATAAAAATACTGGAAAAGGGTATCAAAATGTGCGAATGTATAAATTCGACACAATTCGCCGATTTTCCCAGCTAAATGTAGCTGAGTTTTTATTTCGGGCTCCTTTTTGTTTCAATGCTTGGTATCTATTTGAGGGTTTGGGCGTTTAATCTGCAGCTGCGCTGAGTTTATCATTTGTTTCTCGTATTTTGACAATCTTCTGAGTAACAAGCTCAGCTTTGGGTATTCTTGCCTGGGTTCTGCTTGTGACAACTTTAAGCTGCAGCTTACAGTCCATATTCGAGCATAAAATAATCATTTATATCAACTTATTGTGCCGTGTCATCTATAACAATGAGCTATACGATTTGCTCGAATAACTTTTGTTTGCTATTTCCGCTCAACAACAACAACAACAATAACAACTGGCATATTTGTTGTTTCAGCTGTTTATTGGTAATTTGTTGCGGTTGTGTTATTTTGTAGAACATTTTTGGGCAGTCCCAAAACACCTCTGTGGGGTGGGGCTGGGTGGTGCGGGGGTTTGGTATTCGTGTCAGGGCAGGCGGCATTTCATGTTTGTTTAGCCATAGTTATGTAAATGACACGCCCCCTGCCCTGACTAACACCCCGGCGCCAGCTGCCGAAATGTTTTGAATGCTTTTAATAACTTTACAGACACGCACACACGCACACATACACAACAATAGACTCAACCATGTCCCTTGCTGGGGCATGGGCTTACATGTCCTTGCCCACACACACACACACACACATACACACACACACACCTAAACGCAGCTGAATTAAAATGAAGAAAAGCCTGCTCTAGGCACCTTGTCCTGCCTTGGCCTATTCAGCCTGGCCGCAAAGCTCTCAACTGGCTTAAAGCTGAGCTGAACTAAAAGCTGGTGAGGATTACGTCCAGGCAGAGCCATATGAAGCTGTTGTTAATGCTCCCGTTTGTTGTTGTTGTTGTTGTTGTTGCTGTTGCAGCTGCTGCTGCCTTTGTTGCTGGTGATTTGCATCAAAAACTTTTCAAAATGAAATCAAAAGATAATTAAATCATTTTGACGTCAACATTTCTGAGCTGACGTTAACTTACGACACGCACAAAGATTAGCTGTGTGGGTGTGACAACCCACCTTCCAGACATGGTCGTTGTCGTTGTTGTTGTTGTTGTTGCTGTTGTTGTTGTTGCTGCTGTGCAGCTCATAACATTTCTAAAGAATCCAGCTTTGAATAAAATTTCGGCTCACATCGAGACGCACTTAATTAAAACAGTTTCTGCTGTTGTTGTTGTTGTCGGTGTCCCTTTTCGGTCTGATGTGGCACATGTCTGTGCAAAACCAATTACAAAAGTTGCCCCGAAAAATCGTAGACAACGCAACCGTGGGCGACGGCTGGCACCGATGCAAAACACGTATACGTCATGTGGTACACAGCGACAGCGCATAAGTCGCCCAATTAGAGGTGTTTTTTCTGTGTGTGTGTGCACCAAGCCAGAAGCAACAACAGCAACAACAACAACAGTTGCTATAACAGCAACAGCCACAACAGCAGCAACAGTAGGAGAAACCGCAACAGCATATGCAGCAACAACAACAACAACAGCTACTGGAATATCAGCAACACGAGCAACATCAAGAGCCACAGCTTCAACAGAAACAGCAGCAACAGCAGCAGCAGCAACAACAACTGCAATAACAACAGCAACAGCAACACACAATTGCAGCTACAGCAGCAACTGCAAAAGCAACAGCATCAACAGAAGCAGCAGCAACAGCAACAGCAGCAGCAACAACTGCAACAACAACAGTTACAACAACAACAACAGCAACAACGAATAACAGCAACAAATACATCAACAAATGCAGAAAGAAAAGCAACAACAACAACTGCAATAAGAATTGCAACAATAACAGTAACACCAGAAACAACAGAAGCAGCAGCAGCAACAATAACAATAGTAATAGCAATAACAAGTGCAACATTGACTACAACACTAGAAACAACAGTTGCAGCAGCAACAGCAACAACCACAGCAGCAACAACATCAGCAACAGCAACTACATCAGCGCCAACAACAACAACACAGCAACTACATGAGAACCAACAACAGCAGCAACATTATCAGCTGCAACAACAGAAACAATCACAGCAGAAACAACTGCAACAACAACAACAACAACAACGGGATCAATATGCAGCTGTCCGTCGTGTCAGACAAACAAAAACAAGGCAGACACCGGAATAGAAGAGACACGAATGGGTGCATGGACAGACAGACAGATGAAAGAGGAGACAGAGAGACAGACAGAAAGACAGATGCAGGAGCAGAAATAAAGTGCAGCCATGTCGCTAGTCAGAATGTTGGACAACAAGAAGCACACACACATGCATTTACACACTCTTTATGTTTGTGCCAGATTTATAGCCTAGTTTGGGGCGCTTTCAGGTTAGCTGGGAACTGCATTGCTGCAACCGGCAACTGGAAACTGCAGCCGGAATGCGGCGTTAACCAGGCCGAAATGAAGCAATCAACGTGTTTGCCTAGTTGTTTTAGCCTGTTGCGGCAGCAGCCACATAAACTGCTAATCAATGCGTAGCCAGCCGTTGGCGCCTCGGCTCCAAAGTTAATTGCTTAAACTGACAGCTTGGCTGCCAGACGAGGCGCATTGAGGCGAATGCGTGAAAGCGACGCCGCTCTGCGCCCATGGGGGCGGGCGTGGCCGTAGAATGGGCGCGTGGTTGTGTTACGTGGAATGTTGTGTTTTAGGCCTAGACCAGGTCATGTCGTGCCGAGCCGAGCCGGGCGGAGTCGAATGCCTTTGGGGCCTGTAATCAGCGAGCAGACGTTGGGCGCATGGCTGAATGAGCTCAGGAGCCGAGCCAAGGCAGGGCCCAAGCATCCGGGTTAGGACTGAAATAATTCATTTGTTGCTCGCTTTAATTGGAAAACTTTGTTGTGTCTTTGTGCGTGTGTGCGTGTGCGTGTGCGTGTGACAGAATATGGCCATTTATTGCAGATTTTATTGAACATTTTACGCAATTTCCGCAATTATTTGCGTCAAACAAACAAAACATGCCCAGCTATGAAAATAATGCGAATTGCCAAATAATATTCACATGCCAATGGGCATGCAGTTATCTGAATATGAATATTCATATTCATATTCATATTCATATTCAGTTGAATGCCATAGAGAGCTCATATCAATTTTTGCATAATTATTTGAATAGCTTAGTTATCGGTAGGAAAAGCCCTAATTTATATTCAAATGAGCTCACATTTGGCTTTTGCATATTTAGTGAGACTTAATACTAATTAAAATAACTGCAGCTTTTTGTGGTTTTGATGGCTTTTCAAAATAATGATGGGATCTGTTGGAACGAAAAACTAAGTCAGGTTTGCTAAGGTGAGATTGCTTTGGGCTGAAAGGCAGAGAGACAGACAGACAGGCAAAGAGACGGACAGGCAGACGGACAGAAAGACAGAGAGACAAACAGACAGACAGTACAGAGAGACAGACAGTCAGACAGACAGACAGAAGGACAGACAGAGATACAGAAAGACAGACAGAGAGGGAGACAGAAAGACGGACATATAGACAGACAGAGAGGCAGACAGAGAGTCAGACAGAGAGAGAGTCAGACAGACAGAGAGGCAGACAGATAGAGAGACGGAGAGGCAGAGAGACAGACAGACAGACCGACAACAGGTAGGCAGACAGACAGACTGACAGACAGAGAGGCGGACAGACAGACAGACGGAGAGGCAGTGAGACGGACTGACAGACAGACAGACAGAGAGGCCGACAGAGAGGCGGACAGAGAGGCAGACAGACAGGCAGAGAGACAGTGAGATAGACAGAGAGGCAGACAGAGAGGCAGACAGAGAGGCAGAGAGACAGAGAGACTTATATGTGACATATTTTTTATGCTATCCAAAAGTTCATCAACAATGCTTTGCACATTTGTTGACAATATTCTATAAGGCCTTTAAAGGATATTAAATAACTATTCCCCTCTGTTAGGATATACAATTCGGTCCCTTCGAATTAACTACTACCCATTGTAAGGCTATTGAATTTGGTTTCTCACAACATCTTTGACCAGCTTCTTGGCCAAGCTTAACGAGCTGCTCAAATTCGGTTCACATTCCTTTCGAATCGAACTGTCATATTCATATAGCTGCTTCAGAAAGGGCATTTGATTGTTAGCAAGGCCTTTTTCTGCATGATTTGTCAAATCAAATGTCCTGCAAATAAAGCCTTGCCCAGTTGTTTGTTTACTGCTTCTAATTTGTTATCTCTGGCCATGCAGAGGGCTTCTGTTAGTGGATTAAATCAGATTTATACAAATGTTCGAAAATGAATTAAAATATGAAGTGAGTGCTGCATGTGAATATTGATTAAATGTGTGTGCAGCGGCAGGACTTGGCCTGGGGCTTGGAATGGGACTTAGACTGAGGCTTCGAATGGGGCTTGGATTGGGGCTTGGATTGGGGCTTGGAATGGGACTTGGAATGGGGCTTGGATTGGAGCTTTGACTGGGGCTTGGTTGGCAATTCAATCACATAATGGTGCACACAAAATAACTCGCTTTTTTCCCTGCAATTTGCAGATCAAGTTTTCTGCCAGCCATGGCAATTATGCAAAAGCTGTTGATGTTGTTGCTGCCTTTGTTGTTGCTGTTGATGTTGTTGCTGCCTTTGTTGTCGCTGCTGTTGCTGCCTCTGACAGCATTGGCACTTAATCAGCATGCATCGAATATGATGCAAAGTGCGGACAAACGAACGCTGCATCCGTGAGTGTGTGTGTGTGTGTGTCTTGTGCGTTTGCAGGTCAACAGGAGCTGGCTGACAGGCTGCCAATGCAAGCGACCTCATTTGAATTGCATTTGCCTGTGCACAATGCGAAAAGTGTGCGCTTATCGGACAGCGACCAGATGAATGTTGACATTGTCCGTCCGTCCCTTTGTCCGTCTGTTCGTCCGTGTGACTGCCCGTTGTCCGGCTGTCTGTGTGAATAGCATAATCGTAGAGTATTTTCCAGCACGTCCGCCCGCCTGTCCGGCTGCCTGTCCGTCTGTCTGTCCGTCTGTTTGCTTGCAACAGAACGCATTGTGCTCTGATTAGCTAAATGCGCCTGTTGCAGGCTGCATTAAGTGGCATCAACTGGCAACCGATTCAACTGAATGAGGATAAATCCTGCATTATTTAACGATCTGGGCCTGGGCATTGCAAATGAGTTGGCCGAGAGCCAAGCACACTTCATCTAGGTGTCAAGTCCATGCCCAATGCCCAAAACTGCAATATACAGGAACCAGGCAGCCGAGCCTATGCCCCAAAAAAACCAAAAGAGCTATGCTTTACAGCGCATGAGCTGGGCCACATGAGCGCCACGGACGAGCTGGTGCTGCGCCAGAGTTGGGCGCGTGTCGTGCCTTTTATTTCTATTAGGACACGAGCGAGCACGAAATGTTGCTTGAAAATCAAGCTAAAGCAAAGTTAAATGCATTAGGAGCAAAAATGTTGATTGAAAGCAAGAAAAATTGTTCAAAAATGTTATCGAAAAATCGTGCTCGTTATCGAAAGCAACCGACACGCGCTCATCTCTAGTCGATTCACTCAATTTGTCTGCCAGCACTTTAAGAGCAGAATCATGTACTAGTTGCCCGTCTCCCCCCGCCCCTGCACAAGCTGCCCCATTGGCCAACTTCCACCAAACTTGGCCCAAAATAATTGCTCGACATTCGAATCAGATTTTAACGAAGCGCATCGAATCCAAATCCAATTGGAAATGTGATATAGAACACAAAACTCGGTATGCCATTGAAATTTCCCATTTGCCATTGTCTGGCATTTTATTATTATGGATTTATCGCATTAGCATGAGTTTTTGGGCCGGCCTTCAGGCGGTGAAAACGTGTTCATTGAATGCACAAAATGTTATGCATTGGTTTTTAGCTCAATGCAGATTAATGCAATTTTCGACTAAACACGCATTAAAATTGAAATATTGTGTGGCCAAAGTTAATTTCAATGTTAAACAAACCGCAACCCACAGGCAAACAAGTAAAAGCCCAGCAGCAGCAACAACAACAACAACAACAACAACAGCAGCAACAACAACAACAGCAACAACTAGTTGGCAACAGCAGATGGCCAACGACATTTCAAGTTTAAACGAACCGGAAATGCGAGCCCACAACGGCATCATTAATCATGACTAGCAACAGAAACCAGCTCATAAAGGACTCTGACTTCCGCTCCAGCCGCTTGCCCCTTGCCCCTTGCCACCCCCCAAACATTGCCTGTGTCCATGTCCAATTCGCTTTCGGTTTCAGTTACAATGTTGACTTTACTTAACGGTCGGCCAATGTTGTTTTTCTTTCAGTTTTTACTTTTCAGGGTTTTGTTTTGTTCACCCATTTTTTTGTTTTTTTCCTACTCTAAGTTATTAAAGATTAGCTTGGGCCTTTAAATAGCACGCTTTTCCTGTCCTGTTTAAAGTCCTGGTCATGTCTAAAGTTTAACATTACTTTTCGATTTCAAATATTCTTTAGACTTGAAACAACGCAAATAATCAAAGATTCAGTTCTGTATTTGAGTGTATTTGGGTTAAAATAAGAATTTCTTTCAAGGCTTAGGAAATATGAAACAACAATTTCATATATTTCTCTATGCTGTTTGATATTAAGTATACGCTCCATACTGTAGCTTTCTATGATTTTTGGTCACTTCCTAATTGTTTCGTATATGATTTTTGATATTTGTTTCTCTATGATTATTGGTTTTACTCTAAGCTTATGAAATTTGGGAGCACAATTCTTGCGCCTTCATTCCCACTTTTATATTAAGTATACGCTCTGTACCTGTTGTTACTATAATTTCAGATATTACGTATACGCTCCATGCTCCAACTTCTTCCCTCTTCTATTGCTTAAGATATGCAACTGGTTTAGTTTTTCCTCTTTCTATCGCTAGGCAGACAGTTTGGCGATATTTTGGCAGACAGTTGCAGGCCAGCTAAACGCTGCACCAAACTAATTACAATTAAAAACTTGCCGTCGAGCGTTTGGCCAACTTATTTGCAATGTCCGCACTTTTGTTTACAATCTCTTTGGCAAATGAAGCCGTAGGGTAACTCGGATTCGTTTAGCCTTAACTCTCTGGCTCAAACTTTTCGTGCTTATGCTTTTTTCTCTTTGTGCAGCGTATTAAATTTTAATGACGCCCGAAAGGACGAGTTCGTCTACCTTCCTAACTACCAAACCGACCCGTCCAGTCCAGTTCCAGTTAATAGCATTTTGTGTGAGTTTCTGCTGCCGAAAAAACCGAAACAGAAAGTTGACCCAAACTTTAGTGCGGCTCGACACTGGCCAACAAGTTTACGCTATGCGCCAAAAGCCAAAAAGTGTTTGCGCTGTGTTTATGTTTTGTTTTTTGGTCGTGTGGCAAGTTAATTGGATGTTGCATGTGCAGCATAAAATGACAACAGTTGCATGCGCGCGTGTGTGTGTGTGTGTGCTGCTGCACTCAGGCACACTAAAATGCGCACTAAACTAATATTGCTGGGGTGTGTGTGTGTGCGAGTGTGTGTGTGTGTGTGTCGCTCAAGTTGTTGCTTTCAGTTCACACATGTTGCACAACAAGTGCATTGGCAAGGGCGCAATATTTGTTTTAGCTCTTACCACAGTTGTTTTAGTTGTTGTTGTTGTTGTTATAGTTGCTATTGTTGTTTTAGTTGTTGTTGTTGTCGTTGCTGCTGCCTGAGCTGTCGAGTGCTGCTTCACGTGACCAACAATTAAATAGCAAAGTGCAAAAATTTGTGGCTTCAGTTGGAAAGTGACTCGCCTGCAATTCAGTTGAAATGTCAACTGCCAAGATCTTTGACTGCGTCAGCATAATCAACTGGAGTAGCTATCAAATAGCTCTTTCACATAGTTTTGCCTTTTATTACATTTGTTGTACATTTTCTATAAGTCTTCATCTTACTCTATGGCTTATTCACCTGAGGCTACAGTTCAAAGGCACGCTGCATACAGTTTTGTTGCCTGCTTTCACGCGGCGATATTAATTACCTGCGTAAATTGGCCTCTGCTTGGTTTATGATTAATTGGCGGTTAGTCGGCGCTGCAAAATGAACTTAGTTAGTTGGTATAGAGCTCATTAGTTCTCCCTAAATGCATTTAACTTTTTCTCTTTGTAATTTGAATTGTTCCAGTACAAGCTGCAATAGATTCTGGCTGCAGCCAAAAGCGAACTGCATAAAATAATGTTGCATACTTTCGGGCGGCGCATTAAAATATCGCTGCCTTGCAGCCAAGTGCTTGGGATTTGATCAAGTTCCTGTGGTTGAGGGCTGCAAAATGAACTTGATTTGTTGCCGTATGTCACATAAATCTTTAAAACAATTGCTTACAGTTTGCAGCTTAAAGCTGAGTTTGCTTGATGAAGCATCAAAGCGTTAAAGCAACTCGCCACAAATCCAAAGTGTTAGCTTAACAGAGGTCCGCAGGCGCTAGCACATATCAAAGCCAATTCATATCATAATTAGTAGCTTATATTTTTATCATACATCAAAAAGTTAGCTCGTCTTAATATATCAATCAGAACTCAAAGCAGTAAATTTTAGTGCATCTGGCACAATCCTGCTCAAAGGGTAGCTAAGCTAACTAGCTGCAGCAAGCCTTGCCGCCTGCTTCAAGATTTATTTTCTTTGCCTCAGACTTTGCGAATAATGATCAGTTTATGGCCTCATCAAAGTCAGCTCAGTTGTTGTTATTATTATTGCTGCTGTCGCTCAACGCTTTGTAGTCGCTCCGCTGGTCCAAATCAATCACAGTGAAGCATCGCCTGCGCGTGACAACAAAGCTCAAGTGGCCGCAGGGTATTGTTAACAAGCTTAACAGCTATAAATGCGATCACTTACAGCTCGTAATCAATGACTAACAAGCAGCAGCAATAGCAGCAGCTGCAACAACAGCAACAACAACAACAAAATCCGACTAAAAAGTTTGGCTTATAGTCTTTTGGCCAACAGTCTATGCGGCAAGTTGTTAGCCCGAAGCCCATAAAAATAAAAGTTTTGCCATTAGTTGTTCAACAGCTGCGCATAACTGTTCCCGCCTTCTATCATATTTCCCCAGCGCCTGCTTTCCGGCCAAATAGCTGCCCACCACCCATCCAATGAAACCCAAGCAGCGCCATTGTATATAGAAAAAAGTGTCTATTGTATTATAGTCCATATTGATTGATGTCCGGCCATTCAGTTCTGTCGCTCGGCCAGCAGACCCTTGACCAGGTTGACCAGCAGCTCCAGACCCTCCTGATTGTTAGTTTTATAATAGGGCAGCGCCTGCATGCGGCTTAGCCATTGTGTTAGCTTGGGATACTTTTCGGCATCGATGGCCGCAAATGCTGCCGCCGTGGACACCGTTGCCACGCTGCACAAATCCGCAATGGTCAGCTTGTCGCCAGCCAAATAGGTTCCCTGTGACAGGCACTGCTCCAGGCCATCGTAGGCCCTTTGCATGTAGCTAATGCGATCTTCGGGTATCTGCGTGACACCAAAATAGATCACAGGCTCCACAATGAAGCGCACCCGTGGAAACAGATGGCCGCAGTCGTAGTAGAGGCGTGCATCTATCAAGCGACGCTGGGCCGCATCTTTCGGATACAGTGCCACGTCCGGCCCGGCATATTTATCCGCCAGATAGCTGCAGATAACGTGCGAGTCGCTCACCACGGTGCCATTGTCATCCAGCACGGGAATCGTGTGCTGCGGGTTGAGCAGCAGAAACTCCGGTGTCATATGCTCACCTGCCTTCACATTGACAGTGCTGCAAAAGATGAGGGGGAGAGAGTGGCGGGAGTTGAATGAATGCAAATGCAACTGGTTTGTTGGCTTATAAGCCAGTGGAAAGTAATTTTGCTTCCTCAACTAAGATATGTATATATCAATAGGTATGTTGTTTGATGCATTTAAAAATGTTGCCAATTTTCATAAGTAATTAACATTCACTTAACACAGCAGCATTAACATAGGCTTAAATTAACATTGACTTAACGTGCAGCTTCGCAGTCTATTATATGTATGTGGTATATTGTTCAAATAACAATGTACAATGTACAAATAACATTTGCTATGTTAAGTATTTAACATTTAGTTAACAGACACTCTTAATAAGACTGCAACTCACACGCTAGGCCGCTTTCCACTCGAATTGATAAGCGCGTAGGGCATGTCAAAGTCGATAAGCTTTTTGCTATTGTGTTTTTTTGTTGTTGTTGTTATTAAACTCACCGCAGATCCAGTTCGAGTCCCAAAGCAGCGGCTGTGAGCAGCACCGCGCGGCAGGGCGGACTGCGTGGCGCATAATATAGAACTGGTTTCTTGGTTGTTCTGTGGGAGAGAGTAGTCGTCACAGATAAACAAGATAAATAACAGTTAATGTTGATTGCTTCTTTGCATGCGCGATAGCAAACAAACAAACAAATAGTAATAAACAAAATTGAACTTACGCAGCGCTGCTCATTTTTTATTAATTGTCAGCCGAACAAGAAAAACGCAAACTATTCGACGCGAAGTGCGAAAAGCAACTAAAATGAGAAAGCTGCGTGAGCGGCGATCACATTGACAGATAAACTGAGAGCGAGCCGGAGAGAGTGAGAGAGTGGAGAGAGTGGTTGCTAGAGAGAGGGAGCTTAAAGCTCTGCGCAATTTGAATTTAATTTCGTGGCCAGCACAAAAGTATGCTTTAAATAATTGATGAGTCGGCGTTGACAGAGTCGAAGAAAAAAAGGAAGGAAAATTTCGAGTCAATTTTAGGGGGCTGCGGACAAAACTTTTCGGTTAGAGCGCACAAATTAAAAACTTTTCAAAAGAATAACAAGTGGAAACGCACAAGTCAAGTGTGAACGACTGCGCAATACGCTGTTCACAGTGCAATAAGTGTTTAAGGAGGCAAGAAAATACTCTGCAGAGCTTGATGACTCTCAAGATGTAATCCCAAAGCAGTCGCCTTCAAACTGTGATTCTTAAGGGCGTCAATATATTGAGAATTCCTTGTCCTCTTAGTCAGAGTCTCCTGCCTAGCCGCACACAAAACCTATATACCCGCTTTCACAAAGCATTCTTGAAGTTTGGGTCCAAAATAAATGTTGTGCCGGGCGGGCGCAGATTTTTGCATTTAAATGGGTTATACACTTGATGAATTAATTTACTTATGTGTTAATTAAATTACTGGCAATTCAATTAAGGAACTCCTGCTGTTGCCGCGGCATATTCAATTGTTAAATGATTTGCACGACAACAACAACAACAATAGGAACAATAACAGCTAAGCGGATTTGCACCCAAAGCAGCCCTTTGGGCCAGGTGCAAAAATTAAATTCTTTTAAGCCGATTTCCGTATTAGTTAATGGCTCAGCCGAAAAATGCGCACGCGACGCGACGCGACGCGATTTGCGTTCAAGTGAACTTTAATTGGATTTTTAGCCGAATGATCGATATCTATACATATATATATATATATATTTATCAGATGCGATACGGCCCCAATTGGAATTTGTGCCTGAAGTGCTGCTTGAAGTGCGCTTAAATATTTGGTCACGCGCCGCAGCCAAATGGAAATGCCAAAGCCCCAAAAAGTCGAGACAGGTCGACAAGTGGCGCCTTGGCATGCAGGTGAGCTCCTTGCCAAGGCAGTCTAGTGACAAGCCAGAGTGTGGGAGATGAAGAGAGCGAGTGGGGTGGGGGTGCGGGGTGGGCAGAGAAGAGGCTGTCAAGTAGAGATGTGCGCGGCTCTCAAGTTTTGGGGCTTGGCATTTGTGATGCTTTATATAGCCCGGACTGAAATGGCCCGGCACGAAAACTAATAAATATCTTATGAATTTTGGGAATTATTATGTGAGGAAAAGTTTCATGTTTACTTTTGAGGAAGACATTTTGAAGATTTCCTCAAAAGAAGAAACGTCTCTCGATCACTCAATTATTGTTATCGATAGCTTGTGATAGGCATGAGATTAGCTGCGATAAATAGTTCCGTTCTTTGATATTTACCGTTGTTCATCGTGCCTTATTTTTCGTGCTTTTGAGCTCACACGAAAATGAATTTCGAGGCACGAGCTCGACGTGCTTGACCCGCGCCCATCTCTATTGACAAGGACCCAGGGCTGTCAAAAATTTGTGAAAGCAATTTACAGTTATTAAAGCTTTTAGTGCGATCAAAAGTGAGACGCCTTTGCTTGTCCTGGGCATTAAATTTAATATCGTAATTGAGTAATTTCTTCAGGCAGGTGGCGGCTCTTAAAGTTGGGTTTCTCTAGGGAAGGGGCGCGGTGGCGGTGGCGGGGGGTGCCTATTGAAAAGCATTGACTAATTGATTGCCATTTGACGAGCGGCATTTGTCTTCATAACTTAGTTTTGTGCGCGTTTAATTGAAATCACAGACAGACGAAAAGCGTGTGAGATTAATTGCCGCAGTAGGCGGCCATCAAGGATTTGGACATGGACATGGAGATGGAGATGGAGATGGGGTTGGAGATGGAGATGGACATGGATACGCACTTGAGTGCTGTCGCTGGCATTGTCCTGGCGCGCGCTTCAAGTGGAAAATCCAGTTTTATTAATGGTTTCGCCAGGACAACAATAAAGCGAAAGGCGTGCGTGGGCCGCGTCAATTGCTCTGCATTTCCGTCTGACCCAAAACATAAATATTACTTAATTCCCAGCCAGCTCTCTCTCTCTCTCTCTCTCTCTCTCTCTCTCTCTCTCTCTCTCTCTCTCTCTCGCTCTTTCTGGCTATGTGGCGATTAATAACAATTAATATGTCAGTTGGTTTTGTTGGCTAATTGCTGGCATTGAACGCTGCGGCTTTAAAGCTGCCAGCCAGCCCAATGCCAAGGACTCTGCGACTCTGCCACATATAATGAAAATGAGCCAGGAGACACAGAGTGTATGCATGAGAGGACATCAGATAAGGCACAATAAAGATGTCGCCGTATAATGCGCTCCCACCCGACTCCCAGCCAGGCAGCTTTTGTTTTTATTGGAAATGAACTGGCGACATGGGGACCCGAGCAACTGCCTCGGGTGGCACCCGGCATATCTATGTATATACATGTTTATAAATCGTTGGCTAAATTAAAAGTGACATGCCATTACTTGGATATAGATATGAAACAAGTGGCATTTGCTCTAGTTGCCACTGCACGACCAGCAGATACCCTGTAAACGAGTTGGAGCTTATTCCAGATCTGTGTATCTGTCTATTAAAGAGCATGCATTTCAACTTGGCTGACTCTTGTCTCTAAAAACTGCGAGATATGCTCAAAAGACCTGATTTTCAAATCGATATTTAACGATATCTTGGAAACGGGCTTAGATATTGTTGTTATTTAATAAACTTGACCTGCGCGAGCACTAGAAGATTATGCATCCCAAATATCAAGTCTCTAGCTCTTATAGTCCTCGAGATAAGTCTGAGAGATGGACAGACAGGTGCAAGGGATGTTCAAGATTTTATATATTTGATGCCTCTTACACGCATTAAAGCAAGCCCAAATGACCCATTGAAAAATGGGTCTAGGGTAGAAAAAGCAGCCATTTAGCCAAGTGGCCGAGTCAAATGAAGGGCAGGCCCAAATGCTGACGGCCAATCAATGGCAACTCCGGCATGCAAATAAAACGGACCCCAACAACAACAACAGCAACAACAACAACAACAACAACAGCCCGAACTTAAAGCATTCTTTAAACGTTCACTCAACTAAATACACTCGGAGAAATCGAGCAGGATGAGTTGCCGCAAATCCAGTTGAATGAATTCTCTATTCATAATTTTCAAGAATGATTTCATTTCATTTCATTTCAGTTATTCAAATGCTTGAATACAAACTTGAAGCCAAAACTTGAATACAAATTTTGCTTTAAAAATGAGCAGACAGAGAGAGGGAGAGTGAGAGAGAGAGAGAGACAGAGAGAGAGAGAGAGAGAAAGAGAGAGAGGGAGAGAGATAGTTAAATCCAAGAAAAATGAAAACGAAAATGCAATTCGAGTGTTTGTTCATTTGTAATTTGAGTTTTTCGTGCGGATTTGCCTGTGCTTAAACAAATTTATTAGCATGAAAATGGATTTTATTTACTAACATAAAAGAGGATGTTGACTTCATGAAATTGGGGGAACCAAACGCATGCGGATTATTAGAGGTCATTAGTGGAGCAATCTAATCATAGAGATTTTGGCAAGGGTTCCAACAAAACGTAAACTATCTTGAAATACTTTTCACTGAGGCTCTCCTTAAAGAAGCAAACATTGCGTTTTTAGAATATAGATTCAGAAAATATATTTGACAAACTTTATTAAAAGTAGAAAGACGCATTGGCACAACTAGTTTGATCGGATCGAATACAAAATGCGGCTTTAAACTCATTTCCAAAGATCTTTAAGAAAAACTGTATGTTATTGGCCAATTCACATTTCTTGAAAATGTGCCTCAAATGTTTAATGAAGGAAAGTTTCTTTTTGGCTTTCAAGCTTCTCAATACAAGACTAACATGAACAGAAATAGTTGATTCCAACTTCTCAATACAAGACTAACATGAACAGAAATAATTGATTTCAGCTTTTCTAAAACATATTATATATACGATGGACTTTAGACGTATTTTCCACGTCCAGACGCGGGCTTCAAAAGCTTATTTACAGATTTTCACGTGCGGAAACTGTGTGAAAAAGTTATATCGAAAATCTTAAGCACATATAATGGCACGGGCAAGGCCGGGGAATATCCGCTAGTTTCACATAAAGCAAAAATTGAGCTCATCTCAAAAGAGTTCTCTTCAGCAACAGTTCCTATGGCACCTGGATGATAAAGTAGGTAAAGTAGGTCCTGCCAGATTTGATATATATAAGTTCTGCCGCATCGATGTCAAGTTCTATGAAGTTAGCGTTAAAAGCAGCAAACGGTTTATGAGCATGAAAACAGACAGACACAAAATCATATTTGTTTTTCATTATTGAAAGGTTAAAGGTTATTTGCTTCGAGGCACATGCCTGTAATTTGATAGTCTTTGTATTTTATTGTGCCTGTCAATGGGAAATTCTCATTCCCGGTCGATTTCTAGTTTTGATTTCTCAGTGCATTCCGGTGCCAAAGGTCGCCCTGTCGCTGTCCATCAATGTCCAGCTGCGCCTTCAAGCTGACCTCCTGACCTCCTCCGGGCTGCACGACATCAGGGAAACCGAAAAGAAACTGGGCCACATTTTTGGCAGAGCTCGCTCTCAAGTATGCCGCCAGCTGGCCTCGGCCTTTAATTTAGCTTTGGCTTGGTTTTTCCGATATCGTGTTATCGCCGCGTGCGGAAAAACGTGCGAGCAGTTTTCCGCTTTGATGTCATTTTATTGAACTTTATTGGAGCATAAAAAGAGAAATGCGAAATGTTGTTGCTGCTGTTGCTGCTGCTGCTGCTGCTCATAAGACTCTGTCAGGTGGCGCGGCTCAGATTGCAGGTGATGCGCATGCATGAACCAGGTAGGGGCGTGGGCGTGGACGGGGGCGGGTCGGGAGGAGGGTGGCTTTGGTACATGCTGTAAACATACGTTTTTATAGCCGTAAAAAGCGCTCGCATGAATATGGATTTTTCTTCATTTTTTGTTGTTGTTGTTGTTGTGTGTGGCAACTTTTCGCGTTTGTTTTCTAATGAAGCTGGAGCTCTGTTGGATGCGTTGGCCATTTTATTGGTATTGTTTTTGAAGGCTGCTGTCGGCACTCGACCTGGCTGTTGTTGATGGATTAGCGAGCGTTAGCCAAACAGCCGACGTTGCCCCCAAAGGCTCGCCCACTCCATGCGTAGCACGTTCGTTCGCATTCAATGCATCATCAAATGGACGCAAAAGCTTGACAGGCACACGGCACAACCCGACAGCTGACAGGGCCGGGTCCCTGAAGGCATTAGATTACATTGTTTTCTATACGTTAACAGAGTTTGGCCATTAGCCAGTCCCCAATACCAATTGGGAAATCCTTTCGCCAGCTCAACAAGTTCTAATTTGCTGCCGAGCCCAAAAAGAAACTCTTTTCAATCTGTTGATGGGATTATCAGGTTTTCGCACAGAGCTGAGTGAAACTCAAGCTGAACGAAATGCTGTTGCATATTTTAAGCTATCGTTTTGCTAGCTAAGCTTATCGAAAAGTATTTCATTTTGGAAATGTAATAACAATGAAAGAACTTCCGTCAGGATGTGCCAGAGTCCAACTCGACTCTAAAGGATCTTTGGTTTATGGGATATTGAGAGCATTTATCATTTTCAAGCTAGATACAAGGATTTACAGGATTCCTGAGAAATACTTTGGTTCGGATTGAGATTTATCAATTTTAACAACAAATAGTTTATTTTCAATATAAATAACGCTTTCGATTCTTCACATTTAATATTATTTCACTTTCGAATTCGAATTCCGATTACATTTTGCGAGTTCCAAGTGAAATAAAGTACGGACAAAAGGGGAACTATCATATTATACAAAGGATTAGACGGATGCTTAATTGAATGCAGCTTCAGAGAATCACATGTCAAATAAACCTGTCCAATTGCAGCCACAATTTCATGTACTGAAGTCGGATTTGTTGAGTGTTCTAACCAAGCCACATCAGATTTGAGAGCAGATACAGATGCACAGATACACAGACACACAGAGTGCAGATACAGATACAGATACAGAGTGCAGACACAGATACATATAAAGAGTGCAGATATAGATACAGATACTTAACCTCAAGTTTAATGGCAGCTGCTGTCGTTTTTCAAGTGCTCTGTTGCAGCCAGAGCCTGCACTCATGCAACAAAATGTTGTGGCTTCTCTGCTGTCTAACTGTAATTTTGGGAGCAGTCGCAGTCAACGAGTCGACTCCTGCTGCTCCTGCTCCTGTTGCAAAACATTTTCTGGCCAAGCGGATTTAGTTTCGGCTTTGAGCGCTGCTCACATTTGGCAACTGAGTGCTTGGCCGGGCTGCGACTGTGGCGGTGGCAGTGGCATGTTGAGGTGCCTTTTGTGGCAAATAAGTTGATTAAATGCGAAATGCGAAATTGTTGAGCGTAACATAAATCGCAGCTGAGCAGCAACAATGCGTACAAATTGAATTTCTATAAGACGACTGAGAAACACCTGAAAAGCCGCTGATTTTGTTAGCTCTATATTCATGCTATAAACACACACACACACACACACACACACACACAAAAGTGTTTAGATTGTTTTCTTGTTGGGTTTTATGAAGCCATTTATGCGTTGAAATTGTATGGATTTATGAGCATCTAAACTCCTTCTTTTTTTTATACATTTTCTTGGGTTTTGTGGCCCATTAAACATTGACCCTTTTTTGGTCATAAAACGAGAAAAGTTGTTGAACGTAAATTACGCATACGCAGCGTGTGCAGCGCCTGCAAAAAATGCCTCAAATGCTAATTGGCAGCAGGGCTGCCAACTGGGCTGGATTTTGCACACACACACACACACACCCATACATACACGCAAGCACTTAGTAAATCAATTAATTTATGCAGCACACACTCTCAGCCACACACACACACACTCACATGGGCGTATAAAGAGCAGTCCGCTGGGCACACGCAACAGGAGATTCAATTACAGGCAATGCCGAGCATAGGAACAAAGAAACGGAACGCAGCATGGCGCTCAGCAGCTTATTAACTATTGAAATTGATTGGGCGCTGGGGCCAACCTATTGATGGCAGCCACTGTAGACAAGAGGTAGGGTAGGGTGTGAGCGGGAGAGCGCTATACGATATGCTAATGCCCAGGCAGCAGCAACCCATTCTTAAAGCTCTTGTTGTTTTTGCTACCTAATCGTGCTTAATTTGCAGCAGACGAACAAAGACACCTGCGTGCCTGCCTGCAAGGCAGGAGGAGGAAGGGGTGTTTTTTTTTTTGGAGTCGCTTGCCAAAAGTTCGTTGGCATTTAGCGGCTTACGGACGTGTTGCGGGTGCGGGCGGGGGCAGCACGGGAGAACGGCGTAACTTTCGCCGTTAAACTGAAGGTTTTTATGCTAATGTTAATGAATACCTTGTGCACAGTTCGAACGGTACATAAATTATATAAAACAATTCTAATTACGTTTTAAAGCCGCACTTTAATGGCGTATTCTGTGCAGCTGTCACGTGTGCCAGTTACAGTTCATAAATCTTGTTACCTAATTTGCGACAACGGCACAAAAGAGCATTAAATCCTTGTTTGCGAGACTTACATATGTGAGCGTGTCTCTCAGTGTGCGTGTGTGTGTGCGTGTGTGATGGGACTAAACAAATGTTTGCTGTCTAAAAGGGTTGTTTTATCTCCTGCAAATGTCACAAAGCAAAATGTATGCCCAAAAAAAAAGAAGCAGCAGACTTCAGCTGATTTGTATGTGCCATATTTGCAATGCAGGCCGTAAATGTTAAATATGTTTTTGTTGCAGCTGTCGCTGTTCTTTTACATAAATAATTAAATTAATAATATCTAATTAAATGCACGTCGAATTATTAAAGCGGTTGCATGTTGGCCATTTTAAATGCGCGCCAAATGTGAACGCAACGAAATGGAAACTGAAACGAATCGAGAGCTGAGCGCAATTGAGCGAGCAACAGAATAAAAGCTCGCTCACGCTGCCGCTTATCCTGGCCGCAGTGCGCTCATTGGCGCTTTTGCTTCGGCGCCGCGCGACGATGCTGGCTGCCCGGGATTGACACACATCGCCAGGCAAACAGCTGCAGCAGCCGCAACAGTACCAAAAACAACAACAATATGTAAAGCCGCCTGATCCCGGGCTCACATTGTTTATCTTATCAGCGCGCAGATGGCCAAATGTTAATGCCAACATAGCCACCCAACCACCCACACAACGCCCACAACTCAACAGCACAATTGCGCGCTTGAAAAATGTTTAGTTTTTCTTGTTTGTTTTTCTTCTTCTGTTTTTGTCAGTTCATAAAACAAACAAACAAACAGTCAGGCAGAACAAAAACAAACAGTTTTTGTTTACGCACTCTAAAAAGTTTGTTTTAGCGGCTCGCGCAACAGTTTTAATAGTCCAAGCAACATTTGCTGGCTTCGCAACATAGTCCAAGCCGAGCTACAAGTGTCCCTAGCGCAACATAGACCACTCATACTCACACTCACTCCGCCCCTCCCGCCGCGCTCTAAAGGCGCACGTGGACATACACACACCACAGACACACACACACATAGAGCCGCTTCGCTCACTCCCACGCTCACACTCTCTTCGTTCGCAGTCTGTTCCATTGCCAAAGCGTTGCGCTCGCCGAAGCTTTTGTGCCCATTCGGAGTGCTGGAATTTCGTTTCGCCATTTCAGTTCCTCGTTGTAGTTCAAAGCGTACGGTGCGTCTAGCGGCTGCAAGAACTGGTTAAAACATTTGAAAAAGGAAAAGTTCAACTCAGCTGAATGCGAAACGTGCGCGAAGTGAGCAGCAGCAGGCAGTCCCATTGGCCAACTGAGTGAAGTGTAAATAACTGTAGCCACCCCGCACCCTACACGACCCCCTTGCTAACACCCAACACACACACACACACACACACGCACGCGTGCGTTTGTGTGCGTTTCATCTTCATCTGTTTATGTTTGGTCTTGTGTTGTGTTCTCGGTTCGATAGCGTTGTCAACCCCGCCCACTGCACCGCACTACCCCCCTACCCCTGCCCAGCCAGGTGTTATCCATTAGCTACTGTAATAATATGCTTAAATAATGTGTGTGAGTGTTGCTTCTTTCTCACTCTTTATTCATATTATTTTCCGTTTGGCTCTTAATGCCTTTCAGAATTGCAGTTATTTATTTTTTAACGGCATCCGCTGAATTCGTTTGCATTTATCATTGTCTCCGCCCTTCGCATTGCCATTCGCATTCGCATTCGCATCCGCAACGGTAATCTTGCCATGTTGATGGAGATTGATATTAAAATGTCAACAATGCTTGCCAATATTCAATTCAATATATATGTATATATGTGAGCATGTTGATGTGCGTCTGTGTGCGTGTGTCAAGTGTTATCGGCACAAAAACCAATTAGCTGTTAGCATTGCAAGCACTCAACAGTTCGCCCGCCTCCGCCCCCCGTCCACGAATCAGTGGCAATTGGTCAAACAAAAGTTTGGCGCGCGGAGCCCTTAACAAAAACAAAAGCGCTGCACACTGTGCACAGTGCACTGTTTTAATTGAAAAACTTCGCCAATTGAACTTTAATAAACAACAAAAGAGACCGAGACGGAGAAAAAAAACAGTAGTAGAAGAAGCGTAAGGAAATACGTAAATTGTGCAGGCAACAGTCCAAGGACAAACTTCTGCAGGTTTCGCTCTAATTTTCAATTAAAAGTAACCCCCTTGCCCCCTTCCCTGCCCCCCCACACACACATCAAAAACACAGGCAAAAAAGCCAAAATGGCTGCCAGATGCATTGACCACAACAACAACAACAAGTCGTGAAGTTGAGATCCTTTAGCTTGTCCAGCTGAAGGCTGGCTCGTTCCATTGTTCTGGCAGCTTCCTGTCCGCCCGTCTGTTTCCGACAGGCAAAAGCTGCCTTCGAATTTTCAGCCTGCGAGCAATTAAAATATGCATAAAATGTAAATGAGAGAGAAGACCACTTGGCAAACCCACAGCCCGCCCCTCATCCCGCCTATAAAAGCGCTTGTCTTAAGTTTTCCTTTTCAACACAAATCTTGTTTAGCGCAAACGAAACAATTTTGTGCCAACTCGTGTAATTAAAGTGCAGCAGCAGCAGCAACAAAAGCAACAACAAAAGCAACAACAATAACAAAACAATAACAAAAGGACAAGTGAATGAATAAAATTTAATTATGAGATAATCGTTAAGACAAAACAAATTAAATAGCACAAAACGCCAAAAAAGGAAAACACATTTACAGTAAGTCCAAGCGAGAAAATGCAAAGTGTGGATGAGCTGTGAGCTGTGAAGAGGGGGAGTGGGGGGAGGGAGCGGGGCAACTAATTTGTCCTTGTTGACCAGCAGCATCCCATTTATCAGATCAATAAAAAACGCATTCACGCTGAAAGCGTATTTATTTTTAATCTAGCGACGCTTTTCCGTAATTAGTTTCAGTTTTAGTTTAGCCGCGCATGGAAATGCGTCCAATAATTGCCACGCCCACATGCTGTGAATGCTTTTAGCAGCCACGCGTACATATTAACCTAATTGAATAGCCATCAGGCGGTGAGAGGGGCGAGGGGGGAGCTGCAGAGGATTTGTGGGTGTGGGCCAAAACGAAGCCTGGCAATTACGCTCTCTTTATTTGCCAGCCATAAACAATGCCGCATCCTTTTTTTCTGTTCCGTTGGACGAACAACAACGGCAAAAAACATGCGGCATTAAAAATGTTTATGACACACGCAGCTGGCCCAGAAAACGTAAAGGTGGCCATGTGCCATACGATTAACTGGTAAGAACTAAATTCCATTCATTTGCCATTTTGCCGGCGGCTCAGCCTTGGCCACAGATTAGATCCCGACAAAAAGGAACAAGCGAGAGAGAAAAAAAAAGTTTGGGCCAAGTTGCTTTTTTTTGTTGTTGCTTTACAGTTAATTACAAGTTGCTGCGGCAACTTTAACTCCAGCAACGTGCCGCAAACAAAGGCACAAACAACAAGGCATATACACACACACATACATATACAACTATGCCCAATACATACATATCGCACATACACACCAGACAGACATATATATATATATATATATATATATATCTTGATACTCTGGCGCATTTTGGCATTTATGTGGCATGAAATAAGTTTGCAGCGCCATTAATAAACGTGCCACAATGATACTCTACATATGAACAATGCCACAGCGGGTGTCCTGGCGTGCGCGTGTCTCTGTGTATGTGTGCGCCTCTCTGTGTGCGTGTGTGCCTGAGTGCGTGGGCGTGGCACATGCGGCGACGCTTCTAATTAGAGCTCCGGCAAGCAGTTGATGAGGGTAAATTGGCAAATAATTAATCGCTGGTTAATTAAGGACTTACATGAGCCAACGTAGCCGTAGCCAGCTCTACCTCAACCTACCCCCGCCGACCCGCCCCTTGCCATCTTTGCCAACCTTCTGCTTTAAGGCAGCCGACAAATTTTGGTTATTTGCTAATTAAAAAGTATTCAAAAGGAATGCGAAGTTCTTATAACATATATACATATGCACATAAATGCAATATTAAAGTTAGCATGCAGCCTTTCCGTATGGTTAATCTTTTGGGTCCTGCTTTTAGTTATAAAGTTTTCTTTTGCTATAAAATGTTCTTTTATATGCATCCATAACTGGAACTTTCTGGAAATATTTCATTCTGGTTAAACATTTCATGATCAAAGAAATATACTCCAAAAACTTTACATAAAAACAAGTTCAGATACAAACAAAAACTACAAAACAACAGCTTTCGGGTCTCATCAACTAGGCATATAAACAATTTTCTTGTGCTTCGAAGAATTTCGAAACAAATTCATAAATGTCAATGAAATGATATCTAGCACGAGCTGCCATGCATTGCATCCAACTATAGGGTATCTCATGCGAATAAGTGAAATATTTGCAATTTATTTCGTTGGCCGACTCGGCGTATGCGTAATTTTTATATGCGCGGCTGCTGCTGTTGCTGCTGCTGCTGCTGTCTCTGAACTTTGTAAACATTGAATACTTGTTTATATTTGCATGCGCAATTTTCAATGCTTCAGACACACTCGCATACACACCTCGCACACACACTCGCACACCCTCATCTTTAAAGCATCTATTTTGTTGTTGTTGTTTTTATTGCTTTTCGTTGTCCGTCTGCACAGTTTAAGGTCGCATAGCCATTCATTTTTTGAGCAATTCCTGTCGCTGGCTGTTTAACACACACTCGAATTTGATATTCATTGAAACTATAAATCTTTTATGAGCAGTCGCTGCAGCTTAGCTGAGTCACATGCCGCTCGGCGGAAGGTTGTTTTCGACAAAAATGTAGCCAATCAGCTGCGGCCGCTTTTCGCCTAAATACTTAAAACTGAATATGTTGGCCTTGGCGGGGCTTTTCTTCTCTTTATTTCTTTCTTTAAGTCAATTTGAATGTTTGCTCGCAGAGCGGCAATAATTTTATTGCATCCGCATTGCGCTCAATGTTCTGCCATACTCAGAGTGTAAACAGTTCGAGGGAAATGAATGTTCAGTAAATACTCGCATTTGAAGTGGAAAACGCTTTGCTCAAAAAGTTTAGATAATGCTTTCCACAAACAAAAACTATAAATAAATATTGATTTATAACCTCAATACAAACTAAAATAATGAGTTCCCTTTAAATATCTCTATTTACCACATTCATATAGATATTATTCATACAAAAATTTAGCTTTGCTCGAAATCAGATGATAAACCGTTGACTGATTGACATTTGAATGAATTCATTTATTCCACATTCATTTCTCTGTGCATCGAAAATGTTATCTAGTTAATATGTATATTTTGATACCCTAAAGGGCATATTGTATTTGTGCTAATGTTTGTAACAGGCAGAAGGACGACATTTCCGACCCCATAAACTATATATACTCTTGATCAGCATCAATAGCCGAGTCGATCTTGCCATCTCCGTCTGTCTGTCCGCCTGTCCGTCCGTCTGTCCGTTTGTATGAACGCAAGGATATCAGCACCTATAAGAGCTAGAGAGTTGCTTAGCTGTAGGTCCTCCTTATGGCTTTGCAGATCGAGTTTGTTTGCTTCCGATAATCGATAACTTACTCCGTTTCCAAGCAACCGATAAATATCGATTTCGACATTCTATTTTTGAGCAAACTTGACATATATGTAGTTTCTAGAATAGTATATATATCAAGTATCTCCACCTCCCCGGGTTCAGGGTATCCCCTAGTCGGAAGCTCCCGACTCGAACCTCTTACTTGTTTTTATAGATTATCTGTAATATGTTGCGACTCGTTAAGCAGTTCTGTCCAAAGCAAATAAACACATGCTCTCTAATAAGGGCCTAATGAACTCGACAAACATATCAATCACGAGTCGAATTAAAGCTAAGCGTTAAGATAGTTTTTTATATGGTGCTATATATACTATATAAACTATATAAACCATATTGTAGAGTTTATAAGGGGCATAGCATTGAGCTCTTGGTTGAGCGCTTGTTGAAGATATCTTGAAAGAAAAAGTGTTGTTCCTTAATAACTTGTTCAACTTTAACTCCTGTGACAGCTGCATGACTGCATAAAGTAAAGTAAACTGCATAAAGTAAGACAAACTGGGCATACAGACAGACAGACGGACGGAGGACAGACAGACGGACGGAGGGGCAGACGGTCGGAGGGACAGACGGTCGGACGGACAGACGGACTTGGGTAGATCGTCTCGGCTCTTAATGCTGATCAAGAATATTTTAAAGATTGTGGTAGGATATGCTTCCTACTGCCACACCTACAGGTGTGCGTAACCTGCACAAACACATTATACTCTTTTTAGCCATTTGCAATGGGTTCAGGGTCAATAGGTGAAAGAGTGCTTAGTTTGTTTCTAGTATTCAACGTCAAGTATGTCAGCGCCAAGAGGTTGAAGTTCTTCAGATCGTAGAAAAGAACTGAATTGAGATACTCTTAAATCAAGTAGAAATATAATTAATTAGATAACACAAATGAAATTAAAGGCAATCGCGGCTGTAGAAGTCCGTTTTTAATTTTCTTTCTTTCTTTTTTTTATATACATCAAATTTTATATTAATTTTAATGAATATTTAAACTATATTCCAAGTCTTTGTTCTTTGCACAAAGGTCTCTTGTATAGCTCGAACACATTTATCTTTTTGTGCTCTTCAAGCACATTCTCCATTCTCGCTCTCTTGTTCGCTCTTTCTCTGTCTCGCTGTCTCGCTTCCTCTCATTCTCACACAGTTTCTCTGAGTAATCAAATTGTTTTCGGGAGCACCAATTAAGTAAAGTGGGGCCTCTATAGGTCTTTTTTTTTTGTGGTATACGCAATGTTTGTGGCTCTGTCTGCGGCTCGCATGGCGTATGAGTAATGCGCTCTAAAGCATTTATCTGCGCGAGCACACACACACACACACGCACACACAAGCACACACGTACTTTAAATGCAAAGTGAGCGCATAAAGTTAAAAAATAAAGGTAGACACGCACACGCACAGGCTGGCGAGTGTCCTTCAACGTGTGCCAGTATGTGTGTGCCAGTGTGTGTAAGTGTGTGTGTGAGAGTGTGAGTGTGTGAGTGTGTGTGTGTGTGTGTGTGTGAGTGTGCGTGAGTGTTGCGGGTTAGCTGGGATAAGCAGAGTGCTGCAAAGTGCTATAAATCAACACTCGAACCACTTAATAAAAGGCAACGCCATTAGACAGCAGCCGCAGCAGCACCAACAGCAGCGGCAGCAACGTTGACGTTGCACGTAACCCGCTGCCACAACTCATAACAATGTCATACACACACACACCCCACACACACACACTCGCACACACTCGCACACTTTAGCCACGGCAGAAGTGCAAAATTTTTCGCGTTTTTTCGTAATGAATTATGGCAGACAAAACAAAAGCTGGCAAAACACAAAAACAGAATCCCAAAACAGTAAAACAAAAATCTATGAAGAGGGGATTCAACAAAGAGGGGGGTGGGGCAGAAGGAGGGGGAAGGAGTGCTTGGGGCTGCAGTGCCAAAAGTTGATGGAATAAAAATTATTAACAAATGCTGACAGCTTGTGTAAACAAGCGCCAGCGAATGGCCGACGAAAATTGCTGAACGCCAAATTGTGGGCGCTTTGAGTGCCAGGGGCGGCGAGTGTGGTTTTCGGTGGGCGTGGCGCTTCAAAATGTTTTCGTCACGCGCTTTAATTGCCACGCCTGTGTGAACAGCCAACGCAACGGAGGCGTTCGCAACCGCAGCAACAGCCATCTGCGGGGCGTGGCAGTTGCTAACAGCCAACGCCCCCGCCCCCCGCTGCACCGGCTCCACAAAAGCGAGCGCAGAGATTTTTGCATCTGTTTAACGTAAAGCAATTGCAAATTAGCCAAAATTGTAGCCAGCGTTCGCTTAATGGCCACATTTTCCGTTCCGTGTGTGTGTGTGTGTGTGTGAGAATGAGTGCGTGTGTTATTGTGTGTGTGCGTGTGTGAGTGTGTGTTGTGGCTGCTCTTATCGGCAGCCGCGTAATAAAAGCTCTTTAGTGCGGCCTTTTGTATGATATTTAAATATTTGCACAACGTTTCATTATTTTCATTTGCCAAGACGATGACGTTGTAAGAGCCCGCTTCCAGCCCTGCCCCAAGAAGCCACGTAATGTATAGCATTGAGAATACACAACAGCGCACACACACAAACACACACACAACAGCACACACACACGCACACATTTAAGTGACTCTTGTTTTATGCACATGTCTTGAAATTAGTTTACTTCGTTTGTGCGGCACAATTTTAATTAAATATCAACTGCGCCAAGCGAAGACAGCTGCAAACAGCGACGACAGCAACAACAACAAGATCAACAACAACAGCAATAGCAACAATAACAATAACAATAACAACAACAATAACAATAACTACAACAACTACACACACACACACACACACACAGCACAAGGCACACGCAAAGTTTTAACTAGGTCAGAAAGTAATTTCTATGCGCTTGCTGCAACTTTTGCCACACTTTATTAGCTGTTAAAGCATTAAATCAAAACAGTTTGCAAGAAGTTTTCGTATTTAAGAAATTATAAACTAATCGCTATATATGATTATTATTACTGTGTTTGCGTAGCACAAAAGAACTTTTGTTCTTATGCCAAAACTTCGCCCTAAAAGCCCTTTTTATTTCTATATCTACTTTGTCTTTGTTGAGCTTATACAATTTGATACTTTTGCTGCTTAAAAGACTCGTAACTATTGCAACAAATCAACAAATGGTATGCTGCATGAATCATATCATTTGTCTTTATAGCTCGCTAATTTAATGCTCGATTTAATACGCAATTTATCAAGCTGCCTCGCAATAGCTTGTTGTTGAAAAAAGACCAGCTGTTCAAAGTTTGCTTGAATTCAATTGTCTGAGATTAAAAGTTGTTATTTTATTTCTCATTTAACATTAAAACGTTTTCAGTTGAAACATTTGAAGCTACTCTGTTAAATGCAGCTTGCAATAAATATACAAGATTAAAAGCTTACATCAAATGCAGTCATGTTAACAGTCTGTTGAATTAGATTTGTTTAACAGCAACAAACATGTAAAGTTTAACAAATGTAACTGAAAACTCTATTAAGTACAGCCTGCATTGAATATGTAATGTTAACAGCAGCTTAACACTCTTCAGCTTACATAAAATGCAATTATGTTAACAGCGTGCTGTGAATAACATATCTTTAACATTGCCTTTTAAATTTACCCAATGCAGCTTATATTAAACGTTTATCTTTCTATTTAAACAAACAGCTGCTGATAGCTTTAAAAGTTTTCGCACAATCTTTATAGATTTTATGTACTTCAGTCATAATTTCAATAGATAAATCAGACCGCAAAAAATAACAGCACGAGGATAAACACAAACTCGAACACAGTTTATGTTCCGCACTCTACCGAATTGCGTGCTGTGCGATTTTTATTGCTTTACGGCAAAGCGGCAACCACTTTCCCCCACTCCCCCCTCAGCGCCCACTTTTTTCCACTTGGCCATTTACTACATCTTCAACATTTTCCGCTGCTTCATAAATAAACTGTTGCATGCTTTTGGGCGTTGCGTTTGTAGGGCTCTGCCCAGAACATGTTGTTAGTTATTGGCTGTAGTTGTTGTTGCTCTTGCTGTTGTTGTTGTTGTTGTCGCTGTTGTTGTTGCTGTTGTTGTTGTTGCCGTGGCGCAATCTGCGGCACTAGTTTATAGCCATTTAATGAATGTTGGCACTTGGCGTGCGGCAATGCGCCACACGCAGCGCCAAAGCCTTGAAAAAATGCCTTTCGTGTGCTGCAACATTTTTTTTATGGCAGCCAAGCTGCAAGGCACACACAGCTCTGGCTGCCCAAAACGGGGCGTGGCCAACATATTGCCAGTGACCGGGTAGCAGCCTTGTGGCACCGAGCTGATGACATATGCAACGGCAATCGTAATGGGAATTTGGCAGCTGAAGCTGCACCCAAAGCAGAAGCTGCAACCGAAGTCGTGCTGTCAGCTGGCCGGGCTTTAACATGCAAAGCACAAAGCACAAGCACAGAGAGTGTCTATGTGTGTGTGTGTGTGTGTGTGTGTATTATTTGACATGCAACACAATTTGGTCTTTGATGCACACACTCGCACACACACACACACACACTCACTGGACATCAGTTTGCCTTTATGCCATTCTCATGTTGTCCATTTTGGCCATTTTATCAACTTGTACATCTTCAAGTGGCCCACTTAGTTGACTTCGCTTTTGTTTGAAAGTTGTTCGCCTTTTTCGCTGATATTCGAGAGCTTCACGCAAACTGTTTAAATTGAAATTTCATTTGGCCGGGCGCACGCAAAGTTTGCGGCCAACTTAATTTGCCTGATGAAAAGTGCAAATTTCTTGACTGTCAAGCCACAACACGTGCAACGCTCCCCCTCTCTCCCTCTCTGCCCCTCCCTCTCTCTCCCTCTCTGCTTCTCACTCTTAGTCTCTGCCCTTGCCACATGAGGCGACTTGAACTTTGTCTGCACTTGCTGCGCCCGCAGAAATTGCTGTTGCCACAAAATTATTTTATGACTTGGCAAACAATTTGGCCAACTGACTTTTGACGTCGTAATTGCAGCCCCTTGCAGCTTTTATAACTACACATAAAATATAATACTCTGATTCGTTGATACTCGAAATGATATCAAAATTCGTTACTCAAATTAAATACAACCGAAATGGCCTGAGCAACTGTCTAATGCGTGGCTCTTCAGAGCCTCTCCTTGATTCGCCTCCCCCTTTTAGCCGCCTTTCGCCCCTCTGCGCTCCCGCAGTTTACATTAAGATGTATATTTTATTAACTTATGGCTTAAAGCTGGATTTTATGTGTTTTGCCATTTCGGCGCTTTAATATTGCCAGCTTCTACGCCAAGAATAAGCTTCATATTTCCTATGCATCCACATCCACATTTGCTTTCTTTGAGAATTGTAAATCATTTAAGTTGTTTTATATATTTATACTATGCCAATCTGGTCTTAAGTAAACTTTAGATGAAGTTCTTTGAAAACATGCACTTCCAAAATCACAAGAGAAATGGCTTCAAAGGAATCAAGAAACGTTTCCTGAACCGAGCCAATTGTATTCCTTACGGATCGATTAGTCTCCAGTGTAAAGTTTTTGCTTCGGCTTAAGCCAAGTTCAATAAAAACTTTCAATTGCCAGCTCGGCTAAAACTTAGCCCAGTTTAAATTACTCTAAAATCATATAATATCCTCTTGGAAATGGGCCAATTCATGTTCGTTTAAATCATGAATCTAATTAACTTGTTTATGAGCTGATTTCTGTTCTTGCTGTGTTGCGGCTAATCAGTTAGGAAAACCCGCAAATATAACTTAATAAAGTTGATTTACGGTTGCGGGCCCGCAAATTCGCTGAACAGGGGAAAGAAGGGGGGGGAGTAGAGCGGAGCGAGCGGCAGAGAGAATCGAGAAACTTTGAACGCTTCGGGGTAATCAATAATTTTTAATCCCAAGCGACAGCATACAGCGGGTCCCACACACGTTTTTGCTGGTTTGTTATCGTTGTAACTGGTTGTTGTTGTTGTTCTTGCTGTTGTTGTTGTTGCTGTTGTTGTATTGGGTTAGCCAAAAAGAAAACTTTGGCCCATAATTGAAGTACACGGTGAATGAAACGCGTCATGTTGCGTGCTGCTTGCATTTTCCCCATAGCTGGGAACATGAAAATGAAAATGGAAATGAAAATGATTTGTAGTATGTGATTTGTGTGGTTTATGGGGCTGCCAGCTGGGGGTGTAGATTGGGCGTGTGTGTACGCGTGTGTGTGTGTGTGGGTGTGTGTGTGTGGGTGTGTGTGTGGGTGGGTGGGTGTGCACGTAGCACGCATCATTAATTTGAAAGCCGCTTATCATATTTGCAATTACTCGTTGCGTACAGGTTGACATGACCTCCCAAGCGCATTTAGCTGTGATTGCCAGGACTTTGATTGATTTGCCAAAGAACCCGCAAACACACACAATCAAGCATTTAAGCATACAAGCTGAAAATGACATGAATTCATACAAAATTCTACTCTCTATATGTACTGGCATTTACCTGGGCACACACGAGATTTGAATAAAAAAAACTTGCTGCTGGATTTGAGCCAGCGACCTTTCGCTGGTTCCTTCAACATCCGATTGGGCTGTCAGGCCAAACTCTTTTATGTAAATGCACACAATATTCAAGCATCAAATAAAGCTATGTTTGCCCCAAGGCTTTCCGACTCAGCCGTAAATGAAATGCCCAAAAGCTGAAAAGCCTTTTCCCATTCAGAACCAATCACTAATAATACGCAAATAGAATCAAAATTGTTGACACTGGCGCGAAGGGCGCTTTTTATTGTGGATCTACAATCAGCCGTCTCTCAAGTTAAATATTTTAAAATTTTCAAGATTTGTGAATGCGAGCAAATTCATTGACATGAAATTTGGCGAACATTTTATGTGACAATGCCATGAAATCGAATTTGCCCAGCGACCGGAAAGGCGCACGCCCCTTTAACACACACATGAGTGTGTGTGTGTGTGTGTGTGTGTGTGTGTTTGCATTATCTGTGTGTGTGTTTGAGTGTGTGAAAGGCTTTGCTGGCAAACAAAGCGATAGAGGGGGCATCCAGCCGGCAGCACTTTTTGATTTATGCGGCATTTTTATTGTAGGCCTCGCTGCTGCTGCTGCATTCGTGCTCGTGCCCCGCTTTCAGCTGTCGGTGCTTGAATTTAGACCAAGTCACGAGTCCTGGCCTGAATGTAGTCGAGCATGAATTGCGTGAGCTGCTTGTGCAAGTTTGTTTACTTTTGCATCAGCTTGAAAAGCCGCTTGGCGTCCCAAAAACAAAGCGTAGACAACGACGAGCGCAAAAGTGAAAGACACACTTGAAAATGTTTTACATTTTTATACCCTGTACATAAAACGAGAATGAAATGCTTTTAATAAAGTTGTGCAAATACGGCAGCTGCTACCCTATAAAGCAAGTTCTGTAGCTGAGGTCCATTCGCTATCCAGTTGAAGTTGTGTTTGAACATGTTGATCTAAGAGATAATGAGAGCCAAAGCTGCAATCTATATCGATAGTAGCTGTGGATAGCAAAAGCATTTGATGGGGTGTCTGTCGTCATCGAAGCATAAAAAATCGATAAAATAGCAATCGATAAACAATCGATAAGGTGTCTATCACTATCGAAGCTCTTGTTATTGGATAAAAAGCAATACAATAGCTGTCGATATTAGCAAAAACAATCGATAAGTTGTCTATCCTTATCGAATATGTTGATATTACATAAAGAGCGATAAAATATCGATAGTATCTAAAACATTCGCTAAGGTGTCTATTGCTATCGATACTATTGCTAGCTCTCGACCTGCAGCACTCTGCAGGGTATTTGCCAGTCGCTCGACTCGCTTGACTTGCACGGCCGCTGGCTTTCTTTTTATTTGCATTTTTTGTTGTGCTTATTGCTGTTATTATTATTGTTGTTGTTTTTGTTGTGCATAAGTAAATGTGGGCCGTGGGCTATAAGCAACGGCCTTCAGCAGCTTTTGCCTCAGGTAGAATACGTAAAATTGTCAAAGGCATGTCGAGGATTTCGTTGCCTCAAATTAAAAGTCTGCTCACAATCAAACGGATGCCAGGTTAGCTAAAGCGAATATAAAAAGACGGTCTGGAATTGTGTTCGTGTGTGCGTGTGTGTGTGCGTGTGTGCGTGTGCATTCATGTGACAACCCGTCAAGGGTCAAGTTGTGCCCTTTTTAGATATAGCATATAACAAGTATCAGTAGCTGTTGGCTGCCTGGCTTTACAATATAAAAAGGTCAGCACCTTGCCAAAGGCAGTCGAAATTAACTTTATAGCTGCCAAGGGGCCAGTCTTCAGCTGCTGAGCTGCTGCACGGGCTTACCTTGCGTATACGCAATTGTGCATAGCATTTCAGCCAATCAACAGGCCACAAATCACACATACGCCATGTTAGCCGTAGGCTTTTTTGGCCAGTCTACAAACGTTTGCCATAAATCAAAGCTGCAAAATTGTTGCACTTGCAGACATGCAAACGTTTCTGGCAGTTGGCACGTGGCTGATTACAGCCCCAGCAATGGAAATGGGCAACAGTTAAAACATCAAATAGCTCAATTTTCACGCATCATCTGAGGCTCGAACCAGAAGAGAATAAAAAAAATCGTATATATAAATATATGTTGGTGTGCCGACAAGAAAATCAATTTGGGTCGACAACAGCAGGAAAACTTTCGGCAGGAACTGCCACAGCTCATTCTGTATTTATCAACTGTTGGGGCGGGGAGGGCAGGGACTCAGTCCATTTGGCATTCCCTGGTCGCAGCCACGTCTGGCCAGATGGGTGGCATAAACTTTTATTTCAATGAGTGCGAAAACTGGAACTGTAGTCCTGCCATATCCTGTCCAGGGGCCGGCAATAAGAGCAGCGACTCGACTCGACACGACTCGACCCAGCTCTGCTCTGCTCCAGTTTCAGTTTCAGTTTCGTTGTCGTCTCAGATGTGCCAGAAATTTTTGTGGCGCTTGTTGCTATTTTGGTTTAGCGCCGAGACACAAAAAGAAATAAATAAAATATAAATAAGCTAGAAAGGACAAGATGCGCTCGGCCTAACTAACAGATACCCTGTAAATAGCCAAAATAGCCAAATAGAATCAAATACTTAATTTATAACAGGTATAAGAGTAGAAAGCGTGAAAGAACGAGTCATAGACAGGGCGATAATAAGAGAGAGAGAGAGGTAAAGAAAAGGAGAAAGAGATGAAGAGAGAGATGGAGAGAGAGAGAGACGGATAGAGTCATAGAGAGATCGACAAATAGCTAGACTTAGGAGACATTCATTGCATAGGTCGACTTTACAGTTATAGTTATATATATACTCTGTAAAATCGAGTCTGAAATAGACAAGTTCATGTTGCACCCTTCAATCCTTTTTATAGGGTATATGAAAACAACAAAAACACATTCATGGCATACTTTTTGGGCGTCTGTTCGACAATTTTGAGGCAACAAAGCCGACTCACAAGTTTATTCTGGCCTGGCATATAAATGCAGGCCATAAAGCCTTGGAAACTTGTTTATTATAAGGGTGTGAGGGGGCGCGAGGTGGAGTGGGGGAATGGGGTGAGAGGGAGATGGGAGATGGGAGAATACGTAAGCGTTGCAGGCAGCGAGTGCAAATGAATAGCAACTGCTCTAATTTTGGATGTCGGAATTTGGCTTAAATATTTATAAGAAAAACGAGCAGCTAAGCGTTGGGTGTGGGTGTCTCTCTCCGTGTGTGTGTGTGTGTGTATTGGTGTGTATCTAACCCACACACACACAGACAGACATATGCTGCGACGCATTTAATATTAATGCCACGCAATCGGCATGAGTGCCCGCCACATACGTTGCACGTTCTGTCTGTTGTTGCTGTTGTTGCCTGCGTCTAAAATGCTGCCACATTGTTTATTTGCTGAATTTGCGTTTTTTTCGACCATTACGTTGCCACACCCCATCCCCTCGGCCCATTTGTTGTTTGCCATTCGGGGCTCGGCTCCTTTGTGTGTGCACACCACCTGCTCCCCGCCTGTGCAACATCTTGGGGCATGTTCCTTTTGCTTCCGTTTGCTGCTGCTGCTGCTGCTGCTGCCAGCCTGTTGCGGCCTTTGACTTATTACCATTAATTTATTTATGCGCGGCGCGTCACAACCAATATTTTATTTTCGGTTTCGCCCCCTCCCTCACTCCGCCCCTCTTCTCAGTATCCCTTACTTAGTCACATAAAGAAAGAGCAAAATCACTTGGCGTAACCAGAACCCGACTCTGTGGCCTACACGCTTCCGACCCGACTATGCAACTCGCCCGGGGGCCAAAAGTTATGACTGTGTAACTTTTCCCAATCAGAACAACGTTTACAGATACACACACACACACACACACACCCATACACATAAAAGCACACACAGATATGGCAGCACTTAATGTACAATTTTAAAGTCTTTTAAGCGAGCAATTGCCTTCAATTTTAACTGCTCTATTTAGCTTTATGTGCGCCTTATCAGCTCATTTTATTTTAATAGTTTTCGGATAGAGCTTTTCTTAAAGCTGGACTCTAAAAATTGAGTTATTACAGAAACAATATGAATGAACTTCAGGAGTCTGCAATAGGATACAAGTAAAGAATCATGTCAAGATTTGAAAGCAATGCATTTTTCAAGAAGAAGAAAAGGAACAAGCGGAAGAAGATAATAACAGAATTATAAAGTAGTAGCAAAGAAAAGCAAACAACAAACGAGAAGAGCAATAAATGGTAGAGTAGGGATAAGGATATAAAGGATCGCCACGAACGAATCAAGGAAACATCACAGAAAGTGTTCTTAGTCCGATTCAGAATCACATTAGATATATTTTAAATCCTTATCTACCTTAATTATAGTTATATCTGTACGTATATACTATACATACGTCGGCTTTCCTTGCACTCATTTATATATTCAGAAACAACTGACAGTTTTTACAGAGATTACGGCTCTAATAGCAGCTCACAAATTATTCAAGGCTCTAAACTGTAGACCCAATTAAAGAGCCGTAATGTGGCCTGGGCTCTGGCACAAAATTGAAATTGTGGCACATATTGGGGGCAAGGCTGTGCAAACTGTGCAACTGTGCCAAATGGTTATGTGCTGGCCAATTGGGTCGACGCAAAGTCCACAAGTTGCAACAGCGGCAAGCTGCACTGTTGCAAGCTGCGCACAGCACAATTGGTAAATATTTAAAAATGAAATTGAACGACCATTTGCCAATGCGTAACTATATTTGCTCACTGTATGGCCCCGCCAGTTGGCCAGAGTAAACACCGAAACAGCAACAGAAACAGCCAAAGCTGAGGCATTGAGGCAGTGGGCGTGGTCGCTGCCCTAATGGAAGTCATTTGACACCGGCCACTGTCCAAAGTGGCCGCTGATAACAGGGGACAATGCCACAGCAACAACAACAACAGCAACAACGACAACGACTGCTAGAGCTGTAATAACTAGCCAGCTTGTGTGCGTTTTGGGCCATATGTTTGAGCCATGGTGCCATTAATTTGCAGCACCCACTGTTGCTCCTTGAATGTCCTGTTGCTGGACTCGCCCCATGGCTTCCTTGCTGACGGAACTGTCTCTCTTTCTATTGCTGTGTCTGTGCCAAAATGTAGGAAATTGCCTAATAATGGGGTTAATCGGCATAACGATCGCTTCTATTATGGCCAGATAATTGTCTGTTGGGCAATAGCTCAGCTAGCTGAAAGCACAATTTGGCTCTGTGGCTGTCCGTTTACTTTTGGCGCTGAATGTGGAAACTCTTAAATCGTATTGTGCCATATTATTATTATTATCATCGAACAGGCAACTGCTTTGATTCACAGGCACTGCGCTCATTAGGCGCAATTTGTTTGACCATTAAATGTATATTGGCTTTAAGGGGGAGGGGGGTATTGAATTGGGATTGAGGGAGCTGTTGGTGCGGGGGAAGGGGTCTGCTTAGTGAAGTGTGCTGGCATTGCAAGGCCGATTTGGTAATTGCAGTTGCCCTACGCAGGGCAAATACGCGCTACGGATTCGCACCTTTGATTAAGATACACACACACACACACACACACACACACACATACTGTGACACACTGCGACACACACAAAAGGCCAAGCCAAGTAGCAGGTTGTAGGCCAGTTCCTGCTGCTTCTGCTCCTCTTCCTCTGGCCAATACTCAAACGAGCAATTTAGCCAACTCATTGAAGCGGAATTAATTGCAATCGATTTTGTTAGCCGAAGAACGCGCAGAGTCTTCATTAGTCCACTCTGTGTGTGTGGGTGTGTGTGTGTGACAGGACCTAAGCTTTAACTGTCGCTGAACCCAAATCCCTCGCCCCCTCTTGAGTCTCTCACCCTATTTGGGCGCACATTAAAGCCAACGCGTTGAGTTACGAACCCATAAAACTACACGATTACACGTTTATTTGGCGCCTTTGAAAATCAGAACATTTATTGACAATTTATTAACGTTTATTTAGCAGACCGTAAAACCAACAACAACAGGTCTTGAACAAAGCTTTCAATTGAGGAAAAATTGAATTGGTTTGGTTGATCAAGCCCCACAAATGCCCTACTTATTTACTTTATATACAGTTTATTAATTGCTTGTGGTAATTAAAATAATAATTATTATATGGTTACGATAAAGAGTTATTATATTGATTGAATAACGGGTTATTATATTAATTGCAACATATACATAAATATATTCAATTAAATGTTAAATGACTAACATGCTGTTAAATCTCTGTATTCAGAGAGACGTTTAACAGAGCGAGAGAATGTTTTCAGAGTGCTAGAAAGTAAAGCAGTTTACCACTTATTAACCTAGCTATTGCTGTTAATATTGCACAGTGTATTCTACAGAGATGTTAACATAATTATACTAATATGAATGTTAAAATAACATGAGTACTAGCTTATTGCGTCTCTATACTTAGAGACACTTTCTGTTAGAAGGCTTACATGTGTAAGAAGTTAACATAACAAGCTTTGTTGTCTTAACAGTTATGTCCTCATGTGTTCGAGTATTTTACTATTGTAGTATTTACCCAGACCACATAATATTCTATACCAAAGATGATTTTAAACAATTATTTTTCATTTGACCTACTTCTTGCACAAATTATTGAATATACTAATCTGCTGGAAAACTGTGCCACATATTATTGTCAAATCATTTGCGCAATTCAGTACAACTTTGAACTGTTTCGTATCAACTTTTTAGATTCAATTTTTCAATCCAAAAATGCAGTCAACTGTTAACACATTCCCCAGCTCATGTCAGTGCTGATCATAAAACAGCAATTCCCACTAAAAAGTTTTCCAACATCTCGTTTGTCGCATGCACACACATGTGTGCCTGGTGTGTGTGTGTGGTGTTGTGTGTGTGTGTGTGTGTGTGTGTGTGTGGTGTTGTGTGTGTGTGTGTGCTACCAGTAAAAAGTTTTTTACATAAATTTCCCGCTTGCCGCTTTAGACGTACCATAAATACATTTACTCTTTTCAATTTGTATTTGCAGCAACGACAGGCGGCAACATATGAAATAAAATAAAATCCGTAAAGGGTAAACTTTGGCACCAGATCGAGGATGCACAACTGGCGGCAACTGGCGACGGCGTCGAGCTGGTGGCAAGCACTGCAAACACCCTGTTACTGTTCCACTTCCTGCGACGCGTGCCAGTTGCAAATGGTCTGAGGCAACCACACGCCGTTACACTTATAGATACAGCTACAGAAATATATATGTACATATATATATATAGATACAGATGTGCAGCTATTAGATACAGCGTGCATGCACGAAAGATACTCGCGAATTGATGTGGAACATGTGCCAATGCTTTGCGCTGTTGGAAGCTGCCGCGAGGGCGACGTTGCCGTTTGATTTTGGCCAAGTTAAATAAACAGGGCAACACACACGCACACACACAGGCGCACGCACACACACTCGTACAGACGCACGCAAATAAACAATAAATAAGGCCAACCGAGTTGTCAACAAACGCATCGCCATAACATTTGCCCAAAATGGCCGCGCCCATCGATGAGAGCGTGCTCAATGCGCTGCGAGGCGTGACCAGCGCCCAGACGCGTCTGCCCAAGCCGCTGCTCATCAAGATCTATGTGGCCAGCCTCAAGCAGGAGTTTAACCAGGAGCGACGCATGCTGCTCGAGCTGGTCGGGCCCGAGCTGCAGACGCTCTACGATGATCGCCAGATCGAGGTAAGATACTTGGGTAGCATAAAGGGATCATAGGTCACTCTCTCTCTCTCTCTCTCTCTCTCTCTCTCTCTCTCTCTCTCTCTCACTCTTTCCCCCTTGACAGCTGGAGATCGTGGACATGCACTTTGGCACGGGTGCTTTGGATGTGACGCTGCTCGAACGTGATCCCTACATGTTGCAGGATCTGCTGCACGAGATTGACACGTGCCACGCCCACTCGAAGAGCGTATTCTTTTTGGCACTAATTGGCGACGGCATTGGCCGCCCACCGCTGCCCACGCACATCGACGAGGACATCTATGCTGCGCTCTCTCTGCCGGCGCAGGATGTGGAGCTGCTTGGACGCTGGTATGCCAAGGCAGGCGCCGAAACGCAGTTTGTGCTCAAACAGGACTATCGGTAAGTCGGCCAGCCGAACAATTATCCTTGTGCATATGCGCGTCCTCGTTGTTTGCCAACTCAATTGCAACTGCACAGCGCAAATATTGGCACAGCTCATAAGCCAACAAAGCCAGCCGGGGGCGCTGGCTGTTTGGACGTGTTGCATTGTGAAAAGGCCAATGCCAACACTTGACGGCCGTCAATTATGCTTAGGGCTGATGTCTGCACGAAAGAGCTGGCAAATAAAAATACGAGAGCAAACTTACAAAATATCTCAAATAATAAAAACGAAATATATCACATAAATAGAAAAAACTAATGGAAATGCTGGCAAAAAAATTCAGATTATTCGCAAATACAAAATGTGAAAGCTGTCAAAATGCATAAAACGCCATAGAAAAACTATTACAGATTATTTCTAAAATATCTGAGGATTTAGCAAATGCCGCACTTTTATGATATTTGCCATTGTTTTATATATTGTCTGTCAGTTTGTTCGGGATTAAAATATGGCCTTTAAAGAGTTTTAACTCTTGAATTCAATCCAGATGAATTGCAATAAACACAGAAATCAACTCACAAAGTTGGCTGTGCAAGCAGTTAAATGATAATTACATAAAGTGAGAGCTCTGTTAGTTAACATGGTGTGCAATAACAGAACGCTTCTAAGGACTTACATATATATTTACTGCTCTCTTGTTCAATTCTTTAAAGTGTTTGTTCTTCTCGCTGCGATTGTTTTTGCCCTCATTTTGCTTAAGTTTTCACTTAGCCCGAGGATATGCAACTTAATGTTTCGCCTTTGTAATGGAGGCATTCACTTTGATGGCAGCACATTTTTAGATATCCTTTATTCTGCTCAAGGCTTTTAGTTTGCTGTATTTCTCACGCTGCCTGATGGCTATGATTGTGCTTAATGAAATTCCTGAGTTCTTGAGCATTTATTGCTTCTCACAACAGCGCGTGACAAGCAATTCGATATATAGAAAGTGTAAAAGTCGTTATTGTGCCATGAGCACTTTCTCAACTACAAGTAATTTTCGGAAAAAAGAAAAGAGAACACTTTACTATTAACACGCTTGCTGTTTATTAACTAAAAGTTCACGCTTGCCTTTGATTAACTTGGGAGCAGTTAAAATACGGCTTTAAATGACAACAAATAAAATTGAGCATTAAGCGATTGCCTCTTTGTATATAAAAATCAAAGTATAAAAGCGAGAACTTTAAATTTGAAATTAAATTAAGCCCAAAAAGGGTTAACTTAATATAAAATGATAAATTTCCGAATGCATTAAGTAAGCGCAAGTTAAGGAAAAACTTTTAAATGAATAATGAAATTATGCGCCCATAAAAAAGGTGTCAAGATATAAAGGCAGCAAAAACCCGTCAGCTGCATATAATCGACTATTGAATACCCTTTGGGAGCAGAAGTTGATGAGCTTAAGTAGGGTAATTTATCTATTTAAAAGAGTTCTTTATTTAACGATCTTCACGATCCTTGTATTCATTCCCTTCCTAAGAGCTCTTATGACACCATTCTGTGCGACTTTTCATACATTTCCCGACCTATATCCTCCCAACTGACTCTGTGTTGTCTGTCGAATTGCAGCTCGCTGGCCGCGGATGAGTGGCTGCGGGAATCGCGTCTGTTGCAACAGATGCTGGAGAAATCGCTGCAACATCTGGTGACCGCGACAAAAAATGGGGATTTGCTGCGCCGCGTGCAGCTGCTGCGACGCACACAAATCGAGCAGGAAGTGCAGCGGGCCATGGGTAAGTGAACGAATCGCAGCTGGCCGAGCGAATGCAGTTAACCAGATATTTGCAACAATTTGCGAACAGCACACTCCAGCGAGAAGATACTGGCCGTGTTCCGGGAACGTGCTGCACAGTGTAGCGGCCGCGATGTGGAGGCCGGCGAACGTTTGCGCAAAATCAAAGATGAGCTGACCATGAACCTATCAACGGATAATCACACGACGCTAGTGTAAGTAGCCGGGCACGGGGGACTCATTAATATAATTGGCGACACATAATTGTTATTGCTGTTGTTATTATAATTGTTGTTATTGTTGGTATTGTTATTGTTGCAGTGTGCCTGGCAGCGCCAGCAGCGAGGCCATCGATCCGGACAACGAGGACCACGAGGCGTATTTAAGTAAATTCAAGAACAAAGTCACCGACAAGCTGCGCCTGCTAATCGAGGCGCACATTACAAATGATCCCGATGTTATCAAGGGGAGGAAAAAGACTGTGCAGGTAAGTGAAGCGCTGAAAACTGGGTTGCGGTTATTGGGGCGCGGGTTGGGGGTTGGGGGTTGGGCGTGGGAACGTGCCGCAATTAACATTGCAGACAAGCTACAAAGTGGTTTTTGTCTGCGCCATTGCGAACATTAAATTAAATTTATTTTTACTCCGACAGCCGCATTTGTTTTTCATTCCTTGACGCATATTTAATCCGCAATTGCTGTGGGCTGTGAGGGATATCAGACGCACCTGCATTCCGATTGTATAACGCTTAAAGCAAAACATTCCAGAAATAAGAAACAGTCATAAATTAATTCCGGGCATTACAAGACCCAACAAGCCAAAGATGGCCCCCAAACATTTTTGCCAGGGCCATTTTATACGCCTAAATGCGGAATCTAAAATTCGACAGCGTTCTTAAACTTTTGTTTAGGCAGGCAGTTTTACAATTTTTGTGTGGGGAATTAAGTAACATTTTGAGTAGGTTGGCAGTTTCTTACTTATTGTTTATGCCCTCGTTTATGCGCCCTAAAACGCTTTGGGCAGGTTAATTAAATATGTGCGAGAGTTTATGTGCGGCAAGTAAATTATGCATTAAGTTTGCATTGCTTTATATGATGAGCCATAGTCCGGGGAACGTTACGCAGCACAGTGGATGTTGCATAAGTGAAAGCATAATTTAAGACAATTTTCGTTCTTATAAACGAATTCGATTTAAAGCAATCATCTTTTCAAATGATTTTCATTAGCTTGAGCTCACGTACAGCGCACACGGACGCGACTGCTTGGAACAGGAAATTATAGTGCAGCGTGCTTAACGGACAAACGTGCACTAATCCATGTACAACACACTCACACCAGTGCACAGAATTTTGTTAAAACTGCTTTAAAGCAGTGCGGGGCATTTCTTATAAAAAAGCAACTGCTTGCCTGATGTTTAGATTGTCATTAGTAAGAATCGAAAAGAAAAGTGTGTAACAGAAATCAGTATAAAGCTTCCAACTTACTTAGAGGCTTTACTAAAGTCCTCACATTTTGTGCTCTCAACGCATCGAGTTCAATATCTTCGCAGTAAATCTTACAGAATCATATTAAATAAGACACTGAAGCCAAGTAAACTATGCCAAAAGTCAATCCATTACTTATTCAATGTTGTCTTGGCTGATATATTGTTGACTTTCTATAAGTGTGGCTTAAGTAGAATTTTCTCTGCGCTCGCTTTATCAATTTCGCTGTTCAATATTTGCTGAAACACCTGTGAAATTGAATTGCTAAAATGGCTGTAAGGAAGAAAAAAAACACGAAAATGAAGAGAATCCAAAAGCAAAACCAATAACAAGGCATCTTCTTCATTTTCTGGCGTAAACAAGGCGGGTTCTGGTTGGCTTTCCAATGCCGCCAGCAATAAGCATTTTGGCCAAGACGCCGCTGCTGCTGTTGCCTGCCAACAATCTATTTGGTGGGTGGTGTGGGAGAGGCCGCGGCAGGGTGAGGCACGACTGGTAGCTGGGGATTCTTTCGGCCACGGACTCGCGTTTGCCATCCGTTGGCTTTTGTTAAAAGCATTTAACATTTCAACTTGGTCGCAAACCGAAGGACGCCGCGTAATGCGAGCCTTGGCTCTGGCCCATTAGCGGACGCAGCCTGCCTGCCGGCCTGCCTGCCTCGTCCCGCACTTGGCTATGCTGCTCTACATGACATATTAACACACTTACACTTGTATACAATGCAGGCCAGCCACGCCCCACTTCTACCGCCCCACTCCTCACGCCACCCTTTTGTCCCTTGCACTTGATAGCACCCACACGAACTGCGCTTGTTTGCACTTAACGACGCCTCCTTCTTGCAACATAAACTGCAACGGCACGCCCGCCCGCCCGCACTCCTTTGTCCCACTTGAAATTTAAAAGCCTTGCCAGCGCCTTTAAAGTCAAAACGTTGCCCGCCCACAATTTCAGGGACCCATTACCCCAAGGCAGCTTAGCACTTTGACAAAATGTTGTGGCATTTGACAAGCTAGAAATATGTTAAGTGTGCACACCCACACACAGCCACAAGCAAGAGGAAGAGAGGCAGGCGCTCACCTTTAGCTGTTAGCTCAACATGGCGTATGCGCAACTTTTCCATGCATTATAAAATTGAAAGCAAATGTCGAGCTAATTAAGCGACTCCTTGAACAACAGCTGCAGCTGCAGAACCACAGCCACATCCACATCCACACTTGACCGCCGCTCGTCTTTCTCGGAAAATGTTGATTTAGTGGCTAAGCCAGAGCCGCAGCTGGCCGTGCAGCTGGCAGTGAGCAGCGTACCAATCAGATTAGCAAAGCAAAAGCAGCTTATTGAGACCAGAAACACACACTTCAAACTATGCGAGCATATGGATACACTGAGCAAAAAATGGGAATTACAAATAGAATTTTAAGTGGCACAAGGATTAACTCTAATTGGTGTGTGAACTGTGCACTGAGAGAAATAGGCAACAATTTAACATAACTAGCGATAAACTCTATTTCAACACTGAGAGAAATGCAATGCTTGATATACTATATGAGCCATACACTGAGAGAAATGAAACTTGCTGTTAGTGAAATAACTTAACCTTTTTAATATTACTAAGCTTTAAATGAATTTAAAGTAAAATTCAACATGCCAACTTGAAAATTGTCAACTTGAAGTCCACACTCTGTGACACAAGGAACTGCTTTTAAAGTCCAACTCAAGTTTTTGTTGCACAGTGTATGCATGAGCTGAGTCTGGATAGCTTAGACAGAGCTAAAGATGGAGATGAAGGGCGCTTGAGTGCATGGAACGGGATGTGTGTGTGTGTTTGAGTGTGAGTGTGAGTGTGTGAGTGGCGGGTGGCGACTTGTTAGTGGCAAGCATGCCACTGCCACTCAACAGCAACAAAAACAACAACAACAAGAACAGCAACAACTAGAACCACAACGATGAGGATGTTAGTGACAGGGAGACCGACTCAGCTCAGCAGGTGGCACTCTGTCAGGAGCACAGGTAAACAAAGTTACGAACAAACACACTCAAAGTCACACACACACGCAAAACACAAGCGGAAGGGAGGCTTGTGGGCGGGGCAGACAGTGTCTGACAGTCAGCAGCGGATGATACTCTGGCATAATATATGCCCCGGTCAGGAAACGAGAAGCGACAAGCTGGCAGCCAAAGCGAGCGAGGACTCGAACTTGGACACGAACTGGGCATTGGGCAAGGGGTCAAGTCGGCGCGGGGGACTTGTGCTGTCTGGCAGCTCAAATTGGTGCGATTTGGCTGCTGATTGTTGACTATTTGAATCCCATTTGGCAATGGCTGTCAAAGGCAATCGCTCCCTATTCCTTGCTTTTTCTTCCATTTTCTTCGGTTTCTGATTTATTTTTATATATGCTTTTCACACCACACAGGAAATCTTTCACGAGCATGCCACACATCTGCGGATGCTGCGCGAGCACACGGAGCGTGTGGTGCTGCTGGAGACGCAAGTGCCGCAACAGCTGCAGCTGAATCTGATGGCGAATTTCAAGAACGGCAGCCGGCACGCTCCGTACTTTATATGCGGCGCACACGGCAGCGGCAAGAGTGCGCTGATTAGCATACTCTACGGCCAGGTGGGCGGCTGGTTTGGCACGACGCGTGTACATCGTGTCATACGCTTTGCGAAGGCCACGCCCCGCTCTGCATACAATCTGGAGCTGCTGCGCGTAATCTGCCAGCAGATCTCAATAATATTCAACATACCCGAGGGCTATTTGCCCAAGGATGCGTCCTTCGACCCGCTGTACATTAGCAACTGGTTTCAGAATCTGTTGCGTCGCATCGAGGACATGAACAACGACGTGTTGTTCCTGTTCTTCGATGATCTGCATCTGCTGAATCCGCTGGACTGCGACATTGTCGCCGCACTCTCCTGGCTGCCGACATCGCTGCCCTGGAACGTCCAGATCATATGCAGCTCGACCACGCCCGTCGAACAACTCAAGTTTACGCCCATGCAGCGGGATAGATTCAAGTCGGCGGAGTATCAGTTCGATCTGGGCCTGGAGGCGAATGCGACTCAGCTGCAGCGACCGGAGCAGTGCGCCGCGGATGTCAGCTTTGTGGCCTATGTGGAGCAGCAGTTCGACGAGCTGGAACAGCACTATGGCAGCCAGGCGGTGGCCAGTCTGGCGGCCTACATCACGTGCTCCGAGTACGGCCTGACCGAGACCGAGCTGCTCGAGCTGCTGATGCCCACCGATGATCCCGAGTCGCTAATAGACACACACAACGGACACTTTAGCTTCGCCAGCTTCAAGAAGATACACAAGCAAATGGGTAAGAATGAATCCTTGATTAGCTAATCCTTCATTTTATATAATATCGCTCGCTCTCTCTCGGTTTCTCTCGCTCTTGGTTTCTCTCTCCGCGCACAGATAAGCGCCTGCTGCTGCACGACAAGATTATGTCCGGCAAGGTGCTCATTCAATGGCGCCACAATTACTGCGCCACGGTGGCGAAGAGGCGGTATATGGATGTGGAGCGAACACGTTGCTTGCACATGGAGCTGGCCAATTTGTTTTTCCCCCAGGACGAGGACGAGAGCACGCTGGAGAATGATACAACCCGAAGCGACAGCAAGTCGGTTGTCAGTCTCAAGGAGCGTGAACCGCACAAGGATAAGGATAGGGAACGCGAAAAGGATAACGTATCGGCTGGCCGTAAATCATCCTCAACGCATCACAACGACGACACATCCACCTTTTACAATCCCATTGCCGCCGATGTCTCCTACAGCATGCGGCACGTCGAGGAGAGCTGGCATCATCTGATGCGCTCCGATGACACGACTCGCTTCAAGCAAATCGCAGTCTGTAATTTCGATTTCCTGCTCGCGGCGGTAAGTTGACAATATGCCCCGCCCGACTCGCACCACCCACACCCAAACATTTTAACGAGCATTCGCAATTAGTCAGCGTTGCGGAAATTAGTTTAGCAACGAGCTAAAACCACTTTGCAATCAGCTCGATTTGCGCCCTTGTGTGGGCAAACAGCTGACAAAATCTGCTCTGAACTTGTCTAATAAACTTAAACAAGCCATGAAAATCGAGCAAGTCCAAAGTCCCCCTCTCAGCCAAAAGTTCAAATATCTTTTATTTATGCTTTGTTCATTTTTGATAAGTTGGCAAAGAGTTTAAAATTTCTTATGTACATATTTAATAGATATGTCGCATCAATAGCTTAAATGTCACGTCAATTACAGATAGAAATTTGAGAAAGTTTAGTTTAGTTTAGTTTTACTTCAGTTAAGCTTAAAGGCGTCTTATTCCACTTTTGCCATATCTAATCTGTGCCATGTTTCAACCTTCAAATAGTTCAATTTTCATGTAAAACAGAGATTCTGACATTTCGACTTGAACTTCTTTCAAATCCATTTTGAAAGTTCTTTAAACACTCGAAACTCTCTCAAAGCTGAATCTACTTTCAAGCTGGCCTGGATTTGTCATCTAGCTTGATTCGCTTTCGAAATGAAAAGTTCTTCCTCTTAAAATTGCCATTTCAAGCATTTGCCGATATCGAAAATAGTATAAACTACTCTTGCAACGTGCTTAAAAGACACTTGTAATTAAAATCAGTTTGTTTAAGTTACTTTAAATGAAGGAAATGCTTAAACTCACAGGGCTCAGACGCAATCAACCGCTTGTGCGTCAACTTAAGTCAGAGTGCTGAATGTTGCATTAAGGCTTAAACAAAAGCGCGGCGGGTCCGGCTTGGTCGTCTGCCAACTCATTTGGCGCTTAATTGTTGAAAATGTCGTCATTCATTATGAAAGTTGTTCAGGCGGAAATTTCGTTGAATTGCATTCGCGCGAGTCGGCCGAGACTGTCAAAAAGTTGGCGATGATTATTTAAGCAGCTTTCGTCCTGGCAAATCGAATTAAGCCAACAACAGAAACTGCGCCAGTTTTCATAGCAAATTGAACACCGCTCGACACATGAAATATGCATTTAGCCATCAATTTTGAAAACCAAACAATTGCAATTCATGCAAAACTATGCACGACGAGCAGTTAAACTTGGCCAAAAAGCGCGTAACAAAAAAGTTTGCTCTAACAGAAATTTGTGTTGCAGCTGCAACTGATATGCAAAACTAACACGTGCCACAAACTGTGGCCATCAGCAAATGTGGCAGCTAATTGCGTAGCCATTCGACCTGACCCTTTCAATTAAACGAATGCCTAAAAGTGCAGCAGCTGCAACTTGATTTAATTAACATGCGCCAAGGTCAGCGCACAATATTTGTAAATGTTGCAACTTGGCAGCATCAAAGTTTTAGAAAATGTGAGAACTTTTCGTATGTTCTCAATTGTGGACAGCTTTTATGCTGCCAAGTCAACTTGGCGTCAAAGGGTGGCAAGAAGCCTTCTTTCTGTTTTTATGTGCAATTCAAATAAACTAAAGGCTAATCAAATTACTTCATGTTATAAAAATAATAAAAGGCAACATTTTACTAGCTTTTCGGTGAAGTAAAACATATTTCAAATATCTTGCTATACACAAAAAGATTTCTCAGAATATTGTTCATTGAATGTTGCTGAGGTATTGGAAGCATAGTTAAGCATATGTGAAGCACGCGTTAAGCTTGCTTGGAATAATTGAACATTTCCACTAGAGTATATGGAGCGTATACGCAATATTCATAAATGCTGAATTGCACAAGACGTATACGTAATATTTGTATTACCACTTTAATATACTGTATCTGCACAGCTATATACGCGGCGTATACGTAATTTTCTTATTGATTCTTCAATATACTCAATTACACTACGGACTACCGGACGTATACATAATATTCCTAATACTCCTTCCAATTCCGACTTATACGTAATATGCTAAATGCGCCTAAATATACATAACGTATACGTAATACTCTTAATGTCTCCGTTAATACGTAATGCGTATACGTAACATTCCGATTAGCGCTAATAAGCACACATATTTTGCATTTGCCTACCTTGCAGGTGCAAACGGTATCCATTAGCTACCTGCGCTGCCTAATCGAGCACGTGCGCTGCTATGTGCTGGATCGGGACATTGAGCTCATCTACTACACCATCAGAAAGTCGAGCGATGTGCTCACCCGGGATCCCATGCAGCTGGGCTCCCAGCTGGTCTCGTGGCTGCGACCGATTGGCGAGCACGACGACGACGACAACTCGCTGCTGAGCATGACGGTACGCTCGGCGACCGCCTGGTGCGATGGCTACGCGGTGCCGCTGCTGGTACCGCTGACCGGCTGGCTGCCGGCACCGTTGCCCTCGCAGATACGCAACATGACCGTGTCCGGCACCGGGGTAATACGCGCCGTTTGCCTAGCCCCTTCGCGGCAACATCTGATATTGGCCACCAATTCGGGCGATGTGCAGCTGTGGCACATCATGAGCAACTCGCTGGAACACACGTATAAGGGTAAGCGCGTCCGTGCTTAATGCGCTGCCATTAGACGAGCTAATCATGCCACACACACACACACACACACACACACACTTGTACTCACTTTGCAGGACACACTGCGGCAGTCACGTGCCTGCTGGTGGCGCCGCAACAGTCGCAGCTGCTGCTGACCGGCTCCGAGGATACAACTGTTTTGGTCTGGCACGTGTCGCTGCGCGAGCGACGAGCGCACATTAGGTAAGTTGTATGCCAAGCCCCTCCCCTCCCCTGCCCTCGCCTCCCCCATTGACAATGGGAATCTCTGCAGGCGCTTTTAATGCGTAACATGTTGCGTTTTCCTTTTCTCTTTCTGTCTACTCCAGAGCCCACACAGCGGCAGTGACGGGCGTGGCAGCTGGTGTCAATAACACGCTGATCATCAGCAGCAGCGAGGACGCAACCATCGCCATCACAGACCTGGCCAGCGGCAAATTGGTGAGCAGAGAGCATGTGCTATAGAAACAACTAGCAGGCAATGATTTTTAATTGAATTCATATTAAATTGCGCGCACGCAATTTACTATTTACTTTTTACTATTTTTAATTTGTTCACATATTTGCCCCTTCATTTAGCCATTTGCATTTCGCTTTCAGCCACACACAAATTATGAAATGCATAATGCAGAATGTAAAATGTGAAATGTGAAATGCATTTTGCTGTTGCCTAATTGCGAGACCGCGCCACGAGCCCCAGCCAGAGCCACAACAAACAAACCGCATTAATTTGCATAATTCCTTAGCCAACGCTGTGGCTGCCACTGCGAGGTCATAATCTCTACCCATGTGTGTCTGTGTGTGTGTGCGTGTGTGTGTGTGTGTGCGCATTTGTGTGTGTGTGTGTGGGTACTGTACCCTATATCATAGTCACAAAAGGTTATGTTTGAATATATTAAAGGATTTATGTTTCAGCAAAAAACTAGTTCAGTCATATCAAATTTTTAGTTTTAGTCGAACCAATGCGAGTTTTAAAATGTTAACATAATTCACATATTCTCATAGCTATGACATAGCCTTTGCTTACAGGCCCTTATTAACAGTTGCTCACTCTGTTAAACTGTTAACAGTTGTTCTTAATCGATTTTAGATGATTTTCTTATTTATTGCCTAACAGATTGTCACAAATTTATTTTAAAATGGCCACCAGTAGGTTAACTGTTACAGCTTAACAGCTTTTTGTTTGCCCTTTCTTCTGCGCTCTGTTAAGCAGCTGTTATCTTTTTAAATAAACTTGTATGTTAAATCTATGTTAAGCTGCACACTTCGCTGTAAATACACTCTCTCTAGACTTGCAGCGTGCTTTTACCAGCTTGGTCTTACTCTGTTAAACATCTTAACTTGTTGAATAACTAGGCATTGCGTTAGCTGTTGCGCTATGTTAAACGACTGTTAAGCGAGCATTTATGTAATTAGCCTAATGTTAACCTACTGTTAGCTAACTTTAGACAGAGTACCTGTTAGTCAAGCAGCCTGTTTGGCCAGCTAAACCTGAATTTGTGTTTGTGGCATGCCTGACAAATGAAGCGGCACACATTCAAGCCAAAACCAGCTGCCTCCGTCCATGTAACCATAAATCATATAAGCTTGAAATTTCGCAACCACACACACACACACACACACGCACAGAGAGAGGCCCGCACATTAAACTGTGATTAACTAGAATGCAATGTTTGCATATAAAGTGTGGCTGGGCTGTCCTTGGGCTTGTTAGTCCAATGTTTGCGGGTGTCAGCGCCGCCTGTTCACACACATAAAAATTAGATTTATTGCCGCTGTGGGAGGCCCCCAAAAAAGTCGGCTAGCATATTTTACAAAAGCCAATTTCGCTGACTGCACAGAATTCGGGAGCTTAAAAGGCTGGCCCCGAAATGCAGCTTTTACTTTTGAACATGGCGTGACTTGGCAGACAGCAGACACACACGCATACACTCACGCACACACTCTCGCACACACTCACGCACACACGTGTAGCGCACAAAAATTACAGGCGCTTATTAAATTAATTACAATATTACGTATACGCCATGTCATAGTCATGCTGGCTGGCATTGCTTTCATGTTGCTGCTCGACGCTGCTTTTGGCATTTCAAAAGTTTTTCCGTGTAATTTATCAAAGTTTTGGCATTTTTGTGTGACTTTCGGCTGGCGCAACGCTCCCGCAACTCCCACAAAAAGTGGTAGGCAGCGGGGGGCGTGGCGGTAAGCGGTTTCCAGCGCATTGTCAACATCGCCTGCCAAACGGTAATTAACTTAATGCATACGAAATGTGCCACCCACACACACACACACATTGCGACAGCGACCGAGTCACATGTGTCACGCAAGCCTCCATTTTCCCAGCCCGTTCCTGCTCCGGCCCCCTCCCACCCCCAACTGACACCATTTAGTTAAATCAACCTTTATCGAACCATTAAACTCGATTGCATTCAATGAGCTCATCTGGTTCCATTTTCTTTCATACTCGATTGCAGATACATCGCATTAGCTTTCATCGTGGCCCGGTAAGCGGCATTCTGGTCGCTGGCGCCTGCGATGTCCTCATCTCGGCAAGCCATGACAAGAACATATGCGTCTGGGATCTGGAGAACTACGCGCTCTTGAACACCATGCAAATGACGAGTCCAGTGCTGCGCATTGATATCTCATGGAATTCGGTAAGTGACAACCATTTAAGGCAAAGTTGGACTAGAGAGAGTTGCCAACGGAGGTCTCTCTATAATGTGCCCCACAAATGTCTTTCACTTGCGCTGTCTGTGCCATGCAGCGTTCTCATAAATCTATTTGATATGCGTGACATATATGCAACTAGCTTCTAGGTAAGGCTTGGCCGCACGACATGAGCTCCAGTTCGCAAAAATGGGCAATGGAAAATGTTGCTCAAAGCATATTCAAACAGCCAACAAAACTATGTCTAAGGCAATGAGCAGTTCTTATTGACTACGAGTTCCCATTTATATTTCAATATATGTAAATATTTTATAGAAAAACGACTAGGATTCGAACCAGCAACCTTCAGCTTCGCTTCACTTAGGCAACTTGTCTGCAGCGAACTGCATTTTGTAGGTTATTTTGATTTATTAGAACAGAAACTCGATTTTGTTATTGCCTTTTATTTTGTGCCCAGATTTGAACATATGTAAATAACGTCTAGAGTTCGAAAAAGCAAATTGTCTCTTCACTTCCCTTAGAGAACTTATCTTCCGTGAAGTTATCTTTGTGGAAGAGAAAGATGAGAAAGATAAGAAAGATGACTATATGTAGGGGCTTTAGATAAATACCCAGGTTTCGAACTAGCAACTGCTTTTTACACTTCGATTTCGAATCATAGAGAGGAAATTTAGATTCTTATGGACCTTGACCATTTGCTCGGGAACTCTTAAAGTCTTTAAGGGCTTCTGCATAACTATGTCAGCTTATCGTATCAAGAATCTTTGTTGACAAGCATGCAACCCAAAAACAAGTCTCAGTTTAGTTTCCTACCAAATATTAAATACTACAAAAGCTTATGTGAGCACGAGTTGTTGTATCTTTGCGAAAGCTTTGCCCATTTGCTTGGCAATTCTTTAAGTCTTTAAAGAGTTCTGCAAAAGTATGCGAATAACAACAACAAAGAAATGGCAAAAATCTCTGTTGACGAGAATGTAAAACAAAAATAAGTCTTAGTTCAGTTTCAAGATAAAATCTCAATTGTCAACGTTTTCAGTGTGTGGGTGTGTGTGTGTGCACAGTTTAAAGCTGCATTTGATAGATACAATAACAATATAAAGAAAAAAGATACGATATACAAAAATACTTGAAGCTAAAGCTCAAACAGGACGCAGCCAAAGGATGCGGCCAGGATGGAGAGCGGGGCTGTGTAGGGTGTAGGGAAGGAGCTGCAGTTGGAACTGTGCCTGGCGGGTTGATTCTAATAAGTGATTTTGGCTTAGAGCAGCCGCATTACGAACCAAATCCTTTGTTGTCAATCAGCTTGACAAAAAGCAGCAGCTGCCAGGCGCTTGCTCTGGAGTCCGGAGTCCTGCTGTGCGCCAGAGTGTGTGTGCGTGCTTGTGTTTGTGTGTGTGTGTGTGTGTGTTGTGTTTGTGTGCGTGTATGTGCGTCTCCATCAATATGTATTGCACACTTAGCAGCAATTTGGCACGCAAAACAATATCAACACGGGAACGGACGCAGACGTTTTGTCGATGCTAGGTGCTAGGGGGCCAGGAGCTGGAGGTTCTAGGAGCTGCCAGCTAGAAGCTGCGTGACAATTGATGCGTGCACCAAGTGCTAGCTGTGTGCCCACAGTCCCTTCCTCCCTTTCCCCTATGGCATGCTATCTATTGCTATAAATCGAAAGTAGACAGCCGGGTGTCGATTTTGTGTAGCTTTTATGTCGCGCGCCGAGTATAAGGTACGCATTGCCGCAGGACTCGACTCGAATGCTTGACTCAAATAATCGGCGACTGCTTCACAGTGGCTCCCATTTCCGAATGCCTGTGCCGCATCCGATTACAGGACACGGGCAGAGGAGACACGGCAAAGCGTAGCAAATGGCATGCCCTCGGCTCGCTTCATCTGCCCCGCCCCCCTCTTTCTTTCTCTCCACTCGCTGGCAATTAGATAACTCATTTTGCGCATTGAAAGCCAAAAGTATAACCAAATTGTTGGCTTATCGCATTAAACAAACGTGCCGAAGAATGAAGCAAATTGGCTTTTGAGCACGTTGCCCAATTGCTGTCGATAACAAGGCTGTAAGCAGCTCGTCCTGCCACAATTTCGCGCTCTGTGTGTAGCAAATATTTTTCAGCCTCAAATTGAAATGTAATTCTCGCACACACGCACACTCTCGTGGCACACTCATATATGTTCTATTGCCGTCTAGCCACTTCAGAGACAAGTCCTTTATGTCTGGCTCGCATTCTTGAGCTTGGGCTTGGGCTCGGGCTCTTGGATAGCCGTGTGGCAAATGGCAAACGGAAATCAACTTTCTTACACTTTGGCTTACATCCTGATGGCTCTGCGGCACGCTAAATTCCCCCATGCCCCCTCCTCTGCTCCTGGGGTCGGGCACATTCTTTCCTTTCGTATCGTCTGGCCGGGCATTTCCCCTGAAAATTGAAATGTTGCAATGAGCCAAATGGCCCCAACGCTGGCCTTGGTCCTTGCCATTTGCTTCGACGACGGCAACGTGACGAGTTATTCTTGTTGTTGCTGGCATTTTTCAATTTCCCGGCTCGCTTGAAAAACTGCAGCCCAGTCTGTTTTTTGCACGGGCACACGGCGAGAAATTTATTAATATTTAAGTCAAATAAAATGCGAGCCGCGATATAAGCACAAAAACGAAAACAAAAACAAAAACAGCAAAGGCGAATATTCGATCTGGCGCTGCGCCAATAAGAGAACTAAACTCTTAAAAATGAAATTACGTTTTTATGCTCTGTTTTCCACGAGTTGGGACAGGAGTATCTCGAAGGGAGGGGCAGAGAAAGAGAAAGAGGCAAAAAAGGGAGAGATTAGAAGGAGATTAAGGCTTACTCTCCGAGGACAAAACAGGGCAAGCGACAAGAGAAAACATGAAGCGAGAGAGAAATACGAGTAGAATTTTTTTGTTCTGAGTAAGAGAAAGAGAAAGAAAAAGGGAAGGAAGATGGAGAGTCTTCATCTTGAAGGAAAAAGATGTACCAAAAGAGATAAAAGAGAAAGAAACAGAGAGCGAAGCTAGAACAGTATTTTACCGGATCTTTAAAAGAGAGAGACAGAAAACGGACAGTAAAGGGAAGCAACAGTCTCTCTACCAAAGTGAGTAATGAGAGAAAGGAAACAAGCGAGAGAGAGAGTAAAAGTAGGGGCCAGGATAGAAACCAGAGCACAATTTGACAGAGCCTTTAAAAGAGATAGGAATGTCTCTCTCTCTCTCTGACTCTCTGATAGAAAATGTCACGAGGGAGTGAGAGGTAAAAGAGGGAGCGGGAAAGAGAGAAAGAAACTAAAGCAGACTCTTCTTACTGGCTCGTTGGAAGAAGGAGAGAGAAAAAAGTTCCACTTCAATCAGCATAGAGTATCTAGCAGTTAATCACATGCAACTGCATTGTTTTCACATCTTCAGCAGTAATTTTGATCAGTGTATAAACTGTAAAAGTTGCAACTGTGCAACTGTGGAATGCAATTTATTAATATTTGATTGGGTAGACGGGTGGACAAGTAGGGAGGAATGCGTAGCTGGAAGGAGGGGAGGGAGATTGTCGGAGTTGGCCTTTTGTCGCCGTCAAATGGCTGGGAATGCATTAAAATGGCGATGAAAATGTCAATTAATTACATTCAATGCACATTGTATGTGCGTTTATCTACCGTTAGGTATTCCTGCTGGCCCTCTGCGAGGACAATGCGCTCTACGTGCGCACCTTGGCCACCGGCAAAGAGCTGCACACGCTCAAGGGACACAAGTCGCGGGTGAGTCGCGGCGAGAATAGAGCCAGAATCAAAGGGCAAATGGCATTTACGTTCACGTTCTCCCTTGTTTGTTGTAATCCCACACAGATACGCACCATATGCATTGGGAAGGACAGCCAGCGGTGTGTGGTCGGCTGCGAGGATACGCGGGCGCTCATCTATGACATGCACTCCGGCAAATTGGTGCGTTCGATGCCGCCGAATCCGGGTCCAGTTACGGCAGTTTATGCCATGGACAATGATGACTTCCTGATCACAGTCGGCGGCAACAAAATCACCTTCTATTCGTTTCGCAACGAGGAGCTCTACGTGAATCCCTACTCCCGGCATCCGCGCCGCAAGCGCAGCCTGAAGCGGCACGCCCAGGCTCAGCGTTCGCCCTCGACCACGTTGCCACCGATCACGTGCTTCGACTTATCGCGCGACTCGCAGCAGCTGGCGATTGCCTCCGGCCGGAATGTGCACATGATGCGCATCAATACACCGGAATATCAGAGCACTCTGGAGGGTCACACTTGTGTCGTCAATTGTCTGAAATTTGCGCCGAATGGCGAGTTTTTGGCCACGGGCGGCGAGGATCGTCTGGTGCAGATCTGGACTCTGGCGCTGGGCGAAATCAATCACACATTCAAGGGACATGCGGCGCCGGTTATGCAGCTGGTGGTGCTCATGGACTCGCTGCGCGTCATCTCCACAGATCGCGAGTCAATGATGCTCGTGTGGATGGCCGATTCGGGCAATCTGCTCCAGACTATACATGGACCGTACAAGAAACTGGCGGCTACCAACAACATGCGCTTCGCCGTCTCCACGAATGGCGACAATACCCTGAAGATTTGGTCCCTAACGCAGGAGGATGAAAAGTATTCGGTCTCGCACTCGGACGAGATAACCTGCTTTGAGATTAGCGCGGACAGCATGCACATAATAACTGGGTCCAGGGACATGTCGCTGAAGGTCTGGCAATCGATGGGCGGCAAGCTGAGCCAGGTGCTCGTCGGTCACAGCGATGCGGTCACCTGTGTAGCCGTCTCTGTGACCAACAAAACGCAGGTCATCTCTGGCTCGAAGGATATGAATCTGATTATATGGGATCTGCTCACCGGGGAGGAGGTGCACACACTGGCCGGCCATTTGGGCGCTGTCATTGGCGTCAAGGTCTCCGCCGATGGTGAGTGAGCTGGGCAGCCAGTCGGACAGAATTCCTTACTAGTCCTTTCTGCCTTTCCTCTCCGCTCTCTTTCAGGCTCTACGGCTGTCTCGGGCAGCGATGACAAGACGTTAATTGTGTGGGAAACGAAGCGTGGCTTGGCGCTCACCTCGCTGCAGATGCACGTGCCCTTCACGCATTTCGACATCAGCCTGGAGGTGTCGCGTGTGCTTGTCCAGCTGGTGGATAGCTACAATTTGCCCGTCATCTGTTTGCATAATACCCCGGCGCAATATGTCAAGCTGCCGACCTATTCCGGTCCCAGCAAGGATGTGGAAGGTAAGTCTGAATCACCGCCCCCCCTAAACAGCCACATCCATGACCCACTCTTCGTTCTTGCTGCTCCGATAGATTTGCGTCCACAGGGCCCGAAGCGGCAGATGAAGCGTCTGCTCAAGAAGGAGGTCTCCCTAGACACATACACCTGGCAGAAGAAATACGGTCATTTGACCTCCTCCGTGATGATGGCTCAGGTGGATGAGCGCTTGAAGCGACGCTTCAGCGTCTCGGCCAGCATGGAGGAGATCTCAAAGATAGCTGAAACCAAAACGGGCGCCTCCCAAGCCAACCTGGGCCCGGAACAGGCGGCGCTCGCCCAGTCCCAGCACTTCGATCAGCTGGAGGCGTTGTGGAACAAACGTTCGCCGCCCCGACGGCGTCACAATGCGGTAAGTTGCGAGCCACGGCCACTGTCCATCTGTCTGCTGTCCATCTGTCTGCTGTCTGCTGTGTTAGCTGTGTCCTGTGTGTAGTCCTAGTGATGCGCGCGTGTCACGAGCGACACGAGCGACACGAGTTTGCTTTTGTAGACGCGTTCTCATCAGTTATGTTATCTATTTTTTTCAAATTTTCATTTCGATTTACTTTTATGTTGACTTCTTTGGCTTCGTCTCTGTTCGCTTACAACACTTGCAACATGCAACAAAAGGGTCTGTCGCGGCAGACGTCGCTGGTGGAGGACCGGTTAGAGTCCTCCGACGATGATGAGTATCAGGATGAGCGCGCAGGTATGTTGTCAGCCTCCTACGACCACATCCATATGCTCGCACGCTTGCCCGGCATCCGAACCCTGCACGATGCATGGAAGACCAGTAGTTTGCGCGTCTCCCGCACCAAAACCAAATTTTATGTCAGCACGCCACCGCACCATAGCAACAACAACAACAACAACAACAACAACACCAATCCCGACAGACATGACAACCAGGACAACAATAGCGCCAGCAATTCCAGCTGCCCTTTGGGCCAGTCGGTTGATCAGCAGGCGCCCGACTTGGTGCGCGATCTGCTACAAACGGAACGTCCAGTTAGGCTGCGTCAGTTCTTCCAGTGGCCACATTTTTGGCGCAGTCGCTTACGTAGCCAGAGCCGCCAGCGCCAATGTCAATCCCTGCTGCCGCATATCCGTGTCAATGTGCCGAATCGTCTACCACGTGCCACGCCCATTATAGTCGTGGAGAACTACGATGGTCGGCAAGTGCGACGACCACGAAACGATCTGGTGCTGCATCCCCAATCCACTCAGGCCACGCTCGGCATTATGGCTGTGGAGCGTGACAGTCCCCACCTGGTTGCCAGCCCAGCGCCAGCTGAGCCCGCCAAGAAGCTGGGCCGCTCGACCAGCTCCTGTGGCTTCTGGGGCCGCCGTTGGCCGCTGTTTCGTGGCAGATCTGAGCAAAAAGTCCGCACCACGCCCACCGAGCCGCCCACCGCCGATTGCAATGACTGTGTGACGCAATGAACGAACTTTCACCCCGAACGATCTGCCCCCCGTACACCGAGCACACGCACGAACTGCTACACTATTTATATTTAGCGATTTCTACACTGCACTACACAACTTTTGTTTATTCTAAGTATTTTCTAGCACCTTTTGCTTTGTATAAAACTCCTTTTGCAATGCGTACCCTGCAGGAAAGCCAAATGGTTTCTTATCAGAATTCAACAGGCTGCTTTTCAAGCGGAGCTAGTCGCGAGCGAGCTGTGCATTTCGGCTTCGACGTGCAGTACAATATCTTTAATCTTAATTTTGTAAACAAGTCCTATTTATTATACACACTGTGAAGCTATTTTTGTCCTAGTCAGGGCGTTCAAATCGTCCTTGTAGCTTCTGCGCCAATTAGAATTTCGAGATTTTCATTTATTTTATTATGTTTTAAAGATCGTTGGCAATAACATAAATTATTATAGATTAATTATAATATAATTGTAAACAGCAATAAATATTATCTTTACTTTGTTTTTTTTTTGTTCATTTATATTTTAAAGTAATTTATACAATTGTAAGACCCTTATATTATCTCAAAAACTTTGAATAAGAAAGTATATTGTGATTTCTTTAAGTTTTCGATACTATTAGAGTTTTAAATATCTCTTGATGCCAATATTTTATATTAATCCCATTAGTCCCAAGGCCCCCAATCTGTTCTCTAGACCTCCGCGTGTTTAATGCGCCCATTCTTCCCAGGATCGGGCTTTGTTCGGCCGAGATATAGGCATGTTTTTTGTTGTTTATGTTTGTTTGCCATATCTGCCACAGCCTGGGCGAATAGACAAGCAAAACCTTTGGTTCCTAGATGACCCATATATCCTTGGCTTTACCATGCCAAAGATAACGTCCTGGTGAACCTACATGACCGAAACGTTCAAAAAATAAGCATGTTTCTTCTTTCAGCCGCCCCTCTAGCAACAGCCCCGCCTTCTCGATGGTACCTAGTTGACCCACATATCCTTGGTCATACCATTCCATTGATATAGTCCTGGTGAACCTATAGGACCGAATTCCTGCAAAATGCGCATGGAAACGGTCCAGAAATACGCATGCCTCTTGTTTTCAGTACCCCTGCTAAAAGCGACAGTAAAAGTATGCCATTAAAATTTGCGATCCTTGATTTAACAGATGACTGTTAAGAATATAATTGCAGCCCGCGGGTATGCAATGCAATTTTTAGTTCAAAAAAATTTTAGTGCATCTGCCTGCTGGGCATTTCTGTTCGCCTGGTACTTCAGCCGAATTTTCGGTGAAATCCAAGCACCCAGACTCCAGCTGACGTCACATTTGGGTATGCAATGATGTTGCACATTCATAATAATTTTAGTTCAGCTGCCTGCTGCCCATTTCTGTTCGCCTGGTACTCCAGCCGAAAATCGGCGAAATCTTGGCACCACAGCTGCTCCTCCGCACGCCCCTTTTGGGTATGCAATGAAATTTTTCAGAGACAAAAAATTTTAGTTCGTCTACCTGCTGGGCATTTCTGTTCGCCTGGTATTTTTCCCAAATTTCCGCTCAAACCTGACGCCCCCGCCTTAACAGAGGCTGTTATCAGTGGCATGTTAACTAACAGAGGCTTAACAGTAAACTGCCAAATAACAGCTGCCCTTAACAGTGAACTGTTAAAAACTTGCAAGTCATCATTTTTGCAAAAAAAAATTCTGTGCATCTACCTGCTGGGCATTTCTGTTCGCCTGGTACTTCAGCTGATTTTCGATTTGAAAATGTGAGCCAACGGCCGGTCCCAGTGCAATGGCATTTTGAGACCGTTAATTTTTAAACCCTAATTTAATTGTTTATAAAGCTTTTAAGCGATTTTTGTCGGGATTTGGAAATATGGGTTCCTCAGGACTATATCAATGGCATAATAAGACCAAGGATATGTAGGTCATCTAGGAACCTTTCAGAGACTAGGGGACTGCTGAAAGAAAAGCATACATGTTCATATTTCTGGACCATTTCCGAGGAAATGTTGCATGGATTTGGAACTGTAGGTTCACCAGGACTCTATCAATGGTATGTTAAAACCAAGGATATATTGGTCGTCTAGGAACCATTAAGGGACGAGGATCTGTAGGTTCACCAGGACTCTATCCATGGTATGCCAAAACCAAGGATATTATGGATCATCTAGGAACCGGTTTTGATTGTCTCTTAGGCCAGAGAAGTGTCCGATTTGCCGGCACCAATCAATATATCTTAAAAACATTAAATGACAATTTATCGAGACCTAAAACCTTTCCAGGAAAGGTTGATAGTTTAACATCCTGAATTTGAATATATGTTCTTACATTCTGTTTGGATATTATACAATTAGACTTATAGATAGTTAAATTCCTCATATTTTTGTCACAAGCCTAAATTAATTTTGATACATTTTTATTTGTAAGCAACTTAACATATGTATGTATATCCTGCAGGGTCGTTATGAGTAGCTAGTCTTATTTTCTGAATAAAGTATGCTTATTGTATGCGTAGATTTTTCGATTTATATATATCTTATATGTATTATACAACGGATAAAGAAAACCAATTTGAAATAAAAGGTAAGTGCATTATAAACGGCAGTTTTTACTCTACCGCAAAGTGTTTTTGTCTGGAACTTAAATTGAATATATGCGTGGTGTTCAGAGCGCTTAAAATGCAATAATTTATTTCATATGGGCGCCATAAATTGTCATCAACAGAATTTCAGCACGAGAAACTCGATAAAATGATACAAAACGTAAATGGTGTGTGGCACATGCCACACATGCCACACATGGCACACATGGCCACACGCCTTGCAATGTTTTTAATCAATTTAATCGCGTCATTTAATTGAATTAAAGTCAATCAATAAGCTGCACTGTAATTGCAATATCCTGCGAATGCAATAATGAATCAATCCGAGAACTCCACAAAGCTGTGCACACGGTCGAGGAGGTAAGCGCTGTGTTTCTCCAGTTCCTCAGTTCTGTTTCAATACTTCAGGCATGTTTTTGCTTAAGCTCCACTCCGTCCTCACACCTGGAAAGCGGCGGCAAAAGAAAAGAAAAGGAATTTAAAAACTTTTGTATCATATGTAAATGTAACTAGATGCTATGCTTATATGTATATCGACCTACTCAAGTAGAAGTCAACATATTGATTGAAATCGAACGTTTTTTGCCCGTTCTCTTACACGTTCACTTACACACCTCTCTCCTGCTCTTGATGTGTATATATTTAATATATATATTAATAAATTTTGACAATTTGTTCAAGTTTTGTTAAATTTTGTTGCGTTCGCAACGCAAAATGTTTTCCTCTCTCTCTGTATGTGTGTGTGTGTTTGTGTTTTGGCAATAGCAACATCAACTGCCAAAATGAAATGAAACTCAATTTTTTCATTCTTAACCAACGTCAACGGCCAACTGCCAACCACGAACCACGAACCACCAACCAACACCACCAACCACCAACCACCATCAGCCACCTCCAGTTTGAAAACCAGTTCCCGCAGCTCACTGCAGCATGCCCCACAACAACAACAACAACAGTAGAAACAACAACAACAACAACAAGAACAACACGGCTAAGCGAGCGAAAGATAAATAATCAAATAACTAAATTTTATAAACTGCAATTTAGCACTTGGCTAAAACTACGATTAAATACAAAAGTTTTGCAAAGCCAACACATTCCTCCAACTCCCAAAAAAGTTAACCCGAAAGCAACTAAATAACTCGTTTTTCCACTTCAATACATACGTTTTTTTTATATAATCTTCTTTGGCATGCAAGCTTCTCTCTGCAATTCTCAGCACTTTCCACTTTCCCACTCGAATCCAAGTGGAAATGGAATTTCAATTCGCGCACCGAACCCGTGCCCGACTTGCTCCAAATAACGATTTTTGCAATACGACAAACTTAATTGTTATTGATTTGTACTTTCTAGACGATTTCGACGAGTTCTTTTAGACTCACACAAAAACTTATCTAATAGAGGTTTTCCAATCGGTTTAGTCACGTTTCAAATCCGCATTACCTTTCAAAGATACAAGCATACCTCACTGCAAGTGCTGAAATATTTTTGAGAGCTCTACATAATTATATATAAAATATATATGTAACTATAAAGCAATTAATCAATTAACTACACATCTATTAAGAAACAAAAAACAAGCAACAAAATGAAATTATAACTTAGATTGTACTTAGTTGTTGGCCACGCCCACCCGCTGCAAACGGAGCTGCGAATGAGCTAAAGTAAGTATCAAAACAACTGCTAGTTTAATATACTATCCATATTTAGCTGAATAACTGCAAAGCTGCATATATATATAGAAGTATATCACTGCTAGCTTATATACTATATACTAGCTGAATAACTGCATATATATATATAGAAGTATATCACTAATTGTCCATAGATCTCTAGAGCGTAGCTTATACACCCAGCTAAACGAGTTTGATTTGCCTGAAAGTGGAACTGTGCGCGGTTCCATTCACATTGATTATTTTTCGTTCACCTGCAACTAACTATTTAGTTTCTCTTAGTTATGCTAAGCCGTAGTAGAACAATAAACCATAACTAATACAAACTCTCTTTTTAGCCTAGCCATATTCTCTCTCTCTCTCTCGCTCTCTGAATATTTACTGGAAAGCATAAACTATTGTTAATAACATTTTCTTGCATCTCACGCACAGATCATTTCTCTACAGGAGGAGGAGGATACCACAAAGGATAAGCTGTAGGGCGCACTGGCTAACATATAAAGGTTAATTAAACTAGCTAATAAGTAAATGTTTTAAATTCTAAGCAATAGTTGAGCAACTAGCTGCAACCCAGACTCTCCCGCCTCCCAGGTGATCTGTTAAATGTATTTCCCAAAGTTCTATTTTCTTTTCTGTTCTTTGGAATTTAAGCTTGGGTTTGTTTAGAGAGTAAAACTCAAAATGTCTTTTCATTTGCTTGGTTTTTTCACCTTGACTAAATTGTAGCCTGTAGTTTCTGAAAAGCAAAAACCACCGTCTCAGACTTTATATAGAGCCTAGCGTACTTGATAAGTGAGCCATTTTGAAGTTTTAATGTTGTAGAGTGTTTTATGAACTCATTAATAATAATAACTTGAGCTATATGTTGTTATTCATATACATACATATATATACATAGATATATATATATATAGATTGTAGAGACTTTGTCGAGGAGAAACCAAATGCGAACCACAAAACTTGAAGGGGTTAAAAGCGTAACTATGCTTAATAAACAAAACGATAAAAAATGCAGAAATATAACTGTAATTGTCACAATATTAATACATATGCCACAAAACTATAAATATTTATAGGCAACATTTACTCAAAGCAAGCACATTTGATTTCAGATTTGTTCAGCATTGTATATAATATATAATTAATGTATGTGTGCAATATGGAGAAAAAAACAAAATATGAAATATGTTTCAATACATATCCATAGCAAAAGGCGTTTAAATATTCGTATAACTGTGCATTAGTTTAAGCCTTAAACTCTGTTCTAAGCGCACAATTTAGTTTCTAGCTCAGTTCTGCACGCACCCTATAGATAACACTTCAATAACTCTCTGACAATCAGAAGTTCTTGCCTAGAACAAAAAACAAAAAGACAAAAGAAATAGAAAGGAGAAAAGAGAAAACACAAAACGAGAAATGTTTTAACACAAAGCGATATTTCTACACACATTTCTACGCATGCGACATGTGAACTTTGTTTAATCCTTTAGCCTAAGAACTAAGAACTCCCCCAAAACGATAACATGTGTAGTTTTTAGTGTAAACCCACATTGAGCTATTGTAGGACCCTTAGAGCAACCGAACAATTCGTAGTACTTAAATGCGTATATATAGTATATACATATATAAAAAAAAGTATGTATATGTTGCGGGCTGGCAGTTGGGAGTCCTTTGTGAACCCAGTCGGAGCATGTGCTAGAACACACTGTCTATGTCTATTACAAAATTAAACTCAACTTTACTGGAAAACAGCAAAAACAAAACAAATTGTCTTTTACTTAAAAAACCAAGGCGGGCCAAGCGGGAACCGAACTGGTTCAAATATTAACTCTTTTGGAACATAAGCTGAAACGAACCTGAAAGCCAGTTACGAACTGAACTGGCAGAAATTTCCTTTGCGGCGTGAACTGAACCACTGACTTTTGTTTTGTTGGTTTGCAGCCCTGCTAAAAAGCACTAGAGCAATATTAATGAGGCGACTTTGTTAATGATAGCAGCTAATGATATTAGCTAATTGCTTAACGTTTAATTTATGCATTTGATTATGGTGCACATGCATATGTATATAAACATGTGCCAAAACCCGAATCGGATCGATTAATTTGCAGCACTTTGATCGACAGCATTTAATGATGTATTCCATGTTGGTTTATTGGCCATTATGACACCATTCTGGCCTGGTTGATGTCAAACAGCTAACAAAGTGGGCCACAGCCGAGCCGCAGACTCAGCCATTTTGTTTGCACTGCCTAATGAGAAAAGTTTGCGCAAAACATTGACAATGACTGCCATTGAGCAGCGGGAGAAGGGGGCTGGGGTGATATGCGGGCGGGGGAAGCAGAGCCCAAGTGTTAGCTGAGCAACCTGAGCCCCAAATGTGAATGTGGGCGTTATGTGAGCAGACAACTGAGCAGAGGAAACACGAAACCAATTTCGGGAGCTGCCGTTGTCGTTGCTGCTGCTGCTGCATAAGCACATACACACACAATAAAGAGGAAAAACAAATCCTTATCACACACGCACACACACACACACACAAACACACTCACACACACAGACACTGCTGAACATGCTCGTCCTATCGAGCCGTATTCAAACTTTTGTTTGGCCGCAACAAAGTCGCATGTGACACGCACATTGCAATTGTTATGTTGACCTCTGAACCGAATACATAGTCATAAGCAATAACGATCTACATGTGTGCATGAATGAATACATAAATGAAGCCAACGAGAGTGTAATTGACTTTAAGATATCCTGCATAAGGAAACAGAGCAGCCGAATGCTAAAGATTACAATTTGCATTGACTTTTATGTGGGTGGTAGATACATTTGAAAGTCGGCAATACTTTCACGCGTATTTCAAATTCCACTTGTGAAACAATTTCACATCTGTTTAACGTTTAAATGAATAGAGGACTACGTTTGAAATTCTGCTACAGATTTCCACTCGTGCAGCTAATTTCACATGTGAATCAATTCCACGGCAATAAATATGCTTTAGCTTATGAACTTCCGCCACACTTTCATTCATATTTCTAAGTCTAAGCAAAACTTTGCTGTGAAAATCATTTTGGGTTTAGCTCAGCTGAACATTGGCAGCCTTTACACGTTGGTCTGCAATTAATTCTAAAGTGGAATTAAGTACACGGATGTATACTAAATAGAAGCCAGAGTTGGCTTTGTCTAAGCTCTGGCATGCCCTTTAACAATTTGGCTGGCCTTGCTTATAAATCGTGGCAACCGCGAGCGCTTAACTAACCCATTTCTTTCTTTTTTTTTTCATTTTTTGTTAACGGCTATTGTCCGGGATTCTTTTTTAGCCATTTCGAGTCGGCCGCAGGGCGCGCAGTCTTCTAATTACTTTTGTTTTAGCCAGCAACCGCATGCCGAGTCCTGAGTCGTGCTGGTGCCAGGGAAACTCATTGAAAACTGATGCTGTGATGAATTGTGTGCCGCTTGAGTGGCATTCGGTGCGCCTTTGTGCTCGTATTTATTGAACCGCAGTCAAATCAAGTGCATGGCCATGCCAGCAGCTGCCATTACACTGACTAATTGAGCAGCAACAACAACTATCTAACAAAGGCCAGCAATCTGGCCGCAACAACAACCAGCTGCAAACTGTTTGAGCCAGAAATATGCTGCCAGCTTTAGCAAATTCTCGTCAGTTCAGCATTTGGCAGATATATTTGTGCTTAGATTGCGCATTAGACGCACGAGCGACTCTCAAACAGCATAATTGCAGCTGCTAGGATCATGTGGGTGAGGCGGCGCGGGGCGGGCGGAAGCAATGCTTCAGACAGCTTCAGATTCCCAGCCAGTGTTGCTAGCTGTCGCTTCAACAAAGTCGCTGAATCTAGTGTTAGAAATAGCTAAAAGTTGCTATATAAGCTCGCCGAGCAGCAATTGGAGATGGAAGAGGCCCGGCGCCCATCTCTAACTGAGATGCCTAAAAAAACAGCTAAATCGACCTCTGCAAATAGCCAAATGTAGCTATAATATAGCTCAATTGGCAACACAAATCGCAGCTCAAAGCACACATCACGCATACGCAGCGTGTGCTGCGAGACACACACGCAATTAAGGCGACCTGCTGCCAAAAGTTTGCAGTCTGTGGACTTTGGGTCCAACAATAAGTATGTATTAAGAAGTTTTGCAGCTTTGTCAAGCGAAAGTTGAGCCAAAAAAGGAGAAACTACTAGCTTAGATTACACAAGCCAACTGCGAATGAAGATTAAGTAAGCCACTTGGCCAGCCACCCCCTTTCCCACTTCCATTCGCATTCCCAATCCCAAACGGCATGCATAATTTTCGTTTCTCTGTGTACATTTTGCGGAAAATGCATTAAAAGCTTTTTTGGTCCCAGAACGTGAATACGCTTAGGGAAAACAAAACAAACAAAAAAGCTGCAGATAGCTGACATCAGTTTTATGGCCAAGTCAATTTGGCGTAGAAACAAAGACAAGGCAATTCGGTTGAAGAGGAGAATTACATTCAATATTATTTATCATTTTAATAAGTAGTTATTCTCGCGCACATCTCAGTTATGTGTTTTTGTTTAAGCTGCTTGCCAAGTGCAATGCCCGCCGGAATTGGCGTCACAGTGGCAATCAGCTAAAAGCAGCCAACCGAGCGCTGAATAATGCATTACGATTATGCCCAGCGTCTCAGCATATCCTGGTTGGTCCAAGCCACCCGCTGGGGCGATTGGCTGTCACCCACATTTGACTTGGACCGATGCACTGCAGGCAGGCAGATATCAAAAACCAATTTCCGCTCTGGACCGAAACGCGCTCCTCTAATCCACACAACGAATGCAATGCAAACAAGAAAGGAATTGCTCAATATCAACACGCCGAACATCGAATACCCTTGTAACTTGACTAAGATGTGCCTCAAAATACGGCTTCTCGGCAAGAGCATTATTATAATGTGAAGATATCTTGAAAAACTAAAATAGGTGTGTGATTCTTCTCATAGAGTTATATGATATACTGGACCGATGTGGACAAGATTTTCCCATATGCAATACACAACGTAGATGTCAACGTTTCCACACAAAGACCGCATAAGATTAACAGATGAACATATCTAGATGGACTCGACTGTTAATACTGAGCACAAATAGATAGACTTTATGGAAAAGGATATGTCTGCTTTTGCGCGTAGCAAATGCGATGACTTAGGTACAGTACCCGTTTTCCTAAGGGTATGTCAAATAAAGGACACAGCGTGTCCATGCAAAACATGCCAAGACGTTGCCAGGCAACAGCTTGATGGCCAATGGAGCTAGTCGTCCGGGCAACTGCTGTCAATCAAATAAATAGCAGCAGCAAATGAGGCAGCAGCAGTGGCAGCTATCAAAGCTAGAATTTTCCTTGTAGTTTTCGTTTAAAGTGAGCAGAAAATGTTTTGGGGTCTCAGCTCGGCGCTGGACTTGTACCAGGAGTACATCAAGGCCTTTAAGCTGCCCGATGACCCAGGCGCAGCTGAGGCCGAGGGCCAGCCCGCCACGCTCAATATGCTCATCTGTGGTGGGGCCGATCCGCGACATGTGATCCTGACGCTGGCCAAGCGTTATACGCACGCCGTGAAGCCCAAGCTGAATATCTATCTGCTGGACGCGTGTGTGGAGATTATAGCCAGGAATATGCTGCTGCTGGGCCTGGCACTGGAGCCGCCCGATTCGTTTAGTCTGGTGTGCAAGGCACATCTCTTTATGGACATCTATGGCAACTCGCTGATGCGTCCCAGCTCGCATCATTATGTGGCCGCCAAAGCGCGCACGCTGCTCAACATGATCTGCGATGAGGAGCAGCTGCAACGCCTGGCGCCCATGCTCAATATCGAAGCGCTCAAGTACAAGGAGCGCGACGGCCTGGAAGTGGCCTTCAGCTACTGGCAGCCGCAGGAGCAGGTCTACGATATACAAAGCTACTGGGAGCAGCGAGTGCGCGCTCTGCTCGGCACTCGATACGATCACAGGCAGGGCGCCTTTGACTGGGATCTGAGCATGACGCTGAAGGATCGCGAGGCCCAGCAGATTTGCTCCCAGGAGTATCGCTACTGGCGGGAATCCGGCGTCGCCTTTGTCTTTCCCGAATACGAGCACTGCAAGCCGAACAAGACCTTTGCCGCCGGCCTCGTCCGCAATGGACGCACCTATCTGCATCGCGGCTACGTGGGCGACATACAAACGGGTCCCTTTTGTGGCTTTGGACTGCGCAGCTCCGAGGAGCGACTGCATCACTCGGTGCACGGCGAGAATGACTTTCGTGCCACAGACGTGACCGAGCGCAATCTCCTCGAGCTCTTCCATGAGCTGCAAACGCAGACTGTCTACGAGCACGACAAGACCATCTCCCGGCGCTATGGCGCCACGCAGCTACTGATGACCCCGCTGCTCACCTACAACGAATGCGACACCAACGAGACGCAGCTGAGCTATGACAAGCCCTGGATTGCAGTGCCCGATGTCCAGGTGCACTTCATCTCGCCCATGGAAATGATGGAGCTCCAAAAGGGTGCTCCACGCTGGCACGATTTTTTCGACGTGGCCTTTGTAGCCTACAACTACTACAGCTTCCTGAGCAAGGAGTTCTTTGGCGCACTGCGGGCTCAGTCGCTGTTTGTACTGGAGACGAAGCTGCTGACCGTGGAACGGCGGGAGCACATTCAAAAGTACGAGGCCACTGCTAAGGAATTGCTAAAGGAGGCGGGCCTGCGACCCTGCATCAACTATCAGGCGATCAATGCCAAGAATATGCAGCTGAAATATAAGAAGACACCACACGGAGCCGGAGATAATGTGGATGAATTTCCAGAGGAGCCGTTGGAAGTGAAGCCAAGTGAGTTGGCTGAGATGGGAGATAATGTGAATGAAAAACGAGAAATACAAATAGAAGAGATTCAAGATGAGCAGCAAGTGAAATCAAGCTCAAATGAACGGACGGCACAACTGAAAGAGATTCATGACGGGCAGCAATTGGAGGTTTTTGAAGAAATCACAATGGATAAAAATAGAGAGCAGGTAGATCAGGAGGAGGACGAACAGGGCCAACAAGAGGAAGAGTATAGGCTGAATAAAGAAATTACAAATGAAATATATGACGATCCTGCAAACGATCCTGAAGAGGAACTGGAAGTACTCTCCGATGAAAGTGAATACCATGATGCTCAGTCAGGATGGTTAACCCGCGATGGTTAACTTTTGGCATGTGTCGGGTTTAACAATATCCTAAGTTTATTAAATAAAAATGAAGTTCAAATATTTACTTGTTTCGACTCGTTTTCTTTTTGCCTGTTGCCCAGCTGTCTAATTTAAAGTCCAGCCCTTCTTTGTGCTGGCGCACCTTTTGGGGCGACGCAAACGTCGTGGACTCGGCTCGATTGTTTTCGTACTTGAGCAGATGATCGATGCGCACGTTGAGCTTGCTGGCGCGCCTATTGAGAGCTTGGCGAGACTGCGCTTGTTCCGTGCCCAGGTTGATGATCTTGCGACGTGGCACATGCTGCAGCGCCGCATTCCAGTCGCCGGTTTTCTTTAGGTCCAGCATGATGGTAATCATCTGGTTAAGAGTCAGGGACTTGCCGGAGCCCGAACCCCATTGGAGGTAGTGATCTAAGGGCAGGCGTGCCATGCGCAGACCCAAGCGCTTGGCCTTGGCCAATGACAGAGGCTCATTGTTCACGGTGTCCACCATGGCGCCCACTACATAAATATCATCCGGATTGTATGTGACCAGATCCTCACGACAGTGCGGCGTCAGGTAGACCAATTGCTGCTTGGGAAACAGCTTCGTGAAGCACTCGCTGTGCACATTCATGGGAAATTCGGGATTGTGCATTGTTGGTATATAACGCTCAAGACTCTGCATGCAGCGCCCCTTAAAATTGGCATTACAATAGTGCAGATCGAAGGGCTCGTTATGGGCACGATTCTCGGCAAAGCACAGCATCAACTGCTTGGCAGCATACGAGGCTTCCCGATCGGTCATGTGCGCATCGTAGGAGCAGTCGAGCACAATTTTGGGCGCAAATTGCATGGCCCGTGTCAGGCGATTGTTCTGCCAATGGTTGATGGTCGAGTCGTAGATGCGCAGGAACATGGATGTGTGTGCTAGTCCATAGATGATGTGTGTGTTCTCCTCACGCTCCTTGCGCATCTCGGCTATGCGACGTTCTGTGCCCTCGGCGCGCAGTGCTTTTTTTCGCTGCTCCGACTCTTTTTTCATTTCGATTTGCCAAAGAAATGCATAATATTTGATTCGTGCCGATTTGGATGGAAGTGTCAGCACGTGCGCCCAATGGTGCTCCTTGAAGAAGTCCAAGGCTGGCACACGGCGTCCCTCCTGATGCGCTATATCCGCTTCCAGCTGCAACACCTTCAGCCTCTTATCGCGTTCTTCTTTTGATTCAGTAACTTCACTATCTGGCAGTGGGATGGACGTGGTTTGTGCAAAGGGATTCACATGTTTCCTAATTGCCGGCTCTGCATCCCCCAGGGCGGCACTTTCATGTGTCTGAGTTTTAAATGGAGTACATAGACAGCGTGTTGTTCCAGCTCGCGAGACTCCATTTAACAGGAATTTGCCTGCTCGCCAATTCACTAGGTTTTTCAGCATGTTTCTATTAATAATTTACAAAATATACAGAGCTGAAGGGAAAACTGAAGCACGCGTAACTTAAATAATAGCAACAGCTGATGACCGCACTTCTGCAATTCACCGCGAGCGCGATTAATTGTTATCGATATTTGCTATCGCTTGCGTTGCATGGTGAATATCAGATTGGGAAGAAGCTTCATTCGCCGACAATTTTTGCGCTTGTTTCTGTTGGAAAACGTGTGTAAAAGTTGTAAAGCGTATTTTAATCGGCCGAAAACGTTTAAATACTTGTCGCGATGGCTTTGGTTTGTGCACGTAAGTTGCTCCCAGTTCGAGTGTACATTCTTTGTTTTTACAATTAATTAACACTTTTTCAGTTACAAACGAGGTACCCGAGTCGCCCGTGGTCTCGCCGTACTCGGGCGCCGTTTTCGAAAGACGCGTCATTGAGAAGTATATTCTGGAGAACGGCTGCGATCCGATCTGTGGCAAGGAGCTGAAGCAAGAGGAACTCATCGAAATCAAAACGCCAGCCGTTGTGAAGCCAAAGCCACCCAGCGCTACCAGCATACCGGCGACACTGAAAACCATGCAGGACGAGTGGGATGCGCTGATGATACACTCGTTTACCCAGCGCCAGCAGCTGCAGACAACTCGCCAGGAGCTGTCCCATGCGCTCTATCAACATGATGCCGCCTGCCGTGTGATTGCGCGTCTGAAGAAAGAGCTGACGGCGGCGCGCGAGGCGCTGGCCACGCTGAAGCCTCAAGCGGGCATAGTGAATGCACCATCGATGATTTCAGAGCCGGCACTGGCCGCGGAAGCTGGTGCTGGTGGTGCTCACCAAATGGAGCAGGCCGGCATGAGCGCCGAAGTCATACAGAAGCTGCAGGACAAAGCCACAGTCCTGACGCAAGAGCGTAAAAAGCGAGGACGCACGGTGCCCGAGGAACTGGTCACACCAGATCAAGTGAAGAACTTCCTTACGGTGGCTTCGCGTCCAGGCCTGCACTCGGCGTCTGTGCCTGGTATTCTGGCCCTGGACATAAACAGCGCCGATCACAGCAAGATTTTGACTGGTGGCAATGATAAAAATGCTACGGTATTCAACAAGGACACGGAACAAGTTGTGGCTATACTGAAGGGCCATACCAAGAAAATCACCAAGGTCATATACCATCCCAACGAGGACACTGTCATCACCGGCTCACCAGACATGAACATACGTATTTGGCATGTGCCCACATCGCAAACGCAGCTCTTGCTGCGCTGTCATGAGGGACCCGTCACAGGACTCTCGCTGCATCCTACGGGCGACTACTTGTTGTCCACATCTTCGGACAAGCACTGGGCCTTCTCGGACATACGCACTGGACGCCTGCTGACGAAGGTCATCGATACGGCCGACGTGGGCCTGACAACCGCTCAATTCCATCCGGATGGTTTGATTTTTGGCACTGGCACCGTTGATTCTCAAGTTAAGATTTGGGATCTGAAGGAGCAGAGCAATGTGGCCAATTTTCCGGGGCATACCGGCCCCATCTCGGCTATATCGTTCTCCGAAAACGGTTACTATCTGGCCACTGCAGCCGACGATGCGTGCGTAAAGCTGTGGGATTTGCGCAAACTGAAGAATTTCAAGACCATACAACTGGACGATGGCTATGAGGTGAAGGATTTGTGCTTCGATCAGAGCGGCACATATCTGGCCATTGCCGGCACAGATGTCAGGTGAGCCTTACTTTATTAATATATACCTGTTATACGTCTGAACGAAATATGTAATGCAGTCCAGGTTTAAACCTTATGCTTGTTGCGCTCTGCCTGCTGCAGGCGATGGTGCTTCTTGAAGTGCTCCAGCCAGTTGTGCAGCCTATTCTGTTTGACCAGCGCACGGCGCGACATCTCCGTTTGCTTAGCCATGCGCCGTCGCACACGCTGCTCAAGTCGGCGCAGATCGGCCGGCGGTATGGCATCCAGTTTACGCAGCAGTTCCTATATAAAAAGTTAACGTACTTAGCGCTGTATGGCTTCAAAATGGAAGGAGCTGTCACTTACCAATGCAAATGTCTGTATTTTCTCCACTTTAGCCAGCGTTGTGTCTTGTTCGTCCTTGTAGATGGCGCTCGTTGTGTGCGCCGCTGGCGTGCGCATGTCCTCCAGCGTGCGCCACTGTTTGGATGACTTTTGTGGCGGCGTCTTAAGTGCTTCCTTCTTTGGCAGCTGCGCCGGTTGCACCTTGTTCTGCAGTTGTTTCAGGATCACGGGCACAATGCTATTCAATTTGAAGCTCAGTTTGCTGCAGAAAGAACAAATTAGTTTGCTATAAGCATGTGTTGCATTTGCTCTAAGCTCAGACTTACTCCTTGCAGTACGACTGCTCGTAGTCGTCGAAGAGCTCGTGGGCGCGTTGCTGCAGTGCAGCCACGCGGCGTTGCAGAAATTCTGGATCCTTGAGAAATACCACGGCACTAGCATTTATCTTTTGTGTCTTCTCCTGCAATCAAGTGATAAGAAAGCTGTGCTGCACACTTAAACGTAGAAGGAAACCCCAAGAACTCACCGCCTTGTCGTGGAGTATGCACACAATATGATTGAGAAGCGCCAGCTGTGTGAAGCGTTTGTTGTAGTTGGACACTTTCAGGCGATTCCGCTCGTAGCCTTTGATCCAAATATCAGCATTTAAATGATTACGCTTCTCCAAATAGGGCCGAACCACATGCTCCATATACTCCTTAACCTGCTGCACCTGCTCCAGGCCAGCCGGATGACGTTCGCTAATCTCCATGTTGATTATGTGCTCGGGCATGGTCAGCTTGTTGTCCAACTGCTCTAACTGCTGCTCCAACGTGTCGTCAAAGTAGCTTATCAGCTTGAGCAAGTACTGAAAGCGCCCGTAGATCTCCTGCACCTCCATAAGCACACGCTGATGCTGCAGCTTCACCTGATTGAGCTCCTCAGCCACTTTATTCTCTTTCAGCTTCTTTAGTTTCTCTTGTGCCTCTAGCATTTTCTTAAATTCGTTGGCCTTCATTTGCTTCAACGCAGCATCGGCAAGCTTGTGGAACTCCTCCGCCTCCTGGTACAGCCTGTTGTGGTGCTCTACTTCACGTTTTCTATCCAAAAACATTTCCTGCGTGGAGTAGCACATGAACTTGTTGCGCGTAATCTCACGCAGCAGTAATATATCACTGTAAAAGGGAGAATATTAACCTATGCGAAAGTTTATATATATATGTGGATAACACACGTTTTCATGCGAAACTTCTTGGCCAGACGCTGCAGACCTGCATCCTTGATATAATCTGGATCTATGGCAGTTACCACGCAAGGCGCACGCGGATTCGCTACTTCCCCGCGCTGTAATAGAAAAAGAATCAGTCGAATTATATGAAACATGCTTCAATAGTATTTTTTACCGCATTAAAATCATCAATGCAGAGGTTGATGGGTTTTGGTGCGTCCGGTTCCAAAAAGTCCTGCGGTCGTATATAATCTGTGGGAAAGGACTATTAGTTACATGTCTACTAATTAATGATTGTTTTTTTTATCTTACCCTCATATTTGCGGTAAATTTTTCTTTTAAATCTTTTCATTATTAACACAAAGACACTGAGGAAATTCTTTTGAGCGGTTGTTTACCTTGTTGCTAGGCACAGCAAAAGCTTATTGATTGCATTTTTCTCTATACATTTTTCAGGGTTTACTTGTGTAAGCAGTGGCAGGATCTGAAGATATTCAACGACCACACGGCACTGGCCACCGGCGTGCGGTTTGGCAAGCATGCGCAGTATATTGCCTCCACCAGCATGGATCGCACCTTGAAGCTGTATGCCATCGAATAAAAGCGGCTTGTTTAATTTAGGCAAACGGCGATCCATAGTTAGCAATAAGTTCAACATTTTATAAATATATGTATACAATATTTAACTGCTCTTGTGCGTAAACCAATTTCTGCGTAAATAAACCAGACTCTTCTTTATTTCCGATCCCAAAGTCATCAGCGTACTTTATATGTTTATCAACTACAGAACACTTAAAACTAATCGAAATCGAGGCTATGATTGCTCTTTCCCTCGTTAGGATGCAGAGATTTGCTTGAGCGGCCTCTCCAAATACGCAGCCAACGACATGGTCTTCTGTTTTAGCATGCCCAAGCCGACATGCTCCTTGGCATAGAGACACAACAGCACACTGGCCACCTGCAGGAGTTAATCAATACATACAAAAAAAATCTCCCAGCCAAAGGGAGACAACCACCTACCTGTGTGATGGCCACATGCCCGCACTCGCAGTCAATCAGCACAAAGGTCAGACGGTCTTCGCGAAACGCATTGCGGCCATGTTTCTCGTAGGCTGCCCAAATATTGCTTGCAATGGCTGCCGTTATGCGTGCATCCTTATCTCCATAGCCGGAGTAGGCCAGCAGAGCGCCCTCCTGGCTAAGCAGACTGCAAGTGGCAAAAAGTTATTTAACTGCTGTACTGTGAACTGGTGTAAACTTACAGGGTATTCTCGACTCCGCCCGTGTTTGCCTGGCTTAAAACTTGGGTAAGCGCTTTGGGTTTTAGCATTTTGTGTACTTAAATCTTTATTAAACTAACAAACAATGTACGCCCAACAGATTTGACAGTCACCGTAAAAGCTGACACAACATATGTGCAGTTAACAGAGCTGTTACTCAGCTAACAGAATGGCGCGTCGTTTAACAGTAGGCAAACTTTAAAAATCCTTTTTCAAAACCTAACTTAAAAACAAAATCATGGTTTGATTAGTATTAAGCAAATAATAAATGTCCTATGCGAGAAAGCTGATCACAATGTGTATACCTGCATAAAAGTGGATAATACTACTCAAATGCATTTAAGACTCTGCATTATGACGTAACAGACTTAGATAACCAGGTCATGGCCCTTTTACGCAGTTCAAAGTGTGCACTCATTACCAAGAACAGCAGCAACAGTTTTGGCTATCCACCACCACCACCGAGAAAAGTCTAAAAATGCCAATGCTTACCTGATTTCCCATTTGCGTAGTTTCTTTCTGGGGTGCATTTGCAATGCGCATGACGCAGCTCTAAAACCCCGGACTCGATGCAGTGCCAGATTTATGAATTGACGTCGCAATGAACTGGGTCAGCCGCGACGTAATGGGCGCCAGGGAGGGGGAGATGCGTAACAGTGTTGCGATTTGAGACGCAATAGACAATATCCAAGAAAATATTGTTACATTAAAAACGTTTATTAACTTAGAATGAACCAAATTTGTAGCCTGGGCTATTATGTATATTATAATATCGAGCAAACTTTGTGTTAATGTTGGGCTGGAGCGGCTTAGTGCCGTCCAAGATGCCGCAATAAAGACGCAAAACTTAGTTTAATAATTAAATATTACTATATCTATATATTATGTACACTTTGACAAAAAAATACATTGGAAGTATGTATGTTTATCTCTATATTGGGCAGTTGGCTAGAACACCTGCGAAACAAAAGGTTCTCGCTAACTACCTGCCTCTGGCACATACTTCCTCTATATGACATTGTTTGGTGTAGCCTTCGGGAGTTTGTCGGGGCGGTGCTTGAAATTCTGCAAGTGCAGCAGGGGGTGTGAGTGCGTGGGTGTGAGGGGGGAAGATAGCAATACTTGGAAGGATATACTGCGTATTATAGTATACGCATGGCTATAGCTATGGGTGTTACTTGAGTGTAGGTCTGTGGACTTGTGGGTTGTGCGCTGACTGTTCTTTTGTTTTTGTTATTGTTTAGAGTTTCCATAATAATTGCCTCCTGTCTTTCTGTCGTTCTGTCTCGCTCCGCTATCTAAACTAAATTACGTCTTATTTACATGCTAAACATGTTCGCCTTTCAATTCGAGTCTACGAAATATTAAAATACACATATGTATAAATATAAATGTCCTTCGTAATCGATCACAGCGCGCGCTCAAAAAACTAAATAATGTCCCGGATTTGTTGCTTTTCTTTTGTTTTTCAATTGAAACGAAAACGAACTTAGCTCCAACACAGGGGCAATCACTCACGCCACAATCTCAATTCACAACTTTATTTTTGGGCAGGGATTGGGATGTAAAGCTGATGAAGCTAGCCAATTATTGCATTTGGGATCGGGCACGTTTCGCAATTGAGTACAATGATGTCACTATTGATGCGCTCGGCTCCCCATTCTCGATGTCCGTCCTCTGCGGGGGCAGACGATCGGTAAAGCTCTTGGGTATACCGACACTGAGCAGAGTCTGGCGATCGTACAGATCGAGATTATCATTGTAATAGGTGATTGCATCCCAGCATATTTCGCTTAGCTTTGGTATGGTCATCCACATCTTGTAGAGATCATTGCGGCGCTTTAATGTCTCCTTATCGTTGTACTCAATGCCGCCAAAGATATACATACACCCATTGTCCGAATGTGCCGCCGAGTGGAAGTACAAGGGACGTGGCAAACTGGCCGTCTGTATAATTGACCACTGTTTCGTGCGCAAGTTCAGCTTCCAGATGTCTGAGAAGTACGTGGAGAAATCACCCTAGGGGGAGAGATATGCCAGTATTATATGTTGCTTGAAGGGAGGTGCCATAAATTGCTTTCGCGGCTCACCTGCAGTCCACCCGTGATAAAAGCTTCGATGTCGCCGTTGGAGGACTGATGCTGCACACAGGAGAAGCATTTGCGCGGTCTCGGATAGCCCTTGTCGTTCTGGCTCCAGGCCCCGCTCTTACGATCCGGCAGCGTATCGAAATAATCCCAGCTATTTGCATCCAAATTGTAGGCTGGTATGCGCTGCAGATCGTACACCGAGTTTGAGGTGCCGCCGCCGAGCACAAAGATGTGTTTGCCATCGTAGACGACCTCGTGCCGATAGCGTCCCTCCGGATCGTCACGCATCTCTGGTCGACATATGTATACGTTCTCCCAGACCTTGGTGCGCAAGTCCAAGCGGTACACATCGCACGAGTAATCGAATCCCGTCGTGCCGCCAATAGTATACAAATAATGCTTGTGTATGACAATGCCCGGTCCGTACTGAGCCGTCGGCAAATCCCCACTAACCTTTAAGCGCTCCACGCCGGCATTGCCGTCGCTTGTGCGGTACACGTAGCAATCATTCGAGCACGACTCTCCAAAGGGATAGCCAGTGCCGCCATGCGACTGCAAGCAGAAGAGAAATTATTCCAGTTACTCCAAATTGATGAGCGGATGCGCATCTGCTGCTGCATTCAATTAGGAGATGCGCATTCAACAAAGAAGCCAACGATGCCCCCTCCTTATCAACAGCTCAGCGAAGAGTCTGCGATAAGGGGCAACATGTGTATGCAGTGTGTACTACATGAATGTATCTTTATGCTCTCGCGTGCCCGAGTATGTGCGTGTGTGTGTGTGTGTGTGTGTGTGAGTCTGTGTATCGGGGCGTACTTAGGCTACTGAGATATCGATAGAGAGCGGGTCTGCCTCATGTTTTATGATTAACTTTCTAATTAAAACAATTTGTGCTGTGCAACCAGCATAAGTTGAAAAGTCTTCAGCAAGGGCTACCACTCGATTTCATGATGTTCTGAACAAAAGGAATTCAATTAATCTAGAAATCAACATTATAATGTCAATAAATAAGCTCAATATTCATTATTCTATTTGGAAGACCACTTTTTATCAGGGAATAACAAAATAAGTGATTCCAAAACTGTGATTTTGAGACAAATGATACTCAAACTGTAACTTTAACGTTTCGTTAACTTGGAGAGGTATTCATCTATGTAGATTTTTGCGCTCTAGATTTTCCATTTTCCTTTTGGGCAGCAAGTAAAATATGTAGTACATGCTGAGACCTTCTCTTTTTTATTGGCTGCTTAAAAGTCGCCACAGTTTCCGAGCTGCAAATATTCAATTTGGGCCAGCCCAGGTGAATGTTGTGGGGATGCCAGCCAAATTATACGGCCAATCTAGTAAAAGCCACCGAAGACAATCAGACGCCATAGCCACAAAAACGTCAAAGAAAAAGCGCGCGCAAGCCTACAACTTCATAGAGTGGGGACAATGTTTTGGGCTTTTCAAGAAAAGGGGGGAAGTTGTGGTGGTGGTGGTGGTGTTGTTATGTGGAAAACCTGGCTAACAAGTTGTTGCATGCGGCGGCAGCAGCATAAACAACAACTGCGTAGTTTCCAAGAGGGATGAGCTGCTGTCGCTGGGCATGCGCACAAAAGAGATAGCAGCATAAGCTGCGGACAGCGCGCAGCTGTTTGGCTTTTATGCTTTTGTTGTTTTTTTTTTCATTTACAAACAAACAAACAAAACAAAACACACAACCCCACTTCTTTTTCCCTCTAGCCCAGGGTGACGCTGACATCGACGGCGACGCTGACGTCGACGCTGACGTTGACGTTAGCGTTGATCAGCGCCCAGCGATGCGACGAATGCAAATTATGTCGCACGATAACGATTACGATTACAATTATGTTTCGCCGTTTGCTTTGTGCTATGGCAAACAAGTTTAGAGTGGGCGGCAGGGCAGAGCGGCGATGTGTGGGGGCTTATGCCAGCTTTAACAACAGTTGTGTTGTTATTTTTAAACATGCACATACGCACACACACACACACACACACACAATCATTTTTCTACCCCCTCTACACGGGAAAACTGTCATTTGCAGCTATGCACATGCCCACCCAGAATAAGTTATTTGCGAATGTAGGTAAAATGGAGTGCAGGGCATATGCTAGTCGGGCAGCCGCAACCTGAGGATTCTTCTTCTTGACAAATACATATTCAATACTCACAATCAGCACATCATTGTGAATGGCAAGCGCATTGGAGGCCAGCTCTGTGGGCATATTGCTGGCATTGTCCGCATTAAGCTCCAGCGACCAATGATTTGTAGCGAAATTGTAGCTCCAGAGCTCCTGGAAGAGCAGACACCTGCCGCGTCTGGCGGCAGTCAGCGCACTGCGCGGATTATAGCCACCAAGGGAATAGAGATGGGATTTGGATGCAATAATGCGATGGCCACTGCGTCCGAGTGGGAAGCCACCAATGCAATGCTTGTCCTTGAACTGACACTTGATCAGGCGTGCTGGCTGGAAGCTGTACATGGGTCGGGCTGTTTGCGGTATGAGTGGCTCTATGGGTCCCAGGCCCACATTCGATATGGTTGTGGACATTTCGCTTTCATCGTTAGATGTTGTCCAATCGTTATCCGAATACATTTCCTCCAGTTCGGGATCGGATTCATCTTCATCACTTAAATCGTTGTCATCGTCATCGACGTCACCGTCGTCTTCATCGATATCGATTTCATCGTCAGCATCTTCATTCTCCACATCGCTGGCATCCATTGGCTCGTCCGCAATAACTGCATTGACAACTGCCTCCGGGGCCTCCGGAGCCTCTAGAGCCGCTGCCGCCTCATCCTGCACTTCTTGTTCCATTACGTTGTTATTGTTGTTGTTGTTATTATTATGTTGGAGCTGCTCCTGGTGATTGATCGCTCTGCGATACCAATTATCGAGTAGCTTGGCGACAAATACAACGAATGTCCAAGTGTGACGCAGTTTGTGTAAAATGATGCACTTGAGTTTGTAAAGATTGAATATGTGCATAACAATTCGTAGTACAACCTTCAATTCAATAACGAACAATTTTTTGATAATATTTATACTGTGACACTCGATTTAGCCGCAGCTCTATGTAAATAACAAAATTTTGACTGAAAAATTTTGTTCCTTATTGGGGGAGCCTAAAAACAGAAATCGACCACGACGACCTGCACAGCTGGCTGGGGGCTCTCTCTTTTACTCTGCTGTTGCTATTGTTGTTGCTGTCATGTTGACGTTTTGCTCTCACTCGCGCACACACATGTTACGTTATGTATATGTAGGTATGTTTGTATGTACTATGGGATTGTGAATGTTGGAAAATTTACGCACCAAACACAGAAACAACAATTTAAGCTAAATATTTGTAATAGTCTTATACAAATCTGGTTGATAACGTTTATAGTTTAGCTTATTTTTCTTTTTGTTTTTAATATCTTTATTGCACATATGATTCCACTTGAACACCGCACACACACATCATTACAGCTGCAGTTCAAATAACACAATAAAATGCAAATTATCACAAAAAGAGATTGCGTTCTAAATTTGCCCACAAAAATACTAATATTTGACAGAAATACCAAAAGCTGCCAACTTGATGTTGAATCCTAAATGCCCTGTTAACACTATGTTATGTGCTGCATGATCTGGTAGCACACTGTTAGGAAGAGCACTAAATAAATAAAATATTGAATTTAGCTACGCTCGGTCTACTTATATTACTAGTTACTTCTAAGTACCTTCAAAATAACTAAACAGTGAAATGAAGAGATACATTTCAGATATTATATATTTTAATTTATTATGTTTTTATTCTTCTAAGTTGTTTGTTTAAAGCCAATTAAAACGCGTGCCAAATGTAAATATCGATAATAATTGCACTCGTAAAATCACTTCAATTAAAAAACAATCAACCTTTTGGATTTAAGATTTATCACAGCCCGCGGTTTTTAAAACGATTTAAAAAATAGTTTGGGAAGCTAATTGGACTAATCGTTTTATTTGTGAGCAAAACAAAAACAACGATAACGATTGCAACATCTTTTAACAGTTGCAGATTGCAGAGTCAAAATTCTGTTATTTAACAGAACATCTGAAATTGAAGTAGGGTTGTTTGATACAACTCGTGTTGGTTCTTCACTCACTTAGTTACGTAGTGTCATGTATAAAGTGTGCGCTGTGCAAGTGGGTCTCGTCAGTTTTGCTTTTAATTCAAAACGTGCAAGATGATGTTCTATTATAAAACTAATAAACTTTGATATTTATAAACTCGGATGTGGTATATAACAATCCCTCTGCTGTTGACCACGACGCCGTTGGGTGTATTATCCAAGTCAAATCTCTTAGCATTAACCGTTGAAAAATTGGCGATAAACGTTCTCTAATGTGTTGCTGCGCGCGTTTCAGAACCCATTATGAACGTCCATCAAACTAAATAGCGCACAATATTTCAAGGAGCTATAATTGTCATCGAGAAACAGCGGTAATAGAACTATACCCAAAAGTAGCTGGCAAAGAGGTAGCTGGTAAAAAGATCGCAACTGCTTCACATATATTTTGAAAATGTGTACGTATTATCATTTGCGACGATTTTGCAGTCAACGAGAGGCCTTAAGTCGAGCAATTATAACCTAAAAGCCGCACGTGCACTACGTCGTCATATTGGAGAGAGCGAAGAGTGAAAAGTACAGTGTGCAAGGCGCAAGGATTCATATTCAAGACTTCGGGAACAGCTGTTGCTGTCGCTGTCGCTGTTGCTGTTGCGCTTAAACCATGGCAACAACAGCCGACCAACTAATGGCACCTGCCCTGGTCTCGGCCAGCAACGGGCAACAGTCGGTGCTGATTGTCGGGACGAAACTGCAGCCGAGCACGCACTCAAATACAGATTCAAATCAAAATTCAACCAAAAAAAAGAAAACTGCTGCAGTACAGCTACAGCAACAGCATCAGCATCAAGTGGATTGCAAAAGGTCTGCCTTGGCCAAACCAGATGCCATGAATGCCAGCCTGAAGCTAAAGAAAAGCTCCGAGCCCATCAAGGAAGTTCGGGTCTATAAAATAGTACTCACCGGCGGTAAGTTGGACAGAATGTTGTTAATTCCCAAAACCTTTTTCTTTCCTGTCTTCTGTATCTATTTGTTTACGATGTGTGTATGCTCGCAAAGCATGTCAAGGTCGCCAGGACCCTGAAAAAGGCGCCCGTTTCCTCCTCCGCCCACGCGTTGGAATAGTTTCGTTTCGCCTGCGCAGCATAATTTCAATTAGCGGTTTTTTCTTTTTGATATGTTAATCAAATGCTTTTCTGTCAAATCGTCCGGTTAATAAACTAGTTCTAGCTTCTGTTCGCCTTACCGGTATTTTCAGAATTTACATATTTACGTCACAAAAGCGCGCCAAATGAAAGAAAAACGAAAATTCCAGTCCAAATGCTTAATCTTGCCTCCAGCAGAAGTTATTAAAACAAGCGCGTGGCCGATAATCAATTAATTTGGCTCGAATTATAGTTCTGATTACACATACTAACATACATATGGATGTTACTTATTTTTATAGACATATAAATTTGGCCTCGCTCTCTTATCATTCTCTATTTCCTTTTTTTCTAATCACACGACGAACGACCTGATAAGAACAACTAGCTCATTGATACAGATAAAAATGGCGCCGAAGCTGATTTCTACTATTTACGAAAAATACAAATATTATCAATCTAGGCGATAGAAGATACATTGTCCGCAAGATAAATGCAGCGCAAAGCAACATTTTCATAAGCTTAACTCTGTTAATGTTAATGTTGTTGTTGTTGTTAATGTTAATGTTAACAGTTCTGAAACATGGCTCAGCACTGCCAAACCCTGCTTGAGTCTTTCGAACATGGATAGATAATTTTAGAAGATATGTTGAATGCACTTGAAGCATGTCAAGTTGTTCAACTGGCAAGCAATCGATAGCGACACATAAACTCTGTTAATTCAAATCAATTTAGAGCATTTCATTTCCTCAACGCTGCACAAACGTCAAACGTCAACGGCAGCAATTGTCTGAGTGCCTGGGACAGTCAGGGCCATGCCCCTAATAACACTTAACTCAAATACCCAAAACGCATTGAAATAATTTGATTTTTTTGCACTTTGCAGGTCCCTGCGGCGGCAAAACAACTGGCCAGAGTCGCCTGTGCACCTTCTTTGAGAATCTGGGCTGGAAGGTGAGTGTCAGCTATAGCATTAAGTTTTTTACTTTTTTGGGTGCCATTTGGGGTCAACTTTTAAATGGGCGTGGTTGTAAGGCTCTAAGGTTTCGACATTCAACAGCTGACACACACATGTATGTTGTTGGCTGTTTGTTGTTATCCTGGACGGCCTGTGGCAGTTGTAAGTACTGTCCGATGGTATATATACCTTGTATATATATCTGTATATATACATAGATCCATGTGTTTTGTTGTCATGCTGTTTTTGCTGCTACGTGGCACGCACTTCTACTCAATCAATAATGCTGTAGCCATCGCAAAAAACAAACAAAAATATAATAAAAAAAAAACAACAACAAAATTATCCCAAAAAAAACAAATCGCAACTCGAAACAAAGCAATGAGCATGTTAAATATTTTCAGGTATTCCGCGTGCCTGAAACGGCCACTGTACTACTCAGGTAAATGCCTTAAAACACATCAATCAACACAAACGAAACAAAAAAAAAAAAAAGAAAGAAAATTAGAAAGAAAAAAAAGCAAAGATAAGTCAAGTAAAAGAACACAGCCAGGCAAAGTGGGTGCTAGCCAGATAAGCGTTCAGCACGCAATATCTTAAAGCTGGTTGGACATATATTTATGCCCGTGGCTGTGGCCTGTCTGGGCTATGCACTTAGCTTTGGCTAGCTACGTTTGCTGCAAACAATGTTTTGTGCCTATTTGTTTGTGCGGCATTCAAGAAAACGATTTGAGTTTGATTGCGTTCTTTAACAACAATTTGCCTTGCAATAATATACTCTATAATATATCTGTGCATATCTGTGCAGTTCACATTTTCTCTCTCACATAATACGTCAATACAAAATACAATAAATAAAAACTTTTTTAAATCTTATCTTTTAAATAAATCCAAGCAAATAACTTAAATGTAGCTTGTGCGTAGTGCCTCCTGAAAGGCATTTAAAGAGCGTTTGTTTTAATTCTCATTTCTATATATCTTCTATCTCTCCCTCTCATAAAACAACTCTAGCGGCGGCGTCAAGTTCTCTGATCTGACCGAGGATGAGGGTAAGTTCTGAACTGCTTAAATAGATGTAGAAGAAACGAGGAAGAGAGAAAGAGAGAGAGAGAGAGTGGGAGAAGAAAAGAAAACTTACTTTTGCAAGCATTTTCCCCAAAAGGAAAAAAAACTCCCCCACCCAGCATAATAGACTATCCTTCTTTGTATTTAGTTGTAGTTTTAGTTAGTTAGCAAAGCGCTTTAGGGACTTTTGCTATTTCATAATGAATCCCCATGATTGCCAATGTCTAGTATTTTCTAGGGGTATTTCAATCTTCAATCTGCGCACTGTCAAGTTCGTCGTGGCATTTTCTCGTACGAAAATAAAACAAAATATTTACTTGCGAGAGCATTTACATACTCTACATCCCGTATACATATATAAGCTCTATATATATATATATAGATATCTGTGATTATGTGTACAGCCTCCGCCCGCCCACAAAGAGGCAAACTGTTGTCTGCGTATTTTGAATAGCTACAGCGACTATCTCGGCTGCCAGATAGTATATAGTCTATGGATGTTCGCATACTGTACTTCTGCCTTGTCTCTATGTATATGAACGCTTTAGTGGGCGTGTCTCGCCTCCCTTTATTTGAATGTCAGGTCTTCAGTGAAGGTTCATTTATGTAATTCGCTGGCGCGTTTTTCAACACAAACAATATATATATGTTAGACCTATGTAAAACCTTTAAAATGCCATAATCCTTGCTGACGCTGACTCAAGAATTGCGTGACTCGACTCAATTGCCATTTAACAATTTCCAAAACTAATTTGTCAATTGTGTACTTAGGCCCGTAATGCGCCTCTTTTTATAGCAAGGGGCCACAGAAACAAACAATAAAAAAAGCACCTTTCCATCCGTCTTATATGGTACTTATAAATAAAAAATATAAGCCAACAAAATTCTGCAGTCGGTCGGTCGGTCGGTCACGAGTCTCAATTGATATGGCATACGTAAAGTGGTCTTCACTTGTGTCTAGATTGTATTCAGCTTTCTGAGATTATTGTTATTATTGATATTGCGACGTTGATTAACCAAACTTAACCAAATCGAAACCAAACCGAAAACCCGCCCACACACAGACCCGCCCACGCCAAGCACCTTCGTTTACAAAGATCTGCCATTTGCCGCACCGGAGCACAGTATCATCGATCTGACCGCATCCTGTCCACGTTGCCTGGCCCAGGCTGCATCCAAGCCGAATGGCAGCGAAGGTGAGTGTTTGTGCCCACGTGCAGACAGCGAACCAAATTGATTGCCAACCATTTTGTTAAGATCTTTCACACACTCGCTATCTCTATATATGTGTGTGTGCGTGTGCGTGTGTGTGTGTCTGCGTGATAGGCAACGGCACAACCTTTAACAGATCGTTGTCTTTATATCCTTCATATCACCTGTTGCGTATCACCTGCGCGATCTCTTCTTGTTTGCATTTGTCAACTGTCGCCTCCCGCCTCCTTGCCTCGAGCTGATGAGTTGACATTTTTTGCCTCGCTCTTTTTTTATTTGTTTATTCTCTAGTTTATCTCCTAACAAATTGCGCTTATGTAAACATTCTCATCAGCTCTGTGTGTACATATCATATGCTTCTTGTGTATATGTCTAAGAGTTTATATTCCCTTGGCTTTTGCGTTTTTTATGTTTATTGTTGTTTTTAATTCGACTTTTGTGCTTTGTCCACTAACAAAACTCTAGTCTGATCTCTAATATCACTTATATCGCCATCTATATAAATGTATATGCTACAAATGTGTTGCTTTTCTGGCATTAGACATATTTTACAGTTTCTGTGAAAATGTCTAACGTATGTGCGAATTAAAATAGGCCATTTATATTTAGCCGCACATCTAGTCGACGGATTTGTATGCACATATAGTATAGTATTTATATGTATATCGACTAAGTCACATTGGCCAGTTTTAGCTGCTGACTAGCACGTGCCTGTGATTAAGGGCGTTATATACTATAAGGTTTTTATAGCCAAAACAGCAAGAACTGGAATTCAAAAGTTTATATTTATCCATCAACTGAAAATCATTAGCTAAATAGATACGCGCTTTTGGTAACAGCTGAACATGCTGTTAATTAGCTGACAGTTAACAGTCAGCTGTTATATAAACATTAACAGCGTCAGAGCTGTAAAATATCTATATATATCCCCGAGTACACAAACAAACAATTACTGCGTTTTAAAGCAAAATTGATTAACTCTAATTGCCAATTGTTAGATGAATTATAGAGCTCGGCCAGCGGCTATTGATTGTGCCCAATATATGATATACTGGCCACCTGACCGATTTCCCAGTGGCGCAGCAATTTTCATTTGCGAAAAGCAAACTTACTTTTACGTGTATATATATATTTTATGTACATGTCTGTCTGCCCAAATGGAATTTGGTATACCTCGCGCTGGCGGCGTCACGTGCCAAAAAAATACCATCTCGCATCTATTTGTATCTGTGTGCCATTCATGCAGCGTTTCATCTCTGTCAATCTGACAGTCTGCCAATCCGTCCATATCCGCCATATAATGGTCACAATGTGCGCATTACTCTTCGCAGTTTGGCGTTAATCAATCCGTTTAGTCGACATTTCGATTAGGCCTGCGACTGCGTTATAGGAGAAAACCAGCTACAGATTCAGATACTTCCAGTTATTGCCAGGCAGAAAGTGTCCCATTGTTGTTTGCCTATTGTTTTGTTGTGCCATTTTTATTGATTTCATTCAAGTTGATAGCCTAATGAATTTGTTTATCGTGCTGTTTTGTTCTTGTTCTTGTTCTGTTTTCAATTTTCTTTGCGTTAGCCATGAAATTTGCATTCGCTCTTTAAGTTTATGCAAATGTAACCAACTAATTATATAATTATATATGTAGCGCCAAGAACTTGTTTCCACCCAGAAACTTAGAATAGACTTTTACCATATTTGTGCGGCGCAATATTACAAATTCAATAGATATTCCCAGAAACATGCCTATGCATATACATGCATACAGACATGTGTGTGTATCTATGAGTATTACCATCTGTATTTGGCTTTTGCATCAGTTGCTTATATCACCACCGCCTGCTAATTCAATTAGCCAAAACAAACCATACACAAACGAAAGGCAGACAACGAAAACTCACTTGCCCACACAATTGACGTACAAATCGCCCAAAATGACCGCCCACCCACATTCGAATTCCGCCATTCCGCCATTCCATGCCGTTTCCCCATTCCATGCCGTTTCCCCATTCCAGTTTCCATGCACTGTCTAATCGATCAATTCCATTCGTTTCGTTGCATGATGCGCTCTAAGTTCAAGTTCAATGCAACAACAAGTTCTCATTGTCAATGCACACGAGACCGCAACAAGTGTCAGCATAGGTGGGTGAAGGGGAACGCACGGGTGCGAGGAGTGTGAGAATGAAAAAAAAAACAGACGCGGATACAGCCCCTTCCCCCTGACCGTAGGCTGAGGGTTGCTGTCTAGTTTATAAGCACTTGGGTGCTTTTTCTTTATCACTTGAGGAAAATGTATTAGGCAACAAATAAAAATAAATAATCGGTTTACCGATGATATAATACCCTGTCGTAAAATCAATACAGTATTCTGATCTTATCTATCGAAACGTTGTGCGATAAAAAAGGTTATTTTTATATTATAGATACATAGATTGTTGTTGTTGATTTAGTGCCTTATCCTGATCGACAACATTTATAAATAATGTTTTCTTCCGGACATGTTACACAGCTTGTGGGAAAATAAGAATACCCACGCAAAGGGTATGAAATGCCGTTAGAAGCAGTCAACATGTAAATGTGTACATGTTTGTGTCCGTTCATTTATCGTAATTTACTGTACTCTATTGTTTTTTTATTTTTTGTGTTGTTCAAGGTCAAGTTCGTGATTGTGCTCTCGACTGTAATATTTGCAATTTTTCTCGGATGACGAATTCACTTAATGTCCGTCACATTTTACTGTGTTTTTTATTATTGAAAAAAATAAAAAACAAAACAAACATCGCAAATGCGCGTAATACTGATAGAAACTCTAAGGCGTAGCTGTATAGAGAAATTTCCTGATTATTGGAACAGCTGTTGGATGGAATTGATTAGAACGAGAATGGGGCTATTGCAAATACATACTTAGTTGTATTTATGAATATTGTACAATGTATGAATAATCGCACGATGATCGCATAACACACACACATACACACACACACACTCGCACACAAGCAGACAGCACGGTCCAGTTGTTTAGAAACAGCTGCAAGGCTTTGTGTGTGGTTTGGCATTGGACGAATGTGATTCAGTTTTTTTTCCACAGCGAGGGGATTGAACTTTTTGTGTGATTTTCGTTTGACACACATACATTTGTTATGCACACTCAATTAGGCTGTTCATAATATATTTGAATATATATATATATATATATATATAATCGTTATCATCTCCACAGTTGAGCACTTGGTTATTTATTGGCGCTCGAATTCATTCAATTGCCACTCAATTGGTTGCAGGCCATCGTCACAACTCATATTACTCGATTCGTTAGCCTTCCTACTCCCTACTCCAGAGACTCCCTACTCCGTACATAAATATACATACATCTATATGTATTTAGAAGAAGTCTGCCCGAGGCATACAAATCCAGTGTCATATTTCCTCCAAAGAATTTGCTTGCAATCGTATTTTCTTAATTTGATATATCCAAATAACAATTATATTTCTTCAATTGCACTTTGAATAAAGCCCACTTGAATAACCTCCAATGGTGTGTTTTGTAGCTTATAAGTTTCAGGAGAATCTGATACGCACAATGGTGCAAATCGAGAACACATATTTCGAGCTGGGCAACTCGAACACCCGCAACGTCCTCATCATCTGCGATCGCGGCGTCATGGATGCCAGCGCATGTAAGTGCATAACGCTTGCCCTCTCAGCCATAAAAAAGAAACTTAGCTTTGCTTCTTTTTACCAGATATATCCAAGGACAAGTGGGAGAAAATGATGGCGGCCAACAAATGGAATCCCGTAGAGATGCGCGACAATCGCTACAATCAAATTCTACACTTGGTATCGGCCGCAAATGGTGCCGAGGATTTCTACTCCACAGAGGTGAGTCTTGCATTTGCGCTCCATTGCTTTCCAATTACCCTCTTTTAACTTTGGGCAAACTTTTGTACATATACAAAAAAAAAATAACTAAAGAAAAGAAAGCGCATTTATCAGGTACCCGATCAATGCAATATGCTTAAAGCTGCTCGAAAGCTTTTTCGTTGTGTGCTAACTTTAAGGGACTTTAGCTTTAAGACAAAAGTTGTAGGGTTGGTTAGAGGTAGAGCAGAACAGCTAATGAAGCTTTCTTGAAGCTTTAATTTAATTAAATTTTTAAGATTATTACCTTTTAAAGCTTTCAGGTGCTTTTAAGCTTACTTTAATCGGGTCTTTTCTATCACATTATCGCTTGTTGTATTTAACTGAAGTATTAATTGAAATTTGCCTAATAAATTGATGTAGATCGGCTTTAGACAATATCCCATCCGCATGACTAATCCCTTGTTCTTCTTGCAGGACCATGCCTGCCGCTCTGAGGGCGTTGAGCTCGCTCGTGAGCTGGACTACAAATCGGCCGCCGCCTGGGTGGGTCATCCCTATTTTGATGTTATTGATAACTCCACCGATTTTGAGACCAAAATGAATCGCATGATTGAATCCGTGTGCCAAAAACTGGGCATCGATATTGGCGATCGTTTGCAGGCCACCTCAAGGAAACTCAAATACTTGGGTTAGTTACCGATAGCGCTTAGTTTACTTGATCTTCAACTAATGTTCCGATTTTTAGTTGCCTCGCTGCCGCCTGAAAGCGAATTTCCGCCCTTCCAAGACTTTGATGTGGAGCATCATTATCTGCAGTCCACGTTCCCCAAGGTACAGGCGCGTCTTCGCAAGCGCGGTCAGAAGAATCACTGGAGCTACATATACACCCAGCGGCGTCCCAATATACACGGCCAGAACCGCATCGAGGTGAAGACACAGCTAACACATCGCGACTATATCAACCTACTAGCTCAATGTGATGATGCGCACTATACCATCTATAAGACGCGTCGTTGCTTTCTGATTAACAATCAATATTTCCAACTGGACATCTATAAGGAGCCGGGTCATCCACGGTAGGGTTTCAGTAGATAGCCAATCGCTGCTTGAAACTGAACTAATATCCATTTCTCTTTTTGCAGCTGCAAGGGACTGATGCTTTTGGAGACCTACTCCTCGCTAACGGGTGATGCGCTGAAAAACTGCATGCCCAAGTTTTTGAACATTGTTAAGGAGGTTACCGGCGATCCGGACTATTCAATGTTCAATCTGTCCCTGAAGGAGGACTGGAGTACCAGCGAGAAGTACTGCCGTCCGACGAGCCATGGTAAGCAGAAGCTGGCACAACCACCGCCGCCGCCGCCACCGCCAGAGAGGCATTATCATCCGTATGATGAGAACAGCGACTAAGGCAGCTTCTCCCGTCATCCGCATGCATCAATATCATCATACCTGGTGCTGGCGCCATCAAAGCCAAAGATTGTGTAGTCCAATAGTTGCTTACTAAATTGCTGTACATATGCTACCTACATTTTCCAAATGCTTTTAACGCATGTCGAATTGGCGAACCTTCCTCCTATCCTCAAAAATCCTCCTTCATTATCTTGGCTTTTGATTTTGGCCTGATCTGTGTACTTTTCTTTTAATTTGTAGCTAAGGGAGCCACACGTGGAGCACCCCATACCCCATCGGTGCTCAATGGGCATTAGATGTTAATGTAGAATCTCTCTCTTACACAAACACACAACACACACACACCCGCACACAGTCTCAACATTTGACCTGGCTAATAACTTAATACAATTAACTCGCTTAGCACATGTACAGCATCTAAAAACTAAATGTGTAATTGAAATTAGTTGTGGTCAACACAGTTGAATACTGCAAACTTGTTGGCCACAATTCATTCTATTAAATAATCATTATTAGAATTGTATTTCGTTTCGTTTGCACCCACATTTGTGTACTTTAACTGAGATGTTACTATTGTGTAGCTGATGTCTAGTTTAATTTTACGGCAAATTAAATAATTATAATATATATGACGCCCGATTGTACTTAATTTTATGCTGATTTTCGGTCAAGCTCGATAATATTCGAGAAATTCATATTCTTTTTAGTTGTATATTCTGTGTCTAATTTCAAATGTATCTTTAGCTAATGTAATAAAAAACAACTAAAAAAATCAAGAAGTTTCTTTGTAGTAAGGCGAAAATAAACCAGCTAAGTGAAAGCCACCCAGAAACATGATTTTTTTCTATACCTCTTTTCTAGTCTATAATTAGCGTAAATGCTAAATAAATTTTGGGCATAAATAAAAATTTGAATACACACTTTTGAGTTGCAGGACTGCGGGACTAGAGCAAATATGCAGCTAATTAATATCTTTTGCTGGTTCCACAAATCTATTTATCCTTGTTGATGCGCTTGATAAGTCCATCGACAGCACGGTTAATGCGTAACAACAACAGATAGCCCACAATAAGCGAGGGCAGACCCACAAAGGTGGCCAGCGCCTCGTAGATGAAGCGCGGCGCAAAGATTTTCCAGACCATCAGATGTCGGCAGTGTATGGTGCAGGCGAGCATGGCGCAAAAGATCTGCAATTGCATGAAGTTATTAAACATCTAAACAAAACAAAAAAAATACTATTTGCAACTCGTGGCACACACCTTGAGGCCCTGCAGCATAAAGAATTGCGTGGCCAGCTTAAAACCGGCACCCAAGAAAACATCCTCATGCTCATACAATGCCAGCTCGCCGCGTGTCATATCAAAGCCCACCGCATCGGTGGCAATATCGGACAGTGCCGCAGCAGCTGTATCCGCTTTGCTGCGACTGTTGCTGCTGCTGCTGCTCTTGATGAGATTCGGAAACAGGGCGAACAGCGAAAAGGTCTCCGTGCTGAGCAGCGCATACATGCAGTAGAAAAAGATTGGCCCACAAAAGGTGTTTAGTATGACCAGCGTCCCAGAAATGAGATGCGACTGTCCCAAGGCGCTGGAACGTCCCACAAAGGCCGCGCGCCAATCGATCTGCGAGAGCGTTGTCTGATGCGATGTGGCAAAGAAGCAAAAGTGCGCCAACAAAAACCAGCCGACCACAGCGCTAAATGTGGGCTGCACGCAGCTCTCTGCAAGGCAACAAATCGAAACATTAATTGAACACGCATAATTAAAAATGAATCAATGTGAGTACTCACCAAAACTGCTGGCCGTGCGGTAGCGCAGAATGCCATGCACGCTCAATATAATGGCGGCGACGACCACGCAGACAATGAGGCCAATGCTCGCACGGGGCTCGAGCAGCACGATCATGAGCATGGCCAGGAAGACGCCAAACGAAATGATGATCGATGAGTAGACAGTGGCCAGGCCATAGACGACGGGTATCTCATAACGACGCTCCGCATCGTCATCGCCTTCATACATGCGTTTCATTTTCCTAAAGATTTCCGGCACAATGCTGTCACGCCCATTGACGCTGATGGTATTTGGATTCCTGGGCGGCAGCACAAACGTCATCAGTGGCGCCCACGAGACAACAACAATTTGCAACACCAACAAGCCATAGATGACCAGAGCCATGGCATCAATGTGAGTGCGCTGTATATTCTTGATGGCGCTATTCGCGAGCAGTATGTGACCGCCAGCACAAATCGAGGCCACGGTCGGACCGTAGCGTGCTAATAGCACGTTGGGCGAATTGCCGGTTAAATTGCCGCAGGACCGCAAATACAAGCGGGTCAGTGTGGTGTACAAAACAATTATGACTACGGCCAGCACATAGGTCTTGCCCATGGCTGGCTTTTTCACGGAGAAACCGGGCGTGTTGGCACTCGCGAAATCAACGCAATTGCCTTGCTCCTCGCGGCAGCGAAACAGCGTGGAGGCGAAGCGTATGCAGCAAATGGCCAACAGACTGGCCAAAATTAAACGGAATGCGGCAGAGCGTAGGAATTGCGACCACTTAAACTTGTTCCTGAAGTCCAGACGCGCGCTCAGCTGCAGCAGCTCATAGACAAGCAGCAGAATGACCGCTACCAGCAGATAGGATAAGATCTTGGCCTCCTGTATTACAAAGCTATTGGAGAAGAACACAGCCATGGTGGCAAAGAGCAGCAGTCGCGTGGGCATGTGGCCAAAACGTTTGACATTCGCCCAATTGTTGGCAATGCTGTTCCAGTGGCGCAGCGTATGGAAGGCCAGCAGCACGGTGCTCAGCAAACTGGTGAAGAATATGACGCCATGCTCCTCCGTCTTGAACGAAAAATTCTTGTAGTAGCGATAGCCAAAGACGCCGGCAGCAATGTTCATCAGAAATGTGTAGAACACGTCCTTGGGCTTGAAAATCTTGGCATAATCGCTGGCATTTGAGTTGTTAATGAGCAGAAAGGCGAAGAAGATGGGCAGAAAGCTGAACAGCAGTCCGTGCGACATTTGTGAGGGCTCAAACTTGACCCAGATCTCGCGACAGACGTTCAGTATGTCACGTAAATTAATGTTTAGATCGCGCACAAACGACTTGAAGGCCGCCTCATTATAAATTGTTTGCACACGATGCGTGAGCAGTATGAATTCCGTCTCCAGCGTGTCCATTTGCTCCACATTAAAGGTGCGCTTGTTCTCCAAGGCATAGTTGAAGAAATACCGATAGATTTGATGGGCATTCTGCCAGGCGTGCAGCAGCAAGGTTTGGAATTTACTCAGATGCGGCACAGCAACGGCGGGCACAATATTAAAGTTAATTAAGCCCAAATTTGAGTAGGGTATGGGCACGCCGAGTATGGCCGACAGTGTGGGAACCAGATCAATCTGCAAAACAGTAGTTTTTTTTATTTTAATCGTCATGACGTGAGTGTTTTAGAGATAAAAAGACGTTGTCTTATCTATTTTACCTGCTGCAGCAATTCGCTATCAGAGCCCGAATCGTTGCTAGTGAAGAATTTATGCTGCTTGGAGTAGGCAAACAACAGGGCATTCGTTTCGTCATCAGTGTCGCCACCATGATCCCCGCTAGCCGTCATGCCATGATCGCCCATTATCAGCAGCGTGGTCTCATTGTCCATGGCAGCAACCACTGAGCTAAAAGATTGAATCATTATTGTTGAAAACACATGAATCCTGCACCCAGTTTTAAGTACCTTATGATATCGTTCATTTCTCTCAATTTGCGCGCCATTTCCTCGTGTATGGGTCCGTGTTTGTGACCGCAGTGATCCACGCCCAGAAAGTGCGCAATGAGCACCTGCCAATCTGTGTTGGCCAGCTCCTTGGGCAAATGCTGCATTATCTGATTGTCAACGCTGTCCAAATCGAATATATCGAAGCTGGGATATGAGTAGGCACGCTTAAAGCGTCGCGGATATAAATCCGTCCATGTGCTGTCTCCCAGGAATACCAAGGGCAGTTCGCTTTTCACAATTTGATCTATGACATTGTCCTCGTTGATCTCCGGCGAGGCAAAGTTGGAGCCAATGTCGATAAATGTGGGCAAACTGCCGGTGGTTAGGCCCTTCAGACGCTGCAACGTGGTCGTCGGCGGATCCGCTTTAAAGCGCATCAGACGCGTCTGCTCCGGAGTCTGTTGCAGCAGCTGATGCAACACACTAAGTTTATTTTCATAAGGCAACGGTTCGGTGGCATTCTCTTTAAAAACTCCAAATTCGTATTTCAATGCATCGATGACGAGCATAATGACTTTAGACTTTTGTGGAAGACATAGATTAGATGACGATGATGCGTTCACATCCTTAAAAATCTCCTGCACCACTTCCGGTGTCAGCAGATACTCCTAGTTAGCAAGAAGAAGAAGAAGCGTGAATTCTCACATTTCCCAATCGGAACGGGGCACTTACATCATTTGGATTTGTGGACAGACGCCGGCAGGTGCTTGTCTCCGTTTTGGAGACGCGAGCAAGCAGAAATCCTCTAGAGAACAACAGGACGCCGCTGCATATCAAATAGGCCAGCCAGATGAGCACAAACAAGTATGTGTAGTTCATGTCTGCGCCCGCACTTACACTAATTAAAGACTATTAAAACTTAATTGCACTTTCACTCTGGAGTCACCAATTGTCTTGTCAAGTGTTCAGCATCACGATGCTTACTTAATTTCATTTAGATTTTGTCATTTTTTCATTTACGGCTTTTCTGTCGGTCACTTAAAAAAATTGTACTGCCGAGCGTTGCCAGCTGTTCTGCTTAACAGCTGTTCTAGTTTAATGCAGCCCTGGTCAACGCATAGAGCTGCCAGATTGTCGTAAAAAACATGGGGGGATTTTTAAAACGTAAACTCCAGCAATTAAAGTTGGGGCACATAATTTTCGTATTTATTTAAAGATCCCATACACATATAGCAAATCTTAAATCAAGTGTAGTTGCAACGAATCAGTAATGTGTATATATGTGTGTGTGTGCTTTCAATTTTTTACATTATTCTTGGTGCTGTTCTTCTTCTTAATATTACCAAATGTATTTATTTATTTAGCTTGCAAGCTCCATTTGTTTCTTTCATTGTTTAAATAGTTTTAAATTAATTTGGAATATTTGTCAGTTACGCCATTTAGCTAAACGACCCAAAGCCTACAGAAAAATAAATGAAAATATAAAAATATATATGATACATATTTTTTTCTTTGTAAGTCAAGCTAAGCGACAAAAAAGTTAGGAATGAAATTCGCACAATGATTATCTGTTTATCTTTCTCACATGTGTGTGTATGTGTATGTGTGTGTGTGTGTGTGTTAACAAAGTTTGCGAAAATATGTTATCAATTGATAAATGGTTAACATTTTTGTAAGGGTTTTCTCTTTAAACATTAAACATACACTTAGATTTATGCACAAAGAACTCTGGTAAATTCACATGTTTTTTCTTTCATTGATTTTCAAACCAAAAAAAGTGCAACACACACACACACACACAGATAAATATATGTATGTATGTTAGCAACAAAATTTGTTAAAGTTAAGATGCACATACATTAAATAGTATAATAGTTATAATAATAATAATAACACACATATATTTTATAAATAAATTCCGTACTTGGTGTTAATGCGCACGCAAATATATCTATGTTTAATGTATGTGTGTGTGTGTTAAAGGTGTAAATATGTTTTTTTTTTGTTGTTTTGTTTTTGATTATTTTACGCGTGCGGCTTATGTGTGTGTGTGTGTGTGTGTGTGTGGGTGTACGCATTTATTTTGTTAGAGAGTCTGTGGGTGAATTCAGTCCCGATGGTGAATTATTCTCATCTAGATCGTCTGGGAAACTGGAAACCGAACCCGAACGGGATGTCACCTTCGTCTACAATAGAATAGAATAGAAAACCGAACAGTTTTGTAGCAAACAACACACAAATATACTAGAACATTTCTTTTAGCAAGATACATGCGATTATTGAATAAAGTATATAGAAAGTATATAGTAGAAGTGACTAGACGAGTGTAAGCCCCAATTAAAGTGTGCCTAAATGGTGGCAGATGCTTCGTGGAGAGTGTTGAGTGTATTTGTTTGTAATTGAACTTGTTAATTGTAAAGATGTGTGTTCAATGAGCATAGGCATAAGAGTATATAGAAGATATATATATATATATAATAAAATAGTAGTTACCGCATGAGATTGGCACAAAAAATTGTTCTGTTCATAGCTTACTTTAACGTTCTCATAGGCAGAGCCAACCGAAGCTTCAATAGAACGCATCGATTCAGAATTTTTCATTTGTGAGAATTTGGACGTAATGCCGCTCGTAATGCTGCCCAAAACTGAAGCCGTTTTCTCGCCCGTGGTCTTCAGCACCGATTCAGTGCGTTGGAAACTGAAAAATAACCCAGAACGATAACAAGTTAGCACAATAAAACTTTAGGATATATATTAGACATATATGTATAACATGAGAGAAACTTGGACGACATTGCATTTGGTTATTGACACACAGAAGCAGAAGTTGTTGTTAAAAGAAACATGGGACAGCTGTTGATTGGGTTAGTTTGCCAGTGGGAGAGAATCCTTAACACAATTACTTACAGTGGTGCCTCATGCACGGCTTTCGATAAGCTGCCCACGCTCTGTTCCACCGATTGGTAACTAAATAAATATGAATAAATTTTCAAATTTAAAAAAGCGCATAACATAAACAAATAAAGCCAGATCGATAGAATTGAATTGAACGTAAAGAAGACTGTCGGACAGTTGGGTCTGGATGCAGCTCCTGCGGTGGCAACTTACACGTGACTCTCTTTCAGATTCTTGACGCCCTGATTGACATCGTCGGTCAGCTCCTTCCAGACGGTAATGCCCAGCTTGCGCTTCAAATCGGAAGCATGGCGCGTCTTGGAGGCCAGCACCGTGCGCAACGTATTGATTTCTTCCTCAACGCGTGCCAGCTCCTGTAAATAAACAAGAGTTTTTATTTATTAAAGAGTTCTTATTAAAACGTGCTAAGCACTTGCCTGGCTCCATTCGGCGCGTCGCTGTTCCTTCTCCTCAACGGTGAGCGCTGCGAACTCGGCGGCAATTTCTGCAGATGCCACAGATGCTGCTGGAGAAGCGGGCTCCGACAAATGGGCGCTATTATCTGTGCATAAACCATAATGTTAGACAGATCCAAATACAAAGAGATGCATTTAATTGTTGTACTCATAAGAAAAACTAAAGAACTGGCGCGAGCTTTAAAATGTGTTTGTTTTGCTTTTGTTTGATTTTATGTACCTCCTTGGAAGACAACTTCCTCAAAGACTTTTTCATGCGCTGAGTATATCGAATTTCGTTTCGTTTGTTTCGTATAAAATGTACATAAAGACTTAAGAATTTTGTTCACATTTCAAATTGTGTCCAGCACAAATAATACTCACAAACTGTTTGTTCGTTCGGCGCATAGCGTAAGCAGAAAAACGGGGGAAATAGAGAGAATTAAGAAAAGCTGATTAGTCACGAAGCACTTAAATTTAGTCGTGTTCCCAATTTTGAGTTCGCCAAAACAAACAAAAGTATATATATACATATAAACGTTTTTCTGGTAAAAACTGGAACCGTAGATGCCCGTTCAAGCGAGCTTTCACTGTACTACAGATATTTCGAAATACAATTGCCTCGTTTCCTAATCTTAACTCATAAATGTTACCCAATTCCCGTTCGAGTTGCTCCCTCCAATGTTTACCTTTAGCACCAGCCTGACCGATGGTCAGAAATCTTTTATAATTATCACTATTTGATATTTTGGCCAGATAGGGTTTCGAGAAATCTATAAACGTGACCTTAACATCGCGCATTGTTTTCTTGGTAAAGAATTTCAATCGAAAGCGTTTTGCCATCGATGGCGACGGCGTCTGATTGGACAACTTGGCCGCAATGAACTCCGTTTCGACGGCCTGCAGTTCTAGGGTATTGGCATAATCCGAATCGACATCATAGAAGATGTCATCGAGTGTCAGATTACGCAGATAATGCTCCGTCTCATCGTACCAGTCCGCTTCGCTCTCTGGAGCTGTTTCCAGCTCGTCGAGCGATGGCGTTGTGGTGATGTCATCGATGCGCGGCAGATAAGAATCCTCGATGAACTCCAAGCTGACAGGCTCAGATTCGCTGCTCATGCTGCCCTCTCTCTCACTCTATCTCTCTTTCTCGCTGTGGTTTATCTCATGTTCCGCAGCAGCAGAAACAGCAGCAACAACAACAACAGCGAGCACTTTCTAATTGGAACGTGGCGGCGCATGTGGAACCTCCTCACATTTCAAAGTGAGCGCTTCGACCAGATATGTTTTCTGTTTTTTCTGGTTTTGTTAGATGTTTCGGTTCTTTTGCTTTTGCCCATTATTTCTAAAGATTCATGTTGAAAAGCGTTTTCTTTTATTTTTGCTGCCAAGATAGAAACGCGTTCGTCTCTTATGCTACCGCGCACTGCCACAGCCACACTTAAACTGAGCTCAACTTCCAATTGGTAAGCTGCGCAGCGCTCTGCACGCTGAAGTAACTGTAACTCAACAAGTTGGCAACGCCAGAGCGCCCAGACAGAGAGCACAACTTTACAAAATGTGCAGCCCAACACGGCATTGTCTTCTTGGACTCTCTCTCTCTCTCTGCCCCTCTTCACTAATGGTTTTGTTTTGTGCCAAGTTAACAGAGTTAAAGAATTGCATGATCAACAAGTGGAAGGAGGATGGGCTCAAACTGTGCGTGCGTGTGTGTGTGTTGCCTGCTGTCAATTGAAAGAACATGATTTTGCGCTCAATTGACGTCGAACACATAAACAAGCCACAAAATGCAATTAAAATTTTGATTTGCCACAGTAAATTTGTGTATATTTAATTTAACATAAACTGAGCGCAAATGGGAGGCGTTGCTACGCATATTGTCTGTAGTTGTTATTGTTGCAACACTGAATGTAGTACACAAAGAACAGCGCAGTACATTCACAAAATGCTTGCCACGTCGTCAGATTTTGCGATCTGAATTAAATATTAAAATGTTAACAGCACGCAATACGTATTTGTGGCAAATGTGGAAATAACTCCCACGAGTTCAATGCATTGCAGAGGCAGAGGGACAAGCGCAAGCTGACTTTCGGGCATGACTCATCTTAATTCTGAATAGGCCACAATTAGGCTGACAGACTAAACGGCTTCACACGAAACTTGAAATACCTTTTGTTGGTCAAAACTGCCTTCTAATTAGCGCCCCGCGTCTCCTGACAAAAAACTCTTCCAATAAGCGGACCAGGGATCACAGCGAACACGCGACCACTTTTTCCCAATTGCATGCGGCAAATACTCGAAGTCCGCTTGTGAAAACTACATTATACACATTTAGCGCACACTTACGATCCTCCATGGCTCGGCTAGTGTTCTGATCTCCTTAATGTTTCGGCTTTGAGTTCAATTCAATTGCAGCACTACTTTAACTATTTACTTTTTGTTTTTAACAAGAATTTTTGCGAAAGAAGAAGCACAGAAAAAGTAGCTGTGCTTTCTGATAAATAGTGATGGCAGCCAACTTATCGATAGGCACGGCCGTGCGGCGTTGCCAACTGTTTAATAGTGTAGTTGGGGGAGCGCGAATTCAAAACACGTGCAGAGAACTTTTTAATTGAAAATAATTTGTTGTTTGTATTTCAAAAGAATTAAAATACATTATTTTCGTATCTGAATAGCCTGTTTTTGGAAAAAAATGCCATAAGTGAAAAAAAGTTTTGCTTTTCAGCTTTCGTCGTCGCTTCGTTTACGTTTACATTTGATTTACGTCCGTTAATATAGGAAAATATATACATTTATATACTTTGTTTTGTATTTACTACGTTTCTTAAAGTTACTAATGCAGTTGGTTGTAAATATGTATATTTTAAAAAATTTACAATATCAGGTCTGTTCTTTATATATTTTTTTGGTGTTTTTGTTTTTGCTTCTTCGTTTTACTTGTCGAAAGGAATTACCGCATAAAACAAAGGCCAACAGAAAAAGTAAAATAAAATTCAACTCAAGAAATCAAACTATATAAAAATTGTTTACGTTTTTTATTGGTTTTATTTTGTTTTTATTTTTTTTTATACTTTTTGTATTTGTTTTATATTTGAATGGTAAGTAAAAAATTGTAATAATTTTTATTTTGTTTGAATTTTTCATACTTTGTGTTTCAACTTCAAATCATAAACAGGGTCTGAGCGCCGTGTGTATATATATATATATATGTATGTATATGTATATATGTGTTGAAAGTTGTTAAGTGGCAAATATAAGTCGAAAACAATTTAATATAAATCAAGAAGATTGCACAAAATTAAAATGTTTGTATTCATTTTGAAATGTGAATGGGTTTGTGTGTTGGGATATATAAAGCTGGTCGGTTGGGTTCTTGGAGCAGAAGCAGGCGTGCGTTAAATGATCTATATATATATATGTATATATATATGGGTGTGTGAATATATATTTTAATTTCAAAGTACATGCTTGTATGTCATTCAATTCAATTGATCGCAGTTCCAATTCAATTTCTCATCTTTTCAATTCGAGTGTTCGATCTCACTTCTTTATACAATTACAAACGTTTTTTACCATGCACTTTTCCGAAAAAAAGGCGAAATAATATTAACTAATAACTCGGTTCGGATTGGCGGCGTGTCGCTTCAAGAAGGAAACACACGGCAAACAAACATACAAAAAAAAAATGTAAACAAACAATAGATTTGTAATAAAAAAATTAAGAGCAGCAATCGCAATAGTTAATATTTAACATTTTATGCTTACAATTATAAATCGTTTTTGACCGTTATTTGTTTTTGTTTTTGTTTTTTCATAAAATATCATGTTTTCAATCAATTAAATTTGTTGTTGCAACCACTTTTAACAAAACATTTGTTGAACTTTCTGCTTAATGTTAAGTAGCTTGAACTAATTAGAATATTATGCATTGAAATATGTTTATAAAAAGAAATTGGCATTTAAGTCATATGTTGGGGAAAGGGGGCAGGAGGGTAAAGCAACAAATGGGCAGGAACAAGGACAATTGGGAGCAAAATCTGGCGCTAATATAATATATTTTCTTTTCTTTTCTTTTTCTTTCTTTGTATAAATGCAATTTCAAGTGTCTGAGCATGTTGTGTGTGTGTGTGTGTGTGAGTGTGTGAGAGCTTGTACGTGTGTGTGTGTGTGGGTCAGAGTTTCTCTGTATCAAATTATACAAAAATAGTTTTTATCATTTGTCGTTTGTTTTGAATTGCATTGTAGAAAAGCTCCTGGGAGTGAGTGAAGGAGAGAGACAGAGATTGACTGAGAGAGGAAAGAGAGTGAGAGAGTTAGAGAGAGAGAGAGAGAGAGACAACCTGTACCATTTTTGACACTAGTTTTCGACTAAGGACCTCGTTCGAGCACGCCTGCTGTAGCTGCTCAACGCCCGACAGTACGCCCGCCCGTTCCGTTCCGTTCCGTTACCCAAATCCCCGTCGCACTCGGCGGCTGCCGCTGATTGGACTACTGCTTAGTTCTTGGGTCCCCACACGGAGGTAATGGGCGTGGCCGCAACTGAAGCACCGCCAGCAGCGAAGACTGGGAAATCCTCCTGCGATTGGGTATTGGGCGCAGTTAGATTCTTGGCCTGCTGTTTCTTCTCCCACGGTGCATCCTTGATGATGAAACCGTTCTCGTTGCTGCTGCCACCACCACCACCAGAGCCGGAACTGGCGCCAGCTCCGCCCGTGAGGAAGGCGCCCACAGTCTGCGGCTGCGGCGATGGCGGCAAATTCTCCAAATAATCGCGCTCATAATCCTCGGCCATGCTCAAGAGCATTTCCTTGGCATTCTCCACATCCTCCTCCTTGCCAATAATGGTCACAGCATTCGGATTGGCTTGAGGATCATCGGCAGATGGGAACTTGATGTCCACCTGATTTGGTACAAAGAAGAATGTATTGATTGAATATAATCATTAGATATTCCAGTGCTCACCTTGTAATCGTCAATGATCTTGCGAATGGTGCGTCCACGATGGCCAATAATGTGCGAATGGATGCGCGTATCGATCTCGATGACATCCCGATGCAGCGTCTGCAATTCACCGACAATTTCTAAGATAGCATCGCGTGCTGCCTCGGCCTTGGCCTGGTAGCCCGTAATGGAAATGATGCGCTGATTGGGATCATCGCGTTTAGGCAGCGAGATGTTGACATCGTGATCGGCGCGCAGCTTATTAATTACAGCGCCCTGGCGACCAATGAGCTTGGAGTGATACTCTGGATCGACTTCTACTTGGAGCACAAATGAGCGCAGCTCGCGATCAGCACGATCTGCCTCATAGTCCTCAATCATCTTCTCGAGCGCCTCTCGTGCCTCGGCCACGCGTGCGGGCGTGCCGGAGACCTTAATGATGTCCGACTTGAGGTCGCTGGGCGGCAGCTCGACATGGACATCGTGCGTGGACATGAACTGACGCACATTGGCGCCGCGCGGTCCAATGATGGTGCGATGCAGATCGAAAGGAACATTAAGCTCTTCCTCGATTGGTATTAGATCGATCAGTGCCTGCTTGGCCGCATTGCACTTCTCGATGCGTCCGGTGATGCGAATAACATCGCATTGACGCACCGGCTCCGCGCTGGGCTCACCGTCGCCGCCCTCGCTGCCATCACCGTTGACGCCGTTGGTCAGACCCTCGACGGGTTCGGTGGCATCACGATCGGGGAACTTGATCTGCACATCGAACTCGGAGGTGACCTGTTGCACCTTGAAACCGCGTGCGCCCATTATGGTGCGATGCTGGCGTTGGGGTATGACCACCTCAATGGTTGTCTGCGCCTCCAGATCGGCAACAGTCTCCTCGATGCGCTGCTTGGCCGCCTCGATGCACTCCTTGGCGCCCTTGATTGTCACCTTGTCGGAGTTGGTGCCGGGACGTGGGAAGGATATCATCACGCCCCCGCACTCCTCAGAGATGCGATGCAAAATGGTGCCACGCTTGGCCACAAAGTGCTTATGGTGCTTGGGATCAACGGTTACCTCGCCCTCGGTAACCTCGTCGCACTCCTTGATGATTGCCTCCAGCTGCTCTTTGGCCTTGTTCACGCTCTCCTCCTTGCCAATAATAATGATGGCCTCCTTGTCGCTATCCTCGTTAGAGGGAAAGATGATGCGTGCACCCGTCGCATCCCGAATCTTGCGTATGGAGGCACCATTCTTGCCAATGAGGAATTTATGATGCTGCTGCTTGGCGCGAACCTCAACGCTGAACGAGGCCTGCTGCCGCTCATTCGCCAGCTCCAACAGCTGGGCCTTCGCCTTCTCCACATCATCTTTGGGACCACGAATAGTCACCTGCGAGAGTCAAAAATTCAAGATTAGAATGGCTGTGGGATACCACCAATTGCTGCACCTACCTTATCGCTCTTGGAATCGCTGTTGGGAAACTTGATTGTGACGCCGCCGCACTCCTCCATAATGGAGGAGATTAGTTTGCCGCCGGTGCCAATGATGGAGTTATAGTATTTGGGCGAAATTTGCACCTCTTCGGTGACAATGTCAGAGAGTTCGTTCTGAATCTTTTGGATGCGCTCCTTGGCTTCCAGTACGTTCTCTTTTTTGCCCGTAATGACAATCACCTCGTTGGTATCACCCTCGGCAGGCAGATCGATTTTCGTTTGGGTCTCGTCGCGGATCTTTTTGATGTTGGCGCCGCCTTTGCCGATGACAAACTTGTGGAATTGCTTGAAAATTGGCACTTCGATGATGTGCGATGACTCCTGGATTTCCTTGACGAGCTTCAGTAGATCCTTATGGCATTTGTCCACATCCTCCTTGGGACCGCGCAGTTTCACAATATCGGTGTTCTCCTGGGGTGTGGGTATCGTAATTGTGACCTGGCGATAACGATCCTTCACCTCGCGAATCTTCTCGCCCTTGGCGCCGATAATGGAGCGATGCAGGCGACGATCGATGATCACATCCTTTGACTTTTCGTTTTCCAGTTTGTCGATTTTTTCTTGTAATTCAAGCTGCGCCTGGCGCACACCCTCCTTGGGTCCTTCGATGCGTATATTGTTCTGGCCCTCGCGTTCTTCAATATTGATGTTCACCTTCAGTTCATCCTTGAGGCGATTCACATTGGCGCCCGCCTTGCCAATAATATGCTTGTAGTACGATGGATTCACGGTCATCACCTCGTACGTGAAGTTCTCCTCATAGTTGCGTATGATGTCATTCAGATAGGAGACAGCCCTGTCCACATTCTCGGGATCGCCCTCCAGCTTGATCTTGTTCTCCAAGCAGTTAACATTCACATTGGGGCAATCCTCTTCGAGTTGCTTCATGTTGGCACCCTTGCGTCCGATCACATACTTGTGTATCCAATGCGGCGCATTGATCTCCACCGATTTCACCGAGTTGGCCTTCTGGTAGACAACGGTGAGTGCATTACCCAGCGCCACTTGGGGTCCACGCAGCGTAATCGTCTCCAAGATGGAATCATTGGGCGGCATCTCAACGGACACGCCAGTGAGCTGCAGGATCTCAGCAATTGTGGAGCCCTTGGGTCCGATGACATAGCGATGCTGGGGCTTGGCCACCTCAACGCTAACCGTTGAGCATTTCTTCTCCATCTCCTTGTAGATGGCCTCCACCTTTGCCTTGGCGGCGGCAACAGCTTCCTTTTCGCCCGAAATGATGATCTCCTCCTTTTGCACCTGCTGCGGTGGCACATTGATCTTGGCACCCGTCTCCTCCTGCAGCTTGTTCAGATTCTCATTGTAGGGGCCCACAATGAACGGATGATAGATCTTCGGCACCGTCGTCCGATCCGATGACTTTTTATATTGCTCCGCGGACAATTGGCGTATCTCCTGCTCGGCACGTTCAATGCCCTCCTTGGTGCCGGCAATCGTAATCACATCGCTCTCATCACCCTGATGGGGTATATTGATGCGCGTCGAGGTGAGACGCTCAAGCTCACGCAGCCGCTCGCCGCGCTTACCCAGAATGACGCGATAATGCTCACGGGGTACGTTCACCTGACGGCTGGCCTGCGTCGAGAAGCTCATCAGGATCTTTCGACGCGCATCGAGCAGCTCGCTCTGCTTGCCCTTGATAAGGAACGTGAGCGATTGATTCTTGCCGCTGACAATCTCAATCTGGGCGCCCGTCTCCTTCGTGATCTGCTGGCAAATGCGTTTCGACTCGCCCTCGCCAAATTTCTCAGATTCTGTCGACTTGCGCTCCTCCATGGGCACATGCAGAACCTACAAATAGAGAGATGCGGCGATCAGTGGCATTCATCATGACAGATGTTGCAAGTGTTGCACTCACCTGAGTTTTCTGCGAGCTGGTCACACGCGCAATCGCCGGCGCAGCGGGGCCAAGGGGCGCGGCTGCGGATGAGTTCGTCGGCAGAGCCGGGAACAGATCATCATAGCTAAATGCGGGCGTGGCATTGCCAGTGCCGGTGCTACTAGTGGGCGTGGCCACCGGAGTGGGCGACGATGGCTGCTCGTTGGACGACACCAGCTCCTGGCCATTGTTGAGTACGTTTGGTTGTTGCTCAATGTTAGTTGCTAAAGAAAAAATACAATAATTAGTGTTGTTTGACGAAGGATTCAGGTGTGTGCGCTTTACCGTTAGATTCCTCCATGACTGCTGCTTGCATTACTTAAAAAAAGAGAAGAGTCCTTTTTCGTTCCAAGTCGTTACAGTAACACTGCAAATGGAAAACCAAGAATTTAGAGGGTATAAGAAGGTGTCATATATATCACAATATATATGTATATATATATGTTAGGTATTATATGTAAATATATATACATATATGGCAATGTATATTGTATAGTTTGATCAAAATTTGATATAATTTCAATCGCAATACTAATCCTATTTTTATAGCTATACTTTGTGATCCCTCTAGTACTTGTATTCTTATATATTTGTTTTCCTATCTCTGCAGGAATTTGTTTTCGTATTTATAGACATATTTACATTTATATAATCGATCTCCGATCATACTGCTGACCCAATAAGCTCGTATTTATCTCAAATACATTTGTTTACGAGGTATTATTTTAGTTGAAATACCTAAAGTTTCAAATGACAAACAATCTGTATACGTTTTTTTGTTTGAACAACTGTCGCTTAGCATTTAACTGAACTTTGTGAAAGCTGAGCTATATATATATGGACATATACAACTACATATATTTATATATATGTATGTATACATATATATATATATGTTCTTTTTATTTTCTTTTGCTGCTCGCTCGCCTGGTAGCGAACGAAAATAAATCCTAGATAAACGAGCAACACAGGCATTAGGCACATGAAAATCTACTTTGGTCTTGATAAGGCTGCGACCCGCATGTCGTTGACGCTCTGATGATAACAGCGTGCTTTACTAGGTGTAGAGGCGGAAGAAGGGCGGGGCCTCGACTCGCCCAGCTGATAAACCAATTCTATTTGAACGCTAGACATTAGTTCTTGACTATACAAAATGCGAAATGGCCACGTAATGGCTATGCCAAAAAGTATAATAATGGGTATATACAAGCTAACCTATAAATGTATGTATGTACGTATGTGTGCGTATATGTTGACTCCATGTGGAGGTCGGCTTTTGAGCATCGGGTGATAAGTGGACAGTTTTGGTGCTCTATCAGCGGACACGCTGGCAAAAGTTTTCAACGCAAATAGCTGATAGCTATCGATCAGGCTGATAACGAGCTAAGATATACATAAATACAAACGCATAAATACAGAGGTATGTACAATGCAAGTACGCAAATACTAGTTTATGTTATATAAATGCTGTTATTAGTGCCAGAAAATGTCCGGTTTGGACCAGTGAAAGGTTAAGAAACGGCCACAATGCTTGTCTAACAGAGAGAGAGATAGATCGAGAGTAGCAGCATTCTTTGTTACCAACTATTTCATCTGAATACCGTTAAAGACATGCACTTGTTCAAAGCTGGTCGTCCATGCGTGCGCGTGTGTGTGTGTGCGTGTATATGTGTGTGTGTGGTTTTCTAAATCAGCGCCCAACAAGTTTTTTAGCCTACATTTTTCTTCTGCTTTAGCAGCAGCCAGAAGAACAACAAAAGACGTTGCCACTATCACCGCCATTGGCTTCACGTACACACAAAATGAACGAAAAAAAAAAAAGAAAAGCGATCTGTGCCAAGCCGAAGTCGAAGATACCCTATATTACAACATTTTCTAGAGTGAGTATTGGACAATTGTTAAAAATACACGATGAATGTTCATATAAACTATTTACATATTAATGTTGTTTCAAAAGCTTAACCACACAGTACCGAAGCTGAATTTCTCTTGCTGCATGCCCATGCGTAACAAACTGCATGACAATTTCATTGATGCTCCACACGCATAAGCGTATAAAAATGTGTCAAAAGAAGAAACACGCTAAATGTAAGCGAGCAAGCGAGAGAGGGAGAGGGAGTCTAGCTTGATGAAGTGCTGGGCGGTTACAAGGGGGAAGCTATAAAACCGGATGATAGCCGGCAACTACATAAAACGATCGGCAAGTGTGTGTGTGTGTGTGTGAGTACGTATGTATGTATGTGTGTTCAACGCTGCATGCGCACTTCTTGATTTTTCGTGTCGTCGTCGTTTCAGTATTGGTGGCTTGGCACCTTTCGAGGCAGCACGAAAAAAAAAACAGACACAGGTAACAAAAAATAACACAAACACACACATGTGCACATGCAAATGTTTATATACATATGCATGCGCTGCAGCGACGTTGATGTCGTCAAGACAGCCAAAGTTCAGCTTGGGCATTTTCCGTGCACATTTACATAAAGAAACTCTGTTTTTTTTTTTGTTTCTTTTAGGTAAGGTGCTTAGAGCAATATTAATTGAAATGCTGTTATTTAAACAAATTGTGTCTGTTTTTTCGGCTTAACGGTACTCCATGCTGCCAGATGTGCAGAAGAAGATAAAAAGAGTAAGCTAAAAAAAACCTTGACGTAGCCAGTTTTGCATGAAAGTCGACTGCATACCTGAAAAAGAAGACATTTACTTCTTTTAGCTGGCAACAGAGTTGCTTTTACCTCGCTGAATATGGCTCTTTTTTAAAGATTCAGCGGTATTTATAGCATTTTTGTATATTGCTCAATTCGAAAACTAGCTTTTATACCTGCTGAAGTTAGGCAGCACTGGCTGTGTTTAAAATGCTAAATTATGCAAATGTATACAAAATATTGTGTGGAATCATGTACGGTAACGTTATGATTTTTTTGGGTTTTAGTGGTTGCAGGTTGTTCAACTTACTGTACTGTAAAATCCAAAAAATCCGGCCTATATTTGTCCTTTAACAAAATCCAGTTTGATCAACTTGGCGTGTCTCCAGCTGTAATACAAATACACAGAAGAATTTTAATTATTTAATTTGGAATATGTTAAGTGCATCGCAACATGTCAAACAGCAAAAGGCAATAAAGATGCCACCCTTCAATATGAAACTAAAAACAAATGGAAAAACATGTTGTTGTGCTGCCGCTCCAAATGCGCTACACTGAATGCAATTGGTGGAGCATATGGCAACGTTAGCAAGCCGCTGCCGTGTTTATTAACAGAAATGTGCATAAATTCAAGAGAGTACAGAATGACAGGAAGAGCGGGTGAGAGCGAGCGCTGCCCTATTGCAGAAGCTGGCGGCGACCTTTATGCATAAACATGCGGGCCACTTATTGGACAATTATTGTTGTTGTTTCTATTGTTTTTACTGCAGTTGAGCGCTCAAAACTGGAGCATAAAATATATGTGTATGTGTGTGTGTGCGTAGGCGGAAGCTAACGAGTGAGCGAGAAAGAGCCCTGAGTGCGTATTATTACTAAATGTTCTGTAAGAGTGAGTGCTGTCGCTTTATATGGGTGAAAGGCCTGTAAAGGTTTCAACTTGTTTGATCGTGTGGGGGCCACTTTAAAATTTGGGTATTTTGGTTAGATGTTTGTGTGTGAAAGACGAAATACTAAAAGTTCAAAAATCGTATGGCTCACGCTGACACACACACACACACACACACACACACACACACACACACACACACACACACACACACACACACACAAACACACAAACAGGCACACATACTAAGGCACGCGCGCACTAACACAAATACAAAATCCGCCGCCACCGCCAACTATGTCTGCTGTTGTTGCTCCCGCTGCTGTCAATCGGACATAGACACACATACATAAGTATGTACGTGTGTGCATAGTTTTATTGGTGTATGCGTGGACGACGTTGTAGTCTTCGCCGCCGCCGCCGCCGCAACCGCCACAGCGGACAACGAAATATGGCTCTGACTTTTGTGTCTTTCACTGTGTGCGTGTGAGTGAGTGCCCGTGCCCTGCATATGTGTGACGACGACGGCAGCGACAGACAGCCCGTGCGGTTGATAATACTATTGAAAAACACGTTGTTTTCTTTCGAATGATTTAAAGGGATATTTTCATTTAATATATTCCGCATTTTCACTCGAACGTGGGCCATAAACTAAATTTATTTGTAAAGTGCAAGCAAGAAGTTTCCACGTTGCGGCAGCCGCGGCCTCAATTTTCTCTCTAGTCGCCGCCGCCTTGCGGCCCACACAATAGTAAATTTAAGCACATTTTTGTTTAAGTTGTGCAATTGAAATTGCTTATTTAAGCGCGCACAGTTTGTTTTGGTATTTAAAGGCTTTTGTTAAAAACGGTTTTATTAATTTAAGTTTAAACTTTCTACTTAGAACTGCAATACGCACACGAAACGGATATCAACTCCAAGTAAAGTGAATGAATGAGCAACTGAGCGAACGTGGCAAAATGCAGCGTGTTGCCACATGGCGGTTTCGCAGTGGCAGCGCTGCGGGTAAAAGAAATTCGGTGTTGCCAATTGGTTGGCATAATGTGGGTGTTTTGCTGGCGCAGCTATCGATAACAAAAGTGGCAACGCCCGTCCAACTTGTTGCCATCCATAGCGCCATTCACAACAAAGACAAAAAACGAAGAAAAGAGCGAGTGATTTTTTTTAGTCTTGCTCTATTAGCACGGAAAATACCCGTTCTCTTGGCATTTCCGAACGCAAAAACTATTTATAGCACAATCAAATTTCTCACGCGGCAAACACAATATGCCAAAACTAAAGAGTTTGCTGCCCAACATCTTTGGCGGCAACAAAGAGACACAAACCAACAGCAATACAACAAATATGAATTCGGAAGGACGACTAGAAACAGATGCATTGCCGATCAGCGAGGCAGATAACAATAGCGGCGCCCTGTCGCTGCCCTCCAATACGCCAACAGCGTCAGCAGATCTAACCGAATCGGTGTTGCGCGAACTCTCCGATCCCAATTACAATTCCATGGATGTGGTGCAATCCGCGCAGATTCCGGGCAACGAGCTGGTCAATGGCAACAGCAGCGGCAACAACAACACAATGAACACCATGAATGTGCACAGTGCACAGCAACAGGTGGTGATGAACTTCTCGAATGCCAGCAATTTGCATTTTGGCTCAGTTTATAATTTTAATCAAAACCTGAGCGCCTGCAGCTCACGCAAAGGCAGCACCAGCACCACAGAGGAGGTGGCCAGCGCCATTCCACCAGCCGATGGGAAACGTCATGTGCCGCGCAAAACGGTCAGCATTGTTGCCATGATGCAGTCCCAGCAGGAGCCCGATGATCGTCTGCTCGACACGGTCGCCACACATCTGGGCGAGGGCTGGAAGCATGTTATGCGCGAACTCGGGCATTCCGAAGGCCAGATCGAGCAGGCGATTATCGATCATCAAATGCACGGCAACATCAAGGAGGTCAGTCAGTCAATACCTTTTCACAACCGCTTTTCATCTTAGCTGATAAGCTTTGCCCTACGTTTGCTTGCAGGTCATCTACCAATTGCTGCTGAAGTGGGTGCGCAGCGCTGATGACGGGTTCGCCACGGTGGGTCGACTCACCACGCTGCTGTGGGAAACCCAGCATCGCGAGTGTGTGCAGCGCATGAAACTGGTTTGGAAGGCGCTCGAGAAGCGCAAGACGTCCAGTTAGCTGACCACAATGAGAGCGAACGACAAACAAAACGAGAAAATGAAAACAAAAACAGGTCATTTCGGATTGGCGATTCGTGCAAAAGCGCGTGTCTTAGTTAGGTCTCTAATTTAGTTGTTAAAACTTTATAATTTTTAGTACATATTTGTCACGCCCTTTTTTTGTGCGCTAAACCATTATTTTCTGTGCAATATTATTTGTTTAAATGAAACGAAACCTATTTTGACAAACGGCATATTTTGTTAAATACCGTTTATACATATATGTAAACTTTCGAATAAGTGCCTAACAAGTTTGTCCTCAAGCAAGTTTATTTGTTTTCAAATGTGATATTTCGAGTGCATGTTCGTTGTGCAATATGAATTTTTCACCCAACTAATCTACAGACAATAAACAAGCCGTACATCTGTGCGCTTTTATTATGTAATAAACTTTTTATATATGTACGTATATGTATGTAAATTCGTGGCAAATCTCATTTAAACGATCTTTGTGATCTTTGCGCTATACATATCAATTAACATTTGCGCTCCATTCCCATTCACAGACTGATAATCCGGCAGCTGTTCCATGCGCGACACCCAGCCGCTGAGCCTTGGATAACGCTTCGGGTCGATGGGCGCCAGGCCCAGCAGGCTGGCCACCGAGGAGATGCAGCTGTAGTCGGCCAGGGTCAGCGTGCTGCCGCACAGATATTGCTGTTTGTCCAGAAATGCCTCCAGAAAATCGTACACCTCGTAGATGGCATCGATCTTGTCGCGCGGCACCTCCGTCTCGTTGCGATAGAACACGGGCAGGGCTATGTTCCTTATGCAGCCTTGGAATATGACGCCCGACTCGAAGTGCAGGCGCTGATCCACGACGGCACGTTTGTAGAAATCCTTGGGATACAGTGCATCATCTTTGCCGTACTTGCGCACCAGATACGCCATTATGGCATGCGAGTCCCAGATGCATTTGCCATCATCCTCCAGCATGGGCACCGTGTGCTGTGGATTCTTCAGCGTATACTCCTTGTTCTTATGCTCACCGGCCAGCAGATTGATCAGCTTGTACTCGTACTGCAGACCCAGTGCGTGCAGGGTCATCTTGCAGGCACGCACCGGTGGACTCGGCTCCAGGCCATACAACACCAATTTGCCCATTTTTTTTTCAAAGTCGAGAGACGTCTGTGAGCTCGGACAGCTAAAGTCGGACTGAATCTCTCTCGCTTCGAGTTGAAATCGTGTGCGAATCGCTGCTTGCATTAATTACTATATCATTTAATTCCGTTTCGTTTCGTAGATTATAAATGAATATATATATATGTATATAGATAGTTTTTCAGCTGTCGCGACTGTCAATCCAGAAATCCGAGGGGCTTGCCGGACTAGCATGCATTCATTTTAATGTATATACTAGACATAGCACTTGACTACGGAGTCGATTGCTAATTATATAATTAAATAGTATTTCATATTGAATTTAGATACCAATTCCAATTAATTATATAAACAAACAAGATAATCGGTCAGGCACAATGTCAATTTACCTGTTCTCTAGACTATATTCTATGTTCAAAAAGGATTTCCGTAGAAAAGTTCTGCCTTCGACCGATTATATAATATAATAAAACATTTCACAACACTTTAATATCCTCCGTTTGGGTCTATAAAACTCATATAACACACAATTTCCATTATAAAGAAAATTGTTATATAATGTTTACTATTATTTGCACTTATATAACAAATAACGATTAATGTTATTTGCGGAATTCGTTTCAATTCTTGGAAAACCTGTCCATATTTTTTTTCAATGCAATGAGCTTATCAGCGCGATAAGAAAATCAAGTCGATAAACTGATAACTGATGTTGATAACCTACAAAATGTGTAAGGTAAGTGCGGCGCAGGTATTTAAGCCAATCAGAAAAAGGTCAGTGTTCCTTTTACTATAGGATTATATTTTAATTGTTATATTGAAGGTCATAAGGACACAAGCTAAGATCGAAAGTTGATGTTAATTAGCTTCAGATTAGATATCTAAATAAACTTACAGATAAATATATATACTATAGTATATCACAATCAATGTCTCTATCAGAAAAGCTTTGACCTACAAATTGACGCAAAGGAGTTCTATTATATGATAATGGTAAGCTTTGAGGTAAGAGCGCAAAACCTGTAAGTCTTAATTCTAACTGCTGCCTTAAGCTAAGAGAGCGATTAAAATATTTTGAAGAGTAAGTTATTGTTAATTATGCTTTTAGTACCTTACTTGTGATTTGCCAAATAAAGAGAGTGCCCGCTCTTGAATGCATTAGTATTGTTTGTTTTTATTTATGTATCAAACCTTTATCAGTTGTTGCTGTTCTCTCTCTTCTCAGCGCTTATGTGGCCACTGTGAACTTTATTGTGGCTGTCTCTCTCTTTTTTGCACTTATGTGGCCACTGTGAACTTTGCCTTCTTAACCGAAGCAACAAAAAGTCCCGCTCCTTTGGCATTCTCCGCATACACCGGCAGCTGTTCCATGCGACACATCCAAGCTTTCAGCTTGGGATATTTAACGGGATCAATGTCCACATAGGCAACCATTGAGCTGATCGATGAGATGAGACTAAAGTCGGCAATGGTCAACTGATCGCCAGCCATGTAGGGCTGATCCTTAAGAAACGCCTCCACGAAATCGTAGGCCTCAACGATGGCCTCTATGCGCTCCTTGGGCACCGTCGTCTGACCCTGGAAGAGCACCATCCGTGTAATGCTTATCAAAGCGTGGGCAAAGACCACTCCCGACTCGAAGTGCAAGCGTTGATCCACCAAGGCACGCTTGTAGAAGTCCTTTGGATAGAGCGCATCATCCTTGGCATATTTACGCACCAGGTACGCCATTATGGCGTGAGAGTCCCAAAAGCGTGCTGCACCATCCTCCAGCATGGGCACCGTATGCTGCGGATTCTTCTGTAGATAGGCCGGCGACAGCTGCTCTGCCTTCAATACATTGACATTGACATATTTATAGGCCAATTGCAGGGCGGCCAGCGTCATTTTGACAGCACGCACCGGCGGACTGGGATCGAGGCCGTACAGCGTTAGTTTGACCATGTTGCCGGTTCGCCAGCTGAACAATTACTGAAGTCTGAGAAGAGCGTTTACAACAGTTGCCAAAAAATTAATAGCAATAAAAGAGAGTGAACTCGGGGTAAAGAAATTATTTGGAATGCTCTCTTCATATGTCTAATCCATAGTTACCCAATCGCACGCACTCTCTCTCTTTTAATATTCTTAAAATACACTAGCGAAGAGCGAACTCAATAAGGCAAGCAGTTAAACAATTTAAATAAGAGATTAGATTGAAAGTTGGGAAATTTTGATACTTAGCGCCATTGAGTAATAAATAGATAAATAAGTATTTATTACTCAATGCTCAATGACAAAGCGCATTGCGCACAGACAGAAATGCACAGAGAGCATAATTCCCTGCATAAGCTACGGTTCTCTTGATTTTGAGTGAAAAACCCGCAATTTGGCAAATCATGTTTGTTTGTTTCGCAACTATCTCTCTCTTTCACCCTCCTACGTACCCCTAAAAGCTTTTAAGGAAAACTTTCAACAATATCGATTATCTATGATAAGATAACAATAATCATAACACATTTATTGAAAAGGTATTGGAAAACTAATAATGCCGACTCACTTAGTCAACAACTGTGAACTTTTTGCTTTTAACAATAGCTGCGAATTGCTCTGCACCTTTCGCATTTTCCCCATAGTAGGGCAGCTGCTCCAAGCGCTTGATCCACGCGCTCAGCTTCGGGTACTTGGCGGCATCAATGACCACATAGGGAACCAGCGAGGTGATCGATGAGATGAGACTGAAGTCCGCGATGGTCAGCTGATCGCCGGCAATGTAGTTGTGATCCTTGAGGAAGGTCTCGACAAAATCGTACGCCTCGGTAATGGCCTCGATGCGCTCCTTGGGGACCTCGGTCTTGCCCAGGAAGAGAACTAATTTGGTTATGTTGCGCAGAGCATTGGCAAACACGACTCCACCCTCGAAGTGCAGGCGCTGATCCACGACAGCGCGCTTGAGCAGATCCTTGGGATACAGCGAATCGTCCTTGGCGTATTTGCCCACCAGATACGCGATTATCGCATGCGAGTCCCAAATGAGCGCTTCTCCGTCCTCCAGCAATGGCACAGTGTGCTGCGGATTCTTCTTCAGATATGCCTCGGAGAACTGCTCCTTGTTCAGGACATTGACCACGGTGTACTCGTAGGGCAGCTGCAGTGCAGCCAGCGTCAGCTTGACGGCACGCACTGGGGGGCTGCCATCCACACCGTATAATACTAGTTTACCCATGTTCAACCTGATCGCCCTATCAACAGTAACTGACCGGGCACGGGCCGCGCCGACGCTTTTTATATACACTCGAGTGCCTTAAGAGAGCCGAACAAGTTGCCGAATTTCGTGTGCAAGAGAGGAGAGTTTAAGCAAATTTAATGGGCACATATTTTAATTTCCCTACGCTCTTTGAAGGTCGATAGCAGTTCGATTGGAAGAGCCGTGGAGTAAAAAGAATTGGGATCTCTTCGATTTATGACGTCATGACTTTGGAAATTTGCGAGCGTTGAAAACAAATTAGGTAATGTCGTCTTCTCGAGCGTTTAAACAAAAGAGTTTTCATTTTTTATTCATTAGCATCATATTTATTATATTTTATTTTTGTTTTTTCCAGTTATTTTTATATTCTTCATTGTTTTTTAATTGGTTCATGATTTATTCTTTGCGAAAAACAAAAACAATTGAATAAATAAATGAAAATGCTTAATATGAGCAATTGCTGTTGAATTCGAACCGGCAACTTCTTGTTTGCTAGTTCGACGCGCAGTGAAGTAAGTCATCAAAAACTCGTCATATCGGTAGATAACCATAAAAAATCGATAGATAATTGATAAGGTCTGCTCGCTTAGTCAACTACTGTGAATTTTTTACTTCTAATAAAAGCTGCGTAAAGCTCAGCCCCTTTGGCATTTTCCCCGTAATAGGGCAGCTGCTCCAAGCGCTTGATCCACGCACTCAGCTTGGGATACTTCGTGGCCTCGATGGGCACATAGACCACAGCGGAGCTGATCGACGAGATGAGACTGAGGTCGGCAATGGTCAGCTGATCGCCGGCAATGTAGTTGTGATCCTTGAGGAAGGATTCCATGAAATCGTACACTTCGACAATGGCATCAATGCGCTCCTTGGGCACCGGCTTCGAGAGGAAAATCAAGGTTGCGATGCTGCGCAGAGCACTGGCAAACACGACTCCGCCCTCGAAGTGCAGGCGCTGATCGACGACAGCGCGCTTGAGCAGATCCTTGGGATAGAGCGAATCGTCCTTGCCGTATTTGCCCACCAGATACGCGATTATGGCATGCGAGTCCCAAATGCAGGCTCCTTCATCCTCCAGCATGGGCACCGTGTGCTGTGGATTCTTCTTCAGATATTCCTCGGAAAACTGGTCCATTTTCATGGTATTGACCACGGTATAGTTGTAGGGCAGCTGGAGCGCAGCCAGTGTTAGTTTGACGGCGCGCACCGGGGGGCTGCCGTCCAAGCCGTAGAGCATTAGCTTTCCCATGTTTACAGTGCTCGCCGCGTCAACGATAACTGAAAGGTGAGGGGGCGCATCAATGCCTTTTATATGCGACGACCTTATGCAGAGATAAACAAGTGGCCAGATTTCGAGAGCTACTGAGAGCGAAGCAGCTACAGTTTAAGAGCGAACTTTATTTGCTTGAAATTTCTACGCTCTATTAAAGTCGAGAACAGTTGCTTCTTTTTCGCACTTCAGCCGAAATTAATTACATTTGCACTGATTTTTTGCGCAAGCGAAGAAAATGCTAATGGTTTTTTAATTAGTGAAGGGGTGTCCTGAGGAGCAGAGTAAAACTAGTTACTATTAGTTTATTAAAAATTCAAGCGTACAAATAGCATAGCAATTCAGCTGTGTGTATGTGTGTGTGAGTGTGTTGTTTTATATTGTTTTGCTTAAGCTACGTGCTCTTAGTTCCAAAATGTGTCCAATGGGTAATTAATAGAATGTATTTCTTGCTCAATGCAGACATTTTGATCTGGTACTTTCTCTCATCGTACATGCGCATCTATGTATATGTATATACCGACTAAGCTAAGAGTATGTGTATGTGTATATGTATTAAATAGATAGTTAACTGATTGCGCTCTTCATGTTTGCCGTTACAAAATTCTCTGTGTGATCGCTCACTATGCCAAAAGCGCTGTCACGCCATGATGCAGCAGTTTCTATTCCAAACAAATATTTCACCATAAACTTAAGAGAACTCACTTGTAAGGCGCTCTTTAAATATTTTGTATTCTAATTAGCTCTTTGACAACACATGTACTTATATACGTGCATTCAGTGTGTATTTTTAATGATAGCCAAAACCCAAACTAAGCAACAATTGTAAAGTTTTTGGACTTAAGCATAGCCTCCAGCTGTGCAGCGCCCACGCCGTTGGCCTCCTCGTAATAGGGCAGCTCCTTGAGCCGCTCCAGCCAGGCCAAGATCTTGGGATACTTCACCGGATCCAGCTCCAAGTAGACAGCCAGACAGCTTATCGAGGACACAAAGCTAAAGTCTGCTATGGTCAGCTCGTTGCCGGCCACGAAGTTGTTATCGCCCAGAAACAGCTCGACCAGGTCATAGATCTCGGCCACCGCATCGATGCGGGACTGCTCAATGACTGGTTCGCCCAGAAAGAGCACACTTCTCGTTATGGGACGCAGTGCGCCCGTGAACATCAGACCCGAATCGAAGTGCAGACGCTGATCGACAATCGCACGTTGCCGGCTATCTGTCGGATACAGTGCATCATTTGCCGCATACTTGCCCACCAGGTAGGCCATGATGGCGTGCGAGTCCCAGATATACGCGGCGTCATCCTCCAGCAATGGCACCGTGTGCTGCGGATTCTTTTGCCGAAACTCGGGTAACAAATGCTCGCCGGCTGGTATATTAACGGGCACCAGATCGTAAGGCAGCTCCAGCGCCTTCAGCGTCAGCAAACAGGCCCGTGTCGGGGGACTTGCCTCCAGGCCGTAGATCAAAAGTTTGCCCATGCTTCGGCGTTGATCGAAAACTGCGACTAAATGCGAGGCGTTGACGGGCAGGTCCTTCTATATGCCACAGCCTGGCCAGGGACACGTGGCCCTGGGTCAAGGGCCACGTAGGTGGCTAAGAATCGGAAAACAAATAATTGATACACATTAAAAATGCGCCAATTTTCTAGGCGTTTCGTGGGGTGTTAACGGTACCCTGTACATGAAGGTAAATGTTGAAAGGAATCTTGGAAGAAATCTTGGAAAATAAGTTAATGAATATAATGCTGGACAATATAATAAAAGCTAGCTGGTAAAGTGCCAGAATTGTTTATAACCTAAAATAATATATATTTAATAAATATTTCGTGTATTTCAAATTTCGAGCTAAGCAACTCCTATTGGGTATATCCAGGGTATCCAAGTCGCATTTTCAACTTTTCCACCTTCGTTTGATTTCAATAATTTATGCATTTCAAGGCACGCAAACTGTCAAACAGCCTACATAATCTATTAGCAGGGCTAGTTAGTTAGTTAGTTGCTTTAAGGGGCCGTCCAATCTTAAGCCAAGCGACTAATTTTAGCCTTGCCCGTGACACATGCCCCAGAGCTCTGGGCAAATATTGGCTGTGGCCATAGATAAGAGCTCAAAGCTCAGACACTTAGCGCGTAGCATTAATAAACAATCAGGCAAAAACTTAAACTTGCAGCATTATGACGTCTCCAGCAGTTAGTTAGTGGTGCCTGTAGTTAGTATCTAATCTTATCTAATCGCTTGTCCAAAATCAGTTTCATGCACTCGTCGACTCGCCTTTTGTCAGTAGAAACTTGTCTGCCCTGGCCTAAAGCAGCCGCAGAATCCGCAAACGAATTGCTCCAGAGTTCCATTCACAATTCCAAAGATCCCTCCAGGCCATGGTGCTCATCCTGTTTGGCACGGAGCTGAGTCCTCCGGTGCGCGCTGTGCTCTTGACGCTGCGCGCCCTGGAGCTGGAGCACGAGTTCCGGCAGCTGGATTTGCTGGCTGGCGAGCATCTGGAGCCGGATTTTAAGCGCAAGAATCCGCAGCATACGGTGCCCCTGCTGGAGGATGGCGAGGCCTGCATCTGGGACTCGCATGCCATAATTGGCTATCTGGTGCAGAAATATGCCAAGGATGATGCACTCTATCCGCGCGAGCCGCTGCAACGCGCCATTGTCGATCAGCGTCTGCATTTCGAGTCGGGCGTCCTGTTTCCCAGCTTCAAGGAGCTGCAGCGCCTGCTCTTCCAGGAGCACGCCACGGAGCTGCCCAAGCAACGGATTGCCCAGCTGCACGAGTCGTATGCGCTGCTCGAGCACTTTCTGGCCGAGCACGACTACCTGGCCGGCAAGCAGCTGACCATTGCCGACTTCAGCATTGTCGCCACGCTGAGCAGCTTGGATCTGTGCTACGCGCCGCTGGATACCCAGAAGTATCCCAAGCTGAGCGCCTGGCTGGCGCGAATCTCGGCTCTGCCCTACTACGAGCAGGCCAATCTGCAAGGAGCGCGTCGCCTCGCCGAGCTGGTGCGCGCCAAACTGCCCAAACAGTTTGACAAGCTCTGGCAAAAGGCTTTCGAGGACATCAAGAGCGGTGCCGGCAAGCAGTAAAGTAATCACAGCCTATAATGAACGCATTTAAGCTTCGCTTTTTTTTGTTTTTAACCGAATGTAAAATGTTTTGAATAAAGTTTATGTGCTCGCTTGTCTGCCACAACATTTGCTTGGCGTATCGACTTTTGAATACCCTAAGCTCAAAAAGAATCTTCAATAAAGTAAAAATTGATTATTTTCATATGATGCACTCAGAGAAAGGGTTTTGTGTTAACAATTTGTGCAGTTCGCTTGAAAAATTTCTTAAATGAAGTATGCATTTTCTTAAATGAAGCATGAATCAAGCTAGAAACTCACTTAACGCAAGATTTTTCATGCTTAAATTAAGCTCAAGCCCTTTTCTGTTTACAATTTGAGCATTTCGCTCGAACATTTCCATAATGAAAATGTCTTAAAGTAAGACTCTTGTGCTTAGCTCAAGAAATTTTAAGATAAGCTGATTTTTAGACACTTTTGTACTTGATTTCAATAAAAACTTGGCATTTTCTTTAGATGAAGAATTTAGTTGAAATTATAAACTTTAAAAAATCTCAAATATAATTGAAATTTGATAACAAAAAAAATGTTTTCCAATCGAATTGCGGCAAATCCTTGCTGCTTTTTATTGTGCTGGGTATAATTATGTTTCGAAAAAACCTTAAAACTTTTTGCGCTCATTAAAATTGAAAACAAAAAAAAAACACAAAAATGAAAAGCGCAAAGTTGTGCCGCGTCGCGTCGTGTCGCGCATGCCAAAGTTGTTAAATCATAATTAATTTATGACGCCGCCAGCTTCAGCTTGGGAGTTGGGAGTCGGCAGCAGTTCGCGGGGGTTCGCTTTACCTGGCCAGGTGGGCGGGCAGGTGAGCTGGTGGGCAGGTGAGCAGGTGGGCAGGTGCGCGGGCAGGCTGAGTCACGTCGTGTAAAACACTCTCTTCAAATGGCAAGAAACCTGCCTAAATGCCCGACCAGCCCGGCCACGCCCACAGCTGTCGCCTCCTTTTTTGCGCCTCATTGCAGAGACGAGGGTAGCTGCGGGGAGGATGGGGGTGGGGGAGTGTTTCGGGTGTGCAGTCAAACTAATTGGTTTAATTTCAACTTTTACTTTGGACGTCTCGGCTCGCCTCGCCCGCGACCACGCCCACAGCGAGTCCAGGCTTATGCATCGCCAGATTCGTTTGCTTTAATGCGAACTTTTTTGCATTTTACCTTTTGCAGGTGTTTTTTTTGCCTTGTTGCCCGCTTGCTAACTGTCCCACCAGCACTTTGTTGGAATTTACCTTGCACGACTTTTTTGCTCGGCTGGCTGTATCAATTTATTGTAGCGTACTTTTAGGCGTCCTTTGAAATTTTGCACTCCGTTAGCGCAGGGCTTGGTTTGAGTTTTCTTTTGCTTTCATTTTCTCCCTATTTTCCGTTGTGTTCATGACAGTCCGTGAAAAGCGGCTTAAATGTGGAAGCTGCAATGGAAACTGCAAACACTATTCAAATACCAGAGAAGCGTTATTCCTGTTAAAAAATATATAGAAAAAGGCTCTTAGCCCGAATCCCATAACATTTGTATGCTGCATAGCTGGCATAGAATAGAATTTATAAAACTATTATGGAAATTCAAGAGAGCAGAGTTTGTTTGGAAACAAGTTTGCGGAACTGCGGCAGCTGCTCCTCTCCTCAGCTTGGAAAATGCAGTTTCATATAGCTTCGGTCTTTAGAGTCCGATGCAACTGCAATTTTCACTAAATATGCTACTCTAGTATACTAATATAGTATATTAAGCAGTAAATAGGGTATACACACAGCTCGGTGCAATGTCTGAAAATTTCATGAAGATCGGACTGTAAGGACCGAAGCTATACACACGTATATACCCTATATACCCTATGCTGTGCATATATACCCTATGCTTAAAACATGAGTATTTTGTCTATTTAGCGAGAAACTGTGGTTAGTATCCGATAAGTGAAATATTCCAGATTTGTGTATACTATACGAGAATCTGCATACTAACTTCGGTATATCAAGCTCTTACAATCTTCGAGTTATGCTCAAAAGGAACATGTCTCAAAATCGATATTTATCGATATTATGAAATTGGAACTAAATATCGAAGTCAAAATAATTGACTTCTCTTACGTATGGAATAGGTCTTTAGCTTTTGTAGTTACAGAGATCAACACACAAATAGAGTAGACAGAGGATCCCTCGTCGGATCGCAGATCCTTTCCGCTGTCCATAACAAAATCAATATCTATTCATTTATTTTCATCCAATCGTTAACACAGGAAATTCTTTATTTTTCCAGTTCTCACAATTTGTATTTGATGCTACGCAAAATTGGATACTTTTCCCCCGCGCATTGACCACGAAAATCATCTAGTGACAGATCGTGGAAGGCGACTCCGCCCAAGCCCTGGGCCTGCACAAAGCCGGCCTTAATGGCCGCCGTTGTGGGATCCTCGTAGCCTACCCAGAGGCCGTTCTCGCCGTTCTCACCAGCCGCACGATAGGCATAGATGCCATAACGTTTCGTTGGATCGCCCACCTTGCGCAGATGCTGGCCGTCCGTGTCCTTGCCCTGGCCCAGATGATGCTGTAACAGGTCACAGATCTCGGGCCAGCTAAGCAAACCGGGCTGGCCCGTCTGCTTGCCAGCCGGGGCGGCGCCCTCCGTGGCCGGAATGGGCGGAAAGCCGGTGATGCCGGAGTTGGGGCTCATTTGCCAGGCGCGTCCATAGCTGGTGATGCCAATGTTCAGCTGCTGTGCATTGGCCGAGTGATTGAGCCAATACTGCAGCTGATGCTGCACATTGTGTGTGGCATCCCGATCGTACATGGCGTACAGAGGCGCGGGCAGATCCGCCTGCTTGGGATCACGTTGCGGCGTCTGGAAGTCATAGGTGCCCAAATTGACAAAGTCCACAAAGGCGAGCACGGCGGGTATGTCTATGAAAACTGCAGGGGAAAGATTGAGATTGAGAAAGATTGGAAAGAGAGGGGGAGGGGCAAGTGATGCTTACGTTCGGGATCCACATGTGGCAGCATGCTAAGGGTCAGCTGTTTGCCATTGCGTTGCAACTCCACTCGCAGCTCACGCACGAATGTGGCGAACTGTTCCTTGTGCTCCTCGGCCTTGGGATCGATGGATGAGCTGCTGAACCAGCCCTTGAACGAGCTCCAGGCGCGCTTCAGGGCGCCCTGCTGCTGCTTGGGCTTGAGCTGGGGAAACTGCCAGGCCAGATCCAGGCCATCGAAGCCATATTTGACCAGCTCGGCGCTGGCGCTGGCCTTAAAGCTGTTCCTGCTCTCCGGCAGCTCCAGCAGACTCAGATATTTGCTGCTGTCCGGCAGGCCCTCAGCATTGAGATCCCGCTCCCCGCCCACGGAGAGCAGAATGCGCAAATGCGGATGCTTTTGGCGGAGCGCCGTAATGTGCGCATAATGCTGGCGGTTATAGCTGAGCTCCGGATTCAAGCTCTTGATCTTGAAGTTCTCTGGATCGATGCCCGCATAGCCATAAATCAGGTAGTTGCAAAAGTTTAAGGCGGGCTCCAGTTCGTTCAGCGAAAGTTGGGCGGGGCCTGATCCAGCACGAAAAAAGAAAAACAGAAATAAAAGTCAGAATAGAAAATAGTCAATGTATGTTTGTATGCTAAGAGATAACCCCAAGCTGACCCCCCCGACTGGCACACAAAGATTAGACGTAGCTTTTGCTCACCCTCGCGCACAAAACTAGACGCATCGTAGTAGCAAACGAGCTTGGCCACATCTGCCAGGACTGACAGGACAGTGGCACAGGCAGAGCAGCGCTCCCAGGAATACCCAACCGTGGGGCAACATGTGTGCGTTTGTTTGCTTTGAGTTGGGTTTGAAGACTGACGCAGAGGCCGAAGCTGAAGCTGGACAAGCTGATAGCAGACATACAAAAGCTAAGACAAAGCACGAAACTAATTCATAAACAACTGAGCGATAAGGTGGCAGAATTTCACTTTAATTATATACGACTAGCAGATGCGCAGCATTTGTTTATTCTATGTGCCTTTTTTTAGGTGTCAGTCAGTCAATCAACCAGTTGTCAGTCAATCAGACATCACTCAGTCAGTCTTTTAGCCAATAAGTCACTTAGGCACTCCATCAATCAGCTAGTCAGTTAATCAATCAGCTAGACCGTCAATTTGTCAATCAGCTAAATTCAGTCAATCAGTTGGTTAGTCAGTCATAAGTCAATCAGGCAGTTGATATACAATCAATCAGCCAATAAGGCAATTAGTCAATAGAGTCAGTCAGTAGTTAGTTACTCACTCATTCAATCAGTCAGTTATCAGTCATCGTTCAGTCAGTCAGTAAATCTAAATGAGTCAATTAGTCAGTCAATCAGCTAGCAGTCACTCACTTGGCCAATCAGTCAATCAGTCATCGGTCAGTTTTGTCTGTCAATCAGTCAGCTTAGTCAGTCACTTTATCTATCAGTTAATCAGCCACTTAGTCAATACATCACTTACTCAGCACTTCAATCGTTAGTTAATCAGTCAGTCAATCAGTCATTCAGTCTATTCAGTCAGTCATCAGCCCAATTAGCTAGTCATTTAATCAGTCTGTCATCAGTCACTCAGTCACGACAAACGACATTAAGTACAAAACATTTCTAAACTGCTCTCATTTACCCAAGATAGAGGGTATTTGTATATAATTATTTTATTATAATTTTACTCATGCATTATTTGTTCTTATACTTTTTGGAGTATCTCATCTAGTGAAGGATTACAGCTAAATGATGCCTGTACAAAGTTTTGACAAGCTGTAAGTCTCGAAATTCAATTAACTCACGAAAACTTTTCACTCAGTCGCCATTTCTTTTCTCAGGCGCTGCTCGGTAACATGACCGATTAACAGCATTTCAATTACAATGTGTGATTAAGACATCAAGGCTCTACTTGTCCCAGCTGCTCCATTGGCTTCCCCACATATACATGTATATACATATATATATGTATGTATGTATATCTATGGCTAATGCCAGCCAAACCACCAAAACGCAAATCCCCAAACTCGAAGCGGCAGACAGGCCAAAGCGGGCGGCGGATGGCTTGAAATGGATTTTAGTGGGTTATGGCTTGGGTTTTGCGGTTTAGCTTCAAGTAGGCAGCGATTGTTGAACCCACACACACACACACACACAAAGACACACATGCGCGCACACACACACACTCTCGGTCATATATATATATGTATAGCCAGAGAGCTGTCATTAGTTGCTGTCGCTTTGCTAGCGGCACACTCTGGCCTCTCCGTCTCTGGCCACTCCGTCTCTGGCCACTACGTCTCTGGCCTCTCCGTCTCTGGCCTCTCCGTCTCTGGCTCATGTCACTTTGCCGCTGTCACACCTACACGCCCCTATTACCAACGCCTACCCCGCCCCGCTTGTGGTAGCTCGCACAATTCCCGACTGACAATAATGTTTTTGTGCCCAGCTTAAATACATTAAAGCCTTCGCTGTCTGACATCCAACATGGCAAATGATGAGCAAACCCCCAACTGCCGCAACACTCCCCCACACACACACACACACACACACACAGAGCTAGAAATGCGTGGCAGGCACTTAAAGTAGGATGAGGGTCCTTCAGAGGCTTTTACATTTGCCCGGAACGCTTTGCCCGGTTGATTAGCAATTTTGCTCACGTGTTGCTATTTGTTGGCTTCAAGGGTGGGCTGCGGGGGGGAATGAGTGTGAGCGGGGGCGGAAAGTGTTGACTGCTCTGTTTGCGCTTTGCTTTGGCTGCTTTTTGCAAAAATTTATTTGTGCAGCACAAAATTTACATCTTTTATATAAACTTATTCAATGGAAACTTTTCACGACTTTTCGCAAATTTTCTTCATGCCATTTTGGCATATGTCCGGCTGCCTGCCTAGCTTGTAGCTAGCTCACAAGTGGCAGCCCTCAAGTGTTTTTAAGCAAATCCTTTGCGTAATTACTTTGCACAGTCACACAAATCCCACGCCCAAGCCAGCCTGCCCCGGCGACCGCCTGCCCTTAATAGATTTGTCCCCGGGGCTCAGGGCTGAAGCCAAGCGCAAAGGCATTTAAATTCCGACAGCAGCCGTATTTGTGTTTTATAATGTTTTTATTTAACTGCTGACGGTTTAAATATTTTATTTTACGGCCAAGTTTGTACACACATTCGCTTAGACAACACGCATACGCCGTGAATATGTGAGTGTGTATGTGGATATTTATTGTGTTGCGCCTAAAAGATGCAACAAAAAATTTCCGCTTCCGTTTGGCAAAAAATCACATAAATTTTATGATATGCCAGCACACAAAACTCTCTCACACACACATGGCAAAAGCTATAAAACTAACCGCAAAAAAAGGAACACACACAACAACAACAACAACAACAACAACAACTCAATTTACAACAAGTACAACAACAAGGCGTGGCAAATCAACAGAATATTTCAAATATGGCTATGCACAGGCGCCTAAGCAAAATGCACACATGTTCAGGGACACGCCCCTGGTTGCCCACACTCAACTATACACATATTATGTACACACACCCCCCCACACACACACACACACACGCACACATACACACTCCACAGGTTGACAATAAAACGTTGGTCGTAATAATAAACTAATAGTGCCCCAGCTGCCAAGAAATGCCGGACTGTCTTTGTCCTACTCAAACTACACTGCTGCGTACATAACATATATATATATATATAAATATGCATATATGTACAGAAGTAAACATACAAACATAAAAATATTATGTGTAGGCAGAATTGTGCTCATAAAGAGTATATTCATGTGTAGTAAGCAGGGTATTGCAGACTTTACGTTTTACAGAGAGAAACAGGCAGGGAGAGAGAGAGAGAGAGAGGGAGAGAGAGAGAGAAGAAGGAAGAGAAGCGAAAAAGAGACAGCGAGAGAGAGGGAAAGAAAGAATATGGAATAGTTGTTATTGCAGGAGATTTGCAGTTAATATATCAGCATTCATATGCCATGTTAATGGGAGCTTAACAGATCATGTTAATAACAGAAGATCAAGTATCCTTACATATTCAAATATGTTCACAACAAAATGCATATTTTATGGTAATGAGAGTTTAACAGAACATATTAATAACAGAAAAACAAGTATCCTGTTAAAGAGAGCCTACTTCGTAAGCAACTGTTAAGTTTAAGTATCCTGTTAAAGAGAGCCTACTTAGTAGGCAACTGTTAAGTGAAAGTGCCAAACACTTTATCATAGCGCTTCTTACTGAACTTAATATCATATATTTGTATAGAGGTAATGGCAGAAAGCTTGTGAATATACAAGAAAGCTTTAACATCCCTCCAAAAATGTTATCTTAACAGAAATATATTGTTTGTATTCTTTTGATATTAACGTTAAGCCGAAATCTTGGGAAAATCCGATCTTTGCTACAATCTATGATCTATGCAATGTGAGTCAAATATCGTTAGAGTATTTCAACTTCGTTTAATCACGCACACACACACACACTTACATACTTCAACATGTGTGTATCTCTTTGTGTAACCGCATTTGCCACTGACATGTTTGCACACACACATACACATACCACATGCACACACACACAGAGGAAAACTTTTTGGTGTGCACAGTCCTGGCATATTTTCACACCAGCTTAAGCAAACAGGCCCCAGCATCGCACTAGCTTCCTCAGCAACAAATCTTACTACAGCCCAGCCCCCTTGTCTACTGCTCGTCCCCTCCTGCCCACCTCAAGCTAAGTGCTGGCTAATGGGCTTTCCAGCTCCCAGGTCTTTAATACAGCTGACCTCGTCGTCGATTGGGTGATTAACTTTTTGGGCAACATGGGAAAAACATCTGCCCGCAAGCTGGCAGTCAGGTGGTGGAGCAGGGGGGCGGTTTATTTGGCGTAATTAAATTGTTAACGCACACGTGTCGACTGTGCGCCGAGTTGGCTTTGCCATATTTATGCATGTGCATGGGTTCATTTAAGCGTAATGCTTTTTACGTTGACAAATGTGGCAGCAGCAGCAGCAGCAGCAACATCCACGCTAATCCACCCAAAGCCAAGTCGTGAGTGGGGTGGGTTGGCGGGGTAGCCGAAAGCCATGACAGCAACAGCCAGCGCTCAAGCCCTAATCCCAAACCCCAACCCCAACCCCAACCCGAACACCAAACCCATTCCCAGTCCCAGTTCCGCTGCCAGTTCACTTTGCATGGCTTACGCCCTTGGCTGGTGTTTTTAATGCTTCATTGGCTTAATTGCCAACCAACAGCAGGCGCACATATAGATACGCACTCGCTCACACACACACACACACACACACACACACACACACACACAGAGACCGAGCATGTACGCAACTTTTACCCGGCGAAAATGAATTCAACCACAAACACGTTCATTTACCTTTTATAGATACAGATACACAACGCTCAACTCGACTCGGATGGATGTTCGCCTTGCTAAGCATTTCCAACTTTAAAATTGTGCGCTTTAAAACTTTTCGCTACTCTTGTAACAAATGTGTGGGCAAAAGTATCCTTAGAATACCCTGCAAGTGGTAAATACTGTGCTCTTATAATGTGAATTGTTCGTATTTTATCAAACTTATGCATCTCGAGAACTGTGAGCTTTACAGACGTCAAATTTCGTATACAGAATCGCGTTGGCTTATTGAAACAGTTAATAAATATACTTGGTTCCTTTGAGAGGTAAAAACAGAGTTACAGTGAGAACTAGCTTGGGCGGACAGCGATCGTTGCCTAGTATTGCCCCAGTCAACAGGGTTTTCCGCCTAATAGAGAGAGGAATGGGTATGGCCGCTCAAGAGGGGTGTATACACAAGAAGAGTGAGGAGTTTATACTCTATTTTGTTAGAAATTCAAAGATCACAGGCGATGAAAACCTTTTTCAAGCACAGGAAAATGGTTTACAAGCTATTGCAGGACAGTTTCTAGGCTCCAATTCAGTTAGCCGAGCTCAGTTGTATCTACAATGTATTTATTCAACAAAAACATTTAAATTTCATTTGAATTTAAGCTGCATTTGCATTTGACTAACGTTTGCTTATTTACTTGTGCATATATAGGTCTGTGTACCCGTCAGATGCATTTAGTCTAACCAACTGAGATTACGGACTGTGCCCCTCTCAGCCAGCCGATGCCTATAGTCTATCTGTGCATGGGATCAAGTCGGTTCAGCGATTTATATAAGCCAAGACTGAGTAAAATGCCTTGTGCATGAATGAATTGCATTTTCAAAAAACAATTGCCGAACTCCTCGTATACCCTAACCAATCAGTTGAGCTTCAATATTATGAATAGCTTAGAATATATCTGAGGATCACACTTTTAAGCATTATTTATATGAATAGATACTAGGTAATGCTCGAATTTTGGACTGTTTAAGAGCGCACTAGACAAGAAGGTTGCTGGTTCAAACCCCACCTGATGTTGGTAGCTTACAAATACTTTACCAGTAAACTTTGCACTTATCTACGCTTCTCACTAAGCGCATAGGAAAAATGGTATTATAGCAGTAATGTCTGTTTTTTTATTATACTATACGTTCGCTGTAAAAATTTTCAGGAAATAGAATTTACCTTATAAAGAGACATGTGCTATCTCGAAAGCCAACCAATCAAGGCAATTTGTTGGCAGGTTAGCTCAAAGTAGAACAAAGCCTTAGGCCAGCTGTAAGTCTCGTTTTGCATAGACGAGGCAAGTGCGCATTTCTAAACGATGTTTATCAATAAAAAACAAATCGAATAACAATATTATTACAGACAATACTATACGGTTATTGCAGTTGCTAAGTCTATAAAAGCGGCCCGTAGACCTTCGCTCACGATCAGTTTCCACGGGCAAGTCGCATTTGGAGCTTATTGCAAACATGAAGTGGTTATCGCTGGCTTTCGTCATGGCTCTGCTCGCACTGGCAAGCGGTATGTACTAGACAGGGCTACCTTTTACCTGAGAGCAGCCACTTATTAGTTGTTTTCAACATAAATCCATTTGCAGCCAATCCGCTGCAGCCGGGCCATGTGATCATCAATGGGGATTGCAAGGTGTGCAACGTGCGCGGCGATTAATAAGCGTTTAAGGCAACTTTTAACTTTAAACTTTGTTTTCATTTAAATAAAAAGGAATTTAATGTTTTTATAAATATATTTTTCCAAATGACTTAGGCATTAACATAGTATTCAGTTTGTTTGTGGCGTGTCTTAGGGCTAAGTTTAATTTCGTTTCAACAGTTCTCTCAACCTCCGTGAACATTGCAGTTCACACAGTGTCCGTTGATGATCACATCACCTGGCACCAGGGGGGAAGCTGTTTTGACGAAATAGTTCTATAGTAGAGCAAAACAGGGCACGGGGAAAAGCTAAATTTAACTTACCACTGGCCAAGGCCAGGAGACCCAGCACGAATGCAATTGACAAACACCTCATTTTGCGATTGGCTGTGAGCGTAATCTCGAGCTGCGCCAGGGAACTGAAGCCAATTCAGTGAAATCTTCCGTTTATATAGCTCATTCGGCAAGTGGGCGATTCCTGGAAGCGTCTATTATACATGACAATAGGTCGATTAAGAGATTGCATGGGAAAACCCGCGCAATTGAGTATTTCCAAATGATAAGCGACTCGTGCCACATTGATATAGTGCATAAAATTGGGTTTAATGTTTTCTAAATCAATACGGCGAAGCCTATGCTAATTTTGAGAGCCAATTAACGCGTTTGCACTGTTAGTTAAGGTGTAAATACGTTAAACAGGTAAGACTGCTCGATTAGGAGATACCCTGAACACAGTTAAACGATAATTCAGTTACTCGCACACAAGCAAGTTTTCCCCATGCAGCAGCTTTGCCTGCCCTTCACCTCGTCTCCCACTATCATACCATGAAGAATGCATGCTTTTGTAACTCGGTTGCCTACAGTCCGATCTTTATGAAACTTTCGGGAATTAAGTTTGGCATCCTAAAGTGTGTGTATACCAAAGCCCAAGGCCTTGCTAGCTCTTATAAGCTCCAACTTGTAGGCAAGAACACAAATCTGAAAATCGATATTTATCGATAAATGGAAAACAGGCTGAGTTATCAGAGATTATTGGAAACTATTTTCTCCTAAGATCTCTGAGTTTAAATCGTTGAAAGACAGACGAATGTTGCGCAAGAATGAAATATGTTCTAGAAAAGCCTTCTTCGGCCTACACCATACTTATAAACATAATCAATATACCCCATTTTCTATAGCTATTTTCAATGGGTACAGCGAATTTAACATATTTTATAAAACACTTAAGCTCTACGTCATTTATTAAGAAAATGTATATTGTATGAACTAAAAGAGCTTATGTAGGTAATTCCAAGTGGGAAACAGTGTAAGAGAGTGAGAGAGAGAGAGAGAGAGAGAGAGAGAGAGACAGAGGGGAGAGAGAGAGAGAGGTGGAGAGAGGGAAAGAGAGATGGAGAGAGGGAAAAAGAGGAGAAGGTAAACGTATGCTTACAAGGCTTAGATATATATGTCGGAGCTTCATCTCCCAAATTGTTCAAGTCGGAGTCCTGACTTTTCCAAGCCTTTTCATCAGAAGACCCAACCCTCAACTTTGTATGGAGATATTGTTTGCTTTAATATATGCTATCTGGTTTGGAATTGAACAATATATTAATCACTTTAGTCATTCGTTTATGCTAGTTACAAACTCTCGCATGCCTCTCTCAGATCAAGTTCAATAACAGGCCAGACTATAAAAGCGAGGTGCAGAACGTGCCTTGCAATCAGTTCGAGCTGTATAACATCATGAAGTGGCTATCTATAGTTTTCGCCTTAGCCCTATTGGCTCTAGCCAGTGGTAAGTAGGACGAGCCGTGGATGTGCCCAAAAGCTGTCAGTCTAACCAATTATCCATTCCATGTTTAGCCAATCCGCTGCACCCGGATGTGGTCATCAATGGGGATTGCAAGAAATGCAACGTACACGGCGGCTAAAAACAACTAAAAATTATAATTAATTAACGAACAAATAAACAAATGAATGCACACACAATAAAAGCTGTCTTATTTATGGGAATTCCAATATTTTCACTCAATCTGACTTTATTAAATTCTAGTTTCTATTTATGCAGCAAAACACTTATGAGATAATACAAGAGTCCGAAGCCCACAGCGCCCGAAGCCAAGGCCTGAGTAGCTGCACCCGCGGCTTTTCTGTCTCCCGGAATAATCACCGAATCGTCATCTTCGGGTCGATTACAGTCTATGCACTTGCCATTGATAACTACTTTGCCCGGTGTCGCTGTCAAAGGAATACATATACATATTAGAGCAAATGTCTCAAATTTCTTGAAATCTATTCAATTACCGCAAACCACGGCCAGAAGGCAGCCCAACAGCAGCAGCTGCAATGCAATTGACTTCATATTCACAGCACACGAATCCAAACAATCTGAATACCAGACGTCAATGGCGTGCACTTTTATATAGAACAGGTTTCCGATTCGGATTGAGCGCAACAATCACAACGTTGAGAGCATTAAATGTGTCTCGGAATTTCCCAGCTTATTTAACGCAAGCTAATCTCTGCTCATCAGTTCAGTAAACAAACCTGACGTCAGAAATAGCTCTCATGCGGCTTGTAAGAAACAAAAGTAATTTCAAAATGTTAACAAATAGAATTTTAAAAAATGAATATCTTGTTACATGCTTTTTATACCCTGAATCTGTTTAAAATGGCTGAAAAGGGTATAATATATTCGTACAAAATGTAAATGTTTGTAAGAGACAGAAGGAAGTCATCTCCGAGCCCATAAAGTGCATATATTGTTGATCAGCATCTATAGTCAAGTCGATCTAGCCCTGTCCGTCCGTCTGTCCGTCCGTCCGACCGTCTGTCTGTCTGTCCGTCTGACTGTCTGTCTGCCTTTCTGTCCGTCCGTCTGTCTGTCCGTCTGTCTGACCATCTGTCTATCCGTCCGTCCGTCTGTCCGTCCGTCTCTCCGTCCGTCCGTCTATCCGACCGTCCGTCTGTCTGTCCGTCTGTCTGTATGTATGAGCGCAAAGATCTCAGAATCTATAAAAGCTAAAGAAATTTTAGCTGTAAATCCTCCTAGTGCCCGCGCAGATCGTGTTTGTTTCCGATAATCGATAACTTTTCCAAGTAATCGATAAAAATCGATATCGAAATTCTGTTTTTTGAGCAAATTGGGTAAATAATGAGAGCTAGAGTCAACAAACGTGTCACGTAGCTTCTAGAATAGTATATATCTGCATTTGTTGTTAGAAGAAGAGGCTTCTTCAGGGTATTCACTAGTCGGGTGCTCCCAACTAAAACCTCTTACATGCTTATATAGCTTTTAAAATAGCTTGTATATAGTTGCTTAAATAGGGTTTATATAGTTTGTATATAGTTTCATATGTGTTTATGTAGTTTGCTTTAAGTGCTTATAAAGTTTTTATATAGTATACATATATGTATATATATATATATATATATATAGTCTGCATTTAGTTTTTAATGTACGTGTTATATACATTTTCCAAAGTATTTATAAAGCTTTTATATAGCTCTTATAATAATATTGCTTATATACTTTTTATGTGATCAACTTAAGCAGTCATAAGGCAACATTTTCGTGCTCGAAAATAAGAAATCAGAAAAGTTTTTCATTTAGCTATAAGAATTTATTAAACATTTTGTGGCGATTTTGTGTGATTTCGTTGTTGTTGTTGTTGTTGTTGTTGTTCTTATATTAAATGCATATTAGATGGAAAACATTTTACACTAGATTATTTGGCTATTGCATTTTGTGGCTGCGGCAGCTCCAGAGATTGGGACACGTTCTAGGAGCGTACATTGCACACTTTGCAGTCGCCATTGATGATGACATTGCCAGGACTCAGCGGGTTAGCTAAATGTGCAAAAGAATCGGGTTAGTTAGGCCTCAGTTGGTGTTCGAGAGCAGCGCAGACTTACCACTAGCCAGCGCCAGGAGACCGAGCAGAAAAGCGAGCGACAGGAACTTCATGTTGATTGTTTGTTGTTTTGTTTGATTTGTCTGATTGCTCGAAAGACTCAAGAAGACTGATGCCTAACAACTTGGCCAGCTAAGCTTTTATAGCTAAGCCGTAACCAGACTCTGAGCGAAATGTGTCTGCCCGTTATCAAGCGACTGGGGGATACGAACTTGGAAATGGAATTGCCCGGTGCCAGAGGCGAGCGTCGCGTCAAGATTGAAAAATTTCCCAATTGCGTTGCGGCAATGCGAATCTAGTTGGATTCTTATTACTATATGGAATATGTTCTACTAGAGCGAAACGAGCTGTTTGAGAGTGTGAGAGAGAGAGAGAGAGCGAGAGAGGGAGGGAGAGAGAGAGGGAGAGGGGGAGAGGGGGAGAGAGGGCAGTATCTATAAACTGGGTTTAATAGTGGTATCATAAAAGTTGTCCAAGGTTGGATATAGGGCATACTCGCACCTAGAGTATATATACATGTATATATATTCCTGAAAAGAGACTAAAGTTAAGTTTTCTCTCTGTGAGATTAACAGCATAACCTACAAAATTGAGTATAAAAGTGTGTGCAATATAACTGCAGGGTATCTGCCCGTTTATCCACATTTTTCTCCACATTCGTTTGCATTTACGATCGAATTCCCATTTCAATTGCGACGTCTGAAGCGAAGCCTGGCGCCCCCCTGGGCTATATGTTAATTAACTTAATTCTTAATACATTTCCGACTAATCGTTAAAACGTGTTTTAATGTTGTTGTTGTTTTTGCTGTTATTGTTGTTATTGTTGTTATTGTAGTTATTGTTGTTGACTTCACGCTGCATTTGACAAAAGAATTACGCACGTAACTTGGAATTCCGAGCTAGTTGAAGCAAGCATAATTCCCAAGAACTATGCAAAGCAAATGCAGTTTAATAAATATTAATTATTACTGATAAACAATTTTCAAAAGCCAGTTTAAGTTAAAGATATGACGTACTTAGGCGGCATATAAATTAAACAACTATTGCAATAGTACTATAAGAGGGAAAATGTTTATAGTTTTATACAAATCGGGCATCATTTTACGTATACTTAATCAAGCATCGTTTGACGTATACTTAATATCTTAAAGAGTATTTTATTGCATATATGGAAATGATGTACAGCTAATTGTTCATTTTACAGTCTCATAGATGAGACAGAGATGACACACAATGTTGATAGCATTGTTGTTGCACTTTATAAGGCCGGCGCAACCTTCCGTTTGCTGTTTTACACAGTTGCACAACTGAATGATACCCTTTACTCTTGACTGAAGGGTATGCTAAGCAGTTGATAGGCATATCTTGCATATTTAGTATTTCTCTTGAAGTGTTGAGACAGGGTATTCTCTAGCTGGACTCTGCATATCTCATTCATATTTCCTTACTATATACAGGGTATTCTTTAGCCGCACACTCTATACATCCATCATCTATACATCCATCTATACATCATCCAAATACTTGAAATAAAAGGAAGGGGTATTCTGGCGCCCTCATATTTTCATTCCAATACTTGAAATGTTGATACAGGGTATTCTCTAGCCGAGCTCTAACATCTCTTGCTGTCTAATTTGTTGCGATTTTAATGCGATCTATTTATTGAACATGCGCAAAACATATTTATTTTCTCTATTACACTTTGATTACATGCCATCAATATGGAGGCGGGTCAATAGTTCAAGCTTCTGGCAAATCAGCTCAGGGTCAAAGAGTCAAGAGCTGTTTATAAAACTCGATTTAAAATATTGACAATTTATACATTGACAGCCCTTCCATCCATGATGAGATATTTGAAACTTGCATTTCCTAGACAGTAAATAGAATATAGAATTTCTTTTAATATTTGGTTTATTGTAAGTTGTTTTATTTAGTTATCATTATTTAAATGCTAAGTTTGATTTGAAACGCAGTGTGTACATAAATATGGTGCCAACGGATTGAGGTAAGGCTAGGAAGGCTGAACGCGAATCGTTCGGTTCGTCTATTTGCCGCCATGGACATTGCAGTATTTGCAGTCGCCGTTGATGACCACATCGGGATCGGGCGACAGGGGAACGGCTAAGGATAGACAGAGAGAGGGAGAGAGAGAGAGAGAGATTGAATGGGGTTAATAAATGTATTGATTCATTTTAATCTAGTTTGGGTGTCGAACACTTACCACTAGCCAGAGCCAAGAGGCCGAGCACGAAAACGGTGACAACTGAGAAGAATTTCATATTGTTGCTGCTTGTTGATTGTTCCACAAACGATTGAGTTGAACTGATGCAGTTGTCGGTCCAGGCTCGATCTTATATGGAGCTTCCAGTTACCTAGAGCGGGGAAATTCACAGAGTATTCGCGCTAAGCAAATTGGGATTATCGTCAAATCGAATGCATTCACTCAGACACACTCTCTGTGTGTGTTTGTCTGTAGCGGGCACTTGATAAGCCCCACAGGGGAAATTCCCCGCTATGGGCTGGGCTTTATGTTCTGGTTATACCCAGCAGACAAAATGACATACAATCAAAATAGACTTGTTTATAAATAAAATAAGAAGAAAGTAAATTGGTTTTTATTTAAATAAATGATGTATTTTTAGAATCAAAATTAAGTGGGTTATTTAGTTGAAATTTGTAAATCAATCTGCTTTGCGAGTAGTATTCTATATAGTTATGGTCTATAGATACCCTATGTTTGTGGGTATGTGAGTATGCGAAGCTCTTCCGACTGTCTCCTTAGTTACTTTACTCTTATTTTTACTCTTTAACTTTGTCCCTACATTTTCCCATCTCTGTCTCTCTCCTCCTTAGTCCTTATCCAGTTTTACCCCTCTTTAAATTTATGAAAATCGCATAGAAAGGCTATAGAAAGATCGGTTCCTTATGATGCACACATACTCTCTCTCTCTCTATCTATCTCTCTCTCTCTCTCTCTCTCTCTCTCTCTCTCTCTCTCTCTATCTCTATCTCTCTCTCTCTCTCTCTCTCATTCTCTCTCTCTCTTTCTCTATTTCCCTCTCTCCCTCTCTCTCTCTCTCCTTTATTGCAACTCATTCTAGCTGCTTCTCTCTCAACACTCTCTCTCGCTCTGTCCCTCTCTCTATCCCACTTTCTTGTTTTCTCACTCTCCAAGTAAGTGCTTATTCAAATCGTCTCCAACAGGGTATTTTCTAGACGAGAACTAACTTTTACTTAGTTCTCAACAAACTTAGTGGGAAAACGTATAAGTGGCTTTCAGAGAAGCATATACTAATTAGCATATATGTATGTATTTGCCTAATGGGTACTACGCATATTCGCAGTGCAATCTTCAGTACAAAGTTGAAACGTGCTTTGAGTTTAGTTTAGCTTATACGCCGTCAAGGTATTGATAATGTGGGCAATTCCATACAATAAATCTGTATACTATATACACCAAACATATACTAAATATAATATACACAGCATTGGTGTATTCAGCTTGAGGGCAATCTATCAATTGTTCCACCTCAATCTCAGTTTCAATCGCGCACGATTCTCAGGCACCTCTCGGCGCCAGTATAAAAGATTCATCCCAGCGAGCACAGCGTCAGGTTGAAGCTAACGAAATGAAGTGTTTAACGCTGCTAACTTTTCTGGTCTTGGCCATGCTGGCCGTCAGCGCTAGAGGTAAGTCCGATCTCTTAGCCGTGATCCACGACTGACCAGGGATCAAACTCTTTCAGCTGGCAAGGTGACCATCAAGGGCGAGTGCGTGGATTGCAACAGACCCGATAGACCCGCTACAACAACAACACGCCGACCGAGCACCGCACACGGTGGACACGGACGCTCGACCACGCCAAAGCCCAAGCAGAAGAGCCACAAGGCATCGTCTGAAAGCGATGAAGATTTGAGCATGGGCGACTGGAGTCTGAGCCAGGGCGCACATGGGGCACAGCACATCTCGGGTGGATCACGCCACAAGCGTCAGCGTCAGGTGATAATAACAGATCAGGGCTTCGGTGGCGGCGGCTGGTCAGGTGGTCGTGTGACCACACTCGATTCCCGTGGACGTCCCGGCGTTCTGGTGCGCAACGATGACTGCGTCGGCTGCAACATAAACGGCTAAGGGGTGCTTCCCCTTTGGGAGCGGGTGGAAGCAAACAGATTTAACGTGTGCTAATAAACGAACCCCGTTCCCTGTATTACAATATTGTGATTGTTATTGTTGTTGACCTTGCTTTGTAAACCGGTTAGAGGCACAGCTCGATGGAATTTCCACTTGTGTAGCGCGTTTTCCGCTGAATTCCCATTGTTATCAAAAGCCGAGCAGCGTATATAAAGCTCTGCTCGGGCCAAGCGGCAGCAACAGACGCCAATTGAATTCACATTTGCAATGAAGTTATTTTTGGTCTGTGCTCTGTTTGCCGCAATCTTGGCATTGGCGGGTAAGCATTTCAGCATCCATGTGCCCACAGCTCCTTAACACGCTCCCGCTCTCACTCTCTGTCTCGCTCGCTCTCTCTCTCTGCCCGCCCAGCCGGCAATGTGGTCATCAATGGCGCCTGCCGGGACTGCTCGCCGCCAGATGCTGAGACGCTGGTTGTTGGCGAACAAGGTGTACAAGGGTCGACCGGGTCATGGCACCGTCTATATCAATGGCCAGGACCGCGATTCGAACGCTGTCCGCCCACAGTCCGGCGGCGGCGGCGCACCCTTAGTGGTGCCCGAGGGCTACAGCGGCCGTGTGCCCGGCGGCTCCTACGTGCACAATGCCGATTGCGCCGGCTGCGACATTACCGGCTGAGCTAGTTGATCCAGATCTGTTTATTTGAAAGGACTGAAATAAATTTGTCTAAAGTCAAGTATCAAGTGTTGTGCATCTTGTAAAGGGGTTGGCAGGAGGCGGCAGGGAGAGGGGCGCTTCTATATGGCAAGCAGCATGAACAGGTCTAATAGAAATAGTTACAGCAACAGCTGAAGTTGTTATGAGGCAGTTGTAGATGTGGCTGAGAGCAGCTTGGTTTGTCTAATACCCTGTAAAAATGGTTCTTAAAGGAGTATATAGTATAACTTATAGTCAGGCAGGCCAAAATATATAAACCGTCTCGAGGTTCGGCTTTGCGGAGCGAACCACTATATCATATAATGGCCATGGGAATAATTGGTGCAAAAGTAGGAAAACTTTGTTGTTTATCAAGATATCTTACGCATAATCGGCAGTTATAAGTTTTACTATGCCCTCTGCATGTATGCTAAATCTTATCAAGATAGGACTAGAGCTTCCTTAGGAAAGATCGGTCGAAAAGTAGTTTCTTATAGGATATAATTCAGTACGAAAGATCGATCGAAAGCTTCTTATAGGGCATAATTAACTATATATTTCATATTATTATAGCTATAGAAGCTGACTAATATATATTATATATAATTTTTAACCACGTAGATTCTATGGGATTACGCATTAACAGGGTATCCAGCTAGTTGGGTATTCTATACTAAAAGATTTCATGTTGATAACAGTTCGAATAAATTAAAGAAATCTCAAAACATTCAACTTAATTATTTTTTAATGAATATACCTGTATATATACATATATAGGAATTCTCAAAAGAAAGAAAAATATGCAATAAAATAAAATTTATCCGTAGATCCAACTAATTTTGCGGGTTTGATTGGTTGGGAACGATCGAAGTATTTCCGATTGAAATCGGCTTAGCTAAGCACTTTTCAGAGGGTAGCTCCCAGTCGCATTTGTGCAATGCAATGTAAATAATATGACTTTTACCCATAATTGATGTAATTCAAGATGTAACACAAAACCTGAGTTGACTTTAAATGGGGGACTTTATTGTTGAGTCGTGGGCAAGTCCCAAATCCAGTTTCAGTCGCATTTCCCAGCGTCATTCCCAGCTGGCCTTTGGCATTGTTCGCGATACGAGAATGTGTTTAAAACATATTCTTGGGGGGTTTAATTTGTACTAGGAATGATACGCCAGCTGCTGCCTAGCTATAAAAGCTGACGAGATCTTTGCAAAGTTGTGCAGTCTTCAAGTATTCAAGTATTCAGCATGAAGTGGTTCTCGTTGTGCATTTTGCTGCTGGCATTTCTGGCTCTGATTGCAGCGGCGCCTGCCGGTAAGACCCAATCAATAAAGACCCCTCTTTAATAAGCATATCTCTTATATATGTTCTCTTATGTTTACCTTCGTGCAGGTCAGATACGGGTACGCACCTCCTCGACCAGGCACGTGCGTGTGCGCGGCAACGCGAACATCAAGTGGAACGGCGATTGCCACAATTGCGATATACGCACCAGCAAAGACACGGCTCAGGTGACCAGCACCAGAACACGGCAATGGACTAAGAAGTTCTAAAAGAAAAGCCTATGCTTAATTAGTCTATAGATAGTTGTTAATAGTTTTAATATTTATATTACAAAGCTAATTAAAAAGGAAATAACTTTATACTGATATGACAAGAGTATTGAAGCTTAGTCAAAAACGTGAAAATGGAAAAGTTCGGCAAGCCGAAAATTAAATACCCTTGTAGACATCTTCCTTTTGCAGATATGTGAGATTAGTGGAAGTTCGTTAATGTAGAGTTTAAGTAAAGTTTAAAAGTAGCTTTGAATACAAACTTTGACCTAGCTTTTCAATGGCAGCTATTATGATATAGCATTCCGATCTTGATAAGATTTTGCATACATGTAAGACTTACAATGGATAAGCTATGTTGAAAAACAAACAAGTTTTCCAGAAACTTGAAGAACAAGAACTTATTATCACACCGATCGCTTGTTAAAGTAGAGTTTCATAAAAGTGTGCTTTGACTACAAACTTCGACCTAGCTCTCCTATGGCAGCTATACGATATAGTCGTCCGATCTGGTCGATTCGAACTAATGTACTGAATCCAACAGATAGCAAAATTTCAAGAGGATAGCTTTAAGACTGAGAACTAGCTCGCATAGAAACAGATAAACAAAAAAAAAAAACAACCCAAAAACAGAACTTATAGAAACAGATAAACAGATGGACGGATAGACTGACGGACAGACGGACGGATAGACTGACGGACAGACGGACGGATAAACGAACGGACATAGAGACAGGCGGACGGGCAGACAGATGAAAGGATAGACGGACATGGCTACATCAACTCGGCTGTTGATCTGGAACCGATCGGAGTTAGCTCCTTCTATGCGTTACACGTTTCATGACAAAACCAGCATGCCCTCTACAAGGGTATAAAAAGGTATGCAAACGTATATATGTATACTTGAAGCTTATTTGAAGCTAGTCGTAAATCAGTTCCAGCTGCTTGCCCCACGATGGGGCAGCTTGGAGCTGCTTGGCTTAAGTATTTGAGGGAGGCATAAAAAATTGACTTCGACTTGACTGTGACTGACTGCGGCATGTTCTTCGTGTGCCGCAACCCTTTGCTGCCCGGCCATTACACGTGTTTCTTGTCTACAAATTTTGATGCCGCCTTTGTCGCTGTCCGCTGCCATAAAACCAGCCATTTCCTTGAGCAGCCTGTTTATTTATTTATTATTTTGCTACACTTTTATTTTATTTTTATTTTGTTTTTTTTTTCGTGTGTGTTTCCGGATTCGACATTCGCGTTCGTCGCTTTTATTGCCCAAGCACGGAAGGGCCAACCGCTGTGCGCCTGTAAATGACTCCCCAGGCACCTTTATATTGACTCGTAAAATTGCGACATTTAGAACCAAGGCCCCCCTCCCCCCTGCCCGGCCTTTAGACCCAGCAACCACCCGCACTTCCGGTCGTTTGTCTTTTGTGTTGCCTGCTTTTCGGCGACGCGACGACTTTCTTAGCGCCATTATTATTATTATTTTTATTATTTTTTTCTTCTCTTCTTATTTTAAATTTGATTTTTATTTGCCTCACAGTTGTAGCCGACAACGATTTTTATGGTCGAGTGTTTTGCTCCGAGCTCTTGGCCTTTTTTTGCTCTCTAATTTGTGCGGAGTTTAGTTGGAGTTGCCTACAAGCAAACAGGGTATGCTGTAGCCTGCTAAAGCTTCGCAGGATTCTCTTCACTTTTTCATGCCAAACACATTTCCATAAGCGGACAGTGCGACGTTTATGCGGACAACAACAACATTTCATTAGGGGGCTTCCCTTTAAAAGTAGCTTTTATTGGAGCCCTACAGAAGCCCTGCACAGAAGTCCTGCCGCTTTGAGCACTTTCCCAGCACCTCAATTCTGTTAACATCTAAATTTCTATCTATCTTGTATTTAACAGGGTATTAAGTCGTCGTATAACCCAATTAGATTGTGTTTTCTGCTGCTGCTTTGGTTGCCGCCAGCGACGGAAATTGACTTGGAAAGCGCTTCAACGTTGCTTTTGCTTCAGGATGCGAAGACCTTTCCGCCCACCCCCTCCCCCCTCAAGCAGGGGATTGAAAGGAGGCATTTAGAAATGGGCAGGGGGTGTGTAATCGCAGTGCTCAATCGGCCACGCCCACAGAGGGCAAGCACTTAACCGTTAGCTCTGTTGCTCTGAGCTTTAACTTTCGGTCCGATTTACACTTGACATTGTACCGTTAGCCCATAGCTTTTCCTTTGTTTGGCATCCAACTGAAACTTTATTCATTTGAAATGTACAAGTCAAGGGGGGAGAAGGGGCGCTGTAGGCGTGGCCAAAATGATTTATTGGATTTTTGAAGAGCACTCGAGCGCACAGCATCAATGTTAAGCGTAAACGCGTTCATAATTAATTTCATTCCATTTTAACATTTTTCGTCAGACATTGCGCATACGCAACGTTGCACGGAAACGAAGTGCGAGCCGTGTGGAATGCGTGTATATGTATGCGTGTATATATGTGTATACTTTTTTTAACATCTTCTTTATTGCTGTCATTTGAATCTTATTATTATTTCGGCTCTTGGCTCTACTTCCATTCGCTTGCCAGTGAAAGTGACCCGCAATTTATTTAACGTTTTTATTATTTTATTCTTCCTCCTTTTAAATGAATTTCAACCCCTTTTAGCGGAGTGGCTTTTGTTGCTGCTGCTGCTGCTGCTGCTGCTGCTGTTGTTGTTGTTGTTGTTGTTGTTGTTGTTGTTGTTGTTGCTGTGCATTTAAGTGGCATTTTCTGTTGCGCAACGCACAGGATGTGAGCATGCCAGCAGAGCGTATGATATAAATTAATGAATAATTGAGAGCATTTTATGCGCTGATGTCAGGAAATGTTTATTGAAGTTTAAGGAAATGTACAAGCTGTTGAAATTCTGCTGCACTTTAATATTTATAAATGAAATCATTTTGCATTGCAAAAAAGTTCCATTACTTAAAGCCCAAAGTTGCATTTAAAGCTATATAAATATATATATATAAGGGCTTTATGCTTTATGCTCTGAGCCTTTAAAGATGAATGCAAAAATAATGTAATATAAAGATAAAAAGCTTATTGTATTTAAATGGATTTCAATTGTGAGCACACAATTATTATTATTATTATTGTTGCCTCTGGTAACATTTGCATTGTGCATTTGTAATTATTTTGTTGCATACTTTTTGGAGCAATTTGTCGCCTTGTTTAATTTAGCTTATTTATTGTCCGATTTATCAAAATGATAATTTTCTGATTTTATTTGGATATTATTTATGAATCAATACATTTAAAGCACATTTGCCAGTCGATAGAGTGAGATAATAATTTTTTTATTAATCGCGCATGAATTCATTTGCTGAATGGAGCTGAACATACGAATGAATGTATTTATAATGCATGCGAGTATTATTGCAATTATCATAATTAATGTGAGCCAAATTTACGCTGGAAGAGAATACTTAAACATTTTGAATACTTAAACGTAAATTAGACAATTTGCATAATTAAAATACTTTCCGGCAATGGTAACATGGGTAGTTATATGATATGCAGTGCTTTCAAGGAGCTTTCAAAGCTTCTTTAAGTAAAAGAGATTTCCAGTGGCTATGTTGAGCAACTTTAACTATAACATACTCGCTTAAGCGAATTACTTAGCAAAAGCTTTTGTGTTCTTTCAAAGCTTTAAAGAGCTTTAAAAAACTTGTCCAAGGCTACTTCAACTACTTAAGAGACATTGCCAAAAGCTGTTATTAAACAATAGAATACTAAGCATTAAGCTTTAAGACAAATTGTGTGTAGGCAATAAACTTAGCTAATCGCATTCATGTGCTTGCAAAACTTCTTCAAGTAGAACAAACTAGCTACTTTAAAATGCTATTCAATTAGCTTAAAGCTTCTTTGAGTGTAGCCAATTAGCTTAGCTGAAAGCTGCGATATGCTTTCAAAGCTTCTTAAAGTGATAATTCACAGAGCTTTCAGCTAAATTGAGTGTTGACAATGAGTATAATTAAATAAGCTTCCGTGAGCTGTCAAAGCTTTCTGCTCAGATATTTCAGTACTTTGCATTTCTTTATTGACCTCCATATTCAATTAAGTTCAGTGCTAACGAAATTCTTTGCTTGCGAAGCAGCTGGAAGAGGAGACAGAGGAGAGAGACTCAGTTCGTGTAGCAATCGGAAATCTAGCTTCAATGGCACTTCCACAAACTCCCCTCCTCTATCCCCCAACCCCTCCTCGACAATCATTGGAGCATTGAATGTGCTCAGCATGAAAACTTACCTTGGGACTGATTTCATTTTCGTAATTACCACAGCGTCTGTGCCTGCCCCTGCCACACAGCTGCTGATGCTGCCGCTGCTGCTGTTGTTGTTGTTGCTGATGGTCAGCTGCAGGTGTCTGCAGGTGTCGGAGTTGCGGCTTAACGAGTTGATTAAATGCAGTAATTGATGAAATTGCGAACGAGAGAGCTTTAAAGGTGTAAATGGCTGGCTTTTGAATGCCGCCTGGCATTTGGGGATAAACATGTCATTGTCGTTAGAGAGAGAATTTGGATGTGCCGAATGGGGCGAACTGCGGGTCCTCTCGACTGGACTGGACTGGACTGAACAGTGCACATCAATCAAATAAGCACGAAATGCACACGTTTCATTTATAAATATTTGCGGCGAGGGTCGCACGACTTCACAAAAGGCATCAAGCGGCAGGGCAGGCCAAGGCAAGGCAAGGCAAAGCAGGGCAAGACAGGGCAAGGCAGAGGCGGGGGTTCGGGTTGCAGCCAAAAGGCAGAAATAAAAAATGATTTAAAAATTGAAAGGATTATGGGGCGAGCAGCAACGAAGCGCGTTAATGTTGATGCCGCCGCGGGGCACACGGCGGCCAAATAACAAAAAGGGTCGCTTGCCAGTGAGCACAGCAGAGGGGAAGAGAGGAAGAGAGGGAGCGAGGGAGATAGGGGGAGATCCGGCTGGATATACATATAGATATATATACTCGTTGGTGTCGCTGTCAGTCAAACAAAACTGTGCAAAAATCAACGAGGCAATGTGAAACAAAAACCCAAGCTGAAGGTTGATGACGGAAAGGGGAACAATAAGAGGGCGCAGAGGGGGGACGGTTATGTGTGTGGGTTGAGGAAGCGGAGGCCAACGTTGTTGATGGTCAACAATATAATTTGAACAGGAATGAAAAATAAACGCGGCAAAACTGGGCGGGCCACATGGAATCTGCAGGTCCTCTGTCAGCCTGTGTGTGTGTGCTCGAGTGTGTGCTCGTGTGTGTGTGTGTGTGTGTGTGTGTGTGTGTGTGTGTGTGTGTTTGTTTTATAGCACACATTTCACTAGCTCTACGTTACGCCCCGCAGGGACAACAGCAGAACAAAGCGAAAAGAATCGTGCAACTTTTGTATAAATCAAATCAAATATGTGAACAAAATGTTTTCTCAGTTGTCGCCAACGTTATGAGACGAATGTGCGAACAAATCAGCTTTCATGAGAACTTTGTAGATATTACGAAAGATTTTTTTGGTACAGTGGATGCGACCTGATTATAAGAGAATTGCAATTATGTAAGCTAGCTATAGGTATTCAATTCCTGTTTAGATTCCAGCGCAAGCACCAAGATTGATGGAACATGTTCCGATGTCTCTTAACCTCCTGCTTCGTCGATCCGAGTTAGTTTCGGGTTCATTTGGACGCTGATGTCTCGGGACGCAGTGTCCGTTGTAATAGCCTGTGTATATCATCCATTTTGCAGTTGATAACTGACAAGCCATATTTCTAACAAATTAATAAACTATATGGGCTCAGCTCAAGTGGAAAAGCCCAGCGGCAACAGCCACTGTGCGCCACGCTGACAATTATGAAATACATGATGTACATATCTCCCTCTCTCTCTCTCTCTCTCTCTCTCTCGCTCTATCTCTCTCTATAGTCTCTGCTGCGGCTGACTGTCTGCCGTTGTCCAGTTTGAATGAGAACATATACAAGTATATATATATATATATATGTGTGTGTATGTGTGTGTGTGTGTATAAAACTTTGTGCTGGGGATTTGTTTCTGCTCGTGCTGTTGCTCCTGCTGCCGTTTGGCTGTGAAACAGCTGCCATTGCTGCCTGGCCAAGCTAGCAAAACTCAATTTATTGTTGGCCGCCGCAGGGCCACTGTCCACCCCCGCCCCTGTGCCCCCACCCCCTGCCGCCTGCTCAGCAAATTTCTATAGCTTTTCGTTTTGCTTTTCGCCTTGTGGTTGTTTTTTTTTTGTGAGTTGGGGGCCTGATGCGGTTCGTGTATTTTTGTCTTGCTGCTGACTGCTGAAAATTGAAAATCATAATCGCATCAACTTTACCAGCAGCAGCAGTGGCAGTAGCAGCAGCAGCAGCAGTAGGAGTCGCATCAGCAGTCGCATCAGCAGCAACAAACTTTCTGAGCCGTGTGGCCAAAGTTTGTGTCTCGGCCGAGCGCCTTCAAGTAGGCAACGAAATGGCGTGGAGATTCGAAGCATGCCAGGCTAGATAATTTGCAGTGGATTTGTTACGCCACAGAAGCAAGAAAAGTATATATAGGTGTGTCTCTCTCTCCCTCTCTCTCTCTCTCTCTCTCTCTCTCTCTCTCTCGTGGGTGTGAAAAGTTTCAGTTAACCTTTGCTTTCAGTTATTTAGTTTCTTATCGCACATTTTGCATAACAATGCGTCCATTAAAACTTTTGCTGTGCTGCAACTATTCTCATTTCTTTAAAGAGCTTTCAAGAGCTTTAAAGAGCACTTGACAGCTTTCGTTTGATTAATTGTTTAATAAGATGCTCTATTTAAGTTTATGTCTTTCCTGCGTTACCTAGTAAAATGTGCTTTTAAAGCACGTGAAAGCTTTCAGTTCAACATATTGCTGAAAGCTCAAATGTGTTGCTCTACGGAGGCCTATTTCAACGTAATGTAATTGCAGCATCACCTTTTTTAAAAAGCTTTCAAAGTCATATGGAAGCATTCGATTTGATTACTATCTGGAAGCTCAACTTGTTACTCTAAAAAGCATTTAAAGCACATGAAAGCTTTCGATTCAGCTCAAGTGCGGAAAGTTCAACTCCCATTACTATATCTCAAATGTTTTGCTCTGCTCAGCCAGCTTTAGTTGGAGGTTTTGCAGCCTAGCTACATACTTGCCACATAAAAGTTGGATGTGCAACTCGAGGCAACTCGGGCACATAAAACAATGGCATGCAACATAAACAGAAACTGGCAAAAAGTTTTTAGCTCAAGTGACGTTAACTAGTTGGCTGCTTGTCTGTGCTTTTTGCGGCCTTTCAAGTTGCCAAGTTATTTGCCAGCAATCAGAATCAGTGCAGGCCAACAACTTGCCACAAGCTGCCAGTTTCCAGTATCGTATATTAAGTGGCTCGTCTGCAGTTGCCTCATCTGCTGCTGCTGCTGCTGCTGCTGCGTAGGTTGCACTCACTTAGCCCAGCCCGGCTGGAATTAGCGCTGCTCTGCGCGCCCGCCTGTCTGGGGCAACATGATGTGGCAAGTTCTGTTCCATAGTTTGCCAACGCTCAACAGTTTTGTGCGGTTTGTGCTGCGTAATTGTTGATTTTATGCGTACAGCGCTGCCATTAAGTCTTCGCAACATGCGGCTACCGTTGTCAGCGTGAAATGCGTCAAATTACCGCACGGCCGAGTGGAGACCAGCACCAAGACACAGCCAGCAATTAAGTCGAACCTGTACCAGTTCCAACAGGAACCAGTACACAGCGCCTAGCGCCCAGTGCCAACAGCTGAAGCCTCCTTGTCCGGCTGTCACTAATTAATGTCAATGTCAAGTGGTGCTGCAATTGAAATCACTTAGAACTCCGATCTCAATTCCAGCATCTAGTTCAAATACGGCAACAAATTAAGTTGCTTTGCAATGGACTTTCATCGCATGCCAAAGGAACACTCTTAAAGTATAATCTTTTCGACTAATTACTCTCTTTGTCAACTGTTCTTGTAACTAAAAGCAGCTGGAAATTGGCGGCTGTTCAATTCACAAGCTAAAAGGGAGCTGAAAGTTGTTTAGATTTGCAATGAGCTTTAACTTCATGGTAAAAATTTACATGCAGATATTATGTATTTATGAATTGTGTTCAATCTGGCAACCCTTAACTCAACTGTTAATCTTGCTATCTCGCTCTAATGGTTGATATTTCAACTAATTGAACTTAAATCTTAATTAAAGTAATTTAATACAACAATATATTGGAATATAATAAAACAAAAAGTGGAAGCACACACAATGCTGAAATTAATTTATTGTATAATTACAAACTGGGCAATATCACAAGTGAACTCATTATGTAATGAACGACCCTTCGTATGATGAAAACAAAGAAGAAGAAAAAAAAAGGAAACAAAAGCAAGAAGAAGCTGAAAAAAAGGCGGCGAACATCATAATAAAATTAACATTAAAGTGGCAAGGCAAAAGGGATCATAAAAATGAAATCAACGTATTAACTACATGCCAGACAGCAGCATAACGCACAGCCACACAACCATAAACACACACAAGCACACACACACACACACACACGCACACAGGGACACATTTATAGTCATAACAAGCTCACGCCATATCCTCATCCAGCAGCTGGGCAGATAAAACGCAACGAAATAAAATCAATTCAAATAAAAGCATAAATACGACCACAGGAAATGAAAATGACGATGACTCCGTTGCCTTGCCTTTGCGCCCCCCCCCCCTTCCACCACATTCCTGACGCACCCTTGCGCACACGCAGCGCCCAAAAGCGGCCCCCTTAGGGTTGGGCCTGCAGATGACTGTAACTGTTGTGCTCGAGTGTGGTGGCGGCGGGGGGCTGGGTGCGGGTGCGGGCGCACATGTAAGCGCACATTTTACGGCACAAGCATTTTCGCTTAATAAAATGTTAAGTGGGGGAGAAAAAGGGCGGCAGACAAAAAGCGACAGCGCCACTGCCAAGTTGAGTTGACTGTGCGTGTGGGTGTGTGTGTGTGTGTGTGTGTGTGTGTGTGGCAAAGGACTTGCAAAGGAGCGAAGCGACAGATAGACAGAACAACAAACTGCCCGACAAGCTGACTGTCAGCCAAGCAGTGGAGCAGGCAGAGTCGTAAAATTATATTTACAACACAAACAAAGCTGTCGACAAGGCAGCAGCAGAAGCAGCAGAGGCAGCGCCAGCAGCAGAGCAGCGACTGCGACGACAAGAGCGAGGATGAATACAATGATAAGCATGAAGCGGATGAGACGCACACACACACACACACGTACACGTGCACCCGCTCTCTGTCTCTCCCACTCAACGCTCTCGCCCACTCTCTCTCTCTCACTCACTCAAAACTTGAAGCGCCTGCAAAAAGGGCGCCGTGTGCTTTGTTGAGCGTCAGGCAAGAGATGAGACCGAGGCGCCCAGCAATTTCCCGCACTCAAAAAATAACAATGGCGCGTTGAAAATATCCGCTTCCGCTACCAAAGGCAAAAAAAACGAGTGCGAGTGCGAGCGAGAGCGCCAAGCAACGCAGCTGCGACTTTAACTGTTGTTCGCCAAAGCGAGAGCGCGCAAAACGTCAGAACGTGCGACAGGCAGGCAACAACACTCCAAAAATAACAACAAAAAATTTAATTCAATTTAAGCACAATGAAATCATATTTTGCAACAAAATGTACAAAATTCGGTTTTGGCCCTTGGAAGCTGACAACTCGAAAATGCTTTTCATTTGTTCGCTCGGGCATGTGTCTATGTGTGGGTGTTCGTGTGCGTGTGTGCATAGCTATGTCAGCTGGCAATTCCATTTCTATTAGCATTAGGTGGACAGCCCAATCGTGTGGCAGGTGGCTGCTTGTCTATGTATGTGTGTGTGTGTGTGTGTGTGTGGCGGCTGCTGCGCGTGTTGTTTGGATAGTCATGCGACTAGAATATGTTGGCATAAATATTTATACGCTTGCAGCGGGCGACACAAACACAGACACAGTCGACAAGCCAAAGCACAAATATGCAAAGCTCTCAGCCTGTCGATGTGTGTGTGTGTGTGTGTGTGCGTGACTTTGCTTTATGTGCACAGTATTAGCTCGCTTGAACGGACTACGCTGCCAGTAGAATGAAGAAGCATGCAAATAAAAATCTAAGTAAAATCTTCAATTAATTTATGTTATTAATTACTTGGACTTGCGAAGCTTTTGGCTAGCAGCAAACACTTTCTTTCTCAAAAAGGCAGCTGTCCGCTGGCAGAGGTTTCACTGTACGTGTATGTGTTAGCTTGAAAATCACATTATGCCCGCTGGCACAGCTTTGCCACCGAGTAGGCAGCCAAGGATTCACACACGCTCAACGTCCTGCGGCTGACTGCCCGTCCGACTGTCTGTCTGTCTGTCCAATTGTTGTATTTGCAAATGCCAACTTGGACTTGTCAAGACTCGTTGCTGTTGTTGTTCTTGTTGCTTATGCGCCTTTTGCCAGTTTTTGTCTGTGTGCGTGTGTCTGTGTGTGGGTCTGTCTTGTTTATTATTCATGCTGTGTGCTCCTTTACACCATTACAAGGACCTTGTGGCTGACGCTGCGCTCTGTTTAAATGGCGCATAAAATATTAATAGCTTCATTAGCATTCGCACAAATTTCACATAATTACATAATCAGACGGGGACGGGGATGGCGGGGGGTTAAGGGAAGTTGTGGGCCAGCAAATCGAAAACGATGTGCAACATTTTGTGGCAACAAAGCCGCTTTATAGTATGAATTATATACAGTTTTCAAACTGAACGCCCACACACATACACACACACACACGCGCGCACGCACAAAGCTGCAGGAGTCCTTTTTGGCCAAATTGAGGTCCCTTTGCTGAGGGCACTGAGCCATAAAGTGAGCGGGTGTGACGATGGGCGGGGTGCGGGGCTGGGCGGGTGTTGCCGGCAGTTGACAGCGGCAGCAGGCATTTTGCCTATGAGCAGGCCGGATTTGAAATATTGCCAAGCTGCTGGTTGCTGTGTGGAGGGAGAAAGAGAGGGAGAGGGCAGGAGGGGGAATAGAGAAAGAGATGGCAAGCAATAAAATGAAAAATTTTTCAACTTTAGCGAAAAGCGCACAAGGATATCAATTCCCAAAAGCACACAAAAAAATACACAACTTCACATGTGTGTGAGTAAGTGTGTGTGAGTGTGTGTGTGTGCGTAGTCAAATCCAACTAGAATCAGAATCACAGCAATAAAATTGAAAGAGCGTGCACGAATGCCAATAGAAAACAACCAGCAAAGGCACTTCACAAGGGAACAGTCGTGCGGGGCGAGCGGGGGCAATGGCGAAGGGAGAGCCGCTCAGTATATTAGGTTGAAGCACAAACAAGTTTTTCGGCACACAAATGGGACATAAGAGGCAACAGAAATAAAAAAAAAAAAAGGACGAACGCAGCGACAGACAACGTTTATTTGCCTTTTTGCCTCAATGGCAGCAAAGGCAACATTCAAATGCGAATTTCAAATGAGGAGCAACAACAACAACAGCAACAGCAACAAGAGCGAGTACATTGCCAGACGATGATGACTGATTCGTGTCCAATTGGGAAAAGCTTTAGAATGTGTCATCCGATATGTAATAAGCTTGGGCACGTGTCCTGCCCACGAAGAAGACAATATTACGGCAGTCAAAGTTACACAAAGGTCAAACGGAACATTATGGCTTTATTTTGCGCCTAATAAATCTCATTATGTCATTATGTGCTCGAGCGCAGCAACAACTACAACAACCATAACCAGAAGCAACGGAGGTAACAACGCAAGCAAAGCAAAGGAGAAAAAATAAAAAGTAGCCGACGCTGCGCAGTCGACTGCGCTGCCGGTGTCGTCGTTGAAACGGCAACAGCCAAACGACATGCCAATCAGTAATCAATCCGCACGCACATTGACAACGAGAACGTCGCCAGCGCTGCCGCGCGCTCTTCTCATCAACCAAAAACAATTTGCAAAGGCAAAAATAAGTGATTGCTATGGTCTAGACTACAAAATACCCTGCATGTACCAAATGCAAACAAATTAATCCAAGCTTAGCTCAATGATTTTTTTCTAATCAATTAAAAATTAATTTCGCTGCCATCCTCACCTGCCCACCTGTTCACTTATTTTAAGTAGATTTACATTAAATTCATATAAATTATATTTATCTAATTGGATACGTGTTGGTCTGGCTGCGCTTGTGCCATACACCAACTCAATGTTGGCAATAAGAAACTCGAAAAAGGAGCAGCAGCAATGCTGGCAAGTGAGACCACACGACGTCACAGTAAACAAAACGAAAAGAGATAAACATAGAGCGGCACTGCGCAACATGGCGTCAGCAGCAGCCAGCAACACTGACGTTGAGCGCGAGCGAGAACGAGAGCGCTCAGAGAGCGAGCGCACAGCAAAAACGCCGCCATTAAAGAAATTCCTCTCAGAGAGTGCGACGTGTATGTGCATGGGAATGCCTTAGTGTGCGGCATGCGTGTGCAAATGCCGCAGAGCTGTCGAGTCTCAAACAGTTTTATGGAAATAACAGCCAAAATTACTTAAAAATTTAGTTAAGAATAACATGTTCATATTTGCCGTACTTTGAAAATCAGTTTTATTCGATACATTTCAAAATAAGGCGAATTGGTTGTTGATATATTGGCTTGTTTACATGATTAGTTTGTCTGACAACCCTAGACTGCGCGCCGCTGTGTTGCCAGCGAGAGCCGCTCAATTTATGCGCTTTTTGTACGCGTTGCTCCTTCGTGGCGGACAGTACGGATGAAACACTGTCGACGCAAACTAGGCGAAAAATTCTATGAGAAATAACAAAAAATAATAAGAAAAAACAATCCAACATTCTTAGCATAAATTGAGTGCTAAATCAAAAGATTTCCATGAGCAAATAGGCAAAGGTATTAAATCATATTTTATGCAAATAATAAAGTGCTCATATGTGTATGTGTGTGTGTGTGTGTGCAATAAATTATTCAAGCAACACAAAAGAAGTGTTGAAAAAAAATTGTCGTTCGTCTTTGCCTCCTCTTGTCCGTGTGCGTCGCGGTGCGTTTCTCGTCTTGTGCGTTTCTCGGCGTATGTGTGTGTATGTTTGTATGAGTGTTTTAAGCAATTAACCAGCAGCAGTGTAGAAATGCCAAAAACGCATTAAAAATTATTGCTCGTTGGCTGTCTGTCATTCACAAGAAACAGCAACAACAACAACAACAGCAACAATACACAAGTGCTATTTGCCGCCGCTACTCATAAAACAAATTACCCACTTGGGCTTGACTGTTATGCGTGCGTGCGTGTGTGAATATATGTGTATGTGTGAAAAGAGCAGCGTAATCATCATCATCAGCAGTCGCTGACATACAAGCAAAGCTATACAAACACACAAACATATATACATATATATATACTACCATACAGCAATAATGAAGCGAACAAAAAAGTAGTAAGCACTCGCCGCAATAGTAGTAAAACGGCCAAAAAGGCAGTGGCAATATGTTGCCACCAACAACAACAACTACAACCGCAGCAGCCGTATAATACCGGAATAAAATTTCTATACAGCGCGCTCGTCGTCTTCTCTCGCATGAGCAGTGCATCTGTATGTGTGCGTCGCTCTCGCTCTCTCTCTCTCCTTCTCTCTGTCGCTCTCGCTTCTACGACTGCACTGAGCGACAGTTTTTATTTTTTTTTTCGGTTATAGCAACAATGTTGGGCAGCAGAAGCGTCGCAGCGACGTTGTTGCCGTTAAGGCAAATGTTTGTGTGTTTATAAATGCGACGCATACATGTATGCGCACGTATAGCTCTGTGTGTATGTATGTGCGAGGTTTTTTTTATGTTTCGCACAAACATTGCGGTAAAAGAACGCCGACAAACGTTCGTCGCTGGTCGCTTAGTCGCTCTCACTAATTGTGACGTCTGCGCGCGTGCGTCGAGTCGGTCGGTCCGTCGAGTCGGTTTGTCTGTCGTTCGGTCGGTCGGTCATTTTGTTTGTAAAACTAACTCCCCCGTGCATTTTTTACTTCGAGCTCTACATGTGTATGTGTGTGTATGCGCTCCAAGCATACACACACACAAACACGCCGCGTCGCGCGCTCTCGCTCTCACACAAAGTGCCGTTTTTGTATTTGTAGAAAAAAAAAGAAAACAACTAACCTCATAAAAAAGTTCATGCAGTGAAAAAAAAAACAAGAAAATTTGCCAGCAGCATATTTGTCAAATAAAAAAAGTAATAACAGCAAAAAAAAAAGAGTGTGCGCAATCTCTACTCTTCTCGCTCTTGCGCTTACATAAATGGCAAATAATTCTTGAGATTGGCTACAACAACAACAGCAACAACAACAACAACTACGACGTGAAAAGGAAAGCTCTGCCTACAACGAAAATTTTTGGATTTACATTTCCTGTGTGCAGCAGCAGCAACGTCGTCGTCCCCGTCGTCGTCGTCGGCGTTTCTTTTGTGGATTATTACTACCTAAAAATCGCTGCTCACTTTGCGGGCCGCACGCTCCTACTCACTCACTCACGCTCGGTCTCTGTCGCACGCGAGTGCAAGGGTCGCTGCGCGAGCAAGCCAGCAGGCAACGAAAATCCTCGTTCGCACCTTGCTCCCCACCACACGCTCACCCAACCACTCACCACTCTCACTCTCCCCCAACGCCGCCGCCAACAAAAACTAAACAAAAACAACAACAACAACAACGACTGCATGCTGTCGTCTATGAAGCAGGAACGAGCATATCAACAGCAGAAATTGCGATTATTTTGGATTTATAAAAAGGCAAGTAAGCAAACCTAACCAAACACTTCTCATATATATTTATGTATGAATGTGTGAGCCCCTGTATGTGTGTGTGTGTACATGTGTATATTTGTTTAATGTGGCATGCTATAAATCCCAAAAGACGGCCTCCCGCCGCCTCACGTTTCTGCTGTGCACAAGCGAGATAGTTGGCTGCGTGCGGCAGAGCGAGAGCGGGCGAAAGAGTAAATTGATTTCCAGTTTGATTAATTGCCGCTTGCTGCTGCTGCCGCTGCGAGGCGCATATTTTTTTTGTTTCTCTTTTTTTTTGTTGCCTCAAGTTAATGCCAATTAAGGTGTTTCAATTTAAGCCGATTTGTAATTAAATGGGTTTTTGTTTGCTTGACCCCCTCACACGCCGCCAGCGATTAGAAATTGACAGGCGGCTGCGCAGCAATTTGGCCATAAATATGTATAAACATGCTAAAAGCATGTCAAAAATATTGCCATTTTCAGATTTATGACTGACGATTTAAATTGTTGCTTTCCGTTATTTAACGTGGGAAGTTTGCTCTTTAAATACTGAGGGAATTATATTCTTCACTCGGGGCTTCTTTATACATATGTATGTGTGTGTGTGATTGTGCATTCAGACGCGGCGGTGACAAGCAAATGACGGCTCATTGAGTTTTTATTATTACGAATTTAAAGTGCACGCGCACGCACACACATACACAAACGCACAATGAGAGAAATTCCCATAAAAGGGGCGTCGTCGACAAACAAAAGGGACGAACACAGCAAATACATGCATAAATACAAATGAAAAAGGAATCACGCTGCCTAATGAAGCCTGCGGCGCGCAGAGCAGTCATGTCGGCCATGTTGGGGAGTACGAAGCGACCGACCGAACGCCGAAGCGACCGAACGACGAAGCGACCGAAAGGCGAACGATAAACAAACAGTGTGCAGTTGTACAGAGAACGGGAGCGAGAGTAAGAGAGAGAGAGAGAGGGAGGGGAGGCCCAAGCGCACGTAGCTGCGGCTCCCCCTTTTGGGCGCCGCGTTAGTCTATCTCGCTCTGATACTCCTCTGTCTATCTTTCTCTCTTGCTCACTCTTCAACTCTCCATACATATCTCTCGTGTTCTAGCTCACTTGCACTTGCAGGGAATTGGCTTCTGCTGCGTTGCGTGTTTTTGTTTGTGTTGTTTTTGTTACTTTGCTTTGATAAGTTTTTGCTTGGGCGTGTTTTGCATTTAGTTGAAATTATGAAATTTTAAGCAAGTACGTGTGTGAGTGAGAGTGTGTGTGTATAGCAGGTGGCGTTTGTGCTTATGATAAAGACATTTATATTCTTAATGACATATGTGCGCAATTGGAGGGCGACGCAGGGGAAAGTTGAATGTGTTTTAATTCGAGGCATAATAAAGTTTATTAATTTCCCAAGAATGAATCCGAAATATTGCTATTAAGTAGCATTCTTTTAGGAGTAAAACAGAACTGTCGAGATATACATATGTGGTATACCTGTATCTAAACATGTATCTGTATTTGTATCTTCTTAAAGAAGTTGCTTAAAATCCATAATAAAACATGTTGCATATTGCATAATATGCGCCTTCTACAATCGACACCTAATTCATAACCTGAACAATTCCTTTAAAAGGCCGGAAACTGTCTTTTGCATCTTTATTGAAATGTATCTGACAGATGCGCCGCTTTTTTGTTATCTTTACGCCGTCCCACAATTAAGCCAACGAACTGCGTTAAACGCTTTGTAAACATACATAATGAAAGAAAACAACAACAACGACAGCCAGTCATCGGATACAGATGCCGATACAGATACAGATACAGATAGAGATACAGCGACAGATACAACCGATAGATACAACAGCAGCCGCAGCAGCAGCACAATTAAGCGTCTATTAGACGCGCTCTCTCGGTCATAACATTAAAAATGCTTTACACAAATGGGCAACAGCGCCGTGCCGGCCCAAGCCGAGCCGGGCCAGGCAGCTGAGCAACCGCAAAAGCCAAAAACAAAAGCAACACAAGTGTTGGGCAGAGCTGAGCGAGCGAGGGGGGGTTCTGATATAGTACTGCAGCGTGGAGAGAGGAGGGGGGAGGAGGGAGGTTAGCTGGCAGTGGCGCGCACAATCGTGACGCCAACTTAGTTACGGTCATTAGCACCAGCAGCGCCGCCAGCGACAGGCCAAAGCTGCCTGCCTGCTGCCTATGGCCCATATGCATGTATTACAAACACACAGATACACTTATACACACACACACACACACTCAAGCATACATAATAATTTGTCACACTGTCGGAGGCAGCGGAGCTGGCAGCGCTGGTAAAAGTTGCTCGCAGCAACAACAACAGCAAGCAAGACTTGTACAAGATACACACACACACCACACACACACAGTCACACACATTAACTGACTTTTAGTTGGCGCGTTGGGAGCTTTTGCCTTTTTTTTCTGCAAAGTGTAATTGGCTTTGTTGTTGCTGTTGTTGGTTGTTTGGCATTTGCCACCGTTCTGCGCCTCGAGACGATAACAATTTCAACGCTACAAATGTGTCAATTGCCTGACAAAACATTCCATGCACACATACACACACACACACGAGCACACACATATGTACACATATAATTATATTTAGTTAAAGACTTGGTTGCTGCCAAATCATTGCTTTGATGAGTTTAATTTTCTGTTGTTGTTTCTGCACCTAATTAACATTAGAATACACAATATGTTAGCTTAATGCTGTCAAGCTCAAGTTAACATTAACATCAGCAAAATAGCATGTGTCCGTTAGCATACTTAGACATTACTTTCATGACTTTCTGTTGCCGTTTTTGCTTCTGCTCTTAAGTAACAGCATAACGAACTAAATGTTAATCTAAAGCTGTTAAGCTTAAGTTAACATAATATGTACTCACTCGTTTGCATAATCATATTAATCAACAGTTTCTCGTTGCTGCACTTAATTAACAGTCTAACAGCTTGAATGTTAATTGAACTCTGTTAAACTAACATTTACAAGCTGTTAAGCGCTTTAGCTTAACATGAGAGCTGTTAGAATTGCTTTGCTCTGTTAACATAGCATAAAAACAGTTAATAAAAGCTCGCAACAAATGAATTCAAGCCACAATTGAACTATCCCTCAACCTGAATGGCTCTTAAAATGATTGCAAATGCTACTCGTATTGCTCCCGGTAATGCTCCATAATAAACCAGTCACAGACACAGTTGTTGCAGTCACTTAGTTGGGCCATTTGTCAGGGCCCCGCCTCGGCGACACGATTAAAGCAAATTGATTTGTTCAATTCTCATAACTGTCTGACAGTGACAAACGCCTTTTGTTCGTTTCGCTCGTTTCAATACGCCCATGCAAATTGACTGCAAACTTTTCAGCTTGCAGCACAAATTTCAATTGTGCAAAACCATAAAAGAGAGATAATAAGAGCTGAATGAAGAAGAAGAAGAAAAATAGATGACTAGGATTATAAATGAGCGTACAATTGAATAATGATTAGAGTTACTGTTAGAATTGATATCTGATAGAAAAACTAAGTTAAAGGTTTGAGCAACAATTTGAAGACTTGTGAATGAAGTTGGGTGTAAGAATTTAGGAGGGGGCATAGAGATGATGAAGGAGTATTTTCTAAAGATGTACATAGATCGGGAACTACGATGGAGGGATTAGAAAGTAAAAGCAACAAAAGATGTTGTTAGTCTTCCATGTTAAAATGTACGCTGGGAAAAAGTAACAAGAATCTAGAATCTAGAAAGTAGAAAAGACTTTTGTCCATGTATTAGATAAAGTAGATTGAAAACGATTCAAGGGCTTTAAAACCAAGCAACAAGAGTTATTGTTCATCTTGTCTGGTAATAAGTTTGCCATGGAATATAAGAAGTTAAGTGAAACTTGATTTGATTAGAAAGTAGAAGAATCGTATAAGATAAAGATTGATTGTATTCAAAAGTAGACTAAAAACTAACTCCAAGATTCTGGGATTCGAAAATCAAGCAGCAAAAGTAAATGGTTAAGCTTTTGTATAAGGCAATTTAAGAATTTCCAGGACATTTGTGCTTGGAGGACCATATTATTGACGATCTTTTATATGGGATATTCGATAATTTGATTGTACTCAAAAGTAGACCAAAATCTAACTAAAAGATTCAGGACATAAAAACACATGAAGAAAAAGTTATTCCGAGAAGTTCAGGGAATTGTCTAGAAAGTAGAATAGTCTTTTATATACATGCATTAGTTAAAGTATTTCTTTTGTGTTGTGCTTTTAATTGGCTATACTAAGAAGTAGAGCTTCTGGAAATTGGAATTCCTTTGGCAAATGAAAATAACCTCTGAACCAAAACGTTCCAATTTGCGGGCAATAGCTGTTCTATTTATACAAAGCATCCACATTCTAATTGACTCGATGACAAGTCAGCGCAAAATTTTTCCATTTAAAACAATCAAACAAAAATAAAACACAAATCGAGCAACAGATAATAATAAATTGCACATTAAAAATTTTATATGCGAATTTGTACGCAAAGATTTGTACAACATTTCATAATAAACGAATGTTAAAGGCCGACTGAACTTTTAACTGGGCGAGGGGTAGCGCTGCCAGAGGGGCGCCGGAAGGTCAAGAGACAGGCGGGTAGAGAAGGGGCGTGGGGTGCGTGGGGCGTGGGGTGCGTGGAACATGATATGGCGGGTTTTTAGTAAAAACAAACAAGCCGCAATCAACAAGAGCGTCATTAAAAAAGCAAATTTCTGAACACGCTAAACACATGTAGACAACAACAACAACAACGACTACAAAAACTGAAGAAAAACAACAACAACAACAACAACAACAGAGGCACGAAAGCGTTCAACGTTCACTAGATAATGTGGGCCAAGCAACAACAAAAGCAACAGCAACAGCAACAGCAACAACAACAATGGCAACAACAACAATGGGAACAACAACAGCAACTCCAACAACAAAAGAAACAACAACAACAAAAGCTGCAAAAACTCAATTCGCAGCGACAAGAAGCGACGAGGCGCAGCGGAGCTAAATTGATTGTGATGAGGTTTTCTAATACCCTCGTAACTATTGAGAATATGCCCAAAAAGCGGGCATATTGTTGTTGTGCAAATGACAGAGTTAGACCAATATCCAATAAATGCATATGTATATATGCTTGTAAATATGTGTGGGAATCGCAACAAAACGCTCTTCTAGTTTAATAACTAGGTACATGCATATGTATATTTTATGTGTCACATCTACTCTTAAATGTCACTTTAACATATTCGATATAGATACACAGATACATTCCTCATTTTTGGCATATGCTTAGTCTTGAATGTCTGCTTCAAGCGCTGAAAGTGGTAAAGCGAAGAAAAACTTATTGCAAAACTGAGTTTTCCATGAAAGGCAATTATCAATAGCAAATCGCAGCTGTTTAGAGGGTATCTTATAGTCATTGCCTCGTCGTCAGCAAAGCACTCGCGTTTGTTGATTGTATTTCTAAAAGTCAATGCGAAAATTGACTTTGAGTTTGTGGCGAGTATCTTTCAGATACACAAGCCACACAACCAATGTCAGCACACAGCACACTCACAGATGTAAATTGGTCGATTTGATAATTAATTAATGCTACCAAAGCTACAAAGAGCGAGCAACAGATACAGATACAAAGGGAGCTACAGATATAGATACAGATACAAAGAGAGCTATAGATACAGATACAGATACAAAGACAGATACAGAGACAGCTACAGATACAGCTTCAGATACAAAGACATATACAGATACTAAGCTCCACATTTGCATACCTAAAGTGTGTGTGGGCGCATTAAAAAATCCCAAAAGCAAAATGAAAGCTGAAACAAGTTGAATTTTGTTGTTAACTTTTAAAGCGCAGATAACTCAATTTAACTGCCAAACTGCGTGGGAGGGGGGAGAGGGGCATTTGATAGCCACTAATTCATTATTGGCGGCATAAAATGTGCATAAATAAAAACAATTAATTATAACGTGTAAATATTGCAACAGAATAATAACGAGGGGACACAAAAAAAACGAATCACATACAAAATATAAAACCGATAAATGTAATTAATATTTATTTTCGCATATATCTCTGACAGCGACAAATTCAAAATGAAATGCAAACAATTGCTGATAAGCAATCAATACAGACAACAACAACAACAGCAACAACAACAACAACAGCAACAAAGCGTGACAGTAAGGATATCTTTGGCACAACGAATATTTAATACACTTGCGAACACTTTGCCTTACGGCAGATATACAACATATGAGAAGGGGGGAAGCTCGTAAATGCTGAGTTTGTTGAAAATATCTTGGAAAACAGAAAAGTTTTCCATACAAGAAGCCTCTTCTCAACCGATTGTTTCTAGATCAACTTAGGCTATAGAGATCCGATGTTGATAGGCCTCTGCTATGGAAGCTATTTGATATAGTTGTCGGATCCGTTCGATTCCGACTTATGTACAGCAATAGAAAGACGGACATATGCAAAGTTTCGAGAGGATATCCTTTGAAACTGCATGGAAACAGACAGAAGAACAGACGAACGGATGAACAGAAAGATGAACGGATATACGGACAGACAGACAGACAGATAGACGGACATAAGGACAGACAGACAGACAGATAGACGGACAGACGGACATGGCTATAGCAACTCCTCCGTAGATGCTGATCTAGAATATATATATATATATACACCTTATGGACTCGGCGTTCTATGCTTCACACATGTCACAGCAAAAGCATGATACCCCCTTAAAAAGTGTATAGAAAAAGCCAATGAAAATAGCATTAAAATAATGAAAAAGCTTAATTATTCAAATAGCGCACGGTCTGTGGTTATGCGAAATGCAAATATTTCATAATTGCAAATAAATAGATTGCAATAAATTCTTTACGCTATGCACATAATTAAATCATGCAATTTGTCAAGCGCATAACAGAGCGGGGCGTGCATTACACAATTCTCACCCATTTTACGCGAGTGTGAGGTGGATTTCCAATTCGTTCGGTTAACCAAAAAGTTATTTGTGTAATGTTTATAATCGGAACATGATCTAATAACAGTTAACAGTATGTTAAATATCTCAACGCTCTTGTTCTCTAGACGCAATTTGAATATGAATACGCAAATGTTGTGCGAACGACTTAGAGATCTTTCAGCTCTTTGTGAAATTCATCAGTATATATATATATTTCATTGCTAATTGACGAACGCTTTCAAATGGCGATCATTCACATAGATCTTTATACGCATCTAATCGCATTTCTGGATAAATGCCAAAATGTGCGTTGTTAACATACACATGTATATCAATTGATGTGTGTATGTATGTATGTATGTATGTATGTTGTATCTATATACATCTGTATCTAAATTGTGATCGCTACACGCGCCGTCATTTGAGGCCAGAAATAGCAGCACGCAAACGCCATGCGCTAAATTTAATTTGGCAGCGTAATCAAAAAAAAAAAGAAAGAAAAAATATGACCAAAGAAATAAGCAAATAAATGTGAGGGTAAATGTTAGGTTTTTCACAGCGAAAAACAGATGCTCTGGTCGGCTTTTATTATGTTAATCCTCTGGTGGCTGTTAACGAGTTAACATTTGTTTTACAGAATGCTGCAGCAACAAACAATAGATGCTCTGTTCAAGAGTTACTGCTAAGGAGCATTTAGATGTTAGATAATATTTAATCTACAGCAATGGATGCATTAACTCTGTTAAACCACGGCTGCAACTTAACATAAGTTCAGATGTAAGATCTATGTTAACTAAACTAAGCTAGTTTACAGGAATATGGGAATGCATATGAAATATGTTGTCAGATGTTTAGCCATAAAATAATGAAAATATTAAGTATACGTAGAAAGAATTTTCGGATTGGCAATCATAAAAATATTCGCTGAAAGATGAAATTTTGAAATTTGAAATCTAATGCGAATTCTTCAGAATTTTAAACAAGATTTTTCAACAAATATTATTTATCTTAAACTATAGTTTATTAAGCTCATTAATATTGCGAATAAGTCTTCTAGACAACAAGAATTAACAAGCGAAAACAAAGCGTTTTGATTCAAGAGCAATCTCTCAGATAAATATTGCCATATATGTGTATGTGTGTGTATGTGTGTGTGTGTGTATCTATTAGCGTAAGCAAATTCCCAAGCGCTGTTATAATTGCTTTATGAACAAAAGTCTATATCGAGAGTGGTTTTTTTTTTTGGTTTTCCAAAGTTTATTCTAACGAAACCCTGACTGCTGGCGCCTTCGATAAATACATACATATACATTTTGGGCCAAAAACTCGCTAACGATTTATTTTACAGTGATGTATATTTATTTTGTGTGTTTTTTTTTTTGTTAACGTGCGCAAACACCAAATGAACAAGACTCATAAAAATGTATCCATTAGATACATATGTATCTATAGCTTTAGCTATATCTGAGTGTGTGTGTATATGTAAACGACGTTGGCTTTTTCGTGTATCTCATAAAATTGACGCTGTTTGTTTATTTTGCCAGCGGCTTTTGCGGCTCTTTCGCTCTTTTGTTATTGCATATTTATTTTGTTGTATGCTTTATTGTCGTTTGCCCAGTTGCTGTTGTTGTTGTTGTCATTGTTGTTGTTGTAGCATCATCAACTGACAAACGGCGCTGTCTGTTTTATATATATATATTGTTTCTTTTGTGCGACTGGGCGTGGCACGCTGCGGAGGTCGCGGGGGCTCAAGATTCGGCATAGTTCATCAAGCGAAGCGTGCTTTTCAAATCAAGCAGCAAAAGCATCTGCTCACTCGCTTCCTCCCTTCCCTACCCTCCATCCTGCCATCCACCCGCTCTCTTGGCTTTGTCTAACTGTTTGCCCGCTCTCTTTGCGGCTTTGAGTGACGGCGACTTTTTGCTTTGTCTCCTTCTAAATACCAAGCTAAGCACCTTTTTTTTTGGTATTTTGATTTCTTGCTGCTGCAACAACAACAAGTATACGAGAGCGCCCGCTGTGCTCCGCTGCTACTGAGCAAAGCTTTTACGGCCAGGCGCAGACTGCGACGTTGACTTCGGCGCTGCTGCTGCGGCTGCGGCTGCTGCTGTTTTCGCATATTTATTTTGATATCTTTTATGGTACTTTATTTGGTGGCTTAGCTACCCCGCCACGCAAATGAAACTCGCCAGTTTTGTTGATTTTATGCGGCCGCTGCTTGAGACGCCGCTGAATGTAAATAAAGCATCGGCAGGCAAGAAGAGAAAAAGAGAGCGCAAACTGACTCGACTTTGGCATGCCCTATAAAAGAGTGATATGATGATCAGCATATATTTTTCGGCAATTCACGCTCTTCGAAAGAGGAAATTTTTAACCTTGCATGTAACGTGTCGCGTTAGACACTAAATATGTATCTCTTATAACTCGTGTAAGTTAATCTACCCTTTAGCCAACATTTGCTTGAAGTGCACCTCATTAATCCCCCCTCGCTTGGCCGCATAAAATCGCCTTAAGCTTTATGGTCATAAAAAGATTATGCCATATTATTTTATGTTTTTGCCTGTATTTATGTGTTTTCTTATGAATTTTTTATGTAGCCACTTTTTATATGGTTTTTGTTTAATGAATTCGCTGCTTTTAAGAAGAAGACACAGTAGGGTTATAGAAGGGAGCAGTGGGGGGTAGTCTTGCAAATTATTTAATTTCAATGCATTTGGCATTGTGCAATTTACTTAAATTGCCAATTGTTTGCAATTATTTGCATGATTATCATAATAATGATTAGCTTATATGATTATCATTATTATTACTATGGGCATTTGCGTGATAATTGTGTACGTGTATGCAAAAGGCCTTTCGGGTATTTTTCTCTTTATTTGTATTTATTTATTTTTTTATTTTTGCAAATTGCTTAATATGGACATTCAACTCGATGCTGCGGTTTCTCACAGAGCGGCTGCGACTGGGTGCATTAACATAATTGCCGTAATTTATGAGACCCAATTCGAAACCGAGCAACAACAATTCCAAGTGTGGGGGCTACACACAAATTAGTTGCATTTAAAGTTCGGCTCTCTATGGCTGGTCAGCTGTTGAGCTGGTTGAGCGTTGATAACAACGGGAGGGGAGGGCACAAGGGAAGCCTGACAACTGGCACGACTCAAGTCTCTTGTGTGGCCCAACAAGTCTTAAGCGAGGGCTGAACATAAAGCTCAGAAGGGATTAAGAGCATGTGTTGATTCCTGTGTATTACTTGAGTGCAGTAATTTGATATTTTGGCTTATGGCTCAAGAGCAGTGTGTAATTATGCCGTAATCTGGTAAGCTGGTAAGCTGTTAAGCTTAAGGGAAATCAGCTGATGTTGACGGAAGTCAATTAAATGAAGAGCTGCACTTTGGAAAGAGCGTGTGTGTGTGTGTGTGTGAGAGTGGGAGAGAAAGTACTTGAGTACTTTGCTCGCTACTGTTTAAGTCGCCAGTTATTTGATCGAAACTCCTTGAGCGACTCTCTTGCATAGACTCTGAAACTGGCTTGAAATTCCAAAGCCAAGTCTGTTGTCCGCTTGGCAACTCAATTGACAACGCATTTTGCGATTATTTATGGCAGCAGTTTGATTTCATTTCTAGCCATCTCTGTCACACACACTGGCTCACACTCACGGAGTGCGAGTTTAATTTAAACAACTTGTGAGATTAATGAGCCGCTTATAAATCATGACAAAGTTGTTAAAAGAAAATTCGAATGAAGCGTAAATGAAATGCAGGCGCGCCAACCCGCACGCACACACACACATACACAGGCACATCAACCGTTGCATATTTTAAGCACAACAAATATTTACACGCCTCGCTGCTGTTTGTGGCGGAGAATGGAAAGGGAAGGGTGTATGTGTATAGTGTTGGTAAAAGTCAATTTCACACTTGATTGCTGGCCGTAAATCAATAAAGCTAAAGCGTTGGCGTTGGTTTCTCTGTCTCAGTCTCAGTCGACGTCAACGCTGCTGTCTAATTAAGCGCATCTAAGACGCAGCAGCAGCAGCAGCGGCGGCTACTGAAAAAGCACTCAGAAGCACTTACATACACACACACGCACACACATTTACAACGGCATGTGCAATAAATCGCGTGCCGTTTTAACACTTTGACGTGCACAATTGAAAATTGCGAAACGGCTGTTTTTTTTGTTGCTTTTTGTTGTTGCTTGTTGCGCTTTGTGCAGCCGTCCGCCAGTCTCAATTGGCGCGCCAAGCAAATTAGCTAAGCTTTAAAGAGAGTGAGAACCAAATGGCAACACTTGGGGCTACAAAGCGACGCCCGCGCCGCTTGGCTGGGCAAACAAGAAGAAGAAGAAGAAGAAGCAGCAACAGAAACACACCAAAGAGAAGGCAAAGCACACACACATGCACTCACACACACACACACACACAAATGCCAAAAAGGCTGTGAAAACAGACACCTCGTGCTCCTTTGTTGTTGTCCCCCCTTTTGGCAGTTGTTTTTGTTGCTCTTTTTTTCGCCCGTTTTGTTATTGCCTGCAGTTTTTGTTTGCCAATTGCAGCGCTGCTGCTTTGTTTTTTATTTATTTTTATTTTTATTTTTTCTTCTTACTTTAAAGTCAAGTATTTATTGTATTTACACAGCGCATTGCGGCTAAGGAATAAAAAAATAAAGAAAAAAAAATATTACCAGCCACACAAATAAGTTGTGTAAATATTTTCTGATTATATTTTGCGCTTACTCTTGTTTTATGAGTACAGACAAAATTTACTCAGAGCAAACAATTAAACGCTGCACACACTCACACACACACACATACAAAGTCGGCAAATGTGCAGGATTTTTAAAGAGTGTTGATTGACAGATTAGCAATGGGAAAATATACTCTGCTTTTAGATGATGAGCGCATGTAAGGGGAAATTAGTTTAAGCTATTCAAAGTTCAAAGAGCGCACATTGCGCTGGCAGCTTACGCAATTGCGAATGCAATTAAGTTTCTTGCTTTAAGTTCAGACATGCAAATTAACATAAGCTCTTCGTTGCGCTCTCATGTATTGGGCAAGCAGTGAAGAGAGTACGCGTGACCATTGAGTATGACAGTTATAAAGAGCTGCCACGAAATCCGCTTAGCGCGTAAAGCTGCAAAAGCTTTGATCTTCATTTATTTTGCTTTGCAAACGTTTTTTTTTTTTGTTGTTTTCTCAATAACTATGCAAATACGTGAACAAATTGATTGCATTTGTAATTAGACATGCAGAGCCGTGTGTTTATTTTTTTGAATACCCTTACATTTGAGCTTCATTAGGTAAGCACTTAAAATCGCAGCAACTGTTTAAGCCTGTTAAAAAGCTCAAAGCGCTAAAAAAAAAAACTAGTAAATAACTGTTAAACAGTCCGCAAATTTCTACAGCAATTATTTGCTATAACAAATTTGTCGCGCACAAGTCAAAAAAAATCAGAAAAAAATAAACTTACAGGAAAAAATATCAATAAAATTGTCGCGCTAATAAACTTAGTCAAGCGGAAAAATTGCAGCCCGAAACGGGAATTGACGAGGGATCGGTGCGGGACGGGGGGTTAGTTGGCGGCACACGCAAATGCTTAACTGGTTGAGTTGCCTGTAAACGGAGATTTAAATTAATAAAAATAATGACAACTGAGCTGATTGCAAGTCACGGTGTTAATTTTGCACACACGCACAACAGTGCACTCCCCCCCTCCCTCTTTCCCACCTCACACACAGTCTCTCTCTCTTTCACTCTCCTCACACTTCTCTTGTTGTTTTTTTGCAGCTGAGAAAATTTGCTGCTGCAACTTGTTTCACAGCGGGAACTCTCATGAATTATGAACCAGTTGACTCTTGGAGTTTGCTCGCTCCGCTCGCTCCCCCGTGCTCTTCGCCTGTCTCTTGCACTTAACCGAATTAGTTTCAATTGCAATTTTTCAAATGCCTTGCAACGAGGTTCCGAACTGCTCCGCGTCGCTCTGAGTGAAATATGTGCATGTGCCTGCCACAGCAGTCGTTGTACCAGTTGTTGTTGTTGTTGTGGTTGTTTTTGCTGTTGCAGTTGTCGACGGCCGCAACATCATTATGCAGTCAGTTTATGGACGCGGCCACTTAGCAGACGGCAGCGAGCAACATTTAAAATTAGCGATCGTCGCGTGAACGCAGATTCTTTGGCGCTGTGAACTGCATAGCTAAACGGTTCACAGCTGGAACCACAAATTCCGCTCCAGTTCAGAGCTTCTCTTAGCATATTTTGGCTTAATCTTCTCTTAACCAAGGAAATAATTAGTAAAAAGAAAATATCCCTTGCACAGGGCATAATATGATTGGGGATCAAATTCTGCAACTTATAGTGAGCTGCGTGCCCGCTCACGCTCTCATCTGCAGGGATTTTTTTCTCTTCATCGTATCTTTTTGTTGTATCTCTTGTCGTCATCTGCTTTTGTTGCTGCCGTTTTGGTAATTTTATGTTGATTTCATTTTGATTTTGTTGTCCGCAACGAATCTCAAGTCGTAGCAATTTGTTGAAATTTACTTAGCTGCACAGTTGCAACCCCCTAGACCCCCTCCACCAGGTATGTGTGCTGTCGTGCAATTAATCACACTCACACACACACACACACACACACACCTATTCATGCGGCATACATTTTATGCACATTTACACGTCGTTTATCCGAAAAAAAATATATACATGAAAATAAAATGTACCCTACCCTGCCAAGCAGTCCCTCATTCGTGGTATTTATAATGCATTTTTAATGGTGCTGAAAATGTTTCCGCTTCGATTTGCTTTACAGCTTTGCTGGCGGCTTAATTAAAACAAACAGCTTATCTAGGAAGGGGGAGGAGGCAGGGGGTGGAGCTGCGCGCACTGCTTGCTGTCAGGCAGGCGTTTGAAGTGTGGCATAAATTATATTACGGGTATATCTCTCTTTTATATGTGTGTGTATATGTATAGGTAATGAGCTTCGTCAAGTTTCACACTCGCATTACGCTGCTGTAGTCTCTGCCTCTGCCGCTGCCCCAGCCCCTGCCTCTGCCTCTGCCTCTGCCGCTGCCCCTGCCTCAGCCGCTGTCGCTGTCGGTGCTGTCTGTTTAATGCCTTTTTATGGCATTTTAAAACTTTGCTCGCTTGCATTTTGCTTTTGTTGTGCTTTATTTTGCGCTAAGCCGCAGCTTACCAGAGACCGAATAACCAGCCACCGGAGTTAAGCAACTTCACTGCGCTCTTACAGCAGAGCGGGGGGACTGCAGAGAGAGAGAGTGCATCACAGCAGATACAAGTCGACAGGTCGACAGTTGTTTCGTTGAGCGCCGCAGCCAAGGGCGCCCTAATCGCTGCTGCTGTAGCTATAACAACTACAACTGCACTCAGCCTCTGCCCGCACTCTACCTCTGCCTGTGCCCGCTCTCTTAAAGCACTGTGCGCTCCTTTTGCTTGGCTGCTGTTCGTTCAAAAGTTTGCCGTTGTCTGACATGCATGCAATACACTTTTTGTTTAATATTAATTTTTCTCTCTTGCTTTTATTTTAGTTTTTTTCTTTTTCTTTCTGTTGCTACTGCTATTCATGCCACGTTCTCTCACTACAACTAAACTACAAAAAAAAAAGAGAAAAAAATTCCTTGCTTCGTTCTTGTTCTTTGTCTGCTTCTTGTTGCTTGCGCGCTGTTGTGTTGAGTTTGAGTTTCTTTTTCAATTCAAATCCCCTGCTGTTGCTGCGCCGCCCTGCCGCTCTCTCCCTGCCTCTAACTCCGCTCAGTGAAAAATCATGTCGTTCTGAAAATTGTTTGTGCCCGCTCATGCGAAATACATACAAATATTTTTTTTCTTGTTGCTTCTTTTTTCTTTTTCATTAATTCCTGGCTCAATTTCGAGCGCATTTTGTTTGTTTCCTTTTTGGCATGTTGGGAAATGGCCGCATTTTTCAGCCGTTAACTTTTCACAGCTTTTACGCTGCATAACTCTTCTCTTTTGCACACTCGCACACACACACACACACACACTCACTCACTCACCCAAACGCATATTTTATTATGCGTCTTTATAATTTTTAAATGCGCTTAATAAAGCGCTCAAACTGCTTGAATGTGAACAGTAAGGCGAATGAGAGGGGGAGGGGGGTTTTGCGTGTGTGTGGGGAGAACTGAGCGCCGGATGCCGTCGCAGTTACTCTGCTCGAAAAAAAAACAAACGGGAGAAGAAGAGAAAAAAGAAGGTGAAGAGGTATTAAATTTCATATGCGTCGTTACTCTTTGCTCTGCTCCTCCTCCGCCTGTGCGCTCCCTTGTGCCAATGTCTGTGCCCATCATTATCTTCGTACGTTTGTCGGTGTGTGCGGCGGGGTGGTGGGTTTGGGTCAAAAGAACACTTAAGCCTGAAATTGGCAGCTATTCGCTTGGCTCTTTGCCTGCTTTTGCTGTTGCTCTTTGTTGCTGGTTTTGCTGGCTTGGGCTTTGGGTCTTGGGTCTTGGGTCTGCTGCCCTGCTGCCCCGACTTTGTATGCTACTTCAGCTTGCCGCCTTCCCTTCTCCGTTTTCTCCTTGCCCATCCCCATCTCCATCCACTTCTTTTTCTTTTGCTGCGACGGCATCTACTTATGTCGACTTGTTATTGTTCGACATAATGGCAAAATATTGTATTGCCAACATTTTTGTGCTGCTTGGCTTGGCCTGGCCTGGCCTGGTCTTCGTTTTAATGCCCTGTGCTCATTGGATATGTGTAAAAGTGGGTATATTGATTCACATAAGTTACATGCATAAGCATTCCAATTTGAATGCCGATATATACCTAATATAGATTAGAGACAAGTTCTTGGATCCATTTTAGGAACTAATAGAGTTTTAGTTACAGGGTATTTACTAGTCAGGCATATCGATTCTCCCACTCCTACTTGTTTGAGCTTCTTTCTTGCTGCCCTGTTTCTCCTTTGCCGCAAAGTTGCGAAGCTCACTTGACAAATGAGCTTTGGAGCTGCTTGAAGCTGCTCTACGCACACACACGCACACATACTTAACCCTCCCCTCTCTCTCTCTTTCGCTCTCCCTGCCAATCCAGCCAAACACAATGGCAATAAAGTGCGTTAACTTTTTGGCAGACAATAGATTTTATTTCTGGCGCGGCGCATGGCACAATCCGAAATGGGCCCCAACCAAGTGGAATGGTTGTAGGCACACACACAAAAAACACACACACACACACATGTGAGTGGAATGGAATTGTTTTATTATTGCGCTGTTGTTGTTGTTCGTGGCCTTTGGCAACAGCTGTGTGGGTGCCGCGGCTTACAACTGTTCCATTTGAGTGTAAATTGTGAGATTTAAGATTCATGTAGATAATCTGAAGTATTTTTCCCCAAAGTGTGGCAACGCTTTGCAGCTACTGAAAAAAAAGTTTGTCAGCAGACAATTTTCTCTTAAAATGTACAATTAAATTGCCCGCTGCTTTGATTTTGCATTACATGGCACAACTTCCTGTTGTTGCCTACTCTTTTGGTAAATTTTTGCTGTTACAGCAAAAACACAAAAGTTTCTGACAATACGCACGCACATACTGTGTTGGTATGTGTGTGTTTGTGTGTGTGTGTGTGTGTTTGAGCAGACACTTAAAACATTCGCATAGTTCACCGCAATCAGTTTTATGTGCGACACGGACGCGCCCTGTTCTTCTATATATATATATATGTGTGTGTGTGTGTTGCCTGTTGTAGCCCCCTGTTGTTAGCCCTCCTCATGGCTCTCTCCTCCTTCTTATCCTGTTACTGTTCTGCTCTGCTCTGGCTGTGCATGCTTAATGCCGTTGTTGTCTTGCCTGGCACGTTGCCCTACTCCACACCAGCTTTTGTCTGTCCAGCGCACATACGTACACACATACATATCCGTATGCATGTGTGTGTACGTATGTGTATGTGTATATGCTTAAGCTGTTGCCGGCGCTTTGTCCAAACCACACAACTGACTGCTGCCTGCCATTCTGTCTCTTATCTCGCCCCTCTCTTCCTCATTCTTTCTCTCTTCACACTGTTTACCCTCTCTCTCCTTGGCTGCATTTTGCCACTTGCATTGCTGATCATTTTACACACTTACCAAGCATACGTTGTTGTTGTTGTTGTAGACTCTTAATATGCTTTTAGATATGCATCAGCTAAAGCTGTCTATCTCTTTCGCTCCGCTTGTAACCCAAGACGCTTGTCGTCGTCACCCCTTTTGCCTTTGCCTCCTCGCTCCTCCATTAAACTGCGTCTCCTGCTGCCGCTCGGTCTCGTCGTCTTCGTCGTCTCTGGCTGTGTCTTTGGGCTGCCTTTTGCCAGCTTGTGTATTTGTGCATTGAACTGGAAACGCGCAGAGCCCAGGCAGGAGGCACAGCCAGTGGCTGGGGCAGCGACAGAGGCAGAGTCAGTGGCAGTGGCAGTTGCAGAGGCACACAGCCACAGTCATCCCGACAGCACACAATTTGCATGCCAAACAGCATATAAAATATCGGAGCACACCCAACTGCACACTGATTCCGACCGCAGACCAAAGAACATACAGAAAACAGTGGTTAAAAAACTTCATCAGATAAGCAAACTGCAATTAAAAAGTGCTTGAAAGTAAACCTGAAGCGCAAGTAAACTTGCATAACATTTAATTTGCCTAAAGAGCAATAGGTGGGTGTTGAAAGAGAGGAAAATAGGAGAAAGTAATGAACAAAATTGAAAACAAATGGTGAAAATGGCGATAGAATTGAAGATTAACGAAAAGAGAAATCTTGGAAAGAACCTTCAAGTAAAGCCAAAGCTTAAAATGTTGAAAATCTCAACAAAATTGGGATATAACAGCCGTGTTAACAGTAATGTGAGAACATAAACACAGCTGTACAGCTAAACATTTATTCAACCTTGAGTTTAACAGAAATCCAGTTGTTAAGATTACCATATGTACAGCTGTTAAGATTAACATATGTATGTGCAGCTCTTAAGCTTAACATATGTATGTGCAGCTCTTAAGCTTAACATAAAAACAGTTGTTCAGTTAAACATAAATGCAGCTGTTAAGCTTAACATAAATGCAGCTGTTATGCTTGACAGATTTATGTATTTAAGCTCTAACATAAAAAGTCTGCTCTCTTAATGCATTTACATTAGCTTTTGCCTCACTGTGCCACGTCCCAAGCCCATTGCTCATGCCTTTGCAATCGTTAACTGTAGCCATGTGTGTTGTGTGTATGTGTCTGGATTTTCATTTGCTACATGGATATATATTTGCACTGCTTTGCAACCTGGCAACCGGACCCCCAACCCGCCCACATGCCCTGCCCAGCCCAGCCCGGCTCAGTCCGTCCGTTCGCTAACTACGCATACCTTTGGCAACTGTTTGGCATTTCATTTATTCATGTTGGGCTCTTATTCAATATAGGATAAATATGCATATGCCTCGCTCTCAAGTATCTGTTGTCCGGATTCAGGCATTTTAATGCCACTTGAGGCTGAATTGAGCGCACAATTGCTGCTCGCTTCTTCCTCTTCTTCTGGTGGACCAAACGACTTTTGACTCTGGCGGCAGCTGTTCGTGATTTTTCGCTTTTCACACATTGTCCAAAAATTAATCCGCAAATCAATTAGTTTTCATGCCACTTAACTTAGTTTTCTATTATTTATATATTTCTTTTTCCGTGCTCGCCCCATTTTCTTTGTTTTCCTATTATCGTACGCTTCGTTGCGCCGGACAATGAATCACAGCTATGCGGCCAGGCGGGCGTCCGGCGTCCTGCGTCCTTTTTAGCCTGCAAAACGCACTCAATCAAATGAAAATTAGCATTAAATATGGCTGGAGCGTAAAGGCTGCAACTGCGCCTGTCCCCCGGGCCATTGCCGCTCCCAGGGGACTCGCAATCCTCATTGATTCAAACCCCTCGCTGCTCGCGGCTGCGGCATTTCCGTGTTTAGTTTTGAGCTCTAGCCCGTCGCTCGGCTCGGCTCTGCTGCTACTGCTGCGTCTGTCCCTTCCATTTGGGTTTCCTGTTTGTTCAGCAACTTTAACGCAAATAATTTTGTATTACTTTGCACGCTGCTGCACCCCTCCCTTCTCGCTCGAGCCGGAGCCGGAGCCACCCCTTGCGCCGGGCCCAGAGCAACCCCTGTAACAAAAGGTGTCGGCTACGTAATTATACGTGCCACATCCTACTCGTGCTCCCCTCGAGTAAACCTCATTTCGTTCCCTGTGCCGCCTTTGCCTTTTGTCTGTGTATTTGCGCGTGTTTATTTATTAAGCATATTTGTTACTCTATCCGCACCCGCTGCCTGCCCCTACCCCGCCCTTTACTTACACAGCTGCGCACATTCGCGTTGGATTATTCTGTTACAAATTCCTGCGGTATCCTTTTGCTCTACCTTGTCGCAGATATTTATAACAATTAACTGTAATTAATCCCACAGACATTAATCAACATTTTCACCTCAGAAAAGTTGATTACTCGAGTGGCTTTGGCTCTGCAGACAGACCAAGGAGCACGTCAAAGACGCACTCAAGTAATTAAGTCCAGCATATTAATGCCTGAATTCTTTCCGTGTCTTCTAGCTAATAGCTAATGACAGGCAGGCTAAGAGAAAGAAAATTAATTGCCGCTGAAATACACTTACTTATATAGTAGCAGAAGTTTCTGATTATTTTCCGACTAATTGCAAGAAGTTGAGCTGAAACTTTGGATTAATCTAACACATTTATATAAGCACAGTTATAATAGCACGAGGAGTTGAAGAAGGGCGTGCATTTAATTATATTTAAGCTTCCGGTGAGCTTTGGGAGCTTTAAGATACAAATAAGTACAATGTTAGCTTTAATGGAGCTTTCAGCTTAAACGAAGACTTCGGCTTTACACGTTCCTCTTACCATTAGAACAATGTCAAAATTTAAGCACAAAAGCTTTAATGTGCGCTTATAACTGCCTGCTTTAAGCGAGCTTTAAGTACAGATGTTAGCTTTAAGCAAGCTTTTAGCTTACACAAAGACTTCAGCTTTCAAGTTTGCTGCTTATTACCAGAGTAATATCATAAACAAGCCAAAAGGCTTTTGTGTGCTCTTAAAACTAATATCCAGCAAGCAAAAAGATTACAAAAAATACAATTTAACAGAAATCTATCAATATGCTAACAAGTAATAGGCTTATTTCCAAAGACAAACATCCAAATATATACACGCATGTACATACATATAATCCCCACAAGGTTTTATTGCAAACCAATGCAAAAGTGACTTGAAAAAGGGCCGCTAAAAGCGGCAGCTTCTCGTACGCACAGACACACAGAGACAGAGAGAGAGAGAGAGAGAGAGAGAGAGAGAGAGAGAGAGAGAGAGAGAGAGAGAGAGAGAGAGAGAGAGAGAGAGAGAGAGAGAGAGAGAGAGAGAGAGGGCCTGGTGCAATTACAAAAGCACCGCAAAAAGAGGCAGACGACAGCAAGAGCCAGGGGAGTGGCGAGGCAGAAGGGGTCGCAACAAGCCCAAACGATGGCCATGTCCATGTCGAGCACTGGGCCTATGGTTACTCTATAGGCTGGCAGCGCAATCAGTGAGCGCCTGCCTCGTGGAGTGGAGGCAGAAATATGAACCAAAAAAAAAAAAAAACAAGAAACAAAAAAAGTTGAAATAAATTAACAAAACTCGCAGCGAGACTTGACTGCGTTCCCTCTTTTTTCTTCTGTACATATTTTTCCTTTTCTTTTTTGTTTTATGAATTTGAATTTTGCGGCACAAACGTGGCTGGTCGCACTGACAAAATGTTTGCAGGACATGTCGTCGAGCAGTCAGCCAGTCGGTCAGTTAGTCAGTTAGTCAGTTAGTCTATTAGTTAGACGGTAGATGGCGTTGCTGTCGCTGCTGCCAAACAAAAACATAGGAAAAACTTAGCCAAACAATGGCATAAAAAACATGAAAAGCATACATTACACGCTCGAAATCCCCGGGGGTTACACACACACACACACACACACGCACACACACACACACACACACACACGTACTCACACATAGAGAGACGCACACACACATGTAGAAACAATAACGAAGCGCACACAAAACGTATAGTCTCTGGCAAGAGGGAACCTCATCACCGGGGCCCTTGGTTTGGTATAAGGGCACACACAACCAACTCAACCAAGCGGCAGAGGCTTTGGCTCTGTCCCTGCCTTTGCCTCAGTCTCTGTCCCTGTCCCTGTCCCCTTCTGTCTGTCTGTCTGTCTGGGTCCGGCAACCATCCGGGACCCATGACGTTGATAATATTGTTGTTCACATGTCGAGTTTTATTGTGTGGGGAACGTGAAACGATGCAAACGGCAGCAACAGCAGACGCAGCAGCAGCAGCAGCAGGGAGCAGCGTCTTTTTGCTGGCCTTTGCGTTGTACGTGTGGCATGTGCAGCATTTTGTTCCCTGCAAGTGTTGCACACACTGCTAAAGGGTATGCCACAAAGAGCTGACAGCGTACACTACAAATTAAAGTTTGAAAGCGTGCCCAGGATTGAAAGTACATCCACAAATTTTGCCACTTTCTCACAATATTAAAAACAAAACTGAAAATCATTATTTGTCCATTAGAAAAACCTGTATTTTCAAGAGTTTAACTGAACAGCAACATAATCGCAGCATGTCATTAATCAAAATCTAACGAGCAATAATAATTATACGTATCTGTAGCTCTCAGATAATTCTTACACATGTTTCATCTTGAGAGTTTGTAAAGTTTAACAACTTTTTGAATGAAAGCAAATTTATATAGCTTTCACTGTAAGAATAAGCTGGAAGAGTTGCAAACGCATCATAAAGAAACCACTTTAAAAGTTAAGCAGACGGCAAAACATTTACGAATGCGAACAAAGAAGAAGCCAACAAAGAACTCAAAAGCGCTCAAATTAGCAAGTTCTTAAAACTATAAGCATAAATATACTAGCTAAATTGCACAACATGCTCTATATAGTGAGATATAAGATTGAAATATTAACGCAGCCAGTAAAACGTTTACGAAATAATCTTAAACAGCCAGTGAAACGTTTTCGAACGAATCAAAAGCAGCCAGCCAAATATTCTTAAGCTCGGAGTAAACAACGAAGCCAAACTCTAGAAAAAAGCTAATTTATATTAAAGCAGCCAGTAATACGTTTAAGAAAAGATCAACAAAGTAGAGACAGAAAGAGAGAGAGAGAGAGAGAGAGAGTGTGTGTTGAAATCGAGCTTTTCTCATGCTTCGCTTGTGGCTTCAAATGCTCAGAGCTTTCGGCAAGACTCACTCATGATAGAGACAGGGTATTAATTAGTGTTAGCAATCGGTTTATTTGAACTACACCATGTCCTACACACACACACACACACACACACACACACGAACACACATTCGCTTGCCGCCTCGTTTTGCGGCTGATTGCCTTAGCCTGGTTGTGTCGGATCAATTGGCAGCTACCTGCCGAGTGGCAAGGAGGAGTAGGACGACGACGACGTCGGCGATGTCTGTAATTTACAGCACATTGACGGCATGGGGCAAGAGATGGAGTTAGGCACGGGCATTAATTGAAAGTGGTTGGGAGTTGTCGGAACTACTTAATGCCCTGGTCACTGACCACACCAACTGAGAGGGTGAGCGGAGGTGGGAGGGCACACTGCTCAAACGCCTCTGGTCGTATTTATATAGCAGCTGGCCCGAGGCAAACAAAGGCAACATTGCCACGCGTTTGCATGTGGAGTGCTTGGCATTAGTTGGTTTACAATCCGCTTGTTATTGTTGTTGTTAGTGTGGAAATGCTACAAATCCGTTGCTGTTGCGATATGGCAACCACAAAACCCAAAAACCCTTCATACAGACAGACAGCCGGCCGGCCGCTCGCTCAATCAGAAGCGTGTGGACGACCAGCTCGCCCGCTCGCCCGTTCGCCCGTTCCCAAAGGGCCAAAGTCAAACATTGGCCCGAGGCCCAAAACAATTCGCATTCGCATTCGCATTTACATTCATTACCAATGCAGGCTCGCAGCAGCAACCCTTAGCCCTTAGAAAGAGAGAGAGAGGCTCAGAGCAAAGCAACCCCTGAAGATATTTGCTGTGTTTTATTCCATGACATTTCGAGGCTCAACGTTAATCGTTATTTTGGCACTTTTTGCGCCCTAACCAGCCCGGCCTCTGCCTCTGCCTCGCCTCGCCTCGGCTGAGCCCGAAACGCAATATGGAAGATATATAGTTGTGTATATTCTTAAGGGCAAGCCGGCTACGCAGCACATTTTCAAATTATCCTTCAATGAAATTATGAAAGCAAGAAAAAAGGGTCGCTGAGCGTAGCCAAAACTGAGTGAGGGTATGAGGGCACGTTTTCCGATCCCTGCTGCCTTCTTTTTTGGCCGACAAACCGCTTGAGTCAAATAATTTTGATGAGGGTCATAATTATAATGAAACAGGTCGACCAAGTCTGGACTCTGAACGGGGCCCGGGTTCCCTTGTTGAGCTCAGCTCGTTTGTGCTACGCTTCACAATTTGTGTGTCTGCAGTCGTGGTTGTTCTTCTTCTCCTTGCTGTTGCTGATGTCGTTGTTGTTGTTGTTGTCGTTGTTGTTGTTGTTGCCTCAACACTTTTGAGCTGGGGCATGATTCATGCCTGCTTGCAGTGCTCGGTCCCTGCTCGGGCGCGACCCTTTCATAAGCGCGCTGCCCCCGGTTTTACCCTGCTTTACTGTTACTGTTTGCCATGCTGCCCCTCGACTGGCGTTAAATTTTGAAAAGAGACCAACAAAAAAAAAAACACATTAAAAAGGGGACTCAGCGCTCGCCCCTTTGCACGCTGCTTCGCTCTTGTGTGTGTGTGTGTAGGGTGACGCACATTCGGTCATAATTAAAATAAATTTAAACGATTGCCTCGCTGTGATTATGTTGTAGCCAAAAAAAAAAACAACAACAACAACAACTCTGCACTTGTAAAATTGAAAAGTAATGCCACTTTGTCGCTATATACACATATATATGTGTGTGTGTGTGTGTGTATTGGGTTTGCCCTGCAGGCCAATTATCGCCCTGCCAATCACCCTCACCCTGCTGGGCCCCTGTCTCTCGAGTGGCAAAGTGCGAAGCCCAGTCAGGCATGCCATGCAATCAAGTTGTTTATGACAGGGCAACGTTTGAGCAACCGAGACTTGAGGCTACCCAATCTGCAGTCTGCGGCTCTTGCGGTCGCTCATCTAGAGGGTTCGCTTCAGCTACGGCTACGTCTTTCTTTCTTATTTTTTTTTTCTTCTTCTTGACTTGCCGCAATCACGACCGCCGCGAGCCGTGCCGTTTCGAAAAACTGGTAACTCGAAGCTCTCACAGCCATTAACACGCAGGCCTGCAAGACAACAGCCGACACACACTCGCACACTCACACACACTCGCACACACACACACTCGCACACACACACTCGCGCGAAGCACGCAAAGTGGTAGAACCTTCTTGGCCAGCTCTCCGCCGCTCCGCTCTATCGTATAGCAATATTTCTGCCCCCCCCCCTGATATTCTCCAGTTCCAGTCGCGGCGCGTCGACTACTTTAATAACAAAGTAAATATTGTTCATTAGTAAATATTTACACGCTCGTCGCATGTTTGCTCATATTAAATACGACGTCGTCGTCTTTGGGGTCTTGAGTTTTGTTTTGTTGTTGTTTGGTTTACTTTACTTTACTTTACTTTTCTTCAGTCTTTTTGGTCTTCCATATTTCGTTGCAGCCCACACATCCAGCGTGTCTAGGGCTGCCTAGCTATTTACTTATTTATGTTTATTTATTTATGCGCATTCGCCCAACGCGCGCTATCTGAAAATGTGCGTGTCGAGCTATTAAACATTTATCGATAATTTTTTACAGCTGTCCAAAATGCGGCCCATGGGCGAGCTCTCCCAAAGCTCCATGAGCTCCACGCCCCGCGCTCCACGCCCCGCGCTCCGCGGCCCGTGCTCCGCGCCCCGTGCTCCGCGCTCCGTGCTCTGTGCTCCGTGCTCGGAGCTGTCATTGTAAGCTGTGACTCGAGTGTTGAATGCCGCTTGTCTGTTTCATAATTCATGAGCATACCAAATGAAGCATTTAGAACACGCAGCTATACCCCCGACCCCCTGCCCTTCCTCTCACACCTCAACACACACACACTTGCATGGTTAATAGTGCTGCCACGCCTTGATTTTGTTATTTTGTAAACCTCTCCAAATGATATGCATGAGTTGCATTTTATTTGAAACTGTTAAATCTATTTGTTAATACATGGCTTTTTATTATGAAATTGATAGTATTATGAAAAGGTTGTTAGTATTGTGGGTTTGTCTATTGGCAGTTTATTTTAATCATACAAATTAAATAGGACTATTAAACGGAAGTCTTTTAACTAATTTGTATAGTTTGTAAAAGGTACTAAAGCAGGTTTAATATATATATTCAAATTTACTATAATAAATGAATCGTTTGTTCATGTCCATAGAATCTATTCTCTCTCTCTCTCTCTCTCTCTCTCTCTCTCTCTCTCTCTCTCTCTCTCTCTCTCTCTCTCTCTCTCTCTCTCTCTCTCTCTCTCTCTCTCTCTCTCTCTCTCTCTCTCTCTCTCTCTCTCTCTCTCTCTCTCTCTCTCTCTCTCTCTCTCTCTCTCTCTCTCTCTCTCTCTCTCTATCTCTCTCTCGCTCACTTTCTTGTGTGGCTTAACCCCAAAGAACACTCAACTTTTCTGTTTGCCTTTGCGTAACATTCGTAAACGTTTGCTGGTCAACACGTTTCTACTCAATCTTTAAACGTTGGCAGAACAAATTTGCATGTATCTTTGATATCTTTAAAATTTGCTATTTTCATAGATCTCCATTTCCGACCCATGCTCTTCGCTCTGTTCTGTTAGAGCTTCTGTGTTCACCATTCTCTTATGTGCTGCATTCGTAAACGTTTGTGTTTCTTTTCTTGTATTGGATCATGTGACTTATTTAACCGCAGTATGTGATCTCGCTCTTTGGGGCTTACACATGCTCTTGCAAGAGTCTTTTAATTGCCAATTCCTTTATGTGCGTCATTCTTAAACGTTTTATGGAAAGCGCTTGACTAGACATCTAACTGAACTAATATCTCTTATTGACTCACACATGCCTAGCAAATGTAATCATTATTATAATGTGATTTCACTTGACAAAAACAAACCATAAATAATTGTATAGATATTACGACCAAATATTCATATTCTATTTAAGCACACGATATTTAATAGACCATGCTTCACACGTTTTTCTTATCGGGCTCGTTGGGCTTGACTAACATTATTATTTCACGCAGTTTTGCATTCAATAAAAATTCATTTCGCTCAACGATTCTCAGCTTTTCCTCTTATCTGTGGGTGGGTTTGGGTTTTTCTCGTTCCCTCTTCTCTTCCCGATGTCTGCTTTAATCAGATATCAGAGTGCCAGTTAACCAGCTTATGTGCGACCTCCCCGTCATCCCATCCAATCATCAAGACTCGAACTCGCCCCGGCCAAGGAAAAACCCGCATTGGCATTGGCAATTTGGCAAATGCGCTGCTGTTGCGGACATTGTGCGTCATGTCCAGCCACGCAGCAGCGGCAGTTACCTACCCCGCCCGTGCTGCTGCAGCCCTCTGCGCTCCCGGGCCAACAAAACTCCCTTTCGTCCATTCACTCACTCAATTGGCAGCGGCCGAGGGCGACCTTTTATGGCCTGTGACTGGCAAAATGTGAGAAGCGCAGAGAGGGGATGAGAATGTGGATGTGGATGTGGATTGTGGACCCCTGCGGTCGTTTGCATTGCAAAGCGAGTGTTGCGCGTTGCGCGGTGCGATGTGCGGGGTACAGCGATTGGGACAGCTGCCAGGCAAAACCAGAGGGCAGCAGCAGCAGGAGGACGGCAGCCGTTAGCTAGCGTGGTGGAGGGAGGGCGGAGTGGTTGCTACTAACATGATTTGCACGCTTCGCTGCTTCGGTTGCATTTAACAGGGGCACAGCCACGAGTGCTGAAAGGTAGAAGGGGACAACGGCAGCGGAGTGGAGGGAGAGGGGTCACATTCGTCGTCGCGTATTGTGGTTACGTTTGGCCGACGTCGTTTGCGGTTTGGGTTACGTTTTGGTCTGAGTGACCGCGGGCCGCGAGACGACCAAGCGACAGACGGACCGACCGTCGAGTTCGTCGCGACCGACCGCATTTGCCATTTGGCTATAATTTGGTTTCGTTTCGTTTTCGACGGGGCGCCGTCCACGTTGCATGTTGCATGTTGCAGCGCCATAAACAGCGCGCACACAAACTGCAAAAGTGCAACATGGAAATAAATTATGACACTAATGCACAGCAGCAGCAACAACAACAACAACAACAACGACAACAACTGCAGCACGGGGCAAGCCGTGCCGATATTCGAGTCTCGACATTATTGTTGTTTATGCAATGTATAAATTATTTAGCGGCGCCTAATGGCAATTAGTTGACAACTGACACGCTTCGGTTTGGCCACATTAAAAACCAGCCCCCGAAACAATCAAAACACAAGATTAAAGTTAACAATGCCAACAACAACAACAACAACCACAACAACAGCAGCAGCAACAACAACTGCAGCAACACATCCGGTAATTAGGTGTTTTATTGAGCAGCAGTTTACTGCAACGCTTTCATAAAAGATTGTGCACATTATTATTATGTACGAGCCACGATAAAATCTTTAGAAAAATGTTTCTCAAGATAAACTTAACCTGAATACGCTGTGCAGCAAGTATAAGAGAGCATATTTTAGTCGTGTTTGAGACCACGAATAGGGAATATTAGTCTGAAGTGCGAAGATATAACATTTGAGAACTCTTAAAATTAGTAAAAAGGAAATATTTTGGGTATAATCTCTTCGATTCTATCAAAATATGTTCTTCATTTCTAATTTCTGTTTGGTTGGGGGAGTCGAGGGATTTCAGATCGGATTTGTATTAACTTTTGTCGAATCGAATATTTCCTACAGTTTAAAAGCCATTGCTCACAGTTTTGAAATCACCAAAGAAATGAGCAAGAACGTCCATTCCACAAAAACAAACGTATCTTATATCAGTCACAGTTTGATGGACATTGAACTAAGTTGGCATTGCAGTTTTAGAGTCACAACTGGGCTCGCAGTTTTAGAGTCACAACTGGGCTCGCAGTTTTAGAGTCATAACATAAAGATACGAAAACAGTCTCTTACGAGTCAGAAACGCAATGAACTAGAGCCTCACATTAAGATAAGAAAATAATGCACTAGAGTTCCCCACAATTACAGACTTAAAGTCCATACAGTTTAAGAGCCACCAGCTGCTATAGAGCATTGAATAGCCGGCTAACTTGTTGCATATACACTACAGTTAGATAAGCAAATATCTTGAGCAGGTGTGAAACGAGAACACGAATCGATTGGGGTAAACAATTTGTTTGGCAAACGATTCTCAGCTCGTCCAATACCGAATGGGTCAAGTGTCTAACTAATGAGTGTGCATAACGCTCGGTCTACTAATTGAAACACTCAACAAGAGTGTTCATTGAATCGATTTATTCAATTGCTTCATCAATTTGTTAATGACAACATTTGCCAGAGCTTGAGCCATTGACGACTTGCCACAGTTGTGAGTTTCCCAGTTGTCAACTCTCTGTTACGCTTGGCGAACCGAGCGGAAGGGAATGCCTTCCACTCTGTCACTCCCACTCTGTCACTCCCTCTCTCTCTCTCTGTCTCTGTCTTTCTCTAGTTCTAGCTGTACCTCTATCTATGTGGCAGTTAACCCAAATCTATCAATTACTTTCAACCGGGCTGAGGGCGGGGGCAATCAGCGAAGCGTACGACATGGCGCCAATTTTGTTGCCATTGATAGCGGTCCCGGAGTAGAGAAACGCTTTTGACATGCGTATTATTAAGCATTTAATGCGCTCAACTGTGAAATAACAACAGCAACAACAACAACAACAACACGAGTCAGTGTATGACTAAAATCTCATAAAGGCAGCCACAAAAAAGGCCGCTAATAAACAATAAGCCCAACAATTGAACAGAGTCGGGAAGACGCCAAGGCGCGGACCAGCGTAAAGTAATCGACCATATAAAATTCACAAACAAAGCGTAACAACAAAATGACAAATAAATTTCGTACACTGAAAGAAACCCGAATACAATGGGAGAGCGACAAATTGAATTGAGAGCTAGTCGAAGTCGAAAAAGCGCTCAGAAAATTATACGATGAAAGCTAATCAAGCGAAATAGATTGAAATTTAAAAGACAAATAATAGATAAGTGAGGAACAGAATTATAAAATCCCTTTGATTCCGACTTAAAATTTTCTCCTATGCAAAACACATTGCTTTATTGCTGCAAAAAAGTCACCGACTATTTGTTACACATTTGTTAACGCTTTGATAATGGCCGTATGATATACAGGTATAACAAAAAGTATATATATAGTTTATCATGCATATGCGTATCTAATGTAATACAAAGCTTGGCTGAATAATATTTGTCATTTATAATAAATGTGCGGCTAATATCAATAATAAATGACTGAACAGTCACAATGGGCAACGAACAAAATAGAGATACAGATACAGCGGCAGACACAGATACAGATACAGCGGCAGACACAGATACAGATGCAGCGGCAGACACAGATACAGATACAGCGACAGACACAGATACAGATACAGCGGTAGACACAGATACAGATACAGCGGCAGACACAGATACAGATACAGCGGCAAACGCCCCAAAAAGCAGCTATGAGTAGCTTAGCCAATTTAATGGCCATAATTTTGTTGTCATTGTTGTTGTTGTTGTTGTTGTTGTTGTTGTTGTTGCTGTTGCTGTTGTTGTTGTAGCTGGTTGTGCCGTGTTGTCTGCGACACAAAATCAAATTTAGTGACATGAAAGCACGTCAAAATGAAACGAATGACATGCGAACAAGTTAACAAGCGCACAGCTACAGATACAGCTACAGAGACAGATACAGATACAGATAAAAAGATACATTGCAAGTGGCATGTGTGTGCGTGTGGGGGTCGCAGCAAAGCAAAAACATATCGCATTGTAGCCGTATCGAAGACCACCCGCAAAGGCAAAGTGCGCTCCACGAGTGACAGCTAAAGGGGGGAACTGCCGCGCGGGGAGAAGCGACAGAGGAGGCCAAAAAAACCACACACACTCAAAAGCCAGAGCCAGACGTGCGATACATTTAAAAAAAACGAACCGCAAAAAGATACTTTTCAGTTGTGGCCTTTGCTTTGTTGTTGCTTGTACATTTTTTGCTGTCGAGTTTTGTTTGGGAATCGAGTTCAGTGCGCTTGAGCGCGCATTTTGTAACCAAATAGGTTTTGCGGAATTTTATGACTTATGTCAGAAATGCTCAAATTCTCAACTTCTTTATGAATCTCCATGATAATTGGCTTGCTTACACAGAAGCGTGTATTTTGCGGGACATTTTTAAATGTAAATATAATCAAATGGTAAAATGAAACCATGCGAAACTAGTTTTGCATTGCGGTGTGAACAAATATCGCCAACAATGCTGCGAAAGTGCATAGTAAATTTATAATTGTAAATATACAGTCTAAAAATAACATAATCAAAGCTGTCAATTTTCACAGAAAATATTTGCACAGCGGTCAGTTAATGTATATTTTTTAAAATAATTATTACACACATTTGCATATTTTTGCTCGTTTAAGGGACTAATTTGCGACACGTTAACAGCGAAGTGTGGCTAACAGTGCAATGTATATATACAGCTGTTAAAAATAACATAGAACTGTTACAAAGAAAGTGTTACGCAGTATTAACGCAATTCTGTTAATTATACCATGATACTGTTATTAACAGTACATCAATTATAACATGACACTGTTATTAACAGCACATTTATCTGTTACAGTTGTAAAAGGTTTTCAAGAAGCTTTGACTAGATTTCTAGATTACTTCATAATATTAATTCTTGCTGTTAAATATAAAATGCTTTCTAATAAAAGTTCAATTCATAACAGTTACAGCTGTTAAATGTTGTTACAGACGCTCTTAGCTATTTTCCCAATTTGAAGCTATTGCATAACATGCCATAAAAATGTTATTAAGAGCCTCGCATTCACAGCTGTAAAATGTTATGCCAAAGCTATTTAACTTGAAATTTTATCATGCCGTTGCAGCTGTTTACTATAAAATGCAACTATTGTTAACGACCTGCCGTTCATTTACAGCTGTTACGTGTCTTGAGTGTGAATGCGCGCCACAGCTGTTATTTTCAGCCAAAAGTCGCTAATTTCTAGCGCATATTCACAAGGCTAACCAATGAAAATGTTAATTGAAATGTCATAAAAACTAAAATATACATTAAGATAAGAATAAGAATCTTAGCTACTGGTTTTTATGCCATGTCCATATAGAGTATGTCTATATACATGCATACATATCTCACAAATTGAATGTATTTGCAAAGTTCACAAAAAATTGCTGGATTAATTTATGATAATGCGTTAAGTCAATTCCGCTAGCGACAAACGAAATTTGGCTTGTGATAAAAAAAAAAACTCGTATAACTATTATGCATTTCGCATTGATCAGGAACATGAACAAATATGTATGTATAATTAATTTGAAAATGAAAAAAAAACAGCGAATCGAGTGCATAAATCAGCTTAAGGAATTCGAGCGAGACGCTGGCAAATCCCACTAAACACCCCTTGATTGCCTCCTCCAATGCCAAAAGTGGAACTGGCTAACATATCGTATCTGCTCGTTATATTCATTTTATGTACACTTGCTGAGGGTATTATAGTTTTCTTAGCAAGTATGTAACGCATAGAAGGGAGACCCTATAAAGTATATATATTCTCGAGCAGCATCAGCAGTCGAGCTGACCGTTTGTCTCTACGTCTATTCGTCTGTCTGTCGTCTTGAAACTTTACAGGGCTCCGTCAGGCAGTTTGCAGGCAGTACATATGTCGGGACCAGATCGGACAACTTATTATATAGCTGTCATAGGAACGATCGAACCAAACTCGGGACTTAGAAGTTTCACAATGCCTCTCGTATATATACGATCCAATCCTATTACCATCGGACTACTATATCATGGCATATCATAGAAATAAATGATAAATGACTACTATATCATGGCATATCATAGAAATAAATGAAAAGTGTTCCTTAGCAATTGTGATTGTCAAATACAAAAGCATATCAAGGCGAAATATCCGCAAGGGCATTTAAACTTCGGTGTGTCACACGTTTCCATTCTTTCTTGTTTTCTGTTAAGTTGGACGAAGAAAAAAATATATACACAACATTTGTTTTTGGGCACAAACATTGCTTTTGTGATCTCGTGACAATTTATTAACACCCCGTGCGGTAGTCGACAACAACAGCAACAACAACAACAAGAACAACAGCAACAACAACAAGAACAACAACAACGACAACAACAGCAACAACAACAAGAACAACAGCAACAACAACCTGAAGAACAACAACAACATGAACAACAACATTTAAGTTGAAACGTTTCAAACAAGCAACTGCTAAAAATTTGCATATGCAAATTGATTTTTCTTCACGGCAACAGCTGCTGTTGTTGTTGTTGCTGTTGCTGTTGTTGCTGTTGTTGTTGTTGTTGCTGCTGTTGTTGTTGCACATAAATTGCTGTTGGCTTCTTGAGGCAGGCAGCTTAAGTGGCGCCCGCCTCAATTAATTATTTAAATTGCAGCAATTCAAGCGGCTTTTAATCAATATTGTATGAGCTGTTGTTGTCGTTGTTGTTGTTGTCGTGGTTGTTGCTGTTGTTGTTGCTGTTGTTGTTGTTGCTGCTGCTTATTGCTATTTAGACTATTTAATGACAGCTCTTTTGGCGCACCTCCGCATATTTGTATATGGTATCTATATTTATGCATACGCTTAAACCGACTGTCTCGAGGCCGTGTGACAATGTCTCTATATTAAGTATACGCCCCAGTGGCCGCACAGGTTGTCAAATGCCGACAGCCAAACCCACCCCCCGCGCGTAAAGACTTCTGCTGGGCACTGGCCAAGAGACGTGCAATTGCCAAAAAATATATATATGCAAAGGGAGTGCGAAAAGTCGACAAAATTGTTTGGCAACTGGTGGAACAACTTTTTTCGTATTCGTTTTCGTTTTGTTTTTGTTTTGTTTTTTTCTTGGCTTTGCAACATTTCAAGTGGCCGCCCGGCTGGCTGGCCTGGCCTGGCCTGGTCTGGTCTGGTCTCGGGGGCTATAATTAAATTGTTCAAGTGCTGGCAACACTTTTGGCACTTGGCGTTGCTCAATTTAGCAGCAGCTGCCGCAGCCGTTGCCGCAGCAACAACAATTGAACAACGCCCACAATTATTGTCAGCCGCAATTTGCATTTTGTGCCGCATAATTTGCAACAGCATTTCAACGTTGTTGTTGCCGTTGCTGCTGCTGCTGCTGCTATTAGCCCATAGATGGTATTGGCCATCTGCCAAAAGCAGGCCTAAACACAAACAGCAACAACAACGCACAAATGTGTTAAATATTTGGCTGCCTGGGCGTGTCCCAGCGCAATAAGACAAATTGCTTTATTTGTAGCAGCACTCAAAGCACTCGCTCACAACACTCACTCGCACTCACTTTCATTCACACTCACATTCGCATTCACTCGCATTCGCACTCACTCACACTCACACTCTGCTGCATTCATATTCACACAATGATTGTCTACTACGTCGAGCTCTTCGTTTGGGGCCACGTTTATTAACCTTTTGAACTCATTTCAAGCGACTCATCAATTCAATTTTTATAAACACAAAGACCCAACTGAGCCGCCGCCGGCTACAGGGAAACCAAGCCAAACGAACACAGAAACACAGCAAAAAAAAAACATAATAAAACAAGAAAAACTGAAAAAAAAATAGAAGAAAAAAATAAAAACGTAAAATGGCAAAAACGATAAAAATCTCAGTATAGCTATTTTCTGTTGCCTGTGTCCAAAATACTCTTTGCTCTTCGCTCAAAGGGCCGCCCGGCGAGCTATGTTCGTTTAGTTTTAGTGCTCACTGTAGAGCAGCTGGAAGTAGACTTACAGTGCATGCAAAGAATCTTCGGTTTTAAGCATATGAAAGTTCTATTTCTGAAGTCAGCGGAATCTATAAGCGAAAAGATGCGCTTAGTTTATGATGCGATCCATCTAAAGCTTAAACTTCAATGATTTACAGGGCAACTGTTAGTCGCTATAGCCGCTTGAGTATTCTGGTCACGCGGTGCGCGTCTCTGGGCTCTGGGCTCAGGGCTCAGTCACTGACTTGTGGGACCTTTGCGGATGCGGGAGGGAAAGGCGTGTTGGGGACAACTCGGAATGGGCGGCAGTTGAAACATTTTTCATTTCAGCTGCCAGCTGGCCGAGTGGGCGGCGCAACGGCCCAGGGGAGAGAGAAAGAGAAGAAACAAAAAAGTGGCAACTTTTCTCATTGTATTTTTTGTAGTTTTAAGTTTTTTATATCTTTGCCTTTTTTTTGGCGCTTGCTTTTGACTGCCGTTGCTTTTGACTGCTGCTGCTGCTGCTGCTGCTGTTGTTTTTATTATTTTATTTCCGGTCATTAAAAGTCAATCTCGAGAGCTTCATAATGACATTGTCGCCGCCGTGGCCGTCGCCGGGGCTCTAATTGAAGCTACTTGAGTTGCCCTCGAGCCGAACGGACTCGATTAATCAGCACGGGAATTAAGTTATTTGTACCCGGCCAGTTACCAGCCAGCTAGACATTCAGCAGTTGCGTATATGGGCTTGGCATATTTTGTTGTTGCCAACAGCACTCGGATGAGTTTGCAGTTGTTGCTGCTGTTGCAGTTGTTGCTGCTGTTGCAGTTGTTGCTGCTGTTGCAGTTGTTGCTGCTGTTGCAGTTGTTGCTGCTGCAGCATGATGGATGGCCTGTAAACAGTTAAATGACTGCGCTCACTTGTGTGCATTTAGAAAGTTACTGCTGCTGCTGCTTCTACTGCTGCTGCTGCTGCTGCTGCTGTTGGCCAACTTCATGGGGCTTGACCCATAGAAAAAGCGTCAACGTTGGCCCTCAAGTGCCGCTGTTCAACTGCGGCTTTCAACTGCCACACACTCACACACACACACACTTGTCGGCTGTCCACTCTAGCTCAAATGTGTGTCAGCCAAATCAAATGTCAACTTGAAATTGCAATTTCTTTTTGTTTCGGCCCTTATTTAGTTAGCTTTTCGATGCATACAAGTTGATAAGGGGCCACACATTGTGTTACATCATATGTTATGAATATTTCATGATGGCGACTAATATTTCGAAAAACTCTTGCTTAGTTTTCTCTATTCCATTACTCTGTATGTTGACTTCTCAAGTTCTTTTGAACGCTTGAACTAGCCGGAACTAGTTCTTTGAACAGACAAACTTGTGACTGCATAAATCTTGCTTTTTTACATTTCAACATCGTTGTTTTTAGATGCAATCATTTGACAGCTTTAGTAGAGTTCGATAATAATATGTGTCTCATATGTATGACAAATCTTAAATCACAGCCGATTAACTGCTAGTTAATGTTAACTTATAGTTAAGCAAACCAATCTCATAAGCAGCTCATGTGTATTTTCTTTCAGCTGCTGGCTAAACGCAGATTAAGTTGTTGCTGCTATTGTTGTTGTTGCTTTTGTTGTTGCTTGTTGTTGTTGCTTTTGTTGTTGTGCGTTTAAATGGATAAACTTGTTGTAAGAGACATTGGTTTGCCGGGCATTGTTGTTGTTGTTGCTGCTAGTTGTAGCTGCCGGCTGACAGATGTGCAATTGTGTTGCCAGTCAGTTTATTTGTGCAGCAATCCCCGCATCCCCCTTGCCCGCACGCCACCCCCTGACAAGGTTCCCCTCCCCCCACAGCACAGCCAGCTCATTCGTTTTGTGCGCGCTTCCATTCAATTGTCATTGCGAATGTCAATAAATTATTTATGCGTCACATTAATTGCCTCTGTGTGGCAGCGGCTGCTTTATAGTGTATGTGCGTGTGTGTGTGTGTGTGTGTATTGAATTATTTACGTTTATTTATGCCGAAATTTGCAGTAAATTGAATTTCAATGTTTGCTGCTCAACAAGCGTCTATTTTATTGTTTATTTTAATTATATTCTTGATTGCAACTAATTTTCTCTATCTCTCTCTCTCTTTCTGTCTCATTGCAGGTGAGTGCACAATTTGATATTGACTGAGTTGCTAGCTACCCAACGCTAGATGGCGTAAGCTTACGTTTTGTTTGTGCAAAAATTTATCTAATTAAAAAAGTTTTCCAATTAAAAAACTAAAAAATTGCTACGTTATTAGTGCTGCAGCTGCAGTTGGTTTAGCTAATATGCATAGATGACCAACTGTGTTGACAGCACATGACTAGGAGATACCCTGTAATGGGCCCAAAGAGGCACTCTTTCTGGTTAGCTGCCCTGTGTTTAGTCGAAGCTCCATCAATCCATATTTCCTCTTGATTTGTTATACAATCTAAAGCTTATAGGTCTCATATCTCCAAACTTTGACCATTTACAGGGTATAAAGCCTCTGTACAACTGTAGAAAACATTTTCGTATATTTGATGATGTTTTTGTTTTTTCTAAGGGGGGTACCAACAAACAAACAAATTTATATGCGCCACACACATGTACATATTTCGTTATTCTCATTTTGTGCTTTGCATTTATGAAACATTTCCGAAAGCGCCGACAAACGATATGCACACAACCCAACCACCCCTTAAACAACAAAATTATGCGTTAGGAAGTAAAAATATTCCAGCCAAACTGTGTAAAACTTTGTGTATAAACCACACACACACGCACGCACACAACCGCAGGCTCTCTGTTGGAATAAACCCAAAGAAAAAAGAAAAACAACAACAACAACAACAACAAAACACAAATGAGTTCCTGTTTGGCTGTGGGCGACTTTATTCATATTTCGTCTAAAAATTCGCATAAAATTGTATTTTATTTTTGTGCATTTCGATTTCCAAAGAATTTCCGTGATAACAAAATAAATTTCATTTTAAATGCATGCAAAAATAAAACATTTTTGTTTTGTTTGTGTTTTTTTTGGCAAACAAAATTCCCGCATGTAAATGAATTTTGTTAAATATTTCAGCAAATAGATTTGCATAAATATTTAAACAGCTCTTCAAAGTTTGCTTAATTAATTTTTCTTATAATTCCGACGCACAAATAGTTGAATGCGAAGCCCCAACTCAGCTCAGCAATAGAAGACGATAATAATAACAAGCAAGAGGTTCTAGACGGGGGCCTCCCGACTAGGGAATACCCTGAACCCCTTTTCTTCCAACAACAAATGCAGATATATATACTATTCTAGAAGCTACATGTCAAGTTTGATGACTCTAGCTCTTATTATATACCCAATTAGGTCATAAAACAGGATTGCGATATCGATATTTATCGATTGTTTGGAAACGGGACAAGTTATCGATTATAGGAAACAAACTCGATCTGCGTAGGCACTAGGAGGACCTACAGCTAAGCAAGTCTCTAGCTCTTATAGCCTCTGAGATCCTTGAGTTCACACGTACGGACAGACAGACGGACAGTCGGACGGACGGACAGACAGACGGACAGACGAACAGACGGACGGGCAGACGGACATGGCTAGATCGGCTCGGCTATTGATGCTGATCAAGAATATGTATACTTTATAGGCTCGGAGGTGCTTCCTTCTGCCTGTTACATACGTTTTGCACAAAACAGCATACCCCATTTTACCCATTTTGAATGGGTTCAGGGTATAAAAATAATGTTAAATGGAAGTGCTCGCAATTATTATGACTCAATTGGTCAAAACATATACGAGGCATTATACGAAATGGCTTGGCAAATATTTGTTTACCTGTTCGCCTCAAGTACACTGAAAGGTAAACATATAAAAAAAACCAAATAAATAAAAAAACCCGCACATACATAAATCAAAAGCAAGCAATTTGAAATCAACAATCAAGTTGTGTGAAGTGCACTCGATATACCCTATGCATATGAGGGTTACCATAACTATGTCATTAACTTGATTAAGTGGCTGGCGCGACTTGTCTTTATACCCATTGAAGGGGGTAAAACAGGGTATGATGGTGCATATCTCCGATCAGCCAAGTCAAAAGAGCCAAGTCGTGCTAGCCATTTCCTTCCGACTGTCGCATGAAAATAGCTTCAAAAGTTGTCTCAAATATGCTTTATAAGAAAGTTGATTGAGTCTAACATTGTCTTAACTCTTCCGCTGACATTTCTATGCATATTGTGTGCTTGTTCTTCCCCTTGGCTTTGGCAAATATCGTACGCATTTTGGTTTTGACACCATTTGCATGAGCCCATTGAAAATGGGCAAAAGGGGTATATTGTATTTGTGCAAATGTATGTAACAGGCAGATGGAAGCGTCTCCGAGCCCATAAAGTATATATATTCTTGATCAGCATCAATAGCCGAGTCCATCTAGCTATGTCCGTGTCTGTCCGTCCGTCCGTTTGTCCGTCTGTGCGTATGTATGAACGCAAGGATCTCAGAGCCTATAAGAGCTAGAGACTTGCTTAGCTGTAGCTCCTCCTTGTGCCCGCGCAGATCAAGTTTCTTTCCGATAAGCGATAACTCTTCGCGTAATCGATAAAAATCGATATCGCAATCCTGTTTTATGACCTAATTGGGTATATAATAAGAGCTAGAGCCGCCAAACTGGACATTTACCTTCTAGAATAGTATATATATCTGCATTTGGTGTTGGAAGAAAGGGGGTCCAGGGTATCCCCTAGTCGGGAACTCCCGACTCGAATCTCTTACTTGTTTATTACCATTCTTTATTTCATTTTTGGAGCTAGTGTCTTCCTCGTCGTCGTAATAAAAACTCGCATAAAAATGAAAATAAACTGAATACGAATTTCATTTCTTGCCTTTTGCCCCCACCCCCACCTCACCTCCCCCTCGCAACTTGCAGCCTGCGGGCTTCTTTCTTTTTATTTATATTTATTTTTTATTTGTACGTAAATTTTTTTTTTATATTTTCATTTTTTGTTTTTGTGTTTTGCATGCGCGCTGGCCATAAAATTTATGACATTTCGCACATTTGGCATACAAAAATGAAATACACGCCAAAATAAGCAAATAGAAGGCAAAACCAACAAGCACACACAAAACACACACACACACACGAACACACACACACACGCACATCAAGCTGTCAGAATTACGTGTGAAAAATGCGGGCAACGAGCCGAAAAAGCAAGAAAAGAAACCCGCAATAAAGAAAATAAATAAACCCAAAAGCGCGTAATTTCAATGAAAAATTTTGTGCACGTCAAAGCCAAAAGTGAGCCGCGAGCAATTTTGAATACTGCCCGCTCCGGGCCCCCCCACCCGCTCCGGCCCCCTCCTGCGCTCACTTAAAAGTTTTAATAAACAAACAACTTAATTTGTTTCAATTCAATATACGAATAACAACAATTTTCAATGAGAACCGCAAGATTCTTGATTGCGCTACTTGAAAACTGTTCGATTTTCGGCTCAACACCCAAAATAAGAAAAGACCCCCGCACTCTTTTCTTCCCCTCCCACCCCAAACCTTCAACTAGATGTGAAGAATATGGGGTATACACATATCTGGGTTATAATTAACGGCAACCAAAGGCGTCGCACATGTGTCAAATCGTATTACGTCGACGGCTCAAAATGAAAATGCTTAAAGAGTTCTATACATACAGCAATTGGGGATGGCACGACTTTATAGATACCCTGTTGCAGGTAAACGAAAGTCCTGTTCCACCTATTTTCCGCTTGTTGTCGCGGTTTAGGCTTGAATCGAGCGGAGAGCTTCTTTTTAAAATTGAGTTGCGCTCTCTCAAGTGCAGTTGGGCATTGCCTAAAACTGAGCTTACATGACTCTATACATACCCTGTTGCAGGTAAACGAAATAAATGTAAGTGCTCTTCCACTTCTATTCCGCATGTTGTCGTGGATTAGGCCTGAATCGAACGGAGAGCTTCTCTTTGAAATGAATTGCGCTCTCCCAAGTGTAATTGGGCATTGCCTAAAACTGGGCTAACACGACTCTATAGATACGCTGTAAAGCAAATAACCCAAATGTAAGCGCAATTCCACCTATTTTCCGCCTGTTGACGTGACTTAGTCCCAATGTCCATTTGACTTAAAAACTTTTCCACACTTTCCACACAATTTTCTTCGCTCGCCAAGCTATTTGCGTTGGAACTGTTTTATGCATCCAAATGTTTAATTGGTTTATACAGCTCATGCCAGATGATTTCTAGGAATGCCCATTAAAAAGTCATCGTGTGTAGGGACCACGCCTGACATGTACAAATGTATGCGTAAGTCTATATATATGTATGATATATGTATATGTATGTATGATATATTTATGTATGTATGTGTGTATGTGCGCTGTTAAATGACAGCGCTGACATGTGCAACACGTCGTATGCTTAATGTAATTTTTCAACCACATAAATAAACGCCAATGAATTTTGATTTTCAAGCGAAACATTATGCTCACAGATATATGCCTTAAGATATATGTACTATATACCTTATATATATGTATGCCATTTATTATTTTCTATATATATTATATACTCGACTTTTATGAGTTATTGCGCTCGAGGCCGTCAATGAAAACAAAATGCGCCGCAGCTCGAAATGTTTTTTTTTTTTGTTTTTGTTTTGATATATTTCACATTTATTTATTTCTTGCGGCTCATTTTTATTTCAATATTTATATTTGTTGTATTTGCTCTTAACAATATTTTTTCGTCGATTTTTTTGTGTTTTTTTTTTGTTTGGGCTTGTCTAATAAAATTGAATTTTATTGCTGCTACAAATTGACGAAGCTCTGACCACTTTGCTTATAAAGCAGGCAGCAGCTCCTGCCCCCGCTCCCTCTGCCTGTCCTCTGCTCCGTCCGTTGGCTTTTTAATTTATTTAAATTTAAATTTGTTTGCTTGGCGAGCTGCGCTGTTCATTTTATTTATAGAGACCCGCTGTGTGTGTGTGCGTGTGTGTGTGTGTGTGTGTGTATTCAAATGTTGTCAGTGCACATTTTTTGGGGTCTTTTGTTTTGTGGGCTTGTGTTTAATTAGCTGCCAAAACACACAGCTCGAATGCGTACGCGTCTTTAAGCGAGATAAATTAAAATCACATGAAAATTTGTTTTGTGCCTCGCCTACCCCCCTCCCCTCCCCCAGTTCACCCCTTGTCAAATTCCGCGCATTTTCCACTGTGCCACATTTGCATACCGCATTTGACATGCCGCCTCTCTGCCACGCCTCGCCGCGTTCTCTGTAGGTTCTCTTATATCTTTGAATTATGCGACGGTTGCCTTGTTTTCTTTTGCGTGGGCGTGGCACAATCGCGGGTGTATTTTTTTGTTGCTCTGCCGAAAATTGTTTGCCTTGCTTTATTTTGAGAAGCAAAGCAAACAAACCCAAAGCCAGCTGGCTAAAAAAGAAGAGGAAGAGCCCGAAAACTTGCTAACAGCTAGCCTGCTGCTGACTGGGTGGTTGGGCGTGGCGGTGGTGGTGCTGGGTGGTTGGGTCGTGATCGGGGTGGGGCAGCTGCTGGGGCTGACTGGCAGTCATCAACTGTGGCAGCAACATGCTGCGCAGAGGCAAAAGTTTGACTGTCACCTCACAGAGCCGAACATTTATCACTGCCAAAAATTGTTTGGCTTTTATGCTTGTTGATTGAAGCGGTGCGAGAGGCTGCCACAAAAAAACACACACACGCACGCAGTGAAAGTCAAAGACAATAGATAATGATATGTATGCATGGGCTAAGCTGACCTTTTGTTGACATTTGAGACTCAACCAAGTTGCTTAAGATATCAACTTTTCTCTTATAAGTTTCTCTACAAAAAATAGGAGAAACCAAAGTTTCATATCAGTTCACAGCTAAGACTTAACATATGCGCCTTACACTTTTAACAGCTGTAAGTAAATTATGCTGAAAAACTGTAAATTACATTTGCGAAATATGTTCATTAACCTCTTTAAAATCTGGGTATGTTAACCAGCAGAAAAGCATATAACAGCACTGTGTTGAGTTATTTTATTAACATTCTTATGTTATGCTTAACAGTTTTGAGCCTTGGTCCGGCAGCTAATCCATAAATTAATTGAGAAACTTGAGCGGAACAACTTTCTCTAGCTAACTGAGCTAAAATCCATCGGAGTTGTTCGGGCTGTGATGTATTTCTGTGATGTGCCAAGTGCCTAGGAGAATTTATTGCTGTTGCTGTCCAAACTATTTGATGCGCTGTTCAAAGTGCCCGATGAATCATTCACCGATTGGCTGCATTATGGTCTATTACATTTCTATACAGGCAACAGGCCGATAGCTTGACTAATTACTTGAAAAACTAACACGATGAGCACAATTCTGATATGCTATTTCCCCGCGGTTGACAAAACCTTTTTCAATAACTACAATGAACTGCAAAATTGCACAGTATTCAATGTTCTGATATTATCCACTTTGATGCTTTATACTATTCATAAATCAAAAAGAGTTAACAGTTTTTGAAATAAAATGCAATTACATAAATTGCCCTATTCTGTTAACATTTGGAAATGTTAAACCGCTCTCTTCTATGTTAAGAACACTCGCTTCAATGTTAACCAACATGATTTAGGAGAATGGACATGAGCCCTACCTTTGCTTGCATAAACAATCTAACTGTATTTAATTTAGTCGCAGCTAAGTAGCAGCCAGCTCTACAAGCACTTGGCGATTTAATCTATTCGAATTTTCCCACATTTCTATTAATTATGTTTTCCGGAACTTGAGACTGATTAAAAAGCTTTTAGCGTTGCCATTCTCAAAGTCTAACAGCACTTTATAAGCGCAATTTACCAACTTTTCAAACGGAATTTCCTCTTATAAGTAGGATTATAGAAAGTTGCTGCAAAACAGTGTTGAAAGATGCTCTAATACGTGTTGGAAAACTATCAGCAAGCGGCAAAGCGTTGCCATTTGATATTCAGTGCATTGTGTTAAAAACTTTTTAATAGTATAATGTTCTACAACAAGGATTAAAGCGAGTTATTGCATAATAGTGTTGCAAAATTCACTAAACAGTGTGGGGCAAACAAGTGTACATTTGTTGGACGACTACAAAAATGAGTTGTAGCATGTTACAAAGGTGAAGTATACATGATTATTGTAAAGTATTTGTTTTCGTTGCGTGCTAATGTGCAACAATATTTCTGAATTTTTCTTTCAATAGTGTTGTAAAACTAGTTAAGGCCCAACATGTTCTGTGAACTCAAAGAACAAGTGTTTGTACTTGTCATTTTCTTTTAATTTATTATACCCAATGCTTGTCAGCGCTTGGTACAGGGCATAAAAAGTACTGTACACTTAGCTGCAAAGTTTTACGCTGTTTCTCATTTCCCGTCACATCTCAAGCTGCTTGTTCCGCCCACTTCCCCCTCTCTTACACATTTTTCACCCAGAAAACTTTTCCCTTGAGCTCACTTAACTACTTCCTTCTGCCTGGCAACACAAAACTGAAGCACACTTCAATTCAATTTCAAACCCCGTGCACCGCACTCTGCTGCTGCTGCTGCTGCTGTTGCTGCTGTTGTTGCTGTTGCTGCTGCTCTGGCGTCAAATACTCTAGCCCCATAAGCCTTTCGTTACGGAGTGCCCGAAATCACTGAGAATTGCCCCAAAAAAACAGCTGAAGAAAATTGCTAGCTAAAGTTGCCAAGTTTTTCCCCTCACTCGCTTCTCTCTCTTTTTTGGTGTTTTACACTGTTGCCGCTTGTTTTTTATTTCGGTTTGTGTGGGTCGTTGGTGGCAGCAGCAGCAGCAGCAGCCGCCACTAAGTTGCCACTTCAGCGACGCAGTCGCTTTGAGTTTCAGTTGAAGTTGAAGCTGAAGTTGCTGCTGGCTTGGCCCCAAAGTTATCCAAATGTTGGCACTCAGCCCAGGCGGCAGCAACATTGTTGACTGTCTGCATTTGTCGCAGTGTAGCTGAGGCAACACCAACAACAACAACAACAATAACAAGAGCTGCAACAACTGCCAAACAGTCTCTGGCTACGCCCACGCGCCACATGACATGCGACAGCAGCAACAACAAGAACAACAACAGCAACATCTTTTTGGCTGCTGCTTAATTTGATTTTCACAACTTGGCGACGCCAACAACTGTTGTTGTTGTTGCTGCTGCCGCTGCTGCTGCTGCTGCTGATTTGCATATATTTAAACGTGGCTGAGTTCCAGCCAAAAAGTTTGCCTGTGGGCGTCAACTGATTGGAAGACGCAGGGCTCAAGTAAAAGGCAAATGCTGATGCCAGAGACAGCAACAACAACAGCAACAAAACCTTCATTACGGCCTGCAAACCGGCGTCAAAACCTAGAGGTCTGAAGCTCTAGCTGTATTTGCAACAACCTCTATAACTGGCACTTGCCACACTTCAGCCCGCTGCCACACTTCTTGGCCAGCAACAGCCACAGTCAAAAGTATTTGCTTATGCATAGCTACATGCAGCATTGCTGTTGCTGTTGCTGTTTTCGTGTGCTCTCAGGCGTGCTTTAGTAGATACGCAGACACACACCACCACACACACACAGACACCCCCACACACACACACATACAGCCACTCACACTTGAGCACCTCGAGGCATTAGGCAAAAGACTTTGCATAAAACTTTGGCTCTTATACGCCCACCCACCTGAAATAATCTCCGAAATCCCTTTGACACATGTCTGCTTTTATTCCCAGCCCGTTCGCTAAATCTGCTTTTCTTTCTCTTTCTCTCTCGCACAGTTAGAGAATCTGCCTTAGCTCATTTAATTATTCAGCATAGTTTTGTGCTTTTAATTAAACAAAATGCAGTGCAGCAATGCGTAAAAGTTTTCAACAGGATAAGAGACAAAATTTCTCAAAAAGCCACAGAACACAGATGAGAAAATTTAATGATTGTACATTTCAACACCGAGCTGAAATTGTGGCTCCTTACTTCGCATGAGAGAAAACAATATTTAATTTCGTTTTTGCTTGGTGACATGAATAATAAATTATAATAAATTTATAATAAATGTTTCATGATGATCTTTAGATTTAACTGTTGCTGTTAATGTCAATGTTACTTTTAAGCTCTTGATCTACGCCTAGATAGAATACTTGAGAGTCGCAAGAATTACGACTATGGAATGTGCATGGGCTGCGGGCTGATCACCAATCAGTCAGAAGAAACAGTTTTATAGTTAAAGACATTTACTGTAACTGTTATAATGTTAGCATTGAACTGTTACTGTTAACAATAACATTTTCTGTTACTGCTCAACACTGTTCACTTTTAAAGCTAACCACAAGCAAATGTTGAACACCTTGCTAAATTATTAAAGCTCGATGTTGAATTTGTCGCAATTGTTGTTGTTGTTGTTGTTGCTATTGTTGTGTGACTGCTGTCTTATTTCAGAGACTGCCTGATATGACATACCGCATTATAGAGGAGACCTAATTGTGTGTGCGTGCGTGCGTGTGTGTGTGCGTGTATAGGTACTTAAATACTTTCAGTTAATTTGAGCTTAACATGCAATGTCATTTAGCTGAGCATGTGGCTAATGCTGTTGTTGTTGTTGCTGTTGCTCTTGCTGCTGATACATAAATTATAGAGAAACCTCAAAGGGAATTGAAAATATTTCACGCACAGGTTAATTTCGTTTAGTTCAGAACAATGAGGTGGGGGAGGGAGGGGCTGCGGATTGCATGTCCAACGGGGCGTAAGCTGAACTTTAATGAGCTGCGCGGGTGTCCGCTCGAATGGTCAGAAATCCTTTTGTGGGAAATGTCAAGCGGGAAAATTAGGCAAATCAACTGAAAATAGGGAAATTCGGTTTAAGCAGAGATTGGATTTGACTTGCAAACTTGCGAATCTTTAGAATTTATTACTTAGCCGCTTTTTTTTTTTATTTTTTAATTTTATATTCTCGATTGTTGGGTTCGCTGTGGAAGCCGTTCGGTTATATGTTCTGTTCGTTATGATTAAAGTGCGTGGCACGTGTGGCTGCGAGCACACAATTGGCGGCCTTTCGACTTTGTCTTCTTGCACATGCCAGGCACGATTGCAATCGCCCACCTCCCTGCTCCCTACCCCCTCCCTGCCCATAGACGCCCCTGTGCCGCATGGCTATGGCCTTTTGCTGAGGGGTGGGTGCGCGATTGTCGTCGTCGTCAGTGGCACTCGTCACGTTTCATTTGTGTCGCCACGCGTGCGTTTATTTAACCACTTTAACCTGAACATGCACACAATGTGAAATTGTTGTTGTTGTTTTTGTTGTTGTTGTTGTTGTTGTTGCTGTTTTGCTTTTGGGGTTGTCACAGCCGGCAAAGGGCGTCACAGCGTCTGGCCCTCCTTGCCCGTGCCCAATGCCCATTATATTACACTTAAACTTCATTATGCCCGGCCACCGTCACCCTCTGCTTCATCATGTGCTACGTCAACTTCCTTCGTTGCTGTTGTGCGAGTGTGTGTGCGTGTGTGTGTGTGTGTCACTCTGTTGATTCATAAAAATTTAATTTCTTTGGCAGTCTGTCGACCACAGTACACGTTTTGCCCTCGCGCTTCCTCTGCACCCTCATTTTACTTGTGCCTGTATCACGTACATTTGATTTGGCAAACTCTCGCCAGCCCGCACCGCTCGCCTCTCGCCCTTTGTATGACTTTATTAAAATTGACATTTAATTTATGCGCTGTGCATAATTTAAGCGCAAATTTCCTTCACGAGAAACCTTTTAAAGTTCGTTCGTGGAAAACACTTTTTTTTCTTTTGTTTTTGTTGCTAAAAGCCCAAAAATATAAAGAGAGAAAATGAGAAATACATGCGCCAGCAGGACGACGACAACGTCGTTGCAGAAATCCTGACAAAGTCGACACACGCACACACCCAGACACAAACACAACTCACACACACACACACACACACACATGCCGGAGGAAAACAAAAGCGTTTGGAACATGCCAGCAAAGGTTTTCCTGTGGCAAAAACAATAAACACAGCCAAAGCAACGCCCAGCAACAAAAACAACAACCATCAAGAGCCGGGGGGAACGAGGGCTGGGCGGTTTTTCGCTTTGTTGTTGCTGTCGCTGCGACACTGCGACAAAATCAACGTCAGTGGCAAGAGGGTGGGCGTGCGTGTGTTAGTATGTGTGTGTGTGTGTAGCCGCCACAGGAAGCGCCACACAAGCTGGCAGGATATATTTTATATAAGGAACAGACAACGGCAGGAACGAACACCAGCAGTAGCTCTAGCTGGCAGGAGTGGAAGGGGAATGGAAGAGTGGGTAGGGGAGGGCAGGGAAGGGGACGGGGGGTTTGCGCGCTGCCATTGTAAATTCCAGCTGCCATTCACGTACTTGGTTCCTTCTCAGCCGGATGTGCCATGTAGGAGCTGAACGCGCATAAAAATATGGCCCCGGGGTCGAGCCAGTGCCACGCTGTGGTGCTTCTCAGCTCTGGTTAGGCAGTCCGACAGTCCGACAGTCGGACAGACGGACAGACGGGCATTCGGCATTACGCCAGCAGGATATGCCCTATGCTGTGGTTGAACTGCCCTGTCCTGGTGCTGGTGCACAGCAAAAGCTGCACAGTGCAATGAAGTTGCAATAAACTAATGTCAAAATTGAACAAGAGAAAAGAAGAGAAAGGGGAGAAAGTAGGAAGCTTTAAGCTTACTATTTGGGTATGGAGAGTTAATCAGATAATTATGTTTAAAATGCATTTCTTAACAAAGAGAAAATTGGGAGCTCAATTTGACTCAAAATTGGGGCTCTATATTGGACTCTTATTCAAGTTTTTATAAATATATGTTATAAATTTTTTTAATATTTATTTCACATATATTATGTCGTGCTGGTCCCACTGTGCCTTGGTCATGCTCTTCGTGTGTGTGTCTTTCCTTCCAGCTGCCTTCCGGCTTCCTGTGCTAAGCGCTTGCCACCTACACAGCAGCAAACACACACACGCAAACACACACAGCAGCAAACGTACACACACACACACACACACGTTTACAGGCAGCAGGCAATATACGCTGCGTATACGTAATGCCTGATAAAATGCGCGAATAAAACCAGCTTCAGTTTGTACGTTTATTTGTTTGTTTGCCTGTTTGTTTATTTGCAGCTGTGTGTTTGGGACTCTCTGTGTGTGTGTGTGTGAGTTGGTGTGTGTCTGGCTTTGGCTGTGAAGTCAAGCGGCAAATCAGCTTTAATATGTCGCTGTTAGCTGCTGCTGCTTGTTCCTCCTCGTTCAGCTCCTGCGCCGTCCCCCTCACAGCTGCCTTCTGCTGGCACTCGAGCTGCTACTCTTTATGTTGATCACTCTTTAATTATGTGCATATTGCAAATTAACAATCACATTTTTAATTCAATTTCGCTGGACCCGGATGAAAGGAAGCGCCGTGCTGGGCTGTTGTGTGCTTAAATTTAAATGGTTTGCTGCCCCTCTCTCTGCGCTTCTCAGTGTCGCGTGCTTGTGTCCTTTTTGCCAACTCAATTACTTTTTGCTTGGCTCTGTTTGTTGTTTGCTGTTATTGTTTAGCTATTATATACACAATCCACCCCCTCCACACACACACACACACACAAGCACACCCTTCTCCTTTCTCTGTGGCTTTTTGTCTCTCTTTTGTTGTAATTTTAATTAGTGCGCCTTTTATGTTTTTGCTGCTAATGACGACGACCCATTTCAATTTATTTTTTATTTCCACTCGCAACGCTCCTAAAATAGCTAATAATAATGATGATGATGATAATGATGATGGCGATGATGATGATGATGGTGATAATGATGGCCATGTTAATGATGAGGGCGTACAGGTTGCCGCCCCCTTTTGTCTCAGTCCAGTTAATTACAGCCGCGCAGCTAACTGAAATTAATACAACATTTTCTCACTGTATTTTCCCCCTGCGTTTCATTTTCTCTGTCTTCACTTTTCCAAGTTTCTTCAACTGTAACTGCCGCGCCAATTGGCAGCTTGTTTTTGTTGTTGTTATTATTATTACATTTTTTCGTTTTTTTTTCGTTTTTTGTGTAAGCTCGTTTAGCAGTCGTCCAGTTGAATCGCTGCCGTGCCACGCCCCTGCAAACATCATCGCGCCCGAACGGCTCCCTCACGCGATTTTAATGACACGGCACTTAAAATTTAATCGAGTAAACTGCATTGCTCTGGCCAGTCGTACATACATATACCCCCTGTAAAATCCCCGCGCCCATATTGCTTTATTTTTTGCCCAAGCTTTGTTGTACTATACGCTGTGCTCGCTGTGTTTGCATTGATTATTGTTTTCGTGCATATTTCATTTATGCTGCGGGTTGCTGCCGTTGCGCTGTTACGTTAATTGCACACAATACAAACATGTTGACCATCATTCAATATGCAGTATATACCCTGTAGAGCACTTAACTGCTCTGAGTGTGGGCAGCACTGTTTAATATCAGCTGCAAACTGTGTTTATTTCTGTTCTCAGTTGGCAGCTTAGAAAGTATTAAATAACATGCCGGCAGTTAAAATACATACCTACAGCTTATATATAAAGATCTGACTGTGAAGCACTTGGGAAGCTATTTTGAATCCTCTTAAAGCTACATTTAAACTTAGTTTCGACAGTTACTTTGATTAAACATGTTATGTGGCTCTGTTAACTGCCCGACAATCTGTTATTAACAGTGGTATGTTAAGCAAAATGTCTAGTTAGCATTGTTAAAAAGTATATATATGTTAAATATGTCAATATTAATAACTTGTAACATATCTTGTTCCCATATCCGAAATAACATAAGGTATTATGTTAATTAACATAATTCCAATGCGATATCAACTGTGGCTTTTTAGTGGCTTCACTCACTTGCAGGGTATATGCACAGTCGTTCAGCATATGCCACGCCCTACACTGTATATTTTTCCCTTAGTTTTTTGTTGTTGGCAGTTATTTTGTTCGGCTCAGGACATGCGGCCAGACAGAGGCGGCAACTTTGGCACGCAATGGAAAGCCGCAGGAGGCGGTCAGCGAAATGGATAAACACACACGCACACGCACACACACACACACGCACACACGCTCACATGAGTGTATAAATTATAGATTTGTATGTCTTTGCATTTGCCGTATGTATGTATACCCTGTGTATTTTGCGTGCAAGAGGTTCAGGCACTGCCGCATAGCCCACAATTTGAGGTGAGGCCAAATGACCAACAGCCGCTGGCCAGGTTTATGCGTTATTGTTGCTGTTGTTGTTGTTGTTGTTGTTGTTGTTGTCGTTATTGTTGTTGTTGCTGCAAAATACGTTTGAAACTTGAATGGAATGGGCGACCATTGTTTGGCAACAACAAGCGCTGCAACTCCATTGAATATAAAATAAAAACTATTCATTATGCAGTTGGTTTTTTTTTGTTTTTGTTATTATTTCTCTTAAATTGTTTTTGTTGCTGTCTGCCATTGCATTTCATGCGCCGCGAAGCATAAAACAGCTAGCAAAATGTTGTGAACAACAACGAGTAAAATTAATCAAAATAAATGAAAGCAAAATAATATGCACGACATTCATAAATTTCAATTGACCCCCTTCCACCCTTCCCCCTCCTGCTGACTTCTTTAATTGTTTATTGAAATGCTTGACATTAATTAACAGCAAATAAATAACATTTTGCGGCTAGCCACGCCCAGTCGAAGCCTCATAAATATGCAAAAAAAAAGAGGAATGACAATAATTAAAAAATAATAAATAGAAAAAATCACAACATGAAAATGTTGTCATAAATTATGCGCAAGTTCTGCAACAACAGCAAAATTTCGAGAGAGAGAGAAAAAAATCATGACAGGCTTTTTGGTTTTACAAAATGCCAGAAAATTATTGGCACTTCATCATGCTACATTTTAATCATCATAATTGCAATCATTATCATCATAATGAGCTACTTTTGGCCAGCCGCAAAATGTGTGTCGAAAATATTTTGGCAAGCGCAATTCGTACATTTAGATCTGCGCCAGGGCATAAATACATGCATAAATCTGGCAATCCGTACGAGATTTGGCAATGAACCAACTGGCCGAAGGTAACACGCCCACATTACTCGCAATGCGATTACACTCAGACATACATACATATGAACATATATCCGGATATATGTATGTATATGCATAGCTGAGAGGCATCTTAGTTAGCCTAGACAGCAGGGCATTTGTGGGCGATTGGACAAGTGGCAAATATTTGAAATTAGCTTAGATTAAGTGTCTAATCACTTGGAAGAGGCAACACTTGTTGAGAACTAAACACTTGTTCACAATGAAAGAAAAAGAATTGCTGTGCTTGCAAGTGTATACAAGTTTGAATGGGCAGCACTTGCCAATCTACTTCTTATCGAAAGCGATTGTGTATAGAAAGAAAATTGTGTGTGGGAAAACTTATTGCAAGCTGATCGATTTGTTATCGAAACAATCGACTGTGAAAGAAAAGGAATTGCTTGCTTGCAAGTGTATACTAGTTTGATTGGGCAGCACTTGCTTCACTTGCTCTATTGTTATCGAAAGCGATTGTGTAAGTTGAAAGACTATTTAGAGAAATAATCACTTGGCAAAACTTATTGCAAGCTGATCGATTTGATTATCGGCAATTGCTAATGTGTTTGTTATCGAAAGGGTTGGGTATAGACTAAGTTTGAATGGGCAGCACATTGCTAAGAGCTAAGTCGATTTGTGATCGAAGTAATCGACTATGGAAGAAAGGGAAGTGCTGTGCTTGCAAGTGTATAATAGTTTGATTGGGCAGCACTTGCTTCACTTGCTCTATTGTTATCGAAAGCGATTGTGTATTGAAAGAAAATTTAGAGTGGCAAAACTTATTGCAAGTTGATCGATTTGTTATCGGAATTGCTGTGCTTGCAAGTGTATACTAGTTTGAATGGGCAGCACTTGCTAAGAGCTAGTCGATTTGTTATCGAAGTAATCGACTATGGAAGAAAGGGAAGTGCTGTGCTTGAAAGTGTATAATAGTTTGATTGGGCAGCACTTGCTCTCACTTGCTCTATTGTTATCGAAAGCGATTGTGTATTGAAAGACAATTTAGAGTGGCAAAACTTATTGCAAGCTGATCGATTTGTTATCGGAATTGCCGTGCTTGCAAGTGTTTACTAGATTAAGTGGGCAGCACTTGCTAAGAGCTAGTCGATTTGTTATCGAAGTAATCGATTATGTGAAGAACATTTTGACATGCTTGCAAATGGATCAATACTTATTGCAAGCTGATCGGGGTTTTATCGAAATATTCGATTTTGAAAAGAACATTTTAAATGGGCAACACTTATTGCATGCTCATCGATATGTTATCGAAATAATCGACTAAGTATGGAACATTTCGATGCGTTAATCGAAAGTTTTTAATCGTTATTACCGATTGTGCTTTCTAATTAATGTTCGTTGACTGGTTGATCGATATTTTTCGTATCTATTTATGGTTACTTTTGCAAAGCATATTCTCCCACTATGTACGAACTGTACTCTTGTATTGCGTTGTGCTATATCGATCATTTGATCGATATTTATCGCACTTACCCATACATATACATTTATTTTCTCAATCGATTTCAACTATTTCCCACTAAGTGCTTTATGATGTGTTTACACAAGATCCACACGATTTAACTGCACGCAAATGCAGCGTATTTATGTGTCCAATTAAATTTTGCTTCAGCTTTCAGATTTTCATATACATATATATATATGTATATTCTTTTTGTGGCTTTTTTGCGCCTGGTCGATTTTTCTTTATGCAAATGGAAACTGCGAAACTCTTTTGATCTTTTCTTTTTAGCCCCATTTTCCTTCTCTCGCTCCGTTGATTGAAAACTTTTTTATACACAACCCACTCGCGTTCCGAGGCATTTGTTTATACGAAATGTGTTTGGTTATATTCTGTTTTTTATTTCAGTTGCGAATGAAAATTGCGTTAAACTAATTTAAACAAATAGAATGGAAAATGTATAACGGAAGCACTCGTAAATTTCGCCTGTCACGATTTGTACGCAAATTAAATTTATCAATGAAAAAAACCAAGAGAAAAGTGAAATGAAATATTATGTGCATGTCACATACATAAATTCCATCATTCCGTTGGTCGAAAAGGAATCGGGGAGGGAGGGGGGAAAAACAAAAATCAGATAAAATGTTGCAGGGAAATTGTTTTAATTGCTGTGCGCGCCGCGAATGATTTAAATGCTTATTTTGTTATTTTTTTCTTATTTGTTAATGGCTTTTATTAATTCAAAACTGATTTATGGTGTTCCGTTTTGGTATCTTATCTCTTATACAACAAGCAAATAAATTTGTAAAAATGTTTTATATTTTATATTATTTTATGGAAGCGCTTAACTTGGCTTGCGTAAAAATGTCATATAACAAGTCAGAGGTTCGAGTCGGGGGGATATTCCGTGAACCCTCTTCTTCCAACACCAAATGCAGTTATATGTATATACTATTCTAGAAGCTACATGTCAAGTTTGGCTGACTCTAGCTCTTATTATATACCCAATTTGGCTCAATAAACAGGATTTCGATATCGATTCTTATCGATTACACGACAAGTTATCGATTATCGGAAACAAACTCGATCTGCGCAGGCACTAGAAGGACCTACAGCAAAGCAAGTCTCTAGCTCTTATAGGTTCAGATATCCTTCCGTTCATACATACGGACGGACGGACAGACGGACGGACGGACGGACGAACGGACAGATGGACGGACGGACGAACGGACAGTCAGATGGACAGATGGACAGACGGACATGGCTAGATCGACTCGGCTAATCAAGAATATATATACTAAATGAGCTCGGATATGCTTCCTTCTGCCTGTTACATACGTTTGCACAAAAACAATATACCCCTTTTGAGCCATTTTCAATGATATTGATATTTATAAACGGCAAAATTTGTTTTAATCTAAATAAATATCTCTTTAATTTTGTTTGCTTCAAAATTGTTTAGAATTCAGCAAATGTTTTCATCTAGATTAGCTCGGGCATTTATCTTCGTTGCCATATCTTTTGTCTATAGACAAATGTTGCGCGTCCCATTTCGAATTGTGCAATAACATTAGGTAAGATTTGCTCTAGCAGCAAACTATATTTAAACATTTTTGTGCATTATTCACCTGGGCTGATTTCTCAAATAAACAAATCAAATAACAAAATACAATTTGTATAAAGATAATATTGGGCTATATTCCAAGCAAATGAGTTAAGTGTACACAGAATGTGTGGGCATTGCGAGTAGTTGCTTTTATTTTGATTGCCACGCCCACACTACGCCCCTTGCCCCCTTGCCCCGCTCGCTGGTCAGTGCACTTACAATTAAATTAACTCGCGCTCAGTCAAACTGTCTGCTGTAGTTGATATTCATATGCAAAGCTAATTTGTTTAATCGAGCTAATCAAATGTTGTCGACTTTGTGCTTGTAGTTGGCCGTTGCGAGGGGTGCGGTGGGGCCCAAAGGTGTGAGCTGTCTGTCAGTTGCTGTCATTGTTGCCGTTGTCGTTGTTGTTGTTGTCGTTGTTGTCGTTGTCGTTGTTGCCGTTGTTGTTGTGCCTGCTAATAACAACATTGGCTTATTGAGTTTCCAATTGAGCTCTTTGCTGTGGGAGCCCTAACAGCTGCCAACAGCTTGTGAACTGTGCCTGCCCTAACACGCAGTTAGAGCTGCAGGTAGGGGCACAGGTACACACGCACACACACACACACACACATGCACACACTGACACATTTAGTCAGCCATAGACTGGGCACTCGGGACAGTTGCCGCTTTTTTGCCCTCGTCGCGTAGTCGTAAAATGCAAATTGCATGCAATCAACGCGTTTTTCGTTTAATTATTATGAGAATTTTTTCGCTGGCACGGAACGTGCCAAGTGCCCAGGCCACGTACAACAACAACAGCAGCAACAACAACAAGAGCTACAGACAGGCCAGGTTGTAGCATGTGTTGTTGTTGCTGTTGTAGGCTGGCCCCTCGACTTGATCGCCCTGTCTGTGTGTGTCCGTGTGTGTATCTGTGTGTGTGTGTGTGCTGTTGGCCTTTGTGTCTGCGTTTGTTGTCCGTTGTCTGTGCGCAGTGCATGCCCCTTGCCTGCCCCTGCATCGCCGCAACGTAACGCCCCGAGGCTGCCATTTTCAATTAAATTACCCGGCATTTTGGCGTAAATTGCCAGGCACACACACTAATAATACACTCTGAGTGTGTGCGCGAGTGTGTGCGTGTGTGTGTGTGTGTGCGTGTGGGCGCACACTTTCAGTGGGCAGTGTGAAATAAATTCCATACCTAATTAATTTGCATTATTTATGATGTACAAATGCAAACAAGCGCAGCAACAACGAGTTGAATTCCGTTTTGTAATAATAGCGGAATAAGGGGGAGAATGCCCTCTGATGGCGTGAGGGGGGAGGGGGGAAAGCGGTGCGGTCAGTTAAATGGCAGGCTTATATTAAGCAGTAACTGGGCCTAGTTGAATTTGTCAGCTTTGGGTGGCCCGGCTAAAAATTTGCATACAAAGCACAACACAACAAACACACACAACACACACACACACACACACACACAACACACACACGCACATACACACACACACACACAGCACACACACACTCGAAATGTTTTGCTTTTGGCCACGTGTTTTGCATATATTTATAAAAGCAATTTGTTTTGAATTTATTTTGCAATTAATTGAAATTTAGTAGCCATTCATTCGCTCATTCATTCACTCATTCATTCGCTTATTCATTCGCTTATTCATTCACTCATTCATTCATTCACTCATTCACTCCCTCATTCAGTTGACAGACCGCACATTAATATTTATTTGCTGACGTCTATTTCTGTCGTGCCAAAAGACATTGAACTCAATGTGGGCGGCGGTTTATTATAAATAATCAAAAAAAAATTGCTTGCTGAGCAAAACGGTTTGCTTAAAATGGGAGCAATAAACAGCTAAGCATTAATTTTTTAGCCCCGTTTTTTTTAATTTTTTCATATTTTTTAATTGCGCAAAACAAAGCTGGAAAGCCCCAAAACGAGAATCTGCCTTCGGCTGTGCTTGGATCCTTTGCTCGGCGTTCTTATGAAAGCAGCATAAGAAGAAGAAGAACAGGAATGAATTCATGATTCAGGGAATGCGAATAGAACATAAAACTTATCAATACCTGCCATATACTCAAGGGCATAGTCGGACAATAGTCAAGGGAATGCCAATAAAAAAATGCGTTGATAAGAAATTCCCATTAAAGAATCCATCAATGGATAAATAGTATTTTTGATTTAATAAGCCAGAATTTATGAATGAATGTTGATTCTGAAGCCTCAGCAGAGTTTCAATTCGCCGAAAATAAAACCAAAGTCTTGAATTCTTGTTTAAATAAGCTTGGGACATTCCATATTTGAACAAAGCTTTGATGTAAGTTCTGTAGTTAAAGTTGTTCTTGAGAAAAGATAAATAAACTGTCGAGGGAATGCCACTAATGGAGTCCAGATTTCATTTCTGTAGTTACTTTGCTGGTAATCAATAACATTTAAAGGAATACCCCTAATATAGTAATCTAGAGCAGGGACTGACAATCAAATTAAGGGAATACCACTAATATAATATATGATAGCGAGGGAATATCCCTTATATAAAAGCTAACAAGTCCACGCTGCCATCTCCACTGACAATCAAACAGTTAGAGGAATACCACTAATATTTCATTTCAATGGGATATAGTTTTCATCTGGATAATAGTTGCAGGGATTATCCTTGTAAGAGTCCACGCTGCCATCTCCACTGACAATCAAACAGTTAAGGGAATACCACTAATATAATATATGATAATCTAGAACAGGGAATATCCCTCAAGTAAAGCCATCTCGACTGACAATCAATCAGTTAAGGGAATACCACTAATATTTCATTTCAATGGGATATAGTTTTCATCTGGATAATAGTTGCGGGGATAATCCTTTTAAGAGTCCACGCTGCCATCTCGCCTTAGCCGGCAATCAATCAGCTCTAGGAATATCACTAATATTTCAACTGTTATTTTTCGCTTAAAAACAATCGATGAGAGGACGGGAATATCACTAACGTACACATTTGAGTAAATTAAAAGCTGCCATCTCGACAACAAATTGAATTACACGAGTGTCCCCGGGCGAATGTTTTGTTTCTATGGCCGGCAAAATGATGGAAAATTGAAATTAGCAATTTACTTGGCACATTAAATGCGAGGCCATAATTGAATTATGTGCTGAGAGCGGGAAAAGGACCACACACACACACACACCAACACACACACAGAGTGTAGGGTGAACAAAGGACCTAATGAAATTGCGTGCTCCATTTGGCCTGGACCCAGGTGAATGTGGACAAGTGGCCCGGAGGTGTCTGCAGTCGGTAAATGTTCAGCTGCAGCTCGCCTACCCTTTGCTGGCGATTGCATAATCCAATTTAACAGAGACTGCAGCAGCAGCAACAGCAGCTTGAAGGGGGCGGGAGAAGCAGGCTGGGAAGGGGGCGGGTAGCTAAGTGCTGGAGCTAGCGAGGGAATCTGCACTCATACACAATTTACAAACCACAACAGACAGTCGGACAATCAAGCCAACAATGCCTGTGTGTGTGTGTGTGTGGTGTGTGTGGGTGGGCTGCTGCTGCTGCTGATGGGCGTGGCTGAGGCTAAAGGATTTACGAGCCATTCGCAGCAGCCGCAGAAGCAGCAGCAGCAGCAGGCAACCAACAATGAAAATTGCAAAATGCAAATGTTTTTGTTGCTGCTGCTGCTTCTGCTTTTGTTGTTGCTGCTGCTGCTGTTGTTGCTGCTGTTGTTGTTGTTGTTGCTGCTGTTGTGGTTGTTGCATTTTGTGCGTTGGCAGTTGGCAGGAAACTGCTTATGTATGCATATCCATCGGGTCAAGTCAAATAAACGTAATAATAAAATTGTAGCATAGCCGCAAGGACCATGGCAAGTTGATGGGCAAATGCTACCAAAGGACTGCCAGAGCCCGCATGAAAGCCATGCATATAGATGGATATATATATTATACTATTTGTGTGAATGTGTGTGTGTGTGTGTGTGCTGGTGTGTGTTGGTGTGTATTGGTGTGCCTGTGTGTGCGCTTGATATTCCTACTTTGTTTGCATTTGTGCTGCAACAGCAAATGCCTTGCAGTTTTTCGGCAATTCCCTTTGAAATATTGTATGCGTAATTGGTAAAACCAATTCAAACCGAAACGCACACACACACACACACACACTCACACACACTCACACACACACACACACACACAGAGAGAGAGAGAGAGAGAGAGAGAGAGAGCATGACTGTGCACATCTAAATTCAAGCGTAATGCAAATTTTAAACAAATATCAAGCAATATCCAAGTACAAACCGCATTCACGTTGGCAAATTTAATTTTCGTATTCAATCTATTGTTTATTTAACAATTATTATAAAATATGCAAAATATCTAAGATAAGCTGCCTAAATATGTTGTTATTTAATTGTAGATCTATAACTTAAATGAAGTAGAATGTGTTTTTTGTATAAAATGCCAACTCTTGCGGCTTAAAAGCATCTATAAATTGACAATTTTAAGATATGCAAATTATATTATCAACTATGAAATTTGTATTGTATTGTATTGTTTATTTAATAACATGTACATCTTCCAATATCTCCCTCAAAGTAGACTCTATATGCCATATACTAGGCTTGCTTTAGCCAACATATAACTTATCATCCTTATGCCATATCGGGCTTATATAGGTGCCATATATCATCTGCGACAGCTCAGTCTCACGTCTCTTAGCCCATTACAAACCCAGTAATTTCCGTAACTATTGCGACAATCACAATTTAACAGCTTGACTTGACTTGAACAGCAGCTTCTGTGCCCCCCACCGCTGCATCAGACCTACCTCTCACCTGCTGCTGCTGCTGCTGCTGCTGCTGCTCTCAGCCCAGTTAGCAGGAGCGTATCTCGTTATTGTCATTATCATTATATAGAATGTATGCATGAGCACAATGCTGTGTAATTATTGTTTTTGGCGTATGTTCCGCTGCCTACCTGCCCGCGCTGAGTCGTCATGCAACACTGAATGTGGCAAAGGGGGAATTTTGTGCTGCGGCGAGAGGGAGGGATATACAGTCAAGCAGTTCGCGTGACTCGCGCACATTTGTTTTGTTTGCGGAAAGTAATTGCAAAAGTTGTTTCAATTTTCCAAGAGAAGAGAGAGAGAGTTTCAAGGGGTCGTGTGGCCTGTGGGGCAAATCGGTTTCTATACGTGTGGATTTGCATGAAAGTGGCAGCAAGAAGAAGCAGCAGCAGCCATAGCCGCAGCAGCACATAATTGGCAGCAGCTTAATGCTTAAACTTTTTGGCCACAGCCCACAGAAAGTGGCTAAGCGCAATGCGACCACCCAACACCCACATGAGCCAGAGATGCCAGCTGTGGTGGTTGCGAGCGATTGGGAGAGGGGACGTGAAAAGCGGCAAGGGGGCGAACAGCATCAAAAACGCATTTCGCCTCTGGGCCAAAAGTTTTTGCCAACTTGCTAACAAAAACATAAAAGGCAACAAAGTGGGCGGGGCTGCAGCTAGGGTTGCCGAGTGCGGAAGAGGAGCATATCCCAAAAAATATTTTAAAAAAAAGAAAGAAAGAAAGCAAAAACACTCGCCGGCTTTTTTGTTGAAATTACAAAATATTTTTTTGCAGCTTTTTTTTGAATTGCTTTGCGCGCGCGTGTGTGTGCGTGTGTGTGTGGTGTGTGTGTGTGTGTGTGTGTGTGCTGCATTTTTATGCAGCACATCCGGCGCAAAAAGCGCATGAAATGCGAAAAAAAATGGCACAACTGTTTATATTTTTTCCGTATTTTTTTTTGCTGTTATTATAATTTTTTTTTCTGGGCGCGGAGAGCAGCAAATGCAGCAGAGCGGCAGACGCGGCAGAAGCAAGCGCTGCAAGTCAGGCAGTCTGCCAACGCGTTTTTGCTGCTCGTCCGTCTGTCAGACAGTCAGAGCAGTCAGTCAGTCAGTCAGTGAGTGAGTCGAGGCGACAGCCCAGCAGTTGGCCAGTTAGATAGCCAGCTGTGCATGTTTTCTGACTTGTTGCCTAGGGTGCTCCAAGCTAGCAAAGCCGAAAATTGAGTGCGATTGCAGCAGGAGAAATGATTTCTAAATGGGATCATCATCAATTATTAGATAAAACTCGAAAATGTGCACTACAATTGTTAAAAGTATGTTATTTGCATGTTGTCATATGTAACAGCCAATTAGAGCTGCCTAAATGTTAATATTCGTATGTTAACAACAGTTGTATGTTAACGAAAGGTGTTAGACAGCATAGTTCAATTACAATGTTATCAACACTTGAATGCACACACAATCCAGCGTCATTTACCAACACTACCAGCCATTAATTTTCTTTATTCGCTGCTCGAGACACCCTAATGTGTGCACCCAAAGGGGTTTTAAGTTCTTTTTTCTTTTGCACTTTGTTTTACATTTTATGTTTGCGAAGCAAAGAAATCAAAAACAAACTAAAAACTGGCAAACAGCAAGCTGCACAATATGCTAAATGTTTTATGTCAGTTTTTGTGCGTTGAGTGGGCGTGGCTATGCACGCCGCTGCCCCGCTGTTACGCCCCCTCTTTGAAAACGTTGATGCACTTAAATTATGCAGTTGCTAAGTGATTTTAATGCCACATTTATTTGCTTTCGTTTAAATGCCGAACAGTCGGTTGCGTCATTCGTTCACTTGGCGGCATTCCACTGACAATGAAATGCAAATAGCTCATTTGAGAAAAAATAAATAAATAAAATGCATTGATATGCATATCAAAGTACATACATATATCAAATATGCAATATGCCAATTGCAATTCATTAACAATTGTTTTCTTTCTCTCATTGCAGGTACGTATTTAATTGGATCAAGCCCCCCCCAAACCCCCGCCACACACTCTTGTTGTAAGTGAATGCGATTAATTTTGCCAGCATGCGAGCAAACACAAATTAATTATGCATCGTGGCACAAATTAAATGACACAAAATTTGTGTGCAATCAAAATCTGCAGCACGTTCCATTGCACTAATTTTAGCCAAAATGAATTTTATCTATTTGAGTGTGCATTTAATATGCAATTGCTGGCTGCCTGATTTTGTGGCTTGCTGCCTAATGAGGCCCCAGAGCTCAGCCACAAATAGACTGATAGCGAGAGAGAGGAGAGAGATGGAGAGGGAGAAGAGTAAACAAAGCAGAGCGGAAGGTCAATTAAATTAGAATGTAACCAAATTGAATGAAAATGTTATGTTATTAGCTAACATATTGTCTAGAACTAACAGTATATGTTGGCATTGCCATGGGATAAAGCAGGCAAATTAGAGCATGACAAAATAAAATGACAAGCAACAAAATCAAAATTGATTGCTCATCTATATTCACAGGTATAAACCAGTCAAAAAATGTCGTGTTTAGGAGCTAACATCATGAATAACATGAATATGTTATGTTTAAAGTGTTTACAGTGAACATGGCGCTGTTAGAGCAAAGACTGCGCTATGTTCAACGACTTTCAATCATGATAAGACATGTGTAACAGATGTATATCATGTTAACTACCTAATAACATACGTATGCTGTTGTTTAATAAGTTTCGAGTAAATGCCGAGCATGCTAAACGTTATGTAAAGTTTACATTAACTTGTTTAGTTTATGTTGAGCTACTAGTATGACTAATAACATGAGCCTGCTATGTTATAAAGAGTCAAAACAGTTATGTTATCTTGATAATAACAAAATCAGGCTATTTAAGATACATTGTTGGAGCTATCAAAAAGAGCTCAAGACGTTATGCTTAGTTGATAGTAACATGATTGGGCTATGTTAAGTAACTAACATGACTTATACCATGAGCATGATAAGTTACAAAGAGCTCAAGCAATTTCAAACTGAATTGGATGTCTATGTTAAACAACTTTTGTGACATGATTAGCTATATTGAAACGAAATATATTCTACATACATTTGCTATGTTAACAAAGTTATTAAAAGCTGGTAAAGCTTTGTGTATGCTATGTTAAGTAACCATAACATTATAACGAGCTGTTATTCACATTTTGTTCAGCTGCTTTTCTTGGCCATTTTTCTAATTTAGTCATAAGTTAGTTACAGCTTTAATGACTCTTGTCTTCGTGCCTCCTGCTATTACTCCCTGTCGCTCCCTTTCTCCAAGTTGCTCCGTTTGCTAGAAAACTGTTGAGTTGACTGCATTTCACAAGCCGCGACCAATTACTTTCCCATTCTCAATGCCATTTAAATTAACAAAGTAACAGAAAGCAATAAACAAAAATAGAAGAAAAGCGAACTTTCACCCAAACAACAACAGCAGCGACAACAACGACAACAACAACAGCGACAGCAAATGGCAGCAAAGCATTTGGCAAATTGAAATCAAATCGATAACGAATCAAATTGAAATCTCACCACAGGCAACGGCGACGACGACGACGACGACGACGACGACGACCGCAAACAAATGCCAATAAAAAAAAAAAAAAACGTGGCCAGAGATCTTTGGGTCTATGCCATTTTCAAGAGTTGCGCCAGCAACTGGCGCTGCTCCAGAAATCTGTCCCCCGCCCGCCCTGGCCGGCACAATGTGCCCCCGCAACCTGCACTCGCCACAGTTCAAAGCAATCCGAAAGTGCGCCAATGTATCTAAGCGATACATAATAACCAAGTCGAGCCACACGGGCAACTACTGTGCCAAGATAAAATATGATTGAATGCATTTGCCTGGCGCTGCGCTCGCTGCTGCTGTTGCTTTCCCTGTCAGACCCCCTCCACCTCTCCCCCTCAAACACTAACTCCACCTTCTCCTGCTGCTGTTGTCTGATTAACATAAATCGTGCTGCTGCTGCTGCTGCTGCCGACTATATCTTATTTCGATTTTTGCACGGCATTTGTTTTTCAAGCGCTGCTGTTGCTGTTGCTTTTGTTGTTTTTCCTCGAGTTTATGCAAAAAGCAACAGCGCAAAAAAATTGAATTGAAATGAACAAAACAGCGCGCAAAACTGAAAGGCAGCAGCAGCAAAAAAAATACTAAAATAAAATGCAAACGAAGCAGCAGGCAACAGCAGCAGCAACGGCAGCAGTTGCTGGAGCTAACAGCAATCAAGGGGCTGCGGACAGGGTGGCAGCCAGTTGAGGCAGCAGCAGTCAGCCAGGAGCAACACATCAGCACCGCCTGCTGATTTTTATGTGCAATCGCCTTAACTCCAACTCTGATGTTGCTGCTGTGGCCGTTGCTGTTGCTGCCGTGGCTGCTGTTGCTGCTGCTGCTGCTGCTGTTGCTGATGAGCATGAGAATGATGTTGCTATCTGTGCCTGTCTGTAGCTGGCTGGCTCTGCTGCCTTCCTGCTTCCTGCACCGCGTGCTCGGCTGACCGTCATCTTCATTGTTGGCTCGCTTAAAATTCCAAACAGCAAATTGCAACTGCCAACAATTTCGAGGCTATCAGTGGCACAGCATCAGACGTCGGCGGCGGCGACCAGCTCGACGCTGCTGGTGGCTGCTGTTGCTGCCGTTGCTGCCGTTGCTGTTGCTGCTGCTGGTGGCTGCCTGGCTGCCTGGCTGCCTGGCTGCCTGGCTGCCCGACTGCCTGCCTTGCTGCCTGGCTGCCTTCTTGCTGCTGTCAGTAATTTTATGCAAGATGCTATCGCCCAAGCACACCTCAACACGCCTCAGCATAAAACCCAAGCCAAGAGAGAGTTTGGGGGGGCCAAGTGGGAGAAATGCTTGTAAGCCATTTCACTTGGTATGACAAACAGTCGCAGCGGCAACAGCGGCAACAGCAGCATCAGCAGCAGCAGTTGCCGTCGTCTCTCGTCTTTTCAATGGAATGAAATGGAATTCAATGCCCAAGTGCACAGAGGCTGAGCGGAATTACAGATGTCTTTGGCGCTTCTGGGCCCAATGGATCTGTAAGTGTAAGTGTAAGTGTGTGTGTGTGTGCGCCGTGCTTTGGCTACGTGACTTTAGAGATATTCATGCATCAAGTTTTTAATAGAGCTGTTTTAATATATATTAAAATATATGAATAAGCCAACAGCAATAAATAAACTGCATTAGCTGCAACAGCAGTTAGCATTAAGTCTTCTTTATGCGAGCTTTAAGTCTTCTTCTCTTGAAGCTTTGAGCTTTAAGTAACAGCAGACATTTGCTTTACACTTGAGCTTAGAGTTATCTCAGTTGAAGCTTTGAGCTTTAATTAAACCGAAAAGTTAGCATATCAGCAGGCATTTGGTTCACGTTTGAGCTGTAAGTTATCTGAATTGTAGCCTGGAGCTTTAAGTACGATTTCAGCTGGCATTTCCTTTTAAAGCTCCAAATAATATAAAAATAAAAATAACTGCAATGAAAAGCTTTGTCAAAAATGCTTTCTATCAATATATTATGTTTTTCCGTGCTATCCACATATAAAAAGTAAGCAGATACAAAAAAATCCCATTCGAAATAAAATTTCTAAAGATGTTTCAGCTTTAAGCTGCTCGAATTGTTGCCGCTTCATAGAATTCGATTTGCTTGCAATACAAGCATAAAAGCTTTTCAAGCTAAATATGAGGCACATTCTTAACGGAAGCCTTTGAACGGGCAACAAAATATTTGTGTTTAGATAGGCATTTGTTATTATTAAAAAGGTAAATCATATTAAATTGCCGGAAATATTGCAAATATTTCTCATTTCAATGGCTCGCTTTAGTTCCCATCAAACAGGCCGCGGCGCCCGACTCCTAAACCTACCCAACTGAACACAGACCCGACCCCTCGATAGCTATGCTTGACTGTTGCTGCCTCCTTTGTCTGCCTGGCAGCAGCAGCAGCACCAATACGTGTTTAGCTTGTTGTAGTTGTTGTTGTTGTTGCTGCTGCTGCATTTATTGCCATTGTATATCACTCGGATGCCTCTCAAGTGCCAATTGTGCGCCGAATCTTCGCTTTTTTCCTACCCTCCCTTTGCCGTTTAGACAAACTAAATGTTTATTTAATTTAAGCTGGGAATTTCAATGTGTGTGTTGGGTGTGTGTGTGTGTGTGTGTGTGTGTGTGTGTGTGTGTGTGTGTGTGTGCATTTCATGCAAATTAAGTTGATAATAAATAGTTGTTGCTGATGTGCTCTTTTGTATTGTTGTTGCTGTTGCTGTTGCTGCTATTCAAGTGTTAATTATTGTCGGCAGCTTCAAAAGGCGTTGCCCAACGTTTTTGTTGATGTCGCTTATGTATTTATTAAATATTTGCGTGATGCGACGCTGACAAGGCACTGTGTCAAGTTTAATCAGAATAAAGCAGCAACAACAACAACAGCAGCAGCAACAACAACAACAGCAGCAGCAACAACAACAACAACAACAGCAGTGAATGCCACAATAATAGCCAACAACTTAACAACTGCAACAACAGCAACTGAGGCGCAAAAATGCTGGAAGCTAGTATAATTCACGATTTCCTGCTATAATTGAAAATATATTTCAACGAGCCAACCAGCCAGCAAGAACAAGTTGCTGCCGTGCAGCGACAGCAACAGCAGCAGCAACAACAACTACAGCAGCAGCAGCAGCAGCACAAGGCAATGCATTAATTATTCATGAGTTGTCGCGCTTTGGCCAGCAGCAGTGACAGGCAGCAGCCACCGCAGCAGCAATGGCAACAGCCACAGCAGCAGCAACAACAACAGCAACAACAACAACGGCAGCAGCAACTCGCCAACTGGCAACATAATTATTCATACGAGCTTATCGCCAGTAAGGTAGGCAACACCATTTTAACCACAAGCGGATTATAATTATCAGCAGTTGCCATCAGGCGACCAAAGCAAGCAGCAACACACACACACACACACAGCTGACAGCAGCAACATGTTGCTGGCAGCAGCAGCAGTTACAATTGCAATGCTTCAGTGCTTAGTTGGCAATGATGATAATTATAATGATGATGATGATGACGTTGATTATAATGGCCAAGGCGCAACAGCAAATATAATTACACACGGCTACAACAGCACACAACAACAACAACAACAACAACATCAACAACAACAATCGAGCGAGCGAGACAGACAGCTGTTTTAATTGATGTTGATTGCTATCAGCAACATTTCGCTGCTGTTGCTGCTGCTGCTGCGGTTGCTGTTATTGCCTCGCATGTTGAGCTTCTCAATTGGAATTCTTTTATACGTCTGCTTTCGATTGGTTTTTCTTGACTTTTGTTTTCTTTTTGCCTTTTTCTTTTGTGGCTTTTAACCTCAAACACAAATGTTGCATGTCAAAGTCGCGTTAAACGATTTGCAAATTATGCATTACAAAAATGTTGCTGCTTAAATAATAACTAAATCGAAAACGAAAACGAAACAATACTCACACACACACACACACACACACACACACAAAAGCGTTGTCAAGTTGTTTGTTTGTTGTGACCCGCTACACCGCTTTCCCTTAGCTCTGCCCATGGCCAACTTGACACGCCCAGCGCATTAGCTGCTGAATGTTGCATGCCTGGCTGCGCTCTCCTTGGAAAATAAAGAAATGCAAGAAATGTGTGCGGCATTGGCAACAACTTATTGTTGTTGAACATGCATTTCAATGCTTGCAAATTGTTGAATTTGTAGTCAAAAGCAGAGGTGAGATAAGCACATAAGTGTTTGGCAGTGTTGTAAAGCGAAAGGCTGAAATGCTTAAATTGTTGACATTTTTGCCTGCTGGCAGTATTCACTGTCCAGCGTCCAATCATTAATCCCCTGCTTCATTTGTAATCAAATACTTTTTCAACTGCTTTGCAACACTGTTTGGTGTTTCCGTTATGGCCGCTCTTTGATTGATTTCAAAATGGCTGCGCCTGGAAATTGGCTGCAAATGTACTCCCGTTATGTTTTTCGCCCAAAGCCAATTGTAAATTAAGAGCGCAAAGTTTACGCCAAATTTCGTCAAATTGTTGGCAACACGCCCATTGACCAAATATGCCTAACGGTCGTAATGCACAATAAATCCGTGTAAAGGCATTTTTCATAGCTACTTTGAGCAAAATGTGTTTCTTTTTTTATGTTTATGGCCAAAGCCGCTGCAGAAGTTAATTGAAATGGAAACAAGTTGTTGTTGTTGCTACTTTTATTGGCCATATACGAAGCACATGCTCATATTGCCTTTACTTTATGGCCAATTGCATTGGCTTGGGCCGCACGTTTAAGCCAGGCGCAAATAATTTGTAACTTCATAAATTTATATATCCAACACGTGCGTAAATCTGAGTTTCTTCTGTTTTTTTATTTCTATTGTTAATTTGCAAATATTGCCAGTGAAGCTGTCAGCGAGGCGGGCAATTAATTTCTTAATGCGCTAGCACACAAGCCAGCCAAAAAATTGAAATGACAACAAGTAAAGGCAATAATTTACATTTTATTAAAATGACAAACGTCGACGTTGACAGGCGGCAGATAAATCATTGTGTTTGTTGCCGCAGCTTCTGTGCCACAATTTGCACTGTTCAAGCATTTTAATTTTTAATTAACATTTGAATTGTGGGGCCCTCGAGGCTAAATATTGCCAGGCAACAACAACAAGAAGAAGGCAACAACAAGTCGCAAAGTGAAAACGCGCCGCACTCTTCCACTCGCCGCAGTATTGCCCACACTTGAAAACTCCAAACTCTCCACACTCCACTCCACACTCCACTCCACTTTTAAGCACTGCACTTGCCTGCAGAGAGCGAGCGACAACAGCAGGAGCAGCCATGTTTGTTTATGGCGCTCACGGCGCGTTCGAGCGAGACAGCAATATGCTGCTGCTGCTGCTGCTGCTCCTCGCTGGCTGTGGGACTCTGCGACTGCGCTGCGCATGCAGAAAATGAAGAAGAAAATACGAAAAAAAAATAAAAGCAACAACAACGTGCTGTGGAGTTGTTCGTACGTTGTTGTTGTGGCTGCTGCTGCTGCTGATGTTGCCTTTGGCTTGCCTCGCCTCTTAAATGTTTAAACGATTAAGTCGAATTTTAATTTAGCCGCAAAACATAACACGATTTTATTCACAGGCACAGACAAACACACACAAGCACACACACACATGCACGCACACACTCACGTACTCACGTACACGCTTAGGCACAGTTGCACACAGCAGTTTGTTGCCGCCGGGCGCGGACTAAACTAACAGAAATGTAAAGCAGGCAATAAAGTGGCAACACGCTGACTTTTGCCATAACTAACCGAAACAGTTGGGGGCGTTGGGTGCCGCCGTCTCTTCCGTTGCCCCTCTCTCTCTCTCTCTCTCTTTCTGTGCGCCTCTTAGTGGATGAATGAATAAACGAGCTGCGAGCCGTAAGCTGTGAGCTGGGCCAACTGGGCTTGGGACTCGGTCTCTTGGCCCGGCCTGGCCTGCCCTGGCCTGGCGTTGCTGAGGCTCATTAATGTTTAAAGTGTTTTATGATATGCATAATTGCTTGTACAGATAATAAAGTTTTGCTGCTCGAGTGAGCCTCCTCCTGACCGTCCCCACCCACAGAGTGCTCACCCTTAGCGTGCCATTCACTTAATTAAAATGCAAATGAAAATTCTTCAAATAGTTCGGATTCCAGCCAGGCGGGGCGCGTGAGTGCGAGCGAGAGCGCCAGTGCATGGACAGTGGGCAGTGGGCAGAGAGGCGGGCATGATGATGACATGTTTCCTTTCTGCTCCCCCACGCACAAGCACACACACACACACATACGCATGCAGGCGACGCATGCGGAAATTTTGACTCACTGTTATTGTTCTTCCTCTTTCTCTACTTCTTGCCCATTGTCTTTTGTTGCTGTTTGGAAGCGGCTACCGAGTTTACGACGCGTGAACGGCAACTCATCCGCACAAAAGAGGCGACAAAATCCACAGAGAGGGGGAAGAGCAGCAGCATTAAGCCCAAACTGGAGGGGAGCAAGCACACACACACACATACAGTCACACGAACACACGCACTCTCATACTACGGCCGCTTACGTTGATCTTGGGCCTCTCTTTACCTCGCGCTCTCTTCTGGGCTCTACCTTTCATTATTGTCTTGTATTGTGTGTACTGAGGCACATTTCCAGTGAATTTTTCGATGATATCTTTGAATGTTAACATTCACAAAAGCGTAAAGATTGCTGCCGCTACCCCTGCCCCTGCCCCTGAAACTGCTCTGCTGCTGCTGCCCCTTGCCAGGTTTCTTTTTTCCCCTCGTATATCGGGCCTTTTTTATGGGCACTTTTAGTGTCGGACTCTCGGGTCTGTCTTGCTGTTGTGGTTGTTGTTGTTGTTGTTGTACGGGTCTTTGGACCCTTTTTTCGGCATCAATGTGTCGTCGTGTCTGCCTGCGCCTGCTCATGTGTGTGTGTGTGTTAAGTGAAATTCTTTTGTGTCGACAAGCGAAAATAAAATTCACACAGTGCGAAACGTGTCCGATATAAAGAAACAAGAAGAAGAGCACCAGAGCAGCAGAGCAGAAAAAAAACCTCGTCGCAACACAATGGATCCGACTGGAATTGAGCTGGAACCTCCGCGTGCGATGTGATAATGCCTTGCTCTTCGCTCTCGCATCTAGCATCTCGCTCTCTACCTGAGCCAATCTGTGCGAGCGGTCATTGAAAAAAAGGTGCAAAGGCGGCAGCAGCGACAGCGACAAAAGCAACAACAGCAACAGCAACGAGCATTAAGTGAGTGAGTGAGAACAGCAACAACAACAACAACAACAACGGCAACAACAACAACAACTGTCTACAGAATACACCCAATGACAAGCTGCTCGGCAATTTGACATAATTTATACGTCAAATTACTGCAAATTGATGCTAAATGGCTTCAAATTGAATTGACGGGCGAATACGAGAGGCAGCGGGAGTTGAAAAAAAAAAATAAATAAAAATAAAAACGAAACAAAACAAAAGCAAAAATTGTATGCCAACACAACAAAAACAAAAATACACACACAAAATCGCCAATGTAGCGCCCGCTGCCGAGGCGAGGCGACAACAACAACTACAACAACAGCAACAACAACAACATCAGCGCCAACAACAACATCAGCAGCACGTCGGCGTTTTGTGCACTCAAACGAAAACATTTTCAGTTTTCAGTGGGGCGTCATTGTTGTTGTTGTTGTTGTTGTTGTTGTTGTTGTTGGCACTCCACATCGCAAGCATTGGATCGGGCGGGGGGGCAAGTGCTGTGCAGGGGGATAGCACTCAGTGTTGCACACCTTTCGCCTGACTTGACGAGACTTGACTCAACTGAACTCAACTGAGCTGGTTAACTGCCTGACTCTACCTGGTTGCAGATTTCGTTGCAACAACAACGACAACAACAACAGCGACAACAACAAAGGCAACTGCCGAGCAGCGCAGCTTATCTTGACAGCCACCAGAGCGCTGCACCTCAGCACTTTGTAATGATGATTGCGCCCAGCGGCAACAGCAACAAGAGCAACAGCTACAACAGCAACAACAGCAACAAGAGCAACAACAACAACAACTAAAACAATGGCTGCAGCAACAATTGCAGCACATGAAGTTCAACTGCCAAACTATGCGAAACAAAGCGAACTTCACTAATTTGTCTTAACCCAAAGATCGAAATACGTGTAATTCGTTTTGTTTGCCAGCAATTGCCAAACAAAACGGAATTTTGAACGAAATGTTACCAAGGGCCCTTCCTAAATGCTCTATAAAGAGTCTGATAATGAATCTTGATCAAAACTCTATTGATTTTCATGCTAGTTAACAGTTTTTGTCTTTAACTCTAATCAAAACCTTATAAGCTTTCATGCTTGTTGACACATTTTGGCTTCCACATAAGCTCTGCATCTGAAATTTAAGCATTTTTTCAATAGCTTAGCCATAACTTGATCCAAACTTTATCGAATTTCATGCTAGTGTTCTTCTTCTTGTTGTCTTCAATGTTTATTCTGCATCGAATTTAAACCGACTTTATAAATATATGTATATATAATGCTATTTAACAGATGTTTTGGTTACTTTCACGCCAAGAATTACAAGAATTATGATTCGTAAACCTCTCCGACCTTCCGGGCTTACCCAAACTTCAAACTCGTATTGCTCAATGAAAACTTACTATTAGATATATCTTTTCGATCAGAACTTGTGCTGCAGATTGATTTGTTGCTCATTTATTTTATGTTTAAGCCTTTGACCTTTAAATCTCTTGCTTAACATTATTTGATTGCAACTTGACCGCATTTTCTTGCTTATACTTGAATATTTATTAAATAGTCAATGCTGTTTTCATTCTGCAAACTTTTAGTTATAGCTTGCGCGAACCGCATTAAATTGTTAAATCTGTCAGCGATATTATCAGACAAAACTAAATCTTTATATTTTCTCTACTCTCTTTGCAGGTACGTATTTTTATGGCACTTCGACAACGACAGAGTTGAGGCAGAGAAAGAAAAGACAACTCAATTGTCTGCATCCCAGTGGCCACTCGACGCCGCCTTTCACACCTTTGCTACACCCACTCCCACACCTACACACACACACACACACACACACACACACACTCAAATACACATAGCTGCAGTTGGCAAAGAGGTAAAAGGAAAATCAATTTTACGCGAGTACAAAAAATAAAAGAGAGAAGGAAAGCAATGAAATGTGCCAGGCCATAAAATGCAACTGTCAACGAAAAACTTTGTTGTTGCTTGCCAATTTGTTGTTGTTGTTGTTGCTGTTGTTGCTGTTGGTGCAACATGAAAATGGCTTGCAGCTTGCCGCGCTGGCAAAATATTGAATTCAATTTAAAGCGCAAGCAACGTTCATAAATCTCCACCATGTGCAGAGAGTAGAAAGGCAGAAACAGCTAAAGGCACAGACCCCAAACACAAAGTGAAAGAGTCGCAAATGTGGCCAAAAGCTGAAGGGGGACCTCAAAGATTATGGCCCACGGCTCTGCCAGGCTTGGCTCATTGCCGTGATTACACTCGAGACGCGGGCCAGGGCCTGTTGTTGCCTGCTGCCGCAAATTGTTGCCCTTCCCCAGACGCTGCATGGCGAAATTAAATACCAGAAAAAAAGAAAAAACCGTTCAAGCAAAACAAAAGAAAACTGTCGACACTTGAAATTGTGCAAAACGAGGCGCACAAAATGAATGAAAATTAATTTCAATTAAATAAAGCTTAAGTGGAATGGCATATTAATGGATTTACGCGCAGCTTCTCTGCAAAGCATTAAGCTCTACTCACGCTTTAACTGCTTGCGAATTATAAGCGTTTGGCCCGTGCACATTTGCTGGGCAAGCAGTTTTATGCTGCTTTTTTGCATTAGCATGATATCGCTCGACTTTTATTATATCATTATGATAGGCTACAAACAGCAATGAATGCCCCTGCCCCAAACCTTTTAGCCAAATTAATTGCCAATGGCATTTGGCCAGACAGCTGCAAAGTCTGCCTTATGAACGCCCATCATAAATTAACGTGGAAAATTTTGCGTGACGTTGGCAAAAAAACAACAACAACAACAGCAACAAAAAAAGAAACCTTGTCGCACTTTGATTACTTGCTGTGTTGCCCCAAAAGTGGGGTAGCGCGGGGCGGCTATGCAAATCTTGACTAGTAGCTGCCGCAGCGGCAACTAAATGAACATTGCGACTGCCCCTCTGGCTGCGCCTGTGCCTGTGCCTTCAGCTCGGAAATTGTTTAACTTCATCAGGCGAGGCAAAGATGGCAACAAGAGCTGAATGTATTATATATCTAGCCTATGTGTGTCTGTGTTTGTGTGTGTGTGTGTATGTGTGTGTGTGGCAAGTCTGTTGCCTGGCATCGTACTTTACTTCTACAGTGCCTCATTCTTCTCTGGCTTTTGTGCCCTTTGCTGCAACATAAAACCAAAAGTATGCTGCAGCTAAAAGGCCCCGAGGACAACAGACCAAAGCACTTGAACAGCGCGCTGAGGTTGCAAAAGATTGAGTAGAGTGGAGCGAGCAACGGGCGCGAGGTGCCAGAAACAAGCAAAAATACTCTAGAGACAGTTTTAACTGAGAGTTAACCGGTGTCTAAGTCTTGAGCATATAAACATTTTCAAGTCTTGAGCAAGGACTGGCCAATGTGAACATGAGTATGTTAAGCAAATAACTTATTATTGAAGTGACTTCACATTTTGTCAACTAAACAGCAGAATATGTAAATAACATGCTGTTAAATTAATGCTGTTAACAATTGACAGTCGTTCAACATATTACACAAACTGTTTTAAAAGCATCTAAGCAGCTATATATTAACATAACAGCTTCTTAACATAGCCGCAAAACGTAAATAAAAGTTACAGTATTCATCGTTTACAGCTGCTTAACACAGCCTGCTCTGTTAAAGCCAGTTTTGTTGTTGCCCTTTTCGTAGAGCTCAACAATAACTCAGTTCCATATACCCAATTTCATACACGCCTTTTATACAGGGCATTCGAATGTCTTGTCCAAGACAAACTGAAGTGATTTGCATTATTTACGTTTGTTGTCGTGGCTGCCGCATTTATTGCTGTTGCGGCAGCCTGAAACAAACACAACTCAAATTGAAATATAGAAAGTTATGAATGTGAAGATAAACATAATTGTGGCACAGCCAAGCACACACAATTAGGCCGTAAATAATTAAAGACCACAGAGACCCAGAGGTCTGCTCAAAACTAGCTATCGTATATAAATGGAATAAACAATCGATAAATCGAATTTAGAAGCTGCATTGCTTTTTTTGGGGCGTAACCAAAAGTCGTAGAAATTTGTGTTAATTGCTGTCAAGTGACAATTGAACGATCTCTCATGCATGTGAGTGCATGCAATGCAGGTAAATGACTTGATTGCAATGATTATGCCCGATGCTGCTGCTGCTGCTGCTGTTGCTGCTGCTGTTGCTGGAACTGCAACTGCAACTGCGACCGGAGTCCGCACTTGATTAATTGACGCCCCGACAGCCAACAGCAGCGGCAGGCGGCAGGCGGCAGGCGGTAAGCGGCGCAACGACTGACGCTTGATTGACTCGAACGTGGCCCGGGCCGGGGTCTGGGCCATTCGAACCTTTTGCAGCTAAAAGTTAACAAGTTTTTGCCGTTCCACTTGACTGCAAAATGCAGCGAATGAAGACGCAAACGGCAACGCAATCCAATAGACCAGAGACCAGAGACCATAGACCATAGACTGAAGACCAGAGAGCATGACTCTTGGGCACAGCTTCGCTTCTCTTTGCCGGGGCCATGCCAAATGCGGCGCACAGTGTTTCATATTTGGCGTGTGTGTGGTGTGTGTGTGTGTTTGTTGATGGCTGGCCAGGCCTTTATCTAGTTGAGTCCATCTAGTCGAAGCTGTTCGTCTGTCCACAACAGTCCGACATGGACAACAACAACGACGACGACGGCCAAGCGTTTGCCTTCCTATCAGCCATGTCTATCTGAGCTGTGGCACTCGCTCTGGCTGCCTCTCTCTCCCTCTCCCTCTCTCTCTCTGTCTCTCTCTCACCCTCTCTGTTGCTCTATGCTCGTATATTTGTCCATTGAAGCATGCAATTGATTGCTGCAACAACAACAACAACAGCAACAACAACTAGTCAGCCAGTCAGCCCGGCTTCCATCTCTGGGTTTTGAGTCTGTGCCCGCTGCGCTTTAATTGCCTTTTCATTGCGGGCCGTCGGCCGTTTGGACATTGGTTTTGGCCAAATACCCTGGACCCCGGCCTCGGCTCCGCTCTCGGTCCCGGCCCAGGCCCTGGCATCGGCAACAGACTGATGGCCCGCCAGCCAGGCGGACTGTGTAATTTGTGGTTGTTGTTCTCAGTTAATGCATTACATGAATTTTAACAAGCTTTGCAGTCTGCACTGCCCGCCCCCCTCCTCGCCACTCCTCCCTTCCAATTCTTGCTACGCGCTCTGTTGTTTATTTGAGCCGCATCGTTCTTGTCTGATATGCAAAGCTCTTTGCTCTCTAAATTGATTTTATTTGCAAATACGCAACAGTGTTGCAAACTATGCTGTTTGTGTACAGTGTTGTTTAAGTCGCTCCAGTCAACATTTACATGCCTTTGTTTTCGGTAACAAAGAGTTGTGGATATCTAATGAAAGACTTCAATATTACATGAAATCTTAATAGTTGTGCACTAGAATCAATAACTAACAAACTCATTTCCTCATATCAATCATATATCTGCTGTGCTGACATCACATAACTTATACATCTATCTGGCATATACCTACATCCAGATATATACCTAGATCCAGATAACATTGCAAAGCAACGCATCAACCAATTAAATTGTTAGCTGGCCAATTATTCTTTATGCCACATAACAATTATTGGCACTTGTTCAACACTGTCGCAGTTGCAAGTCCACTCCCAACACTAACTGGCCGAATCAGAAATTCTGTCATACTGTTACTCGCCGTCGTATAACTAGTTTTTCATTTATATTTGACACATGCCAACACGTTTGCATTCAGCGCACACTCTTCGTCGCCTATAAACCCACCTCCCGCTCCCCGCCATGCTCCTTTTGCTACCCCTCAGCTGCTGTTGCGGTGTTAGCCAAACTAATTGGCTGCGTTTTTGGTTAATTAGCGCAGTTTCGACTGCCACTAGGCAACGTTTCCGTTGACGTTGACTGTAGCTGTAGCCGTTGCCGTGGCCATTGCTATCGTCGTTTTGGAGCACTGAAATCTCGCACACGCGCTTTTATTGCCACTCAAATTGGCAGGCGAAAACTTTGGCAGCGGCAACGGTTTTGTCTGCATTAAAGCGTTGTAATTATTTTATGCCAGATAACAATTTGATATTGTCAGGCGCTGTAAAATGTGTCCATGTTAGCTGCTAACTTGGCCAATGCAGTGTTGCCAGGGGCGGCAACAACAACTGCAACAGCAACTGCAACTGCAACTGCCACTGCCACTACATGCGTGTCTATGCAAATTGTCGAAATGCAATCAGGCCACATTAGGCTGAGCCAAGACTGACCAAAAACTATGTGCCTGAACTGCAGAGGCAAAAGACAAAGTCAACACGAAGCCCAGTATTGATAAGCGAGGTATAAGTTCAATAATGTGACCAGTGTTGGTAAATATGCGGACATGGCCATGCTACAGACGTAACTTCTGCTTTGAGCACCATTTTGACCTACTATTAACAAGGAATAAAAGTTGTTAGCATGTGTTACAAGTAAAATAACTGATTATGACGAGCAGTGTTGGTAAACGTAGCTTACTGATTGGTTACCATTTAGTCAATGTGACCATTGAAGATAGGCTGAAGCAGTAGAATTGTTGCTGAAAGTTGGTTTAAGCAGAGCTCTTGAGCTACATAAAACAACAGTGTTGGTAAAGGTAGATTAAAAGTTGTATATGTGTTAGCTACTAGATTAAAACTCAAAGTCTCCATGCAGGACAGGTATAAATCATCTCACAGCTCATTAAAACCAAACTAATTCAAATTCCAAACGTTTTTGGTCCACTCTAAAGCCGCGCCAAACAGTAAAACGGCATTCTCCGTGCACTCATATGAATAACAGCGGCAACGACGCGCGCCTGCAGCAAACACTGTGGCGACTGCCAATGTGCCTGTCAACAACTGACAGCCGCAGCGGGCTGCAGCAACAACAATAACAACAACAACAACACGCAGCAAACTCAACTTAGTAGCAGCAACTGCGGCAACTGCAGCTCCAGCTCGAACAGCAGCAGCTCGGTCCTCGTCATCGCTTTAACAATTTGCAATAAATTAGCCAGCGACTGCGCCGAGTTTTCACTTGAAATGCGATTCGAATTGCATTTGCACGGCGACATTTTGTCAGACTTTTCTTGTTTATTTTCCTGCTGAATACACACATACATACATATATTTTTTGCTTTACCGTTACCCTGTTTTCGCCACACATAGTCGCAATTCAAGCGTCCGTCTGACAGTTAACACTTTTTACCACAACTATTTCGAGCATGTCTTGACAATTTCACACTCGATCTAACGTTGAAGTTGCTTGCAACAACTGGCAGCAACAGCTGTTGCAAACTAATTTCTCTACCTGGCTGCCACAAATTGTTGGCCTGGCCCTTTCACACAGGTAGCGTGACGTTGGCAATTCTTCACGAAACTCACCTGGAGGAATGTGCCACAATTGTGCACAGCAGGCGATTCGTCACGCCCACAAATAAATCTAAACAAACCCCTTAGAGCTGGTCTAAAAGGATGCTAAATGAGTGCAAACTGTGTTCCTTGTTCATCTACATGTTGGCCTCTTTTATTAACCAATTTTCAATTCACTTTAAGCTAGATTGGGTAAACAGCATACGTTGTCATCCTGTTCTCCTTTTTCTCTCATCCAAAAACATTTTGTTTAGTTGTCAACTTGGCTATGCACACAATGCTCCAGTCCACCTCGCCGGTCACCGTGAACACGACTTTGTAATAGCCCTCGGGCGCTATTTCGGGCATACCCTCGCCGGTGAACACACACTTGTTCAGTTTATAGCTGCCTCTGGGCCAAGGATCAACGTTGTCGGGCTGCGGTAGATTGGAGCATTGGCCGAGATTTTTGAAGACAATGTCCTTGTAGTAGGAATTTGTATACTTTTTATATGTCTGCTTTGGTATAGACCACGGCAGGAGAACGTATTCATCTGGGCTACCCGAAGAGCTGCGATAGGCCACAGCCTCAACCTGTAAAAAGATCAAACTTATTTTCAAGAACACATTTTCATATTATTGCCCACTATTGTGGTCTCATCCGTATCGTAGTTCCAGTCCAATGTGGCCGTCAAGGTATATTCTCCGGGTCCCACGCGTTCTATTTTAGGCTCAATTTTCATTTTCTTTGGATCCGAGGTTTGGGCCTCAACAGACAGCGGCTCGTAATCCCAGTTGCGCTACGAATAGAGATTATCCAGTTTGTATTCTGCATATAGCCAGCTTTCCACTTACTTTGCCGGCACAGCCATTGAGCAACAGCACAAATGTGACAATTCCCGAGGCGAAGGACAACAACGAACGCGTAAACATTGTCAACGTTAACTTTGAGCTACTCAGCAGATTACATGTGCTTTATATAACATTATATTGGGCCAACAGTCCATGTAGATCTCGACATTGTTTCGATAGGAATTGTTAACAAGCTTTCCATGTGCACATGACATTCATTAGATTGGGCTAATTGCACACAAAGTTCATGTCAACGAGTCTGTTGGCTCATGGAATTATTTATTTCAATTTGCCCTCTATCTGATCATAATGAATACAAATGACAATGTTCTAGTGCAGGTGTCCACTTCTTCTGGCCAATGCAGTTCCTATCCCAATTCTATAATCTACAACTTGTTTGGCTTTCCCCTAAATCAATTAATGTTCATATGTTGTTCTTAGTTTTCGATCGCACCTAGATAATTGTACTAGGCATAAAGTCCACAAGCTTGACTAAACTAAACTAAATCCTGCTCTACTCGAAAACTTAATAAATTATTTGCAAATGCTCCACAATGCAATGTAGATTGCAGATCCAAGCTCTAAGACTTCGTTCACGACATTTTTGAGTACATTCTAGCAAAAGTTTTGTAGCCCACATCCGAAAACATTTTGAAAGTCTGAATCTTAATTGCCCAAGTATATATGTCATGTTTATACAAATACAATTTGTTAAATACTTTCACAAAAAAAATATGTATGTATATAAATATATGTATATATAAATTTGAATAGTTTTATAAGCCTTAACATATTTAACCTATATTAGAAACGAGAACAAAGCTCCAGTCAATCGCGCCGGCAACTGTAGAATTAACCTCACAGTTGACCTCGAGCGCGATCTGGGGCACATGAAAGTCCGGGACCAAAAGTAGTTCCAGCTGGAACGTCTTCTTAGGCCAGGTATCAGCATGGACCAGCTGCGGTAGTTGGGACCAGGATACGAGAATCGCCTGTAACAGCCCATAGCGATCGTCCGAGATATGTTCCTTAGATAATAGCCTTGGCACTGGGCAGGATACGTTGTATAATATTCCCCGCAACCGATGTTCTCTATTTGGGCCACAAGGTTCAATTTAGCCGGATTCGTAGTTCTGAATGCCACCAACGTGGACTCGTACTCGTAATCCCAATTGCACTGCAAAAAGCTACAAATAATTATTCGTCCGGCATAAATCAGACTCTCCGCTTACATAGCTCGCACAGCAATTCAGCAAGAGCAGAAATGTGACTATAGTTGCAGCACAGGACGTCAACATATGGCTAAACATTTTCAACATTTAACTAATTTTCCAGTTTTCTCGTGCTTTATATACGGTAGGTCAGGGAATCAGTTAAGCTCCATGTATATCTCGTATCGATCTTTGCTATTGTTTAAATTGGGATTTTCCGAACAAGTGCCAAGCGCAATTTGTGCATGACAGCCATCAGATTGGGCTAATTGTCAGCTATATAATTGCGATTTCATTTTAATAACCGGTAGTTGATTAAAACGTGAATGGGCTAGTAAATTGTACTTGTGAATTCCCAATGTCACAAATAGAGTATCTAAATATAGACGCCGCCTGATCAGGTCAGTAGAGGGAGAAGTTCAACTCAGTTTTCAAGTTTCCAAGTTAAAAATGGATTGCACATGTTGTTGACCTCTTCTAAAGATCTTGAAGATCTTAAAATCCACATATCGTTTATACTCATGATGTATGATATAGGAGCTTCACCTACGAAAGTCAACTCTTTAAATAGACAGAAATGCCGACTTCAATTTTATTTAAAGCACAAAAGAATACACATTGCAGGGAACATGTTTATTTTACACAATTGTAAATATATTGCATTAATTAATAACCCATCATATTACTCTTCGAGACTATCTTGACTTCGAGCTCGAAGCCCCACTCGACCTCGCCGGTAAGGCTAAATAGAATCTTGTAGTAGCCCTCGGGCGCAAGTTCGGGCAAACCCACGCCCGGGACGACACATTTCTCCAGCTTGAGTGTCATTTTGGGAAAGGGTGTCTCAGTGCCGGGCTTTGGCAGATTCGAGCAGGCGCCAAAATTGCCATAGACCACCTCATTGTAATAGTCCTTGATGTAATCCTGGAATGGTTGCTTCGGTATGGACCAGGGCACCAGTTGATAGTCGCTGTTGCTGCCCGATTGGCTGCGATAGGCTATGGCCTCTACCTGGGAGAATGTATACGCTAATTATTAATCAGATCTATATGCAATCGATTCCGTAATACCACCCACCATTGTGGTCTCATCGAATTGGTACTTAATTCCAAATGTGGCTGTTATGAATTTGTCGCGTCGGTCGCGTTCAATTTCCGTCTCAATGGTCAATTTAGATGGATCCGATGTCCGGCCACTTATGGACAATGGCTCGTAATCCCACTGGCGCTGCGTGAGATTTACAGGATATTATTGTCCTTGCTATTATCCTTAAACCTTAACTAACCTTTGCGCTGCAGCTGACACAGAGCAAAACAATCGCAATAATCCCTGTAAAAGTCCAATGCGAATACATTGTCGATGTGGCCAATGTTTACGTTTGCCTCTCGAACATTATTCAGGCCTTATATAGCACAGGTCATAGCATCAGATTGGGTCAAATGCACATAGCTTGCGGTTGTAGATCGAGCCAAAAGTAGTTGCCAATTATAATAGAGTATTCACATGTGTACCTAATAACGAACATGACATTCAAATCGGATTAGTTCATTGCATGTCAACTACTCTATCGCCTAATTATTATCATTATAATTCGTATTATAATGGTTAATTATTATTATTATTATGCTTGCGATGATTAACTATTGTTTACCCAACAATCCATTTACACACTCTGGCTACCTTGGCATTCGGCTCAAGGTTTCGAACCTGCGTCCTGTATTGAAACAAAAACGAGAAAGAAAGTATTTAATACCCTTGAAAACATTTTCCTTACGCTTATGCTGTGCTTTTATCTCGAGAGATATATAATCCAGAAACAAGAAAGTTGTTCTCACTTGAACCTACTTTTTGAATGAACGTTACCTATGTCAACTACATAGAGGATTCGAACCTGCAACCTCTTTTAAAGTACCTGACCTCTTGCAAATGTCATATAGGGTATTTAGACAATTGCTATCAGTTTTGACTCATAAAGACAACTCCGTTAACCTCTCTAGGATTCGAACCGGCAACCTCAATTTAAAAAAGAACTTAATCAGTGTGCAAACTTATTGTGTATTTTATATAGAATATTTGAAACACATTTTAATATATCATAAGTTCTCATATTGTTGGCTTCCGTTCACATATTCCTGGCTCTATCCAAGTACATCCGATTTCGTTGTTATCTTGAGAATTAGGGTATAGACGCATGTAACACTGCCGCTCACTGTGAATATGATCTTATAGTAGCCCTCCTGCAAAATCTGAGGCAAATCTTCTCCGGTGATCACACACTTGCCGAAGAAATAGTCATCCTTAAGCTAGGGATATGCGTTGTCGGGCTGTGTTAGATTCGAGCAATGTTTTATATTCTTATAAATAATATCCTTGTAGAAGGTCTTGGCAAACGATTGAAATGTCTGTCTTGGTATAACCAAGGGCAGGACCACGTAGTCATTCTCGCTGCCACAAATGCTGCGATAGCCTGCGGCCTCGAACTGTTTGAGAATATATAGAATTTATACATACATTTCTGTGAAGCACTTGCAGATAGATGGAACTCACCATAGTGCTCTCGTCCATATCGTCATTATAAAATATTTTGGTCGTTACGGCATATTCGCCGCGTCCCACACGGTCAATGCTTGCCTCCCCGTTCAGTTTTGATGCATCCGTAGTTGTAGAACTTACAGATAGAGGTTCAAAGTCCCAATGGCGCTGTCCATCGATTTAATGATGAATGCATTAGCTAATTGGTCAGTTTGCTAGATATGCAATCATCTTACGCTCACCTTGCCAGCACAGCCATTGCAGAGCAATAGAAGTATCCATGGCACAAGGAACGACCACAGAGAACGGAAACCCGTATGCATTTTGAATGAGCTCTGGCTATGACCTGACCCTTAGCCAGATTATTTATATATGTATGTGGTTTTATATGTCGTAAGTCCCATTCGTTCTCGTTCGTTGTAGCCATTAAGGTTGACAAGTGTAAACGTTGTTAACATGTCCCTAGCATTCAATCCAATCAGAACGTGTTTCATCCCATGGCTGTGGATCGCCGGGAGATTAGTTGTTCAGTCAGTCAGGCAACTAACAAATGTTTTAGACAATTTCTATCGTTTAAATAATAAGCATTAAATGGCTATCAGCATTGTTAATAGAAAACTCTAGTTGCCTTTTGGGAACCACCAGCTTTTATCATCAGAAAAGTCGAAAGACTTTCAAGTCGCAGAGCTATTGTAAATTATAATATAACTTGTGTTTCTTGGAACCACTCGGATATATACGGATATATGCTGTTAAAACTAACTTACATGTTTACATGATTAATATTCATAGAAAGAACTTAATATGGTTTTGTCTTTGTGCTTAACCCAGTAAATTCGTGTTTATCTTGACAATAATTGTCATGCCAATCGTGATCTCCCCGCTGATGTCGAAGAGGATCTTGAAGTAGCCCTCGGGTAAGATTTCGGGCAATCCATCGCCAGTCGCGGTGCACTTATCGAAAATGTAGGTACCTTTGGGCCAGGGGTATGCATTCTCCGGCTTGGGTATATTCGAGCACTGCTTCAGATTCTTGTAGATAATGTCATTGTAATAGGTTTTGGCAAAACTCTTAAATGTCTGCTTCGGTATGCTCCACGGTAAAAGCTTGTAATCGTCCTCGCTCCCCGAAAAGCTGCGATGCATCGTACTCTCCACCTGGTAGATAAATACATGTTATTAGAGAGCACCTTGATAATGGACCACCCACCATAAGCGTATCGTCCATATCGTAATTTACGATTAGCTTGGCCGAAAAAGCGTATTCTCCGCGTCCGATGCGTTCAACCTTTGGGTCCTCACCACGCGCTTTCGATGCATTCGACATTCTGACAGCTATAGAGATTGGTTCGTAGTACCAATTACGCTGCAAACGGAATGAGTTGGAATTTGTCTGCATGTCCTTTTCTATATTAAACACGGCATCGCTTACCTTGCCAGCACAGCCATCAAGGAGCAATAAAAGCAGTATCGAAGCCACGGAGAGCGACAGCAGCAGACCCGTATTCATTTTCGATGGGATTTGATTATGATTGAATCTGTAGTCAGATTATTTATATATGCTGATTTTGCCAGGTGTCGGATTCGTTTTGAACCTGACAGCAATTAGAATTAGTAACACATGCCCGTCCAGACAATCTGATCTGATCATATCAACGTAACGTATCCATTTCCACTATTATTTTTGTTGATACAATAATGATAAGAATTATTCTTCTATTAATATCATTCCTAGCTGTAAAATTACTGGATGTTCATTTTTGTTACACGTGCAGTTCTGTGATTGCAAGTGAAACCACATTTCAAATGTAAACTTTTTCCTTTTATATCGACCTTTAACATACAACTCTAGTTGTCTTTGGGGAACCCTCAGCTATTTCCATTCAAGAATCAGCCCCAAAATAAAGATAAAAGAACTTTCGAGTTGCAAAGCAATTGTAACTTTAATATAACATGTGGTTTCTTGGAACCACTCGGCTAAGATTCGGAAAGATACTGTTAAAGCTTACCTAAAATGTTTGATTATTATTCAATATTGATTTGTCTTTGGGTCTTAACCAATCATATCCATTTTCGTGGTCAGCCTTACGATGCTTGTGAACCCAGCCTCGACCTGCCCGCTGATGGTAAAGATGACCTTATAGTAGCCCTCGGGCATAACTTCGGGCATTCCATCGCCAGTTATAGTGCACTTATCGAAATTGTATGCGCCCTTGGGAAGAGGATATACATTCGCGGGGTCGGGTATATTCGAGCACTGCTTCAAATTCTTGTAGACAATGTCCTTGTAATGGGTGTTGGTAAACCTTTTAAATGTCTGCTTCTGTATGCTCCAGGGTAAGAGCTTGTAATCGTCCTCGCTCCCCGAAGAGCTGCGATAGCCCGTAGCCTCCACCTGGTGTATGAATACCAATCGCACTTACAATGCATTACATTTTGAAAAGCCTTTGGATTTCGTAGCACCCACCATAGTCGTCTCGTCCATATCAAAATTGACTAACATTTTGCCCGTAAAAGCGTATCCATCGCGTCCCATTCTTTCAACTTTTGCCTCAAGTTTAACTTTTGATGTATCGCTCGTTCTGACATCTATAGTGATTGGTTCGTACTCCCAATTACGCTGTAAAAGGAATCAGTTTGAATTTTAGCTCCATATTGCATCCTGTTGTGAAATATCCTTACCTTGCCAGCACAGCCAGCGACGAGCAATAGAAGAATCCATGCCTCAGAGAAGGACAACAAGAACGAACGGGTGTACATTTCCGATGTGCGCTTGTTATGCGAGTCCCTTTGCCAACAGCTACATTTGTCTATTTATATAGATCGGGCTATGTCATAAATAGTGTATATTTCATTGTAGATTCTTAGCTTGATGCCAATTAACCGTGTTAACATGAGCTGATTTGTGTAGCTTTTACAAATTTGTATCAGCAATGTCTCTACATAGAGTACAATGTAAAAAATCACATTGATATGTTGCTGACAACCACAAATTAAAAAGCTCCGTTAAAAATATAGACATAAATTTATGAATTAATCAGCTCCGTGAGGGAAGCGTGGAGTACACAGAGAGCAGAAAACGTACAATACAGTTAAATACCCTGTTTAGTTATTAACTGTTGAATCGCAGTCAGCCTTTAGCTAAGAATTTGGTTGAATTGACAAAAATTATGTTAAGATAACAGCGCAACTAGCGTGCGCTTATGTTATAATAGCATCAAATCAACGCAACATTTGTGTATTATGTAAAGATAACATCACACAAAATGTAAATTAACATGTCCTTATAAACTGTTCATTACACGTTCATCTTATTCTCAGAACGTTAAGCAAATGTCCTAACTAAGAAAATTAATTAAATTATAAATATATTATATAATATATTATATGAAAATGCTCCAAAAAATTTGCAGTTGGTATTCAAATGAAAGTTAATGTTGACAACATTTGTGTGCTTCTCTCTGTTAACAGGAGTATATTAACACTTGGTCTTGCGTTCAGTTATGTGCTGAAACGTGAGTAAAGCACTGCGAATAACATAAAACTTATAATATATATCCGCTCTACTATCTATTATCTATAAATCTATCTCATACACGGTCAATACTTGTCTTTACGTTCATTTTTTATGCATTCGCAGTTGTAAAACAAACAAATAGAGGTTCATAATCTCAATGCATTAGCTAAGTTTCCTAGATATGCAATCATCTCTGGTTATGTTGTGAGTCCCATTCGTACTGTTGGTTCTAGCCATTAAGCTTGGCAACTGTAAACACTGTTAACATGTCCCTTGCATATAATCCGATCATATCAACGAAGATATATCCATAAAATTAACAATACATGTCTCATTCCATGGCTGCGGATCGTTGGAAGATTTGTCATTCAATCAGATGTAGTTAGGATTCCAGTTTTTGACAAGTAGACGGATCTTGTGCCATATAAAAGATGATTGATTCACAAATTTGGTACAGAAATCTCTTCAGCTTTTACATAGGCTTTAGGCTTGACACCAATTAGAATTATTAACACAAGCCCGGCTCTGATCTGAATCTCTACAATACATAATAAAAATGTAAACTATTTCATATTATATTCACCTTTTACATTCAACTCTATTTGCATTTTGGGCATCCCCAGCTGTTATCATTGAAGTGAATCAGACCCAAAAAAAAAGTGAAAGAACTTTCGAACTGCAGAGCTTTTGTAAATTTAATATAACTTGTGTTTTCTGGGAACCACTCGTCTAGACACGGATAGATATTGTTAAAATTAACTTTAATTTAGTTATTATTACTCATTATTGTTTTGGATGCCATCACCGTCCGGTTGTCTTTGGGTTTTAACCAATCCTATCATTCTTCGTGGTCAGCTTTACAATGGTTGTTAAGCCAGCGTCGACTTCCCCGCTGACGTCGAAGATGATCTTGTAGTAGCCCTCGGGCATAACTTCGGGCATTCCATCGCCAGTCATAGTGCACTTATCAAAATTGTATGCGCCCTTGGGAAGGGGATATACATTCGCGGGGTCGGGTATATTCGAGCACTGCTTCAGATTCTTGTAGACAATGTCCTTGTAATGGGTGTTGGCAAACCTTTTAAATGTCTGCTTCGGTACGCTGAAGGGCAAAACTTTGTAATCGTCCTCGCCGCCCGAAGAGCTGCGGTAAACCGAAGCCTCCACCTGGTGGATAAATACCAATCGCATTACGTTTAAGAAATACTTTTGATTTCGTTGCACCCACCATAGTCGTATCGTCCACAACGTAATTTAGTAACATTTTGACCGTAAAAGCGAGCTCATCGCGTCCGATGCGTTCAACATTTGCCTCAAGACTCATTTTTGATTCATCCGTCGTTCTGACATCTATAGAGATTGGTTGGTAATCCCAATTACGCTGCAAACAGAATCAGTTTGAATTTTAGCTCCATGTTGCATCTTGTAGAGAAATATCCACAGCTTACCTTGGCAGCACAGCCAGCGATGAGCAATAGAAGAATCCATGCCTCAGAGAAGGACAACAAGAACGAACGGGTGTACATTTCCAATATGCGCTTGTTATGCGAGTCCCTTTGCGAACAGCTACATTTTTCTATTTATATAGATCAGGCTATGTCATAAATAGAGTATATTTCATTGTAGATTCTTAGCTTTAAGCCAATTAACCGTGTTAACACGAGCTGATTTGTTTAGCTTAAACTACTTTGTATTATTAATGACTTCTAATAGAATACATTGTATAAATTTACATGCTGTTATTAACATTTGTGTGCTTTGCTCTGTTAACATGAGCGCATTAACAGTTGGTCTTGCGTCCGCTATATTATCTATCATCTATCTATCTATTACCCTCTTACCGCCCAAACAATGACGAGGTATAACAGCGCTTATCCCTGCAGGCGGGGGTAACAAAGCGGCTGCCGCTTGAGGCTGCCACAGAACCATTTCAGCTTCAAACATTTATTGATCGATATTGAAATAAATACAAAAAAAGAAGTAAAACGAAAATAAAACTAATTGAATGATGTGCCGCAGTGTTGACCAGACCTTTCCCCCATCCTCCTCGCTTTAAGTAGCGTGATCGGCAGTACGTCTAGTACGTCCATCCGTTCTTATATGTATTTGTTGTAGGCTGGCTGCAGGCAGTCGGCACTTGGGCCTATCATAATGTTAGGTGCAGAGGTGACTGCACTTAATTTAATTGATAACTTTAAAGCACAGAGACTAGTTCGCATCCTAACATACAAAACGGATAGACGAACATGGCTATATCAACTGTTGATGCTGATCTATAATAAATGTACTTTATGGAGTCGCAGATATCTCCTACTTTACATACTTTAAACATTTTATGAAAAAATTATAAAACCTTGAAGGATGTAAAAAGGAGAGAATACTAAAAATATGTTGAAGTAGTCAGACCTAATGCTCATGTCATATAGGATAGTTAGATTATTATTAAAAATTTTGATACATATGGAAAACTTCCGTTCACCAGTCTAGGATTCGAACCGGCAACCTCCCTAACAAAAGTCACATAATCTGTATGCAGACTTATTGTATACTTTATATCGAATATTTAAACACATTTTGATTTGATCTTATAGTAATTATTATCCTTGCCGTTTGGGAACCCCCAACTGCTATCATTCACAAAAAAGATGAAAGAACTTTCGAACTGCAGAGCTATTGTAAATTTAATATAACTTGTGTTTTCGTGGAACCACTCGGATAGATACGAATATATACTGTTAAAACTAACCTACATTTTTTGATTATTACTGAATATTGTTTTTTATGCCATCACCCGTTGGTTGTCGTTTGCTTTTATCCAATCACATCCGTTTTCGTGGTCAGCTTAACGATGGTTGTGAACCCAGCCTCGACTTCCCCGCTGATGGTAAAGATGATCTTGTAGTAGCCCGCGGGAGCGATTTCCGGCATACCATCGCCAGTCGCGGTGCACTTATTGAAATTGTATGTGCCTTTGGGCCAGGGATATACTTTCTCTGGTTCGGGTATATTCGAGCACTGGTTCAGATTCTTGTAGACAATGTCCTTGTAATGGGATTCGGCAAAGCTGGCAAATGTCTGCTTCGGTATGCTCCAGGGTAAAACCTTGTAATCGTCCTCGCTGCCCGAAGAGCTGCGATAAGCCGTAGCCTCCACCTGGTGGATGAATAGCAATCGCACTTACAATGCATTACTTTATAAGAACCCTTTCGATTTCGTAGGTACCCACCATAGTCGTCTCGTCCATATCAAAATTGAGTAACATTTTGGCCGTTAAAGCGTATCCATCGCGTCCGATGCGTTCAACATCTGCCTCAAGCTTCATTTTTGATTCGTCCGTCGTTCTGACAACTATTGAGATTGGTTCGTAATCCCAATTACGCTGCAAACGAAATCAGTTTCCGTATCGCATTCTGTACTGAATTATCCACAGCTTACCTTGGCGGCACAGCCAGCGACGAGCAATAGAAGAATCCATGCCACAGAAAAGGACAACAAGAACGAACGGGTGTACATTTCCGATGTGCGCTGGTTTTGTGAGTCCCTTTTCGAGCAGCTCAATTTTTCGATTTATATAGATCGGGTTATATCATAAATAGTGTATATATTGTTGTAGATTCTTAGCTTTAAGCCAATTAACCATGTTAACACGAGCTGCTTTGTGTAGCTTTAACAACTTTTTATTAGCAATGACTTTTCATCTACGGTACTTGATAAATTCAAAATCTCTACTGAATAACATGCAACATCGTACTCTCTTTACACGAGCAACTCTCCGACTCGCCACTGGAGTCCGTATTCACAGAGTACAATGTAGAAATGTACATTCATATGTTGCTGACAACGACAAATTACAAAGCTCGGGTAAAATATAGTCATAAATTTATGAATTATCAGCACCGTGAGGGAGCCAAGCGTGGAGTATACAGAGAACAGACACCAGACAAGGGTTGGCAAAAGTCACAAGGCACAGCTATTCAATACCCTGTTTTTGAATGAATTCAGAAGTTAAACTAAAAACCGTATTCATTATTTCGGCATTTTAATAACATTTATCTGTTATGTTAAGATGACATCACATAACTAACATGTGTTAATGGACTGTTCATAACATTCGCATGTTATTCCCAGAGAAATATGCATAGTTCTTTACGAAGAAATACCCTGTATTTAGGAAAGCGACTTCAAACATTTAATAAATAAAAAAGGAATATAAAAAAGCTCTGTAAACTTTTCAGCTGCTATTATAACATGCTGTTAATAACATTTGTGTTAGCACTTTGTTGTGTTAACAGCAGTATATTAACATTTGCTCTTGTTTCGTCCGCTATATATTATCTATTATCTATAATCTATCCGTCTATCTAATACCCCTAGACTACATATTTAAGAATAAGGGCAGCAGAGCCATGAAAAGTTTATATTGACAGTTCAGCACTTTGTTTCTGCTAATCATCCAAATCGAACTAGATGCTTGGCCCAGATATACCCTCTTACCGCCCAAAACAATGACGTGGTATAATAGTGCTTCTCTGCGCAGGCGGGGGTAACAAAGCGGCGGCCACTTGAGGCTGACGCAGAACCACTTCAGCTTCAACCATTCAGTGATCGATATTGAAATAAATATAAACGAGGAAGAAAGGCTACCTTCGGCACGCCGAAGATCTAATACCCTTGCAACCTTTTAATGCCGAGAAAATGGTTAACGCCTAGCTTGGTGAAGGTATCTTGATAAACAAAAAAGGCTTTTAATCAAAAACCTAGTTTTCGACCGATCGTTCCTATGCCAGCTATATGATATAGTGGTCCGATCTTAATTGGATCTGGCATATATGTGAGGAGCTTAGTAAAACTAATAAATGCCGAGTTTGGACAAGATATCTTGAAAAACAAAATGTTTTTTCATACAAAAACTTAATTTTCGACCGATCGTTCCTATGGCAGCTATATGATATAGTGGTCCGATCTTAATTGGATCTAGCATATATGTGAGGAGCTTAGTAAAACTAATAAATGCCGAGTTTGGTCAAGATAACTTGAAACACAAAATGTTTTTTCATACAAAAGCTTAATTTTCGACCGATCTTTCCTATGGCAGCTATATGATATAGTAGTCAGATCCAGCTGGTTTTGACATATTTGCTGCGTGCAACAGAAAACGGGACTTCTGCAAAGTTTCATTAAGATAGCTTTAAAACTGAGAGACTAGTTCGCATAGAAACAGACAGCCGGACAGACGGACAGACGGACAGACGGACATGGCTATATCGACTCGACTGTTGATGCTGATCAAGAATATATATACTTTATGGGGTCGGAGATGTCTCCTTCTATGCGTTACACATTTCACAACAAAATTATAATACCCTCTGCAAGGGTATAAAAAGAAGTAAAACGAAAATAAAACCAATTGAATGATGTGCCGCAGTGTTGCGGCGCACCCCTTAACCAGACCTTTCCCCCATCCTCCTCGCTTTAAGTGGCTTGATCGGCAGTCGAGTGCGTCCATCCGTTCTTATATGTATTGTATATGTTGTAGGCTGGCTGCAGGCAGTCGGCACTTGGGCCTACCATATTGCAGAGGCGACTGCACTTAATTTAATTGAACCTAGCGACGAATCGAACCACAGGCGTTTCAGAGCCACCAACGCAACCAGACACCACCCCCACCACAGCCTGTGTGTGCGTGTGTGTGTGTGTGTGTGTGTGTATGTGTATTGTGAATATAAAATCAAATTATCGCGCATCGAAGCGAATCAAAACAAAATAACAGCCCGCGAAATTATAAACGAAACTCAATTTGTGGCGCGACTTGAACTTGAGCCAGAGGGGTTGGGGGTGAGCAAGCGGCAGATGGGGAGTCCAGTATCGGGGACTTTGGATGCCTCCTTCGGATGCTTTTGCGGTTGAGCTCGCTAATAAAAGCGCAACACTGGCAACTCCCCAGAGGCGTTCATTTAGCGGCAACCGCGGATCGATCTTATGCCAACCGCAAAGATGATGACGCTGCCTGACGATGTGCTCGTAAATCTTGAACTTAGTTGCGATGTGCTACACTCGCCTCTGTCCCACAGCCACCGCCCCCTCCCCCTTCCCCTGTTTCGCTGAGGCCCCCCCGTTTCAGCAGCTATTTCTGACTGTTTAGTACGTGCGGACAGGCTTTGGGGCGCGCACAGAGATCCGCATAAAAGACGCGGCTGCTGTGGCCCATAAAGCAGTCAAACACGCTCCCCCCACCCCACCCAATGGGGCACTCCATAAAAATGGAGAAGAAAAATATTTTTTTATTTTATTTTTTGTACGTTTTTTTTTTCGAGGTTTTTTTCAAGTCAAGCCGCAAACCCAATTTAAAACACGACTTCAACGATGACCGGCGCTGTCTTTTGTGTTTGGGTCCGTGTTGCGGCAACTGGAAACTGCCCCGGCAGCTTCATCTTCTTCTTCTGCGTCTTCGTCTTACAACCTCTTTCTGGCTCTGCCTACCCCCCGCCTTGCCCCCTCGCAGTCTGCAGCCGAATTTGTGGTTGGGGTATGTTCAACGGCGGCTATTAGTAATTTATTGATTTGTCTAAATTATGTAGTGTTTCAGTCGGCTTGTTTGTTTGTTATGGCTGCAACAGCACTTACCGCGCTTTGGCACGTCGCATGCCGCATGCCGAATGCCACATGCCGCATGCCAGACTGCGACCACCCACGCTGCACGTGGCGTTAATCATAGGCGCGGCAATCTGCTCCCATGGGTGCTGTTTAAGGACTTGTGAAGAGGCTTTCGAGTCAAATCAAATCCAATCACAATAAGTGACCATGGAGGACGGAAATGGGTGGTAAAATTAAAAGATAACAAAGAAGTAAACATGGAAATCGTGAGTGTAAAGGATGCATAATCCAACACTTGAGGGAGATAAAACTTCAAAAATACACAGCACTGACAATGGGAAAGGTAAACAGTGTAAAATCAAACAAACTCAAAGAAAGTTGCGAAGGGGGATGTAGAATTTTTAGAAATTAGGTTATGTTGAAATGATGTTGAGAAATATCAATAGAAATCAAATACATACACATACATACATATATGTACATAAATATGGAGGATAAGAATGTTATGTTAATTTACAAAAATATAGAACTTGACACACAAAATAGCGCGAAAAAGGGTGAGAAAGGGTAACATCAAAAGAAATACCCATTAACGGACTATGAGGAACAAGAAAGTGTAAAGTAAGAGCTTTTGCTAAGGCAGGAAATGGCTGTTTTTATGTATGTATGTATGTATGTGTGTATATACATATGGTTCCCACGAGGCTTACGCCTATTAAATCATAACTGTTACGACAGACTCACACACACACACTCACTCACACACACACCCACACACATATCTTTCCAATTATTGCGTGGGCTCTCTCTTATTAATGGCAATAAAAGCAACAACTCAATTAATTAAATATCCATATTAAAAGGCAAAATTACACGCACACACAAATAACAACAACAAGTACAACTTAATATAATCGGCAAACAAAATAGCAGCCCACATTAAAAAACAAAACTTCATTCAAACACACACACACACACACACACATCTACATATGTATATGTTTCTGTTTGCTTTACTTAATTATCGTAAAAAAATGCTAACCACATGCAAATTTAATTGTTTGACTCGTTTTTTGACTCAGCTTACAAAAAAAATGAAAAAAACACAGAAAACAACAAAATAATCCGCAGACTTTCCAACTCGTTCATACATTAATGCGATGCGTGTATGTGTATGCGCTGTGTGTGTGTTCGTATTCCATTCAATGGAAGACAGCGTGGGAGTTATGACGATCATAAAGTGTTGGAAGTTGCGACCCAATTTGTGAAACTGTCATAGATAGTATAACCATAAAGCACAACGAGCTTTCATGCACACACATGTAGAGGCTTACGCGCACACACACACATGCGTATACACATATGTACATCCAGTGATAATCCACGTGCGGTGGCTGCTTTTAGTGTCTGACAAAGCGGCTTATGTGGACGCGCAAAGAGGGAACTAAAAACCGATTAGCCGCTGACAACTTGTACAAGTGCACACACACACATACACACCCACATCTATATACCTATATATATGCATATAGTATATGTCTGTGTATATTTAAGTATGTCTCAATAAGCAGGCACTAAGAGAGTGAGCAGTTTTAAGTGACAAGTCGACAGCACACAACGACTTAATTACGGGCGCCGCCTGTCACTGATGACGTCACACCAACAATATCACACAATGCCGAGCACATTCAAATAGTTACAGCAATAATTTCGGTCAATGTTTGGCTTTATGCTTAATGCTCTCCTTAACTGTTTTATGCTTGAGCATAATGTTCGTCTTTCGAACGTGAGCATATTTCGTTGTGTGTGACAAATAGTTTTCGGTTGGGGGCGATACGAGTTTTGGTTGGGCCCTATCTTATCTGGAATCGGCTACCGTGTGCTCGGGCAACGGCAACATGTTAACCCAAATCATATTTCAAGCACTTGAGTGGGTTATCAGTAAATTGCGAAAAGTGTTTTAATTGCCAAGTCGTTAAGGTGTCTGCCAAGTGCAGCTCCTATAGCAAATCACAGCTACAATGCAGACAGAGAGGCAGAGAGAGAGAGAGAGAGAGAGAGCGATAAGAGGGCGGGCAGCGCTAATCGCGAAACTCGGAAAGGCCGCCACACTTGAAAGGCAACAAAATTGTTATTTATGTATTTTATTTTCTTCTCTTTTTTTTTGTTACTTTGCATGTTTTATTTATAGCTTTAAAACTTGATGGCATATTGATTGTGTGTTGCTCCTACTCACTCTCTTTCTCTCTCTCTCTCTTCTGTCTTTGCAGTTTTGAAAATGAACAGTTTGGCCCGAGGGCCGAGGCCCTGCGTCTCCACCCTGTGTCGTTGCCTGGAAAACGCGACAGTGCGGCCGCAGTGTCAAGCTCGCAACAACAACAACAAGAACAACGATAACAGCAACAAGCAGAAGATCAGCAACACTGGCTGCAGCACATTGAAAAGTACGTTCCTAGGCACTATTGGTAGTACTTTGGGCCCGCACAGTGCGGCCGCCCGATCGTTTGCGTCTGCATGGAGTCAATGAGACGTAACGAGGCAAACACTAGCCACCACCCGAATAAGGTAAGTGGCATGTAGCACCCCAGACAACTTCCCCACCACCCGTCCAAGTAACCCTTGCACTAAATGCGATAAGAGCCGTAATTATTTTATTGTCATCTGCTCCGCTTGGCCTAGCCCTCGAGTGGGGCGGTTCTCAAGTGGCCACTAGACTTTACAGTACGCAGATAAAGCAAAAAGTATGCCGATAAGGTAGAGCAAAAAAAAACCACTAACTACTATTTATAATTGTGTGTGCGTGTGCGTGTATGTGTGTATGTATGTATGTGTTGAGCAAGTCGCTTTGCTTTATGGTCGCAGCGGTAGCTTAAATTTTGTGATGTTTGATTTATTGGTTTGAACAAAATATAATCACAATTACTTAAAGCTGTCTTTCTTTATTATTGAACGAGCATGGAATGGGACAGGGGTAAATTATACGGCAACAACAACAACAACAACAGCAACAACAGCATAGGAACTACACATTGTGTATGCCGTTTACCAACACTCGCATTAAAGTGGCGTTTTTGTTTATGCGCTAGCCGCTCTCGCCCGCTCGCTCTCATTTACTCTCCCGCTCTGTATGTGCCTGTATGTAAGTGTGTGCGTTCTTCTTGCGTATGTATTGTGTCTATGTGCTTGCGTGCGTGCTGTTTTCGGTGGTTGCTCTTTGAGCTCTTTTTTTTTTTGTGTTCAGTCTCATCTGCGTCGCCGCGCTGCCAAACGAAAAAGGACGCTGAAGAACGCTCGCGCAAAACATTTTCGGCGTTTTTCTTTATTATTATTATTTATATTTTGTTCAATTTAAATGTACAATAAATCGTTCGCAATTGGAATTTATCAAATATATCCGCTTGATATGGAATGGAAAAATCGCTTCAAAAGGTAACGACGAAGCGGGCAACGGCATAGGCAAACAGCACAAAATCTTCCCCCTCCACAATAATTTGTTTTTTTTTTCTGTGTATTTCGTGTAATTTTCTGAGATTTAAAACTCTGCTTTGTCGCTCTCACACAGCTGCATTACATGCATGTACATATATGTTTTTGGTGTTCTTTGCTCTTGCAGGTGGCCCTGAATAGCAGCAACGTAGCAACGGAAAGCAATATTAAGAATAAATTGTTAGCTAATTTAAGTGCGGCAAACGCAACAACAGTAGCAGCAGCAGCAGGAACAGCGGCTACAGTAACAACAACAGGAGCAGCAGCAACGACAACGGTAGCCACAAACCAAGCATTGAATTTCAATAACAAAGTGAAGGCAACAACAGCAACGAATAATTTGCAAGGCAACAGTGCGATTAAGAAGCATACGAGTAAGTAGAGCACTCAATTACATATGTATATGCATGTGTATGTACATGTACATATGCATATGCATGTATGCACATACATACATACCAAGTGCGAAATGCAACTGGAAATCAATTGTGTGCAGGCAGGCACAAAAAATAGAACGAAATTGACGATCAGTGCAAGAGCTTTTGATTGGAATTGAGGATTTTGGCAGCCCTCCTGCCACAGAGGAGCCGCTTTTTTTATTTTGGTGTGTGTTTAATGCAAACGCTTTTATTTCAATTTAATATATTGCACAAGTATGGGCGCTCTTCAAAGCCAGGCTCAGCACGCGCTGCGCTCTCTGCAGCTGCAAATGCGTTCCTTCCAGGCTCTACGCCCAGACGCGACATTAAGAGAAAATAGTACAGAGAGCATTATGCAGGCTCTTAAGAGAACGGATAAAAAGCGCATTAGCCAAGTGGGCAATTGTCAAGAGCTGATATACTTGTTTTTTTTTTGTTTCTTTTCAATTTCCGTTTCTAATCTCTCGCATTCCATTTTACTTTTCCCCATGCAGAATTGATTGGCGCTAGCAAAACAAACGCCGCAAATACAACGACAACAAACAACTCAACGGCGTCGGCGAGCAGCAGCAGCTCATCAAATTCAAGTGAATCGAAGGATACTAACTTTGAGTACGAGGACGAGTGGAATATTGGCGGCATACCAGAGCTGCTGGACGATCTAGACGCTGACATTGAAAAGTCGGCGGCGCATTCGGGTGGTGGCAACCAAACGACAGCAACACCAACACCAACAACAGCAGCATCTGCAGCAGCAGGAGCACCAGCAACAACGACGACGACAACGCTAAATGCTAAACAAGCAAACAGCACAGCAGCAACATCATCATCATCATCAGCAGCAGGAGCATCATCAGCTCACAAATCGCACAAGACCACATTGCATAGCAATTTGTCGGCCACATCGCCAACCACAATTAAGTTCACACGCCAGCCCATTGCCAGCGGCAGCGCCAACGCAACGCCAGCAGTGGCAACAGCAACTGGCAGCAGCAGCAGCAGCAGCTCAGCTGTGTTGTCAAGCAGTAAAGGTTCGTCCTCTTCCGCGGGCAAGCATCATCATCATCACCACCACCATCATCATCATCATCATAGCACAACTAGCAAGGGCTACAAATCTGCATTAGTCGCACAATTGAATAGCCCTGGTCTCAATCACAACAACAACAACAATCAACAGCAGAATAAAAACAGCAGCAGCAGCGGCAGCAGCAGCAGCAGCAGTAACAGCGCAGCCAACGCAGGCACAACCGGCAGCACATTGTCCTCCTCGACATTTGCCGGCTTCTCCAAAGGCGGCAACTTGGTCTCCTCCAGCGTCAGCCAGTCTTCCTCCACAACAGGCAGCAGCAGTGGTCAACAGCAAGCCAAACTCTCCGCTGGCGGCATGTCCTCGCAAACAGGCAGCGGCAGCGGCAGCAACACTAGCAACAACAACAGCAGCAGCAACAACAACAACAACAGCAGCAGCAGCAGCAGCGGCAGCAGCAATAATAACAGCAGCAGCATAAACAGCAACACAATTGGTGGCGCCACAGTTGGTGGGCAAAGTTCGCAAAGCGGCAGCGGTAAATCGAGCGCAAAAATGTCCATTGATCATCAGGCAACGCTCGATAAAGGACTCAAAATGAAGATCAAACGCACCAAGCCCGGCACAAAGAGCTCCGAGGCCAAACACGAAATAGTAAAGGCCACAGATCAACAGCAGCAGCAGCAACAACAGAACGGTGCCTTGGGCAACAGCAGCTCCAACAGCAGCAGCCAGCAGGAGGACGGCGGCAGCAGCAGCACCAGCAGCAGCAGCGGCGGCGGCGGCATGAGCAACAGCAGCGGCAGCAGCAGCGGCAATGCGAATGCGTCTTCCTTAAGCAACAACTCGAGCGGCAGCAACAACTCGGGCAGCGGCAACTCTTCCGGCTCTAGCAGCAGCAGCAGTAGCAGCAAAAAGCATCTCAACAATTCCAGCAGCAGCGGCGGCAACAACAACAACAGCAGCAGCAACAGCGGCGGCAGCGCCAATCCAAACAATACACACGGCAGCAACAGCAGCAGCAACAACAACGCACAGTCAACTCCGCAGGGCAACAAGCGCGGCAGTTCTGGGCACAGGCGCGAGAAGACCAAGGACAAGAACGCACATTCCAATCGCCTCAGCGTGGACAAATCAGCTGCATCGGCAGCTGGCGAAAAGGACACGCCCGAGAAGAACGCCAGCAACAACAACAACAACAGCAGCAGCAGCAATTGTCAGTGCAACGGCGATGTTGCTGCCGCTTCGGCGCCACCCTGCTCGCATCACGCCTGCATACGACGGATGAGCAACAGCAGCGGCAGCAACAGCTCGACCGCAACGGCTGTGCCACCGGGCGTATTCACGCCCTCGGCTGGCTCCCCGGCAGCTGTTGTCTCGGCGGCTGCCTCGCTGCTGGCTGCCACGACGGCGGCAACGAATGCCTCGCAAGCAGCAGCAGGCAATGGCAGCGGCAGCAGCATAAATGCAGGTGCTGCCAATGCGCCAGGGCCGCCGGGCAAGGATGCCAGCATTAAAATCTCCTCACACATTGCCGCACAGCTGGCCGCAGCGGCTGCCTCGAGCGGCAGCAACAGCAGCAGCAACGCCAACAGCAGCAGCAGCAACAACAGCAGCAGCAGCTACGCGGGCAGCCAAAGTGGGGCAGCTGGAGCGGGCGGGGCAACGGCAGCTGGCGCGGCAGCAATGCAGACAGCAAGGCGGCCAGCCTGGCACAGGCCAAACTGATGGCTCCGGGCATGATCTCAGCCACCATGCACCACACAATTTCGGTGCCCGCGGGCAGCGCCGGCACCGGTGGTGGCGCCGCCGGCGATGAGGAGAGCAAATCCCCGCCAGCTAAACGTGCCAAGCATAGCGATAACAGCAAAGATATGGTCGATATATGCATCGGCACATCCGTTGGCACCATCACCGAACCGGACTGCCTCGGACCCTGCGAGCCGGGCACCTCGGTCACCCTCGAGGGCATCGTTTGGCACGAGACCGAAGGCGGTGTCCTCGTTGTGAATGTGACGTGGCGCGGAAAAACCTATGTCGGCACTCTGCTCGATTGCACCCGACACGATTGGGCTCCTCCAAGGTGAGTAGCTGCCAACCTCCCCTCCCTCCTCTTACCCGAATCCTCCAGCTTCGTCTGCATACTGTTAACGAAAATAAAGATGCCTTTCTAAAACTTATTTATTGAGATTTTTGTTTCCGTTTCCGTAAGGTTTCAGTTACTTTTTATAGGGTATTTTGGGCCATAATTGTTTTTCAATAAACTGTAAAAAATTACATTTTAAAATCTAGATATTTATGTTTTAGCAGGATTCTCATTTTAATAGCTACCTACTTTTTCTGTATTAATTGGGGTTTTATTTTTGTTACTTTAGATTTCTTCTTACCCTGAATTTGCCCTAACCAAGCTTTACTGTAACACATTTCCCATTTGTTTTCCTCGTTGTAGATTCTGTGATTCACCAACTGAAGAATTAGATTCTCGAACTCCAAAGGGACGCGGCAAGCGCGGACGCAGCGCAGGCTTAACGCCCGATCTGAGCAACTTTACCGAAACCAGAAGCTCGGTGAGTTGCCTCATAAACCCATAACTGACGATTTAGTGAAATAAAATGTCTATTCTCCCCTTGCCGTGCAGATCTACTTCTCGCATGCCCAGGTGCACTCGAAGCTGCGCAATGGCGCCACCAAGGGACGCGGCGCGACGCGTAGCGCCTCCGGCAATGCAACAAACAGCAGCAGCAGCTCCTCGGGCAATGGCGGCAGCGGCGGAGGTGGCGGCAATGGTGGTGCCACGCCCAGCACTTCACCGACAGCATTCTTGCCGCCGCGGCCGGAGAAGCGCAAGTCCAAGGATGAGGCGCCCTCGCCACTGAACGGCGATGCCTCCGATGGCGCTGGGGGCATGGTGAGCATGGTAAATGCCAGCGGCATACCCATCTCGGCTAGTGGCGGTGGCCTGGCCACCCAGCCGCAGAGCCTGCTCAATCCAGTGACCGGACTCAATGTGCAAATCAACACAAAGAAATGTAAGACTGCCTCGCCCTGCGCGATCTCACCGGTGCTGCTCGAGTGCCCCGAGCAGGACTGCAGCAAGAAGTACAAGCACGCCAATGGGCTGCGCTATCATCAGTCGCATGCGCACGGCGCCAGCGGCAGCAGCAGCGGTGGCGGCGGTGTCAGCTCCATGGACGAAGATTCCATGCAGGCGCCCGAGGAGCCATCAACTCCGCCATCCCCGTTGCCAGCAACAGCTGCAGCAGCAGCAGCAGGTGCATCGGCAGCAACAGTTGCAGCTGGTGCAACGGCAGCAACAGTTGCAGCCACAGCAACCGCAGCACCACCAGCAACTACAGCCGTGTCGCCCGCAGCCAGCTGCGCAGCTTTGGCCAATGGCACCACATCAGCCCCATCAGCCGCAAAGGCAACGCCTGCTACGGCGCCAGATTCCAGCAGTGTAGCAGTCAACAGCAGTGCAATGAATACGGCTGTGGCTGGCACAGCAGCAGCAGATGTGGTTGCCGCTGTTGCTGCAGCTCCGTTGGCCGTGCTGCCGCTGGTGGTTGCGGCGGCAGCAGCTCAACAAGCGCCGCCCCCAACGACCAGCCAGGCGCAGCCACAGGCTCTGCTGGCGCCAGGCAACATGCCCGGCAATCAGCCAATTGCTGGCGGCAGCATCACCGCCGGCATCTCTACCCAGGCGCTGTCCCAGCACCAGCAACAGCTGCTGGGCGGACTTGTCGGCGCCGGATTGCCGGCAATGCTATCCGAACAGCAGCAGCAGGCGCTGCTACAACAGGGTGCATGTAAGTAGAAACGAGCATCCTCTTGGCGTCTGCTCCCTCTGACCAGCATCTCTTCCATTTGATTTCAGTAAAAGCGGGTGTATTACGCTTTGGCCCACCCGATGCTGCGGCCCTGCAGCAGCAGCAGCAACAACAACAACAGCAGCCACCTGGTGTAAACACACAACAGTCGCCACCTGGACAAAGTCCACTGCGTCCGCCCAGCCTGGCACAGGATGCTCAACAGCCGCCCGCCGGCTATGTGGCACAACAGCAACAGCAGCCGCCGCCGGGATTAAAGAGCACGCCCGGCTTTGGTCCCGCCTCAGTGGGCGCCGGTAGCAAACAGAAGAAGAACCGCAAGTCGCCCGGTCCGGGCGATTTCGATGGCGGCGTTTCGCGCGAGGATGTGCAGAGTCCAGCGTACAGTGATATATCGGATGACTCCACGCCCGTTGCGGAGCAGGAGCTGCTGGACAAGTCACAGCCGAGCAAACACATTGAGCTGCTGGCCAAGAAGCCCAGCGAGGTGGGCGTGCCGGCAGCGCCCACGCCCAATATACCACCCTCCCTAGCCGGTTATGGCATGTATCAGTTCTACCCAGCGGCACAGCAACAGCAGCAACAACAACAGCAACAACAGCAACAGCAACAGCCGCCGCCGCTGCCACAGCAACCGCAGCCGCAGTACATGGTGCAACCCGGTCCGGATGCACTGCAGCCGGGCAAACCGTCACAGCAGCAACTGCAGCAGCCGGGGGCACCGCCAGCTACCTCACAGACGCCACAGTCGCATCTGCTGGCGCCACCCACACAGCAGGCCGTTGGCCATCTCGCCGATTACAGCAACAAGAACAAGGAGCCGCCACTGGATCTGATGACAAAGCCGCCGTCGCAGGCGAGCGTCCAGCAGCAGCTGCAGCAACAGCAGCAGCAGCCCGAAGAACAATGGCAAGGATACGGGTCCGCCCACATCGCAGCCGACCCAGGTGCAGCCGCCGCCGGTCAATCTCAGCGCTGTGACTGGACCGCCGCCGGGCGCTCTGCCGCCAGGCATGGCTGGGCTGGGCGGTCTAACGCCCGCCAAGACCCTGGGTCACTTCTATCCCTACAAGTGAGCTAAACTCTAGAGTTATGCTGAAGAATTCATCATTAATTAAATTCCTTTTTCTTTCAGCTTCATGCCGCCGGGCTATCCATACAGCGTGGATCCCAACTTTGGACCCGTCTCAATTGTGGCCTCCGAGGAGGCGGCCAAGCTGGGCGGACATCCCGGTCTGCAGGCCAGCGCACAGGCGCAGGCACAACAACAACAACAACAACAGCAGCAGCAGCAACAGCTCTCCGGCATCAGCATTAAGGAGGAGCGCATCAAGGAGAGTCCCAGCCCGCACGAGAATCCCAAGCATATGCCGCCGCAGCAGCAGGTAAGTGCAGCAAATCGTTTTTTAACAATTGCAACTACTAAAGAGCTTTATGTTGCAGCTGCTGGCCAACAAGCTGATCAAACAGGAGCCGCTGATCAAACAGGAGATCAAGCAGGAACCCAATTCCAATATGGGTCAGCCGCCGCCGCAGCATCAGCCACAGCAGCAGCAACAACAGCAGCAGCCGCCGCCACAGCCACAACAGCCGCACGCGTTGCATCCAAAGGATCTGCAGGCGCTGAGCGCTTATCATCCAAGCATCTATCAACGCCATTCCATGAGCCTGGCGGCAGCGCGCGAAGACGAGCTGCGGCGGTAAGCCTCAAATAAATCTTCATTTAATTGTATATGTATTAATCCTTATATGTGGTTCTTTATTCTGCAGCTACTACATGTTCTCGGATCAGCAGCGGCGTCAGAATGCTGCAGCCGTAGCAGCGGCACAGAATGCATCCGGCATGCAGCCACATCCTGGCATGCCGCCGCAGCATAAGGACGAGTCCAGCCTCAGCGCGCAACAGCAGCAGCAGCAACAACAGCAGCAGCAGCAGCTTTCGCTTGCACAGCATCAGCAGCAGGCGCTGCAGCAGCATCACCAGCATATGCAACAACAACAGCAACAGCACCAACAACAACAGCAGCAGCAGCACCAACAGCAACAACAGCAGCAGCAACAACAACAGCAACAACAACAACAACAGCAGCAGCAACAACAACAGCAGCAACAACAGCAACAGCAGCAGCAGCAACAACAGAAGCTTAAGCAATCGCAGGCAGCCAGCGCCGCGGCCAATAACAAAGCCACAAACCTGACCAAGGAGTCGCCCAAGCAAAAGGGCAGCAGCTCCTCCGCCGACGACGATCAGCAGCAACAACAGCTGAAGGTCAAACAGGAGGGCCAGAAGCCCACAATGGAAACGCAGGGTCCGCCGCCGCCTCCCACTTCACAATATTTTCTGCATCCCTCGTACATTTCGCCCTCACCGTTCGGCTTTGATCCCAACCATCCCATGTATCGCAATGTGTTAATGTCTGCCGCCGGACCGTATAATGCGCCGCCGTATCATTTGCCGATAACGCGCTATCATGCGCCTGAGGATCTGTCGCGCAATACGGGCACCAAGGCGCTGGACGCACTGCATCACGCGGCCAGCCAATATTATACCCAGCACAAAATCCACGAGCTGAGCGAACGCGCACTCAAATCGCCGACCAGCGCTAGCGGTCCGGTCAAGGTGAGCGTCAGCAGTCCCAGCCTGGGACCACCGCAGCCCGGTGGCGGACCTGGCAATAGCGGGCCCGGCTCTGGACCGAATGTGCTGGGCGGCAATGGGCCCAATCAGCAGGGCTCAACGCCGGGCGGCGCAGGCGGTGTGCCGCTGAATCTGCAACCACCGCCGGGCAGCCTGGGCGGCCCGCCGTCTAATAAACCCGAAATGGCTGGCCAAAAATCACATGGCGCGGCGCCAGGCGGTGCGCTCGATGCGCATAAACAGCCGTTGCCCGGCGCACCGCCCATCGGAGTTGGACCGGCCGGCAATGGAGTCCGTAGGTGTGGCCGGCGGTGCTGGCAATGGCGCTGCTGGTGGTGCCGGTGCCGCCGATTCACGCAGCCCGCCGCCGCAGCGGCATGTGCACACACACCATCACACACACGTAGGCCTCGGCTATCCCATGTACCCAGCGCCCTATGGAGGTGAGTAGTGGAGGTGGAAAAGGGATGGTTGTTTAAAGCCAGTTGCTCATGATTAATGCTTGCTTTTAGCGGCCGTCTTGGCCAGCCAACAAGCGGCTGCAGTAGCTGTGATAAATCCATTTCCGCCGGGACCGTCAAAATGAGAACCACTGAATGGCAGCAACGAGAAGAAGGCCTACAATGTCAAAAACAACTAGCGGGGAAAGGGAACGGGAGCGGGAAAGGGCACGAGAACGTGAGTTGAATCGGAATTGGAATTGGAATTGGCATCGAAAGGGGATGTGGATGCGGAACTGGAAGAGGCAGTGGTTGATAAATACCCAATTGCATTTGCTATTAGCCCTGGGCGAGCACACATTAAGCATATATAGCATATATATAATATTTTTACAATGTTACAACAAACAAAAACAACAACAAAACCAACTACAACAACAAGAAACAGAAGAAAAAACAAAACAGAAATGGAAAAATCGACTATTTATATGCATAAGTATTTTTTGTATGTTTCGTTTAACGTGTTAACTATAAAAGTTTAGTTTAAGCCCTAAGTTATCACTACTATTACCAGATAAAAAACAGAAGAAAGAAACAAAACAAAACAATATATATATATATGTATGAATATATTCTAGAGTACATACAATATGATAAATATAGCATAACTACAAATTAGCGATGTTTTTCCTAAGTGTATTTTGCATATATATATAAACATATTATATATATATATTATACAAACATAATATAATTATAGTTATATTTATATTATACGAGAGAGGCGTAAATCGAACATGAACAAAAGAAAAACAAATTAACAAAAACAAAAACAAAATGAAGCAAAAGCAGAAGCGAATGCGAAATCTGTAGTGTGTTGATTTCTTGTAAAAAAACAAAAACAAACAAATTATATAATTAATATTAAATGCATATTGTTTAACGATTATTATCGATTACCAATTACCGTTTACACTTTAGCAATTACAAATTTAGCACTTACAATTTAGCATTTAGCTGTGTGTATTAATTAATATCCTTATCTGTGTTGCGAATGGAGCCAGCGCGACATTTGCATCTAAAAGACAAAGGGCGCGCCCATTCTTATATCTTATGTATGTATGTATGTATGTGTGTACTATTTCGTATCCGTAGTTTATCTTAGGGCGAAAAAAAAACATGAAACAAATAAATATGAATGAATAACATTATAGTTTTGTGTACTTTTGGCCCCAGCAGCCGTCACTTATTTATGTTTCCAACTATCAAACGTGTGCTTACAAATTTATATATATATATATATAGAGTATATATTTATATGCATATATATGTGTGTGAATGTATGTGTATGATATGATGGAAACAATATTATATGGTATATGATATGTGTAATTTACATTTATTAACTATATTATGAATGTAAAATGTGAAGAAGAGGGTGGATCTGTGTGTTGTCGTAGTTCACTAGCCGCTTCATCATAGACTACACGCGTGATTTAATGGCACTTAATGTTTTATAGCCTAAGCCCCGACCGAAAATATATAAATTAAACAACAAACAACAACAAAAAAAAAAACAAGAGAACACAATTCTTTAGAATTTATCAATAAAACAAAGTATTGCATGTAAATATACCTTATAAATCGAGTCTTTTATATATACATATATTGTAAATTAGTTTCGATTCCGTGATTGATTGATTGATTGATTGATAGATAGGTGACATGTGTGCGGCATGTTTTAAACACTTAAGCAACATATGCATGTTGGGCGGGCTCTCACAGAAACTACAGTACATTTAAACAATTCAATAACTGTGTGTTTGTGTGTTGTGTATGTTAGATTTTCGCCACATTGCATTTTCACATTCAATTTCGCAATCATCGCAACAAATTAACTCACTGTTTGTAGTGGAATTGGCGTAGAGACACAAAATGAATTAGAATAAACATAAATGAACAGCTTAGTTGATTGTAAAATGGTACAAGCGCAGGACTTTTTAACAAATATTTATGTATTTTTAAATATCAACAAAACAAGAGCAAACTTTATGACATTCTAAACAATGAAATTGTATGTTATCAAGACAGCCGGAAACCGGAAGCCGAGGACGAAGCGGAAGCGGATGCGGAAGCGAGACACAACAACAAATGAATAAATGGCATTCAAAACAAATTATTACAAATTATGAAAATAACACATAATTAGTGTATAAGAAATTTCAAAAATATAGTACACATATATAGATATATATATATATATACATAAAACAAAAAAATAAGCTTTAGATGTGAATAAAAAATGTATTTAAAAAGTGACATCTTTTGAATTGACTTGGAATATGCGGACTTCCCCAAAACTTTGATCAAGATCCAGAAGGAGGGATTCAGCATCAGATTGGCCTACAAGGATTATAAGGTAAACACTAAAAATTGAATTCGAATACTTTGTAAATGTTATACAAATGATAAATTTATTAGTATGTGTATTAAATTAATATCAATCGTTAAGTTATATCCTGTTAATAGACATATATAGTATATATATACAATTATGCACTGCCCAGTGGTATTATAAAGCTAATGTAGTCTGCGGTCGCGCCCCAAGCAGCCCGATTCGTTTGGAATACAACAATCCAGGTGATCAAGGCGATTGTCCAAAGAAGTGTGCCTATCGCTGAGTAAATCACATCTGCATATAAACGGAAATTCATTTATTATTCCTACAAATATGCCAATCAATAACCTACAGCGTTTTATTTGGCTCTGCTCGGGATATGCTGGTTTGCGAAAGGCTTCCGCAAAGAACCAGCAAACATTTATGGCCCAAACAAAAGGCAGAAAAGCGAATCCAGCTAGAAGTTGAGTAAATTAGAGAGCGTCAAGAAAATGGTGTTTGCGCTTACTCAGAAAGTAGGTGCGACAGAGCTGCAGCTTGCGAGGATTTGGTGCCTTCGAGAGATCCATTGTGGATATTGCCTACGCTTTTATGTGGAATGTGTGTACTGCAAGCGTAGGAGGCGTCGGCTTTGTTATCTGCGCGATTTGAAGCGTTTTATTTACGTTTATTATGCGTTTACATGTCAATTTCAATAGTATTGTAAGCTAACAAAAATGTAGTGTTAGTCAACACTGATTGATAAATAGTGCGACCAGATTGGCATTTAAAGTAATTAATTTGTTTTCAAATTAAAAAGAAAACAAATTTACGAGTCTTGGGGCTGGTGCTAAATGTATAAAAAAAATATAATAACAAAAGACAGTTATACTATGCGTAGCTTAGCCAAGCAATCTATTGTGAGCGAATTTGTGCAAATACAGCGATAGTTTTTGCCTATCGCACATCTCTAAGCAACATCGCTATGCGCAAAAAAGTGACGAGTAATTGCATTCCATTGCGAGGATTGGTAAAACGCGTGTGAAAAATTAAAATAATGGCCGATGCTGATAATTTAAACAACTTGTCGAATGCCAATGTGCGTGGACAGATGCTGGCACAGGGATTACCGAATATACCAAACACAGGAGGGGCCGCAGAGCATTGGTAGGTTCTAAAACGTTTCTAAGACACGTCGCAACATGTCGCCAGACCTTGCAGCCACCTGAGGTTAGTACAAATTTCTTATCGCACTTATCAACGCAGGATATAACATAGCCGATGGCTTCCATGCTTGCAGTTCATACATTCCGCCAGGCAACTTGGCATTATGCGTAATGGAGCGGCCGAAGGCACCAAATTCACGCAAACTGCAGCTTGGCTCAAATGATAATAATTGAACTCTTCGCAAACTACCTGAATAGTACCCAGAGACAAACGCAGTAAGTTATACCTAAAACTGTTACTGAAAATATCCTATTAATTGACTTTTATTCAATAGGCACACACTTGTTGCAGCCGCTTAGCTACTCAAAACAGCCACATAAAAGAAAAATTCAAGCATCCTACTCCACCACCTCTCAGCTGCATAGGACGCGTACGATGGTGTGTCTCAATATGTCGCTGCGAACATGGACTATATGGAGCTGCGACGCCAGCAGGATCAGTGGCGGCACTGCTAGCACCGCTGGTCACGTCCACAGTCTTGGGCGGACATGAACAATTGGAACAGACGTAAATCAGCTTGGCAACAATTTGTATGTACAATTTAATAGCTATTGCCAACCATTTCTATAACATATTTTATGGCATACTTTTAGGCAGGCCAATTAAAGGTCTGAAATTAGATGCAGCATCAAACCGTTGCATACTTTTGTGGTGTGCGGAAAAGTCCAGCAGTATATATTTTTGTGGAATACCTTAGGGCATAACTCTTATTTGTCATGTTTAAAATTATGCCATTATACATTAGCAGGATCTATGTAAACTTCCATATAACTGTATATTATTTGTAAAAATGTTCTTTGTAATAAGAGACCAATAATAAATAATAAAACGAACGGCTTTTGCCCATTGTCTATGAAACTGCAGGCTCTCTAAGACGCATAATCATTGCATACTTCTGTGCGGGGTATTGCAACCGCAAGGAACACGGAACAGAAACCGTAGCTCATGAACCACAAGGACAATTTGGATGTCCTTTGGCCGGTTGATAGTCTTTCTCCATACAAATCGTTTGACACAGGACTTGACAAGATACGAAACGATGTGACCGAGATATACGGTATTTTTCTTTATTAACAAGAATCCTTTTTCTCAGCTGTTTGAAGGATATTCGTCCTTTTTGTTGTATGATTTCAATTTGGGGGATCAGGACTACCTTGTGCCTAAAAATCATCCCGATAGTCCTCGTAGTTTTCTCTATATACTCATTTTTGTTCAAAGGACATTCTATTTATTGCCATAACTCGGCCAAATCCTTAAGGACATCGGAAGGATATACCTTACTGTACTCGTAAGGAGCAGATCTATCGATTGGCATTCAAGGATTTCCAGGATTCGACCAAAAATTTTTCCTCAATTTCTGTAAGGGGGTTAGTCAGAAAATCGAAAAATTCAGGACTAACTTTGCCATTTGAAGGACTATCAGGATGTCCTTTGACCAGTAGATAGTCCTTGTCCTACCATTTACGAATATACAACTCGAAGGACGATAGTCCTTCAAACAGCTGAGAAAAAAGGACCTTTTTGTAAACATAAAATAGGCCCTAACTCGGTTATATCCTTACGTATCCTGTCGAGTCCTGTGTCAAAAAACGTGTATTGACCAGGGCTACCAACTGGCCAAATTCCATCAAGATCGTCCTTGTAGTTTCGGAGATATTAAGGATTTTGTGAAATTTGGCCATTTCCTTGCCGCCCGCGAGTGAAAAATTGCCAAGTCTTGGATTCTTAGATGACCCCCCAATATTTTGATGCAGATCGATGCGCTTGGTCCTCACGACTCTAACGCACCAAGTCCTTTGAAAATCCGCAAGGATATGGCCGAGTTATAAGCATTTGAATATTAGTTTTTGGCAGAGTCGGCCAAAAAAATCGCTGCATACCCATAAGGGGCATGAGATCGCTTGCTGACGAGATTTCTTAAATTCTGCTGAAATACCAGGCGAACATAAATAACCAGAAGGTGGACAAAATCTTCGAATGCAAAAATTCAGTCGTGGTGCAAAAATGTTAGGGTCCCCTTTGGGTATGCAATGATTTTTTTGGCAGACTTAATATTAAACAGACTTTTAAATGCTTATAACTCGGCCATATCCTTGCGGATTTTCAAAGGACTTGGTGCGTTAGAGTCGTGAGGACCAAGCGCATTGATCTGCATCAAAATATTGGGGGGTCATCTAAGAATCCAAGACTTGGCAATTTTTCACTCGCGGACAGCAAGGATATGGCCAAATTTCACAAAATCCTTAATATCTCCGAAACTACGAGGACGATCTAGATGGAATTTGGCCAGTTGGTAGCCCTGGCCAATACACGTTTTTTGACACAGGACTCGACAGGATACGTAAGGATATAACAGAGTTAGGGCCTATTTTATGTTTACAAAAAGGTCCTTTTTTCTCAGCTGTTTGAAGGACTATCGTCCTTCGAGTTGTATATTCGTAAATGGTAGGACAAGGACTATCTACTGGCCAAAGGACATCCTGATAGTCCTTCAAATGGCAAAGTTAGTCCTGAATTTTTCGATTTTCTGACTAACCCCCTTGCAGAAATTGAGGAAAAATTTTTGGTCGAATCCTGGAAATCCTTGAATGCCAATAGATAGATATGCTCCTTACGAGTTCAAAAAGGTATATCCTTCCGATGTCCTTAAGGATATGGCCAAGTTATGGCAATAAATAAAATGTCCTTTGAACAAAAATGAGTATATAGAGAAAACTACGAGGACTATCGGGATGATTTTTAGGCACAACGTAGTTCTCATCCCCCAAATTGAAATCATACAACAAAAAGGACGAATATCCTTCAAACAGCTGAGAAAAAGGATTCTGTTTAATAAAGAAAAATACCGTATTTCTCGGCCGCATCGTTTCTTATCTCGACGAGTCCTGTGTCAAACGATTTGTATGGAGAAAGACTATCAACCGGCCAAAGGACATCCAAATCGTCCTTGTGGTTCATGAGCTACGAAGGTTTCTGTTCCGTGTTCCTTGCGATTGCAATACCCCGCACAGAAGTATGCAATGATTATGCGTCCTAGAGAGCCTGCAGTTTCATAGACAAAGGGCAAAAGCCGTTCGTTTTATTATTTATTATTGGTCTCTTATTACAAAGAACATTTTTACACATAATATACAGTTCTATGGAAGTTTACACAGATCCTGCTAATGTATAATGGAATAATTTTAAATGTGACAAATAATAGTTATGCCCTAAGGTATTCCACAAAAATAAATACTGCTGGACTTTTCCGCCCACCACAAAAGTATGCAACGATTTGATGCAGCATCGTCTTTCAGGGCTTTAATTGGTCCGCCTAAAAGTATGCCATAAAATATGTTATAGAAATGGTTGGCAATAGTTATTAAATTGTACATACATATTGTTACCAAGCTGATTTACGTCTGTTCCAATTTTTCATGTCCGCCCAAGACTGTGGACGTGACCAGCGGTGTTAGCAGTGCCGCCACTGATCCTGCTGGAGCCGCTCCATGTAGTCCACAGCGATATATTGAGACACACCATCGTGCGCTTCAAATCGGGGTATTCAATGTACGGAGCGTCCTATGCAGCTGAGAGGTGGTGGAGTAGGTTCCATCTTAAACTAGTTGCCCATGAGCTAAGCACCTTCAGTAGCTGCAAAATGTGTGTACCTGTTGAATGAATTAATTAATAAGTTATTTTCATTAACAGTTTAAGCTATAACTTACAGGGTTTTTCTCAGCTACTACTTAGGTATGCTGTAGGTAGTTATAATATATACTGATTTATGGCCCAAGCAAAATGCAGAAAGGCGAAACCAGCTGAAGGTAGAGTTATTTAGAGAAATTAGGTAAAAATGGTTTTTCTGCTTACCTATTAACCACGTGCCACAGGGCTGCAGCTTGCGTGAATTTGGTGCCTTCGACAGTTCCATTGCTCATAATGCCTACGTTTCCTGCGTTTTTAAGACCGAGAAATAATTGATATTACAATTATTTGCGTTTTATGCGACTTAATATGTCGACATTAATATTAATATTGTAAAGCATACAACATTGAGAGCTACTCAACACTGACAACAGACAGTGCTGCCAGATCTGTAGTCAATGTGATGAAATTGTTTTCAAATTTCATAAGAACTGATAAATGCTGCGCAAAAATATAAATAACTATAAAATTTAAATAAAGTAATTTTGAAGTATAATCCTATTATTGTAGCAAAACTAAGCAAACAGTGGATCCCTTTTGTACGAATTTGTGCAAATTCATCGATAGTTTTTGCTTATAGCACATCGCTAAGCAACATCGCACCGCGCAAAAAAGTGACGCGCAACCGCTTTCAATTTCAACGATTGGTAAAAAGCGTGTGGAAAACTGAAGTAATGGCCGACGTTGATAATTTAGACAATTTGTCCAATGCCGAGCTGCGTGCACGGATGCTGGCTCAGGGATTACCGAATATACCAGTCACAGACAGCAGTCGCAAAGTTTTAGTAAAACGTTTGCGTGCCTCACTTGGCGGCGACGCCGCTTTGCCGGCATCTGCTGCCAGCCCTAAGAAGACCAGCACTCGCCGCGATACCATGCAGCCAGCTGTTGCTGCCGCACAGGTGGATAAACTAGATGGCACCCAGGCCGCAACCAAGGCACGCCGCACCATTGCCTATACGCCCAGTGACACCAAAGAGGCCGAACGTCGTCGCCAGCCGGTGAACAAGCCGGAAACTGTGCCGGAGGCGGTTGCAGCAGCCAAACCAGTTGCAGCTGTAGCAACCAAGGCCGCGCCCATACAGTCACGTCGCATCTCCAACTCGGAGCGCCGTGAACAGATACCCGAGCGGGTGATTCGAAAGCCCGAAACCATTGCGGAGGAGCCAACAGTGCCGAAGAAGCGCAACAATGAGAACACATTGATGGTCAATTCATTGATAATACTGGAGTCGGATGAGGAGGAGGACGAGCAGCTGGCCCAGGCTGCTCGGAATGCTGAGGATCAGTACTCTCACAACAAACAGGCCGCCCAGCAGCTCAAGCTGAGTGCCACCACAATAAATACTCATGATTATGTACCCAAGCCGCTGTATCCTAGCCTGCAGCCCACGCTGGAGCAGCAACGTCCCAGACAGATCTATGAACATGCACCCAGTTCCAGTCAGACGCGCACTACACTGGGCAGCAGCAGCAGCAGCCTTGATTACCGTGTTGCAACTGGACGTTACAGCAGCTACGCGAGCCCGCCCGCTCAAGGCTATATAACTGGAGCCTCAAGAGCGGCTGCTGCTGTTGCAACCGCTGCTCCGCTCGGTGCCTCCGGCTTTCGACGCTCGCCACCGCGCACCTTCAGCAATGAATTCAGCGATGATACCGCTGAGGAGGAAGAGGACGCCACACAGGGAGTTCGTTTTGAGAGCGACTTTGCGCGCAATTTGGCCCGCCTGCGCGCCGAACGGATTGGGGATCGCAGCAGCTCCTACAGACGCACCGTGGCCGGCGGCAGCATAACGGGCGGTCGTCGCTCTCTACGCCCGGAGCACAATTCTTCATCCGGTGCCTTTATGCGCTGGTGGCAGAGTCTGGATCAGCAATACAAACTCACATCCAAGCTCTTCGTATTGATTGTTGTGCTGCTGCTGTGTGGCGTCTATCGTTTCTTTTATTAGAGATTAAGAGATTTCGGCTGTGCCATAGCAAAAAAAAAAGATTTACTTGAATTTGTCAACATTTAAAAAACTTTAGTTCAGTCTCATTGATTTACCATATTTTTTCTGTTAAATAGCCACAAATTGTTTCGATTAATGTATGTGTACTCTATATATATATGTATGTGTGCGCCAATTAGATTTGGCTGCAACATGTTTCAACTACAATCAGTTCACGTAATGCTGTTAGGCACTGTGTGTAAGTTTTACATGTACCAATAAAAATAAAACGAAAAAACGCTGTAACTTAAATATTATAAAGATTTGTCAATGTCGTAACTAGCCAAAGGTATGCAATGCATTTGTGTGTGTCCAACGAGGACCAACCACATGGGGCAGCAGCCGCCGCGGCCGCTAATGATAGAAAAGTATTTGGAATGCGTGTACAACACTTGTCGGCATCGCTGTGACCAAATGCAGGCGCACACTCGCACACACACACACATACAGTTGTACACCTGAGCAAGTGCTTGAGCAGATGCCATTGCAGTTGCCGCTGCCGGCACACATTGAAACACGCAAAGAAATCTTTGGTTTCTTTTTGTTGTTGTTGCGATAAGAATTAATAAGAATTTCACTAGGTAGCCTGGTTAAGGGGGGTGTTTGGTGGCATCTTTGGGGCGGGTAATTTTATTAACTGGAAATCGCACTTGCGCGTAAATTTTCTTAAGGAAATTTTTACCTTATTTAGCTGCAACCGGATCTCCATGCACATGCAATGAGTTATGAAAATTGCAAACAACTAACGCGGCCAGACGGAGACGGAGACGGAGACGTAGGATGTAGCCGTCGTAGACCAACCGCCTGTCGCCGATGATGAATTCCACAAATACACGAGCGACATCCAGTTGGCTGGCTGGCTGGCTGGCTGGTTGTCTGGCTGGCTAGCTGTTTGTCTGGCAGAGCGGCAGATTCCTTGAAAACAAAGCCAATGCCTAAGCAATATATGTATATATACATATATATATGTATCGTGTGGCTAATAAATGCGACGCTAGTTGCTCTTAATGAAATTAACTTCCAGGAATTACCTACATGGCTGCCCCTGCCCCAAGCTCCGAGCTAACCAGCTAAACAATGGCAGCAGCTGCAGCTGCAGACGGGAACGTCGTCGACGGTTTATGCATTTGCCAGCCATTGGCCATGGAAATTAAATGGAAGCCTGCAAAAAAGGTTTCACGCGATGACTTCACACCATTTGCTCCACGCCAATAATAGAGACGTAGTCGGACGTAGCTGCTGCTCCAACTTCTGCTGCTGCTCCAACTGCTGCTGCTGCTGCTGCTGCACCCACCAGTAATGCCGCTCAAGTGTGACATTCATGGAAAACAGAGTGGAATATGATTTTATGGCCTGTCGTTGGCCAGAAATGTCAACAGGCTGGACCAACGCCTTTTGTCTGCGTCACGTACCAGGCAAAACTGAAGCTGGCAAGCGTTGAGAGCGGAGTTGAACTTGAAGGTGCATGGAGGCAGTTGCTCCGGCTGCAGCTCTCAGCTCTCGACAATGACTTCCTCGTTGGGCCAATTAAAGTTGTTGTCGCCGCTGCAGAAATCATTTGTAATGCAACGTTTGGAATAATTCACGCGCAAATTGCTCCACTCGCAAAAATATTGCAACATTCCACAGCAAATTTTACGATTATGCGTTTCGACAGCCAACAACAACAACAAGAACAACAACGACAACGATGGCGACAAATGCCAGCGCCTGCAACTGCCAACTGGCAACTGGCAACGGGCAACTGCAACATTCGTAGGCGCACATCAAATCAAATCAAATTGTTTGCAACGCCGGCCATTGCACCCAGCTTGAGGCCAGACTAGAGCAAGCTATGTTACATGCCCCATGTGGCAATGCGCAGCACTGCGCCTTGAGCCATGCTGTACGTTTAACCAGCATTCGCCGTGTGTTGTGCTCCAAATCGATAAATCAGCCAGCTAATTGTTCAGCTCGCCAGCGCCGCCGACTCTTGACGAAATGTGAGAATTGAGCCTGCCAACGATTTGAACTCTGTCTTTTAAATGCACACCAATAAGCCACCCCCACCGCCCCCCGAAAATGAGGCTATGTGGCAAAGGAATCGCATCGTATGAGAAAGAAACCTGATCGCACAAACTATTTATGCTAGCTAGTTTCAATAATTTACGAACTTAAAAACAGCTTAAGGCAGAAATTATTTATTTTTAATGTTAAAATTAAGTAGTTGCCAGCATAAGCAGCAAATGATTATAGATTTTTCAAAAACATGTCAAAGCACACGAAAACTATGAACAGAAGCTGATTATACACTGTAACCTAAAGGGAAATGGGGTATATTGGGCTATGCTTTTTAGTCAATTTAAAGCCTAAGAAATTTTCGTATTCACAAAACTTAAAAACTTTTCTTGAAAGAAAGCTTGAATAGAATTCTCTTTGACCTCTTATTATACTGTCTAAAGGGTATCTGGCAGTCGGGATATGTTCAACTAGCAAGAAAATATCAGAAAGTTGTCACGCATTTGCATAAAAACTTTGAAGACTCGTAAATTATGGCTTCAAAGCACAAATAAATTCGGGATTCACATCAATTCAGATTGGCGCAGAGGTAAAATCAAAATATGCCTCAAATTTGCAAAAACTCACGCAAATTTCTATGAATACATGCATATAATATTATATTCAATTTCTTAAAAAAAGCTCAAGGCGTTTGTTTTTTTATTTTTAGAGCGGATTTAAAATAGCGGGAAACAAAAGCAGCTGCTAAAAGTATTTTTGGCACATGCTCATAAATTCTATAGCCAAAACCCCCCCCCCCCAAAAAAAAAATAAAAAACCCCCCCCCTCCCAAACATACAAAACCCCCCCCAAAATTTCCTCCCTCCAAAATACCCCCTCCAAGGTATAAAAGAGCTTTGACTAAACCCTATTAAACTGCAATCTATATAAATAGGACCTGCGGCCATATGTATGTATATATTCAAATTAGTTACAGGTAATCAACATAATTAATTGTATTGGATGCCATTTCTGTATGCAAAAGGTCAAAGCTTAAGTGGACAAGCTAATAAGACAGAGGACAGAAGAGTTTGAGTTTAAACAATTTAATTCTATAAATAATGACGGGCTGCCTAAAAACCGACACAACTCGACAGTTTTGGCTGCCCACAGCTGCAGGTATTGGCACACACACACGCACACACGCACACACGCACACGCTGGAGTCAAATATTTGAAAATGAGCATGCGAACTGCGCTGACTACTCGTTGTCAACTTGTGGTCCACAGCGACCAATCAGTGTCAGCTGGAAGTGTCTCTTTTAGGGGCCTAAGTGATGAGCTAATCAAGTGGCCGCTGGCTGACCCGGCTCGCGGTCCGAGCTCGCGAGAGCCCCAAATCACATCTTGTGTCTATTTTAATAACATTATTTATGTGCTGGCATTTCGATTTTTTTTTTCTTTTCCTTTTTGTACCTACTCAGTTTATAGGAATCGGCGAGACAAGCGCGAGAGACGATTTTGTATACTTATTGTAATTTGAAATTTTTTTTTTGGTGTTTTAGGTGTCAATCGCATTAGACGGAAATCAGTTTTGTTTTATTGTACAAATTTATCGCATCGCAGTCTTATTGGGTTTTTTGTTTTGTTTTTGTTTTCTTTTATTTTCTCTGTGTTTTTGTTGACTTTTTGTTTTCTTCTCCAGCTTGTTGTCTTAGCTCTCAATAATGTGCTTGTTTATGTGTTTCTGTTGCCGTAAATGAGCTTTTCGCTGTCGCCGTGCGTTGATTTTATGTTAAATTAAACATTTTAAGCGACGCTTTTAAATTGCCTACGAGATAATTTGTGAGCCGTGTGTGGTCCGCTCGCCCTCTCCGTCTGTCTGTGTGTTGTGTGCGTGTATGTGTGTGTGTGTGTGTGTGTGTGTGTGCGTGTGTGTATAAGGGCATCAAATAAATTATAAACTAATTTAAATTATATCGAATGGCCTGCTCTGCTAACGCGCTGCTAATGTCAGCTGCAGCAGCGCGTTCGTTGCCTAAGTCTTTTGTTTGGCTTGCACTTTGCCTGCCGCACAGAGTCTAGCGATATTTTTCACGCATTATATGGAATTTCATAATTAATTTTTATGTCTCGCCCAATCGCAATTAGGTAGCAACAGCGGACAGCGAGCGTGCAACAAATTGCTGATGGAGTCAGCGGCATATGCGGCCGGTCCACATGCAAATGAAATCAAGTCATGCCTATAATCGGATTTGTTGCTCCTCGTATATTAACTTGTCACAATTTCTATGTGTTGAACATAAACACAATTTGCGCTTAATCCGGGCCAGAGAGCGAGTCTACCGCGACTGCTGCCGATTGCCACAGCCTGCTGCATGCCGCATCGGCTCAGCGACTGTCACTTGTCGCTATCAATTATGACATTTTGTTGCTGTTTTGTCACTTGTGCCACTGGCTGTGGCACATCCGCAAGGCCGCTGACAGCGTCTGTTTGGGGCACAGCTTTTGATGTGGCTACGCGCTGGCCGCTAAGCGTTGGGCGATTGAATTACTCTTCAACCGCAATTGCTGCTGCCCATATCAGAGCCCGGCAAATCAATCAAAGCCAACTGCGCTGCCAATTGTCGGTTTTACAATTGAAATGAGGAACAGTGCCAGATATCTGTTGCCGCAGCGCAAAGGCGCACATGGCGCATGAGTAATTTGGCCTCGTTTTGCGGTTATCGCAATTATTGCGAATGACGCCCGGCATCAGGAAACGTGTGGCATATGCGCTTATGTGCCTGCATATAAATAACCGCCAGATTAATAACAATAAAGCTGAGTGCGCTTAAACAAATTGCAGATACTTTTAGAATTATTTATGACAAAATTGCCCAGACCAATATCGATTGCCGACTGGCCGGACCCACTGTGCAGCTGTGCGCCACGTTCGAATCTAGATTGTTAATCCAATGCACATGCACCCACGAGTTTGGCTTATGGCTTATGGATTCGGACACAGATTCGGACAGTTGCGTTTTTTTTCTTTTCCCCAGCTCATTTAACGTCCGGCGGCGGGGCTGCTGCGCTTGCCACGGGGGTGTGGCTGTGCCTGGCCGCAAATTAGGCGCGAAAATATGCAGCAAAGTGAGACAAACAAGCGAGCCGCTAAAATGCTCGAAAAAAAAACTGGGAAAATATTCAACGGAAAAAAAAAATAAACAACTTGCCGCTGGTCAGCTAATGGTGTTAAAATTTTGTGCCAGCGATTGCATCTATGGCTATACAAATTGCAGCGACTGCACAAAATCGACAACAGCAACAGCAACAGCAACAGCACTTGAGCAACATGGCAGTAGCAACAACAGCAACAACAGCAACAACATGAGCAACAACAAGAGCAACAACAGGGGCTGCGCAGTTGTTGGCTCGTTTTGTCAACACGGCGAATGCTTAGCCGCGTTTTCCCAGGGGACACTTAACGCGGCTGCTTAACGTCTAAATCTGTCGTCAAGACGCGCTCAAAAGGCTAAAATGTTTGCGTTAACCAGCGACGCAGATGGAGCTGCTGGAGCTGCTCGAGGTGACGCGCGCTGACGGCGCAAGAGGATTTGCTGCGGCGGCAGGGGATGGAAGGTGGGGGGGGTATTGCATCGCCCAGACCAAACGCGCCAAGTGGGCAAGAAAAGGCTCCAGCAGCAGCAACAATTTGTATGCAACTTTATTTTTCGTTGTTGTCGTTCAAGTTGACCAGTTGAGATTTCCTTTTACCCCAGCAGTTGGTTGCTGTTGTTTGGTTTGCTGCCTTGCTGCCTGGCTGTTGCCTGTTGCCTTGTCTTTGCCTGAAGTGCGTTGAACGAGTTAAAGTCAAAGCTGCAGCAAAATTTATGAACCGTCCCAGTTCGGCCATGGCCATGGACAAATAAGAAGCCCGACAACGGCCAACGAACGCGTGTAAACATTCTCCAAGTACACAAGGCATCGGGCATCGGGCATCAGGCAGCAGGCAACTTGCAACTTGCAACATGCGGCAACGCGAGGGGCAACGCCACGTCTCTAAATGCTGCCACGGAATTTATATGCAACATAATCAGCATAAATGCCGCCATGCGCCATCAAAATGTTGCGACGCAACGCGACGCGTTCTGCTCTGCGGTCAGCGGCAACATTTGCCATCGCTTGGGTGGGTGCCATCGGCAACAGGCAACAGGCAACAGGCAACTGGCAACTGGCCGAGTGTCTTGTTGGTGTCCTCTCTTTTGGTCGCCTTGGCTAATTTAAGCAATTTGCAAATTGAGAAATTGCAAATAATTTACAATTTAGCCAAGTTATTCGAAATACTCGCAAGTGTTAAGTGCTACACATAAAATGTTGCCCTAATGATGAAAAGTGAATTTCGCCATAAAATTCGGACAGCTAGCTAGTTAACATTTCCTTTATAATATTTGCAATAATAAATAAATATGGCAAAATATATAAATGTGCTTTTGAGCGCTTAAAATAATGGCGTCCTGTTGTTAGTCCTTATGGGAATTGCCTTCCTACGTGATTCTCAAGAATGATGCCTAAATCCTCTCAAAGCACTTGCCCTTTGGAATCTGTCTCTTTACTTCTTTTTCTTTTTGCTCTGTTTTACTTTCTTATTTGGTCTCATTTGCTATCTTCCTTTCCTCTTACATTTGCTGTCCTCGACGTTCTCCCAACTTCCTTACGCTCTTTCTCATATTAACTTTCTCTTTATCTCCCTGACACCTACTTGCAAACGACACATTTGGAAAGAAAGACCGAGAGAGATCAACGATCTGTCGCAAGCAACGCCTTTCTATGTGATTTTCAAGAATTCAAATAGATCTGAAATATGTATTTTTTTATGATTTATATGCAGTTAATTTTCTGTTGTTTTAGAAATATAATAAGACTGACTAACACTCTCTTTCTCTCCGCTACATCTCAGATGTCCAACAGGGCCAAATGCTTGCCTTGCTGGGAAACAATAAAACTCTCGAAAACAACAAATGAACTAACAATATGGTAAACAAAATACTGTTAGCAACAAGGTTTGTGAGCGGTGCAAGCAAATTGAAACTCGATAGGGTAAAAGTTGCTAACACCACAACAAAAGGCTACAAGAAAGCTCAGTGGCTTGATTTTGCGCTCCACTGCCGCCCACTTTCTTTTCATTTTGTTTGAAGCGGAAATTCGAATAGTCAAATGCAAAATGCGACGACAACTATGCCTCGCAATGCAGCTATGCAGCTACAAAACGTAACTCAAATCACTGAGTTTGCGGTTTGCCCCACGGGCAGCAAGGGTGAAAGGCAGCAGACAGCAGCCAGCAGCCAGCAGCAGGCATCCAAATGAGACAGCAACGAGTTAATTAAGTTTGCAGTGAAAACTGTCTTAAATTACACACACTGGCAGCAGCAGCAGTAGCAGCAGGCACCAGGCAGCAGGCAGCTAAAATCGGAGCCCAACTCAGGGAGTCCAAGAGTGCGTCGTAAGGGACTGACATTCTGAGCCGCAATTGTGCCAACTTCTGTGACAGTTGCCCAAAACAAATTGCTGCCATTTAATGCGCCCCAAAAAGCAGCAAAAAAAAGAAAAAAACATTAAAAAAACACATAAAGAACGAAACGTAAACAATGTGTGGCAGCTGAGCTGGCGAGACCAGGGGACCTGAGCCCGCGTCTCCTGGCTATGACAAATTCCTCGAAGTTGTTACCATATAAATTTCAGCATTTTTCGCTTTGCTTTTATTTGAGTAGCCACGCACACACACACACACGCACGCACACGTGCACTGAGTCATGGCCCAAAACTTATTGATCGCTTTTGGGTAGCATCATCATCATCATCGGGAGCATCATCATCATCGGGAGCATCATTATCACGGTCAGCTGCAACTTTCGGCTGTCTGCGCGGACTGGTAATTAGGCACATTACATGTGCTTGGGCGCTTCAGAAATGTTTGCGATTTTGGCTTACCAAAGCGCGGCTGAGGCGGCTTTTATGTAAATGAGTTTCGTTTTTACTTCGATTTTGTTTTTGGTTTTTTGCAACTGTGTTCTTTATTAAGACAAATGACAGTCACGCCCAGCTCTAAGCGCAAAGTAAACACTTGCCAAATGACCATAATTATGAGGCCCGAGACGAGCGGCGGGCCAAGTTGAAATTTATGAATACTCGTACTCGGGTGTATGAATATATTTTTTTGGGTTGGAGCTTCAACACGCGGTTTGAGCTTAGAATAAATTATTAATAATCCACGATAATAACAGACAATTAATTTTTAACGCTGATTTGTGCGAGTTTCATGCCTCGCAAAATACGCAAAAAATAAAAACAGAAAAACAACGAAAAAAAAGAAACCTGAATATCAATTTAGCGCATTTAAAGAGCTTGCCAAGCGCTGCTCGGGCAGCGGCTGTGGTGACAGCATCTCGGACTCTTTGGGGTCTTGGTCAACGGCACTGGCTCTTAATGCATGCAATGGTATTGCAGCGCCAACACGTCGTATGTCATTTAGCTCGAGTCCAGTTTCTGAATGAGCGACAACAACAACAACAACAACAGCAACAACAGCAACAACAGCAACAGCAACAACAACAACAGCAACTGAAAGGAAGGAAAATATGCAAAGAGCATTCTACATTTTACATTTCACATTTGGGATTTTGGAGTTGGAGTTGGAGCTGGAGTTGGAGCTGGAGTGCCAAGTGCAGTCTTATCGTACTTATTTATGCATATGCTGGCGAGCTGGCTTCACACATGGCCAAAAATAATAATAATAAAATCTCTGCGCCGAAAAGAAAAGATGCAATGCATAAAACAAAAGACTTCGGACACGAACTTGTTTGCGCAGCATGTGTAGGGCATGGGTGCAGTCGGCTCAGCGCAAAAGTAGCACACGCAAAATGCAAAATACACACACACACACACACACCAACACACATACTTACAAGCAACGCTGGCGATGCATCACCCAGTGCCGAGGCAGGCACGCTTATCAGTAACCTACACTTAAAGTTAATGCATGCCCGGCAGGACCAACCAAGAGTTGCGCAGGCGCAAACAGCGATCGTCGGCGTCGTCATCAGCGTCGTGCGGGCTCCTCTGCCTGCTGCTGCTGTTGTTGTTGTTGCTGTTGTTGTTGTTATCAATGCGGCTGAAGCCTTTTAGCAACGCCGACGCAGCAGCAGCAACCGCCGCGTCTTCAGGTCTTTGCCGTCAAAAGGCAGGCAAAATAAAATCGAAAATGAATGCGACTGCAGATAAGCAGCGAACGCATTTTGAAATGACACACAGACAGTTGACAATCGCGCGGAAAGAAAAAGCGACAGAGAGAGAGAGAGAGAGCGGAAAGGAGATAGGCAAAGAGAGAGAGGGAGAGAGAGAGAGGGAAAGAGAGAAACATAAGCTGGAATCAAAAATACTTAAAATTTAATATTGAGGCCACTTTTTTCTTTCTAAAAGTACGAAATATTAGTACTTCATGGAAAATATGCCTGGTAAATATCTGTTTAGCTTTGAGAGCCTTGCCAAAACTTGGGCATTAGTTATGTAAATACTATATATGTATTAGGTAGAAGGTAGCGTTCGTTGTGTCAGCTGTGAAGATCTAAGGCTAACATACTTCAATTATCCCTCTGATTGATCTTCTTACGTTTTGTGGAAATACTTTTGGAAATACTAGCGATGCTTATAAAATTTGTATATTGAACATTTGTATTATCAATCGATTGATGATTGGTATCAAAAGTAGCATAGGACACTAGATGAAAATGCAGTATTTATGAGCATTGCTCGGGTCAGCAATAAGGCTGCCGGGCAACAGATCTGCTGCAGACAACAACAATTACATTCCAGCCTCATGAGGACGACTTGGTCCAAACTTGAATGCAAATCGATGGGGCAATAAAACTATTAAGCCATTAGTAAGCCAAACACGAGTACAATGCCAAAAACAAACACGTGCAGAGTTGCCAGCAACAGCATCAGCGGCAGCAGCAGCAGCAGCAGCAACATTTAAGGCAGGGCAACAGCTATAACAGCAACAAGCAATTAATGCAAATGTGCAGCCGGCAGCCAAATCGAGGCAAAAGGCAGGCAGAAGCAAAGCCACATCGACATCGACATCGAGATCGCGCAGCCAGACAGCGAGACATTGCAATGCCAGGCAGTTCAACAGTCTGCTAATGTTGCAATGCCAGCTGCATGTTGCCCTGGCAACTGGCAACTAGCAACTAGCAACATTGTCTGCACAACAGCAGCAGCAGCAGCAGCAGCAGGACTGACAATACATGTGCGAGGTGCAAACTAATTGAAATCATTACACTAGTAAAAATGTTAATTCAATTAAAATGCGCGCAACACAGCAACAGCAGCAGCAACAACAACAGCAGCAGGAGCAGCAGCAGCAGCAATTGCAACTGACCCACAAGTGCCTGTTGCTGCTGCAGCATCCATAGCAACAACAACAAGAACAACAACTACAACTGCAATATAGACTAAAAGAGATATCATCGCAACATACTGTGGCCGCCTCTTTCACAGCACAGCCGCAACATCAACATCGGCAACATGTTGTTAGGTCAGGCAACATGAGCAACTCTAGGCCACTGCCAGGGAAACAGCAACAGCAACAGCAGCAGCCGCAGCAGCAACAACAAATGAAGTCTGTGTGCATGCAAATACTGCTGTGGCATGCCTCACTTGACTGTATGAGTGACTGTGTGTGTTGTGGGTTTTATTTTGGGGACTGCTGCTGCTGCTGCTGCTGCCAAGGGCGCCAATGTGTTTGAATGTGCATTGCATTTCCGGTTCGACAAGTAGCACCATAATAAATGTTCCAACAACCAACTTGGCCAAGTTGAAGTTGGTAAATGCTGCTGCCCGCTGCCAATAAAAGGCAATAAGTTAATTTCACACACAGACACACACACACACACACACACACACGCAGACAACAACAGCAACTCTCAACTAGCAACTGCAACTTGCAACTTGCCACTTGGCAGTTGAACAGCGGCTTTCTAAGACCAACAGTTTTATGGTCGCGTGTGTGTGTGTGTGTGTGTGCGTGTTGCCATAAATGAAATGCAAGTCCATAAGCAGGCAACACACTATCGGCCTGGCCAACAACTGTCGTTTGGAGGTGTGAAAATGTTTGCCCATATTAGGGCACACGTTAACACATTCAATATTATTATTATTATTAATGTGCATTTGCATTTTTATGGCCCAAAATAAACAGGGCATAAAATAAAATAAGAAACCCAAAATCTTGTCAATTTGTTCGTTCAGCAGCCATTGAGCAACGGAAGCTGTGCGGATAAGATACAGAGAGGGTGAGAGAGAAAGATGAAGATGGAGGGGGGATGAGAGTCGCAAGTGGCAGCCACAGGAAGCTGCCGCCACATATACATATTCCATCAAGAATCACATCGTAAATGCAGCCATTAACGATAAACAAATTCTACGAGCTGATCAGGCAGCAGCATATAACATACATGCATATAGAAGATGGGCATATCCCAGGCCATAAAATGACATATAAAAAAACACTTAAAATATTTTCAATGAGCGATTTTAATGGCAGAGCCGAACCTTTTTTGGTGGTCCCCCCATTGGCTGGGAATGTCTCCCCCTTCTCCTCATCTCCACATCTCCAGCTCGCCCCCTCTCGTCTTTCGTTTCAGTGCGCTAATGCAAATGACGCAAACTGCGCACAAAATACTGGTGTCGATATAACAATAAAACGCCCCATGCAACGCCCTGAATGTTTGGGGCTGATGCTGCCGCTGCTGCTGATGTAGCTGCAACATTTGGCTGGTAGCTGCGGCTGCTGCTGCGGCTGCGTCTGCGGCAAGTCGGATTAAATGAATGCCAGAGCCGCGCGAATGAGCAAAACAAAACAAAACTGCCAAAAAGACAAAAACGCCAGCCAGCCAGCAAAAGAGGAAACTGATCTGACAGATCTGATTGTAAGCATGCAACAAAAATGTGCAACAACAACAACAGCAACAGCAACAACAACGACAGCAGCAGCCGCAGCAGCCGCATCAAAACCCCAAACCAATGCGCCCCATCAAAGGCCGTGCCCAGGCACCGCTGCCACAGCAGCTACCTCTGTCTCTGTCTCTGGCACAGCGGCTGCCTCCAGCTCTGCCCCATGCCCCTGCTAACCTCTCAGCCTGCCCAGATTCTTGTGCTCATCCTCTCATCTTTAGGCGCGTCGTGGGCTTGCGCCGCTTAAGCTTGTGCAATTTAGTGATCAATCATAGCGGGAGCAGCGAGCGGCCCGCACAACGCAGAACGCAGAATTCAATTTTAGTGCGAATGGCAGTTTGTTGTTGTTGTTGTTGTTGTTGTTGTTGTTGCTGTTGTTGTTGTTGCTGTTGTTGCTGTACAGCAGCGCATCAGGCGTTTGTGAGGCGGCTGCTGCTGGCATTGGCTTCCACATGCGACGAGAAGGTGGAAGCCATAAATCTTGGCAACATGAGAAATGACTTTAGCAGTCGAAATGATGAGCTGCCGCAAAACGCTAAGCAGCTAAAATGCAACAACTGTATGCGACTATATAAATATAGTATATAAATAAATACGCATTGTATATCCACAAGCAAATAAAAATGGTGCTTGCAAAGGCAAATATATTGCGGAATGATTCTTTTCCAGAGAAAAGTTGCTTTTGAAAACGGATTTTTGTATTGTGCTAAGAATATTATGAATGTATGAATCAAATCGGTAATCGATGTCATAGATATATCGATAATATAAATATATCGATAATATTCATGTATCGATATCATGCACCTATTTACATATATCATAAATGATATATTGATATCGAACTGATATCTTGTTTAAAATCCTTGTACATACAAAGCAATGTTTCTTAAAAGCATGTATTAATCGATAAATCGATCGCTGTGTTTACAAATGCAGAGATATTGTGGCATGATTCTTTTCCAGAGAAAAGTTGCTTTTGGAAACGTATGCATTAAGAATATTATGAATGTATGAATCAAACAATCGATAATCGATGTCATAGATATATCGATAATATAAATATATCGATAATATTCATGTATCGATATCATGCACCTATCTATATCATAAATGACATATCGATATCGAACTGATATCTTGCTTAAAATCCTTGTACATGCAAAGCAATGTTTCTTAAAAGCATGTATTAATCGATTAATCGATCGCTGTGTTTACAAAGGCAGAGATTATTTTCCAGAGAAAAGTTGCTTTTGGAAACGTAAGCATTAAAAATATTATGAATGTATGAATCAAATAATCGATTATCGATGTCATCGAAATATCGATAATATAAACATATCGATAATATTCATGTATCGATATCATGCACCTATCTACATATATCATAAATGATATATCGATATCGAACTGATATCTTCCTTAATATCCTTGTACATACATAGCAATGCTTCTTAAAAGCTTGTAGTAATCGATTAATCGATTGCTACACAAAAATAATAGTATCGATCATATGTACAAATACCATGCATGTATCAATAACGAATACTTTTATTTATCAGCAAACCAAAAATACGAAACAACACAAAAAATGCATGTAATAAGACTTTCAATATTCTGTTGCTTAGCTTGTATAAAACATTTCTGAATCGATAAATCGATCAACCTGGATCGTGGTAAGCAGATTGATAAAGCTATTTCGATAAAAGTGGCTCTTGGCATTCTCTATGTAGTATAAACTATAACTTATTTCAGTTCACGGAGTTCACTGAGTCACCGCTGGACCACGATTTGATCGGGTCTCTATACGTAGTCGTATACGTAATCCGTAACCGTTTACGTTATGGGCATACGCAACTGGTCAATCGGCGCACAGGTCATTGTAGCTGTACACCCCCCGCTGCGAATTAATCGTTTTTAGTGCCGGGGCAAGCCGCTCACTTGCCGCCCCGGTCTCCCATGGCTGATTAATATTTTTATTTTTTTTATTTATTTTTTTTTTGCTTTTTCGCCAAGCTGTTGCCAGTTGCGAGTCTTTGCTGCGGTCTTTGGTGCGCCTTGTCTTGTTAGCATATCTCGCCTCGCATGCACTTTTTGCATATTTCGTTTGTTTGTTATCGCTGGTTGTTGTTGTTGCGGGTTGTTGTTGTTGTTGCTGGTTGTTGTTGTTGCTGGCTGCTGCCTGCCTGCTGTGTGAGTGTATTATTGGCGCAAAAGTCCAAGTTCAAAGCCATATTTGACTTGGGAAAAATCAATAAAACGATCGCTTGCTGCGGCACATGCGTGTGAGCCGCACTCTATATACATGTGTGTATTAGCAGTGTCTTGTGTGTGTGTGTGTGTGCCTTTCGCATAATGAAATTATTGCACAGTGATTGAAATCTATTTATGCTAATTTACGTGTGCATTCGCACAGCAACAGGCAACAGGGCAACAACAGGCCGCCATCTGCCACACGTTGTTGCAACGCTAACAGAATTGTTCCTGCAACATTTCCGCATTTTGCTGCAGCTGCAACGCGGCGCTGGTCAACCGGCATTTTCGTGTATTGGACGACGCCCACCCCAAAAGCGTATCAAAAACGCAAAAAGCCAAAAAAAAAAAAAACAGCTTAGGACTTGATCTTGATTAGAAGTGTTTGGGCCGTTGCGGGGCACAAGCTGTTGACAATTTTCAATTAAAATTACTTGAGCTGAGCTGAGTGTGTCTATATGTAGCTGTGTGTGTGTGTGTGTGTGTTAATCCGCCCACGCAACGGTGTGGCAACGCCTTAGCCCCACAACATGACTGACAATTCCAATTCGGCTCTAACTTCTTTTGCCCACTTCGGGCCCCCTCACCACTTGCGCCCCTTGGTTTGTGAATAGATTCAATATTTTTTAAGCTCCCAAATCGAGTTGGTTGATACCCTAAAAATTGTCATGTCGGGCTTATGTAAAGTTCGTATGCTCTTGACATTTATTTGCCTGGCTTTCAACATTTGACGTTTAATTATAAATGGGCCGCAGAGTCTGTCTCCCTCTATCTGACTGTGTGTGTGTGTGTGCGTGTGTGTGTCTCTATTGTGCCTTAATTTTTGATCTCTGACTCTGTGAAGTGCGTCATAAAATCCGCGCACTTCTAACTGCCGCTCGGGCCGCCTGTGCCACAAGGCGCCCATATCGAACAGCGATTTCATATTTTGTTGTTGGGATTACCTTATCCAATTAGTGCCGGCACCAGACGACGACGACGACGACGACGACGACGGCAGCAGCCAGCCAAATCCCCACAACAATCGACGACACATAAAATGCTAAAATAACTATACAAGAGTTTGCTGAATGGCCCAGAGGGGCGGATTAGGGGGTATTACGAGAGTGGACGTGCTGGCAGGGGGGCGGGAGGAGACTAGCAAAGAAACACCCAGGCAACGGGAATATGTACGGCTAGAGGAAATCAGAATCTTCCAGCCGTGTGCGTTTTGGAGCCTGCAGCCAAGTGCAGTTAAGTTCTGATACCCGCTCACAAAGTAAACAGAGTATATTCGTTTTGTATTATGTCCACCTTGCTAAGCATCTTTTGAAGGTAGAAAAGATTGAAATTTGGAAGCTAGGGCATAAACTCTTAAGATAACACGGTTTTTACTTTAACTAGCAAATCGGATATATTAATATTTTCGCCAGTTTTAGAGCTAGACGAACTAAATTCGGAAGGAAGACGACCGATGAGTTAATCCAAAGATTGATCTGCGAAGGCCTTTTGGTCGTCCATAAAGAATCGATTCGTGAACCTGGTTTTTCACTCCTATGAACTTGGGATTTAGTTCAAGCCTGGGCTGGTTACATATATTTAAAAAAAATTATATGCTTTCGTGCAGGTTTCGGTTCAGATGATCTTTCGACAACTAGTTTGGCTTAAGGTTGGGTAAACCCGGCCTGCAGCCTTGCAAAACTTGTGTGATACTCTGTTTTATAGCTATTCTTGGTCTGTGTACGTGTATTATGCAGTCGGTTGCACCCGATCTGCAACTTTCTTAGTGGCTTTTTGTTTGTTTTGTCGCGTTGCGTCTAAAAACAGGTTCCCAAACATTTTCGCCTTGTGTGCTCGTCGTATTTGTGATATATTTTATTGTCTTTTGATGTGTTTTAAAATCCCACAGCAAGGAATCGATAAAATTTATCGATGCTGTCTGCCTAGTCGCCTAGAGACAACGCACACACACACACACTCACGCACACACACAAACACATACACGCACACACACACACACTGGGAAACTGGTTGCCCGAGCAGAGCCTAGCGGGGACTAGAGTCCACAGACTCGGAGATAGTGGCCAGTGAGTGAGGCGGCTGTTGCGGGCATGGCGACAATTTTAAGTGCGAAATTAAAAGTAAAACAAGCGATTAACATAAATTTTAAGCAAAGCGCAGTTAATGTTCGCCTCGCTGCACGCTTCTGTCTGCTGTCTGCTGTCGGCTGTCGGCCGTCGGTTGTCTGGTGGCTCGGCCGGAGCCAAACTCCTGCCATGTTTTGGAATAATTTGCATGGACCATTGCCAAGGATGAGATGAGGCACGCAGCTGGAACTGAAACTGGCAGCAGCGGAAATTGTCGCCTTGTTGCCAGATTAAGACATTGTCGCACCGCTTTCTGCTTGGACTTTTAATGAAAACTAATGCAATTTATTGATTATTGTTATTTAATAATGCCCGTAGCCGTTATCTCCCAAGCCGGTTCCCACTTGGCAAACTGACAACACAATTAACGCACCGAAATTAACTGCCAACTCGGACTTGACTTGTTCTTGACTTGAGCCCAATTTCGGCTGCAGTGCATCCAACTGGCACTTGTTCGGCTCACCGGAAGCCACCATCACTGACCCAAATACAGTTGAGTGTCAGTTGTTAATCTTATATTTATTTTCATTTATTTTGTTTTTGTTCTTGTTCTTGTTTTTGTTTTTCTGCTCTGCCCAACGGTGCGAACACACTATGTGGTCGCTGGCAGTGATCGCAAATTGCATTATTTATGTTGGATTTGATCAGCTTTCATGTCCAGCTACAAGCGGCAAGCTCTGACGCATCTTCTTGTCCAGCCAGGGCCGAAACTTAACAATTTGGCATCATGACAAGCGCGCTTTTGGACCGATGATGCACGCTTGTCAGCCGCCTGACAGACCCAAACCCAGTCCCAGTCCCAGTCCCAGTACCCAGTCCCAGTCCCAGTCCCAGTCCGGAGAGAAATGAGAAAGGGCTGTGGCTGGATTCTCAAGCGACTGTAGCTGTTCCTGGTTAGCATTTAACTGGCACTGGACACTGCGGCACCAGCTGGTTAGCTGGTTAGCTGGTTAGCGCGCAGTATATTTTTATTTTCTGCGCCCGGCCTGTTTGTTTTAGCGCCTGTTGTGACAGCCGGCTGCCACTTTTTTGGCACTTGAAACGGGGCCCAATGCACCGGTTGCACAGTTTGCTGGGGGGGATGGGCTGCCAACCCAACTCAACACTGAGACATAGCGAACACTCATTACGCACTGATCATGATCACAAGTTGTTAATAACACATAATACGAGTGCTTAACTCGCTCGCCCTCTCTAGCAGCAACCGAAATACTCTTCCCATATATAATATAATCAGGCTATTGAAAGAACTTCCCCTATAAAGCCTGAAGCTGGCTGCAAGTAAAGCTTTATCAACAAGTCAAATTTTACAAGTTTTTTGGAATATTTAATTGTCCCTTACTTTTTAGTCAATATACCCTTTGTAATATTTCGACGCCTGTTCAAAATTGGACACAAAAGACTCTGATCAGGGCAGGGTATATTTAAGTACTTGCAACTTTTAACAGTTGTTGCTACAAACTAGCAACTTGTTAAAAGCTCGTGCGCGTCAACAGTTGTTGATGCTGTTGTTTAAGTAGCTGCAACTAATCTTGGGCGAATCTCGTGTTCTCTCACGAGACACGTGAAGGTACGACTATAAAGGGACTATATAATCCAACAAACTACAAAACAAAAACCAATATCATATTTGATACCATTTTGAATGTTGAATAATACTTAGAAGGCAAACTATATTGGGCATACTCCCAACTCCCTAGTAAATACACTTTCCAGATTTTAGACTCTCGTAACTTAGCGAAAACTGCGTGGCATTTTGTTAATGGAAGCTTCTTTCAGATTGAACCCACATCTTACAAAATAATGTCAACAAATTTCGTTTTGAGTAAAAAGAAGCAACATAAATAAAATTGTGCTCAATTTCGTGCTTCGTGTTTCAGTTGTGCTTAAGCAAAGAGACACGATTCCATCGCTAGCTGTAAGTGCAATGCACTGCCAAAGGATGCTACACAATGGGGCCACAACAAACAACAACAACAAACAACAACAACAAACTGCAACAACAAGAACAACAACTGTGAACTGCAAACAACAAACTGTCGACAGTTCCATTACACAGACCAAACTTGGCTTTCCAGTGCGTAGCGGTAGGAACAGTAAATGTTGTAGTTAAGGCCCAGTTAGCTGTGATGTTGTCGATGACAGGAGCGACGAGACTTGAGGTGATGCGTTGTTGATGGGCCCGGCAAGTTTCTCACAGGCCCGAGGAGCCAAAGAGCCAAAGATCCAAAGCAGCAGCTCCGGCGAACACGGCCGGGCTGATATTCATTGGAGAATTGGACGTCTAATTATGTGTGCAACGATTACGTTTCCAGCTGACCAGCTAGTTTGTGGCGGTGGGTGCAGCAAAGTTTGTTGTTTTTCTCTTTTTGTTTTTTTGGTTGCAATTGAATCCATGAATTCATAAATGCCGCAACACAGCCTTGCAGCCATTTGTGCAATCTCGTTGCAATTTATTGCCGCCTTTGTGCGGCATGGACTCCGGCTCTCTTATTTTTTTTTTGTTTTCATTTTGCTAATGAAGTCATTTGCGGCGAAGGCCGCAGGTTCAACGTGATTTGCCTTTGATTAACATTATGGATTGTAAATTGTCTGTCAAAGCAAGTCGTTCTGAGTCCAATTGCTGCAGCAGCAGCAACGCAGCAACGGCGGCGGCGGCGACCATTGGCAATTGTTCACGCCAAGGCGCATATCAGCCAAGTTAAATCAGCCAACCGGCCAATTGAGCATTGTCTCTGACACCCTCGCTTCCTCTCTCTCTCTCTCCCTCTCTTTCTCTCCGCCTCTACTTCTCTCTCTCCGTGATCACAACAGAGATTTGGCTAGAGAATGCTAGACTTTAGACTTCAGGCGTAGCTCAAGTGGGTCGACAAGCTCTAGAGAGCGAGAGAGAGCGAGATAGCGAGAGAGTGCCAGAGTGAGAGAGAAAGAGAGAGAGCGGCTTGTGGTATCGCTGTTTGGTATCTGTAGGATTATGTAAAACTTGCTCTGCTATGATGTATCTTACGGTTGTCTGTTAGCAAAGCTCAGCCGTATATTGTTTTGCGTTTGCTGCCTGCCCACGCAATTGATTTGATTTTTGTGACACAATTGAATTATTTATTGGATTAATGCCCAAATGGAAAACGCGACAGGGCAACAGCAACAGCAGCCGCAGCCGCAGTCGCAGCCGCAGCCCGAAGCGGAAATGTTTCCATATTTCCATGTAGCTGCAGACAGCTCCAGCCTCCAGTGATGCCTGCTAGACTGTCTCTCCCAAACAAAACAAAGGCCTAAGAATGTTATTCATGGCAGCCCCAACTAGACAATGGCATATACATATATATATGTGTATATATGTACAATCATAAAAGCATACAGTTGAAAGTTATGGTCATGTGTGACCGTTAATGCCACCCCGCCTCCCTGCTGCCTGTCAGTTCCTAAGCACTTGGCAATTTGTTAAGATAAGACAAAGCAGAAGGCAAACAAAGCCAAAAGTGTCAAAAGTTACGCGCCCGAACAAGATTGTCAATTAAGCGAGCCGAGCCGAAGACGTGGCGGAAATCGTATTCCACAAAAAATATATTAGATGGAAAACTCTCACATAGCGCCAAGATCTGCCAAATTGATTATAACCTAGTATGGGGAACCGGCCGCCAGATGTCGCTGCTGTATCATGCACCGTGATTAGCACAAAATGAGAAATGTGCTCGATAATGCGAAGTTCCATTGCAAAATTGCTTTATAATTTAATGTTTATTTTTATTACGATTCGCTTTGATTTGTTTTGTGCGTTTCAAATTTTTCAAATTACTCGACTATGGACACTCCCCAGTTGGTCTATTGTTTGCCCATTTGCAGAGACACCAAATAGAAGCAAGTAGACATGCGGTAGTCGCTATGGCTGGACCGGCAAATACCCTGTAACTAACTCATGAGTGACCTAGAAGGCTAACAAATGAATACGAATCTATATTTATCTGAATTGAATATAAACTGATATTTCCAGCTAATAGAGTCTCTGTTCAATGCAGATAAGACTGAAGGATATACAAGAATATCTATTTATAGGGTATACAAGAATTTGCATACTGTCTTTTGTTCTCCAGTTTTTGCATATGTCAGAGCTCAGGTGGAGAAACAAAGGTTGGCAGTTGTCAACTTCTGTCTGTAACATGCATTCGCACAACATAATTATACCCCTATTTGACCTTATGCAAAAATGCCCAGGGTATAAATACAGAAACGGAGACAGCGAGGGAGACTTGAGACTCGGCAGCTGTCTTTATCATGCCTGCAGATCTTGATTTGGCCACAATTGATTAAAAATGTAAATTGTTTATTTATTTTAAACGATTTTTTCCACGTCGATTCGAAGAGAGAACGAAAGAGAGAGAGAGAGAGAGAGGGAAGCAGAGGGAGGGAGAGGGGGTAGTCGTTGTTCGCCGTCAGCTGTCCGTCCGTCCACCTGTCCGTGTGTCCGTGTGTCCGCATTGCCATTGTTATGCTAACAGAAATATGAATGACTCCACGAAATGATTGTTTATGACGCTCTGAGGCACCCTAACAATGTTTCTGGCCAATACATATTTTGTATTTGCTGTTGCTTGTATTGATTGTAGCCTTTCGGTATGGATTAAGTCATAAAAAGGCCGTAAAACTTGTCGAAAAATGCGCGCACTTGGATCTCTGGCTAGTTCCAGAGCCCATAGAGCCCATACTTATAGGCACAGATGCCATATGCCATATGCTATGGTAATATGGATATGGATATGGCTATTAAAATATGGGCCCAGTCTGCCAGTTTGCTGTCGGTTCACATAAAAGGCGTTCCTTGTGCTGTGCCACATTAAAAACTACAAAAAAAAAATAAAAACGCGCGCGCTGCCTCCGTAAATGCCATAAAGTCTCGTCCAAATCTCACAGTTATGTTACTATTTTACGACTCTGCAGCTTGCGGTCAAAAACAACAAGAACTTCGATATAAATTTGATTACTTATCTCAGCCAGCCCTGCCCATTGCCAGCTACTGTTGACAATACCCATACCCATACCCGTACCCATACCCATACCCTATGCCAGTTATCCAATGCCCAATGGCCAAGTTCCACAGTCTTGCATTCTTCTGGGCGTAATGAGCAATAGACCTCAAGACTTCAATTCAATTCAAATTTAACGCTTTTCAAGTAACACAAAATATCAAGTACGGATCGTTACCTGACACAAGTGCAGCGCGCCCTAGAAAAATAACAAGCAAGAATGATTTCGGCGAGTGTGCTTGTTGAGAAGATACCCTGTACAGGACAACGAAGTGCTACCAAGCTTTAACAGCAGAGGGAGAGTTAGAGAGAAAAAGAAGAGAGACTTTTATCGATTTTATGTATACGCAAGTCTACATTTTAAGTTTGACAGCTCTAGCTTCTAAAGTTAATTCTTTGTGTTTCTAAATCTGTTCCATTAGCTCCATTCTATATACCCTATCTCCCCACCTTTATAAGGTACAGGGCATAAATAGACCAACAGACGACAGCCAAACAGCTGCACTGACATTTCGGGCTGCCCAAAAACGAGGTGTGTGGCAACCGAGCCGAAGTCAAGTGGCAACCAAAAAGTAAAGAAGAAGTCCAAGAAATTGTAATTTCAACTGAAACATGATGAGGCGCATTTGAAATATGAAAATCTTCGAAAATAAAGAAACATTAAGTAAACATGAAATTCATTTAATTAAAGTCATTCTGCTTGAAATCAAATGAAGTGAAATGCATTTGAATGCTTGCCACTTGCCACTTGCCACTTGCCAGTTGCCAGTTGCAACTTGCCGCACGTAGTGTGTGCCGCGTGCGTCCAATTGTAAAGCGTCAGAAGCGTTTAAAATTCGCATAAGACACAAGCTGATGCGTTGCGACAAATGCATTCGCTGCTTGAGATTGTGGTTGTGGCTATGTGCCGGGGATTTTGGCCAACACCTTGCACCACCAGCAGCAGCAGCAGCAGCGGCAGCAGCAGCGGCAACGGCACCACATGACGTGCCGCTAAGGATGTGGCAAGTCTTCTTTTTTTCGTATCTCAACTCCTGTCGCTATGTTTGCCAACTAAGCGCAGCTCAGAGCTGAGAACTTTGCTGCGCACTTCTGGGTATTTTTGGCCTTTTTTTTTCTTTGTGGCCTCTTTTTTATTTTTTGCGGTATTCGGTTACAAAAGCGATCATCAAATTTCATTGAGAATGCAGCCATTGAACGGCGTCCGGCGCCCGCTAAGCTAGCACTAGAGAGAAAGAGTATGAGGCGAGAAAGAGAAATTTACATACATATATATTTAATCGAGAGACAACATCATCAACATTAAAAACGAACAACGCGTTAATCAACTTTGGATATGGTCAATTCAATTGGCCGTGCTATGTTTCCACTTTGAACAAAAATGCGCATAAATTAATACAGTTTATTTATCGGGCATATTAATGGCCGCAGATTGAGACATCATGAGAACTCTCATATTATTGTTATTATTATTAATATTTTTTTTATTAATATTACATTTTTTCACTTTTTTGAAACTGAAACAAAATATGAAACTTCTCCAAAGCCATCACAACAAATGACTGTAGCTTGAGACTCGAGAGAGAGAGAGAGAGAGAGAGAGAGAGAACGAGAAAGTGGGAAACGTATTCAATCGCATAGGGGGAACTCCCGCTGTGAATTTATGCGAAAAGAGCCGAACGAGCTGTCGCCTCGGCAGGGGTTGGGCCTGGGCCTGGGCCTCAGCTTTGGGCTTTGGGCACTTGGTAGCGATCGTCACTCGCCTCTGGCTGCTCAGCTACATATCCATCTACGTCTGCGTCTGGCGTCTCCGTCTCCGCCTCTGCATTCATTTTTTAAATGTACCCCAAGTGTCATGTGTCATTATGGCACCACCAGCACCACCAGCAGCAGCAGCAGCAGCAGCAGCAGCAGCCGCACCACCACCACTGAGAACAGTTATGTCTGTCTGTGGCTTCTTCAAAATGGTCGCCTTTTTGGTAGCTGGCGCCATTTTGTGAACAAGTGCCAATTACTTTCTCTGACCAAAAAAAAACCAAATTAAGCAAAAAATAAAATATACAAAAATTGTGGCAATGGCAATTTGGTGGCTTCGGTGGCCGTAGCTTCAGAGTGGCAGCAACAAAAAAAAAAAAGAGTTAATGATGTTGCCACATGCTTTTCATTGGCGGCCTCAATGATGATGGCCGACAGGCTGCCGGCTGCCGGCTGCCGTCTGCCGGTTGCGGTTCTGCGTTCCCATTGCCAATTTCCCCGCAGCCCTCGACAATGCGGCTACTGCAGCGGCTGTTCCCATAAACGACTTCAATTACATGCGAATAAGCTGGCTGTGTGTGTGAGTGTGCGACTGGGTGTGTGTGTGTGTGTGTGTGTGTGTGCGAGTGCTGTGAGTGTTTGTGTATGTGATTATGAGTGTCTTGGTCTGCCACTGAGGCGGAGCACCGGCAAAATGGCGGCAGCTGCAACGTTTTGCCGTCGGTAAAACGACATTGGCATTTAGCAAAAAGGCAAGGCAAAAATCACTCACAGCAGCAACTGTTGCAGCTGATGTGGCAGCAACTGCAGCAGCGCCAGCAGCAGCAGCAGCACTTTCTACTTGGCTTGACGGATGACGGGCTACCAGAATGCTGTCCCGATGTCCCTCATTCTCGGCGACTAACGAGCGATTCCAATGCGTCGACAATGTCGCTGCTCTTATCTGGCAGCAGCAGCAGCGGCTACTCCTCTGGCAGGCTATGTCCGTGTGTGTGTGTGTGTGTGTGCCACGATCGGTGGCCTCGTCCAGCCTACTTTGTGTTTTTCGGTGCTTGGCATTTGGCTTGTTCTGCTCGCAGCAATTGCCCGCACCGATACCGATACCAATACCAATACCGATACCAATACCAATAACAACATCAATACCCATACCCATACCAAAGCGCGGATTGAACGCTGATCGCAATCGCGAATGCTGCCAAAACGCTTCTATGCAAAGTGCCGCGCTTCGATCATGGTGCTCCTGCTCCTGCTCCTCCTCCAACGACACAGGTCTTGCTCCTTGTCGTTGTCTTTTGCTTGTTCTTGCTGCAGTTTAACAAACTGCGTTTGCGTTTCGACAAGCGAAGAACCTGTTGCCACTGCCTCTCGGCTGTTGTTGTTGTTGTTGTTGTTGTTGTTGTTGCTGCCGCCGCGACTGCAAGTTGAGTGAGTTGGTTTGGGTTGGTCCAAGTCCGAACGCTTGCGCGCCTATCAAGATGACCAAGGGGTGAACAAATTCATTCAGTCATTCATCGAAACAAATTGGTTGACTGATGATGACGATGACGACGACGACGTCGATGAGGAGGAGCGAGACAGGCAGCAGCAGCAACTGCCATGGCAACTGCAACTGCAACTGCAGCCCGTCAATCTGGTTGCCGCAACTTTGCATCATTCAATTTGTTGCTCTCTTTGCCATTTGCCAGATTTGCAATCCTGCGTGTGGGCAGCACTGATCATCCGGCTGGGCCACCCCTCGTCCCAGCTAGCGCCCATCAGTTGCGTGTCAACGTTGGGACAATTTTATTTATTTGTCATTAGACGGCGGACGTGAACGCATTCCGAATGCAAATGCTTGGCCCGGCCCGACACTCGGGTGTCATCTGATACGCGGGCAAAGTATAACAATTACGGGGCATAAATAAATGTTTAGAAACAGAAACGAAATCCAACAAACCACAATCTACGATTGCCACACACGCGCGTCGGCGACATTACAAACGAAATGAAATCAATTTGTATGCGGACATTTTGGTTAAAATGCAGGCTAAGCGGATGCACGCGGCTAGACAGATACCCTGTAAAACGTATTGTCAATTGAATGCATTGAAAAATGCAAAATATCTTGCATAAAGGTTTTGATTATGACATATGATGTGCTCTTTTATAATTTACAGCATTTGAATTATTATGGAATCTTTAGGTTTAGAGTAAAATAAGTTTAACAAAAGGAATCAGGTTTAAGGCTGGAACCTCCTTTACTCAAAGTCAAACTCGGATACCATGAGGTCTAGGTCGTTCAGTCTATACTTAAACTTCTAGGAGCAAGAGAAAACCTTGTTAAACTAGCTTGCAACGCAAAGTCTTTGCTCTCCATTTAAAATCTCGGTAGTATTTAATTTAGTAATATTTAAGCTCTACAGTCTAAAGGTTACTGAATATACCCCTCTCGGCATATGTCATGCGGGGTATATTGAAAATGCATAGCTGGCGGACAGGCCGTGGCGGTAATCGAGTTGGCGACGCTGACGCGAATGGAGTTGGAGATGGAGACGGGTGGTGACGGTTCAGTTTGAGCCGCAGAGCAATTTACGCGCAAAACGCATGCGCGTCCCGTGCGCTGGCAGCGTCAATATCAGACTACCAGCCGAGGTGGGGTTGGGGGTGGTGCTCAGCGTATTATATGGCCAGCGTCTGGTGGTGGTGGTGCTAGGTGTGCATAGACGCGGTGGGTGTGCGCCAGTTTTCAGTTATTCTGTTGTTGCACGCCATGCGGATCAGCAATCATTTCAGCTGCAGCAGCAGCGGCAGCGGCAGCAGCAATTGCATAAATTTCCCATTTTTATGACTGATAGTGTAAGAAATGGGCGTGGCACATGTAAGATGCCAACTATTTGAGCTGCTTAACCCGAGCAGCAGCAGCAGCAGCCTCCATGCAGCGCAATTGAATTTCCACCAGGCCAGGCATAAATTGCCAGCAACAGACGGAGCCAAGTGTGGCCCGGCAACTGCGGCTGCTGCTGCTGCAGCAATCGCAGTCGCCGTCGCTGCTGCAGTCGCTGCCTATCGCCACGCATTGATCAATTGGGCGTTGCCAGGCGCTGCGACTGAGTAATGGCCAGCAAGCGCCCGCGGACATCATTTCCATAATGTCCTTCACAGGGCAACAGCGACCACGACCGCGACCGCGACTGCGACCGCGGCCACGGCCAAGACGAAGACGAAGACGACGCAGGTCTCAGGTGCAGCGCCCTGAATGAAGTGGTGAACTATGCAGCGGGGCGATTCACCTCTGGTCCGTGCTTGTAACCAGATTTGTATTGATCGCATTTTATGCCACAATTTTCGTTTGATATTTATGTCGATAATAAAATTAAGATGATGAGCGAAATTGCACTCAGAGCGGTGCATGAAAGGGGCGGCTCACTTCCGAAAGGGCCGCCAAATTGGGCTGTCCCAAAAAACAAAAAAACCAAAGAAAAAAACCCGTACTGGGCCAATCAGACAGAGCGCAGCTGTCGACCAGATCAATCTTCAATCATTATTTGCGGCCAGGCAGCTGTGAAAGCTGGCAAAGTAAAAGAAGAAGCAGCAGCTGAGAGCTGAGCTAACTGTTATCGCAGCCATTTTGAAAATCTACATATGTAAATTGGTCAAGATCTCTTAATGGGTTTTATGACAGCCATTGGATTGTGCGCTTTTAGGTCTTTATGGTGCCGCGCGGGCAGTTTCAATTTGAAACCAGTCTAGAAAAAAATAAAGAAAAACAACAAATGCTTCATCAAAATGTGATCACATGTGACTCTCTAAGTGTCTTCCACACACGACTTTAAGAGGCAGCCACAACAGCAGCAGCAGCAGCCAAAGCAGCAGCAGCAGCAGCAGCAACAACAATCCCAACCATCGATTTCGATGGCAGATTAGCAAAACGCTCGCAGCCAAATAAGCAGGCACTGGATGAATATCTATACTGGCTAATAACAATAATCAGCCATGGCGAGTGCAGCGCAAGTACACGATGTTGCACAGGGCCTGGGCGAACTGAAGTAAAAATAAAATGAAAATATAAGAGGGCAGCATGAAAAAGTTCTAAATAATAAAAAACGACACATCCGGATGGGCTGGTGCAAAGGTAAGGAGTCGGCGGGCAGCGGGCAGTCATGCGAAGCAGCCAACAGCTGTCAAAGCCAAAGATGAAGATGATGAACAACAGCGACAGGGCCAGAGACAGAGACAGGGACAGAAGGGAGCTTACAACAAGCAACACGACAACGACAACGACAACAGCAACAACAACGATGTTGGGTTGACGTTGCGCCTGTTTAGCTAGCGCAGGCAAGCGGCAAGGAATTTAAATCGCCTCGGGTGCAAATTACCACGAAAACAATTTGAGTCTTGCCGCTGTGTTGCAAGTGCAGCAGCAGCAGCAGCAAAAATGGCAGCTGATTGCCAGGATAAAGTATGTTGAAAGCATGCGTCACAAAGGATGCAATTCGGAGTGTGTGAGTGAGAGAGAGAGAGAGAGCTGCCACATTCTGATTGCCACAGCGGCTTCTGTTAGCTGTTGTCTAGCTACTCAGCAGCCTTGCCACAGACACATCAGGCACATCTGCCGCACTGTCATTGATGAAGCATAAAATTATGGGAGGCAACATGATGGCGCACATAAAAATGGCCGCACGTTGGATTAAAGCTGCTGATGCGAACGTTGGTTGGCTGCCAGCAGCTGGACGGGCTGCGATTCGGGCGGCGGTCGGGCGGCTGGTTGGTCTGTTCTAAGTATGGCGGCGTCTCCAGCTGCAAGTGCTAGCTGCTAGCAGCAAACACTGCGAGTGCATAATTAAGCCTTGACCAGCATGTTTTGCATGGCCGCGATTTAGCACACTTGCAACGGCGATTGGCTGCAGTGATTGGTGGTAGCAGCAGCAGCAGCAGCAGCGACGGCAGCGGCAGCCACACCACCGCCGGCCACTGGCCACTAAGTCCGGCTCATAGATCATTGCACTTGCTCTGCTGCATTCCAGTTGCAAGTAAAATTCGCCTGCCTAGTTTCGTGTAAACTTTGCAGTGCAATTTCTTATTGCGAAACGAAAGACTTAGGCAACGAACTTGGCGCAGTTAGTGTCACAGCGCATCAAATGTCAGCTACACGCATTGTTCAATGAATTTTCGAAATTTACTTTGGCCCCCAGGACAGAAAAAGTACAACAATTTCGATAACTGTTGCAACACCTTGACACAAACACGCAACACACGCTCAGCATCCCTGGCGCTGTGTGTGGCTCAGAGCAACAGCCGACACAGCAACAGCTACAATAAAAGAATACAGAACTTGACAACTTGGCAAGCAGAGTGAGTGAAAATTAGTCAAAATCTCAAAAGACAGCAGCCAAATGGCACAGAGCACACTGCCGAATACCCTTTCTATGTAGGCCCTTTCTATGTAGGATATGGGGTAAAAGGCTGAAACGAAAGGCTACTTTCCGTAATGCCCAAGGTTTGCAGAGTAAAATTTACAGAGCATTTGATGTGCGGTTTATGCGTAATTTTTCTTTCAATCGCCCTTCCAAAACTTTGTTATGGTTTATGAGAAATATAGCCATAAAATGATTTAGACAAACTTTCCATGCATGTTTCCTTACCACTCACTTTTGCAATTAGGGCATTTGGACTTCGGTGTGTGCCGTTAGGACTCGACCTGCGCCTTTCTGTTTGCAAATTGCTGTCGCATTGCGTGCACATTTTAGCCACAATCCTCTCTGTCGGCTTCGTATCCTGCGGACGTTCATAAACATGACAGTTTGAGCAATTTCCATCAATCACTTTTTTTTCTCATTTCTTTTCTTATTTTTTGGGCGCTTTTTCCTTTATTATTTTGTGTGTGTTTTTTTTTCGCTCAGATTTCGTGACTTTTCGGGGCACGAAACGAACTGGCATGTGGACGCTGGTGGCTGCTGGAGCCGGCGCTGCAATCAAAAAGTTTAGTTTCAGTTAAGTTCGAGCGATGCAAAAATTGCAAGTTAAATATTTAAACTATATTATATAAATGTTGGGCATGGTTGGGTATGGGAATGAAGTAATAAGAGCGAGCACAACAAAAGCGGTTCCGCATGCTAATGAATGCGCAAATAAAACAACGTAATTTAAACGCTGCTCAAATGCAATCAAGGCGTAGCCGAAACTCTCACCTAGAGGCCACAGTTCTGTTCCAATTTTTATACAACTTTGGCACCAATCAATTAGCACCATAAGCAAAAAGCCGAAGCCGCCTTTAGAAAACACGCACAGGTTGTACAGAGCAAGCGAGATAGGCAGAGTGAAAGAGAGATAGAGAGAGAGAGAGAGTGTGTTCGCACCTCGACATGAAAAGATTTGTTAGGGATCTGTTGCTGATCACAGAGCTGCAGGCTGCTGCATCGTTCGTTAAGTTTTCACACGCTGCCGCTAAGTGCAGCACACCAAATTGTGTGTGTGCGTGTGTCTGTGTGTGTGTGTGTGTACAACTATATTTTCGTAGAAAAGCGAACCGAAACATCAAATTGCAATTAGTAGAAGCCCAAAAATATTACAAGTGGCCGCTAAGCAGCGGCACCCAAAGTCAACGTCAACCTTCCCAGCTCCAGCTCCAGCTCCAGCTCCATCTCCGGACCCAAGTCCGAAGCCCAAAGCCCAAAGCTGAGCGCCGTCTGGCCAAAACTGGTTCTGGCTGTGGCATTAAGATTTGGGCATGGGCACTGGGTATTCGGTATTCGGTGTTGGGGTCTTTGGCTTCATTGCGGCTTTCGTCTAATCAACTTTGCAATCGATGTTCATAAATTTATTTCGTTTGGACACAAATTACATGAGTGTAGGGTGTTTAACATGGCGTTCAGGTTGTAAGATCAATTGCTGACCACAGCAAACGGCCCCAAACACAGCAGCAGCAGCAGCAGCAGTAGCAGTTGCAGTAGCCAAATAAGTTTGTTGCATTTTTGTGACGTGGTTAACATACATATAAACAAAAGACGGAACTCCGGCAATGTCAAGTAATAAATTGAAATAATAAGTATATGCATATGTATTCATTTGTAATTGAGGATATGCATGGCCATAAGCAACGGCATGTTTTATGTTCAATTGTAAAATACAAGTTTATGTATTTTGATTTAAAAAGGCAGCTGTGTTAAGTGCCCCCGGCACAAATACATAGATCATGGGCGAAACATATTTAAAAGTCAAATACAATTGTGTTTGCCGTTGTTCAAAATTACATTTTCATAAGCTGCCGCGCGCTTTTAAATAACATTTGTGTGCTGTTTTTACAGCTATGTTATATCTAATATTAACAGTCTTTATATTAAGAGTAAACTGTTAAGTTATATTTGGGAGTTAAGCAACAACAGCTCTTAGGTTATGTGTAAAATGTTATGTTAAGCAGTTGATATATCTGTTAAAAGAACAATGCTTATTCACAGAGCTGTTAAGCAAATGTTATTTATCAGTTTATGTATCTGATTGCTTCTTGGGACCCTGCGACTTTCAAGCACCTTAATGATCAGAGTGAGTAAAATGTTATTCTCAGTTTAACATATGCTTTCTTGTACCATGCTGTTAGGTCAAGACTGAAAGCCCATATGCAATGCTTTCCTTCAGATATTCACCATTTGCTGATCTGATTTTGCCCCTTCTGTGTCTATCACTTCTTGAGACCTTGTCCATAGTTGAACACGTCTTGCTTCCGATTCTGTTTTCATTTTATAAAACATAAACTCGTCGATCACTGAAGTATGCACTTGCAACAGCTAACACCAAAGCCCGTGTCACTTGCCAACAATTTCATGTTGATGTTTATTTTTTTCTTTTCAACCTCAAATATGTTTTCCCAATAAATAATGTGGCGCCTTGCGTTGCAATATCAAGCCATACCAATTTAGGAAATTAGCTAAATCTAGCATATGCGAGATAGCGAGAAAACTTGGCCAACTGGCAGTGTGAATGCGAGTGAGTACCTGTTGCCGGTTGCGCCTACTTGACTCTGGCAACTGCGTCTGCACTTGCCACTTGCCACTTGCCCCAGAAACGGTTTGTCAGTGGCGGCTGCTGCTGCTGCGGCGGCGGCGGCAAGTTGTACAATAATTATCAGCGTCTAATTAAATCGTTGCTTTATGCGATATCTAAGCCACTTGTCGCTCGAGCTGCCGCCAAGATTGGCCCAGTTGACACAGTTTTTGCTGCGCATTTTTCCGTTGAATAATAATTTGCAGTTCTCCTTTTTATTTTGCCTGTGCTTGTGCCTTTTTCTTAGTTTTATTTTTTTGCTATTTTTATTATTTGTGGCTTATGAGATTTTCACACTTGGCAAATTTGTCGCAGCGGCTTAATTAGATAGATGCAAAGGCCGATTTGATAAATGGCTGTTGGGTTATGAAATTGGCTGGATTTATGGCCAGGCGGCAACCATGTTGCAGTCCGCCACAAATCAGTGGCTTTCATCGCCGCCTGCCACTGCCACAAGGATCTAACTGGCTGGCTGTCTCGCTGTCTCGCCGTCTCTACGTCTCGCGGCTGGCTAGCACATAATTTACGCTTAAGCATGGCTTTTGACCAAAATCAATAAATCCACACGGCATTCGCACAACAAAAGAAAATGTGCTCCATGCGCTGCTAGTCTCAAAAAAGAAAAAAAGCCAGCTAACCAAGTTTCTAGACTCTCAGCTACGCACTCACTAGCAGTTGAGGGGGGCATGGAGGGCGTGCACGCGGGGCGGACTGCTGCACTGCTGCAGCCTGGGCCATATCATCAACGCCGTGGCTGCCGCTGCCGCTGCTGCTGCTGCGGCTAACCTAATATCGTTTGAAATTTATGATTTTGAACTTTTTAGCCAGGTCTATGCTTCTTTTCTTTATTTTTTTTTGTGGACTGGGCTGTAAGTATTTCGTGTTTAAAATATTTGCGCGCCGCTCAAAATTCTTGAGCTTTGATGAACTGGTACTGCAGCAGGCAGCTGCGGCTGGTGGGCGTTGCGGCACTTCAAGTTGTCGTTGTTGTTGTTGCTGTTGTTGTTGTTGTTGCTGTTGTGGCCACTTGTATGTCTAGCAAAATATTGGCTTAACCTAATTTGTGAGCGTCTGTATATGTCTGTGTGTGTGTTTGTGCCGTGGCCAGGCATTGACGTTTTTGTGTTGCCCACTAATCACAAGCGCTGCTCAGATTTATAGTTTGTAGGAGTCGTCGCAAGGCAGTGCGTGTGAGCAGCAGACAAAATGCAAAAAACAGAACCAGAAAGAACGTCGAATCTTCGCTACGTCGAAGATTAAATACACTTGATAAGATGTGCCTTAAAGGATGCATTTATACGGAAGCTTTTCTTCTGTGCACTTGTTACTTTCGGTTTATAACAATTTTGGAATAATAGTGAACATCGTAATTGTTGAGTGTGGTCAGGATTAAGTAAACAAAACAGATAAGTTATTCATACGCAAGTTTCTTAACAGAATCTGCTCATATTTAGGGATCATAGCATAACTTGGCATAAGGAAGGCCAAGCTTAGATCGGGTATGTTAAAAAGCAAAATATGAATTTGATTTTGGACCAATCTTTGTTATGCAGCCATATGATATAGTAGTTCGATCCAGCACTAGTACTGCCTGTAACAGAAAGTTGAGCGAATGCAAAGTTTCATGACGAAAGCTTTTGAACTGAGAGATTAGTTGGCATAGATACAGATACAGATGGAGATGGATCTGCATGTCAAACTCGGCTGTTGGTACTGATCGAGTATAAATATATACTTTATGGGCTCAAAGATGACTGCGTCAATGCGTTACACATTTCGTGACAAAATTATGATACCCTCCACAAGCGTATAAATAGGGGAAAAAAGCATAAAACCGGCTGTTCGGCTGTTCGGCTGCTTGGCTGCCCGTCTACAGTTGCAGTCTGTGCGTCTGCAGTCTATCGCCCAGAGCGTTTGCGCGCGCATCTTAGAATTGCAGTCGCTTATCTAATCGTCTGACATTTTAGGTTTAATTTGGCCAGTCAGGCCTTGGCTGGGGCCCGAGCCGACGCCCCTAGGCAGTCGCGAGCGCAGTTGCAACTGCGCATTGCCAACTAAGTCAAGGCCTTTTGGCGATTCCCGCACATGCGTAGCCGTTCGTTCGTTCGTTCGTTCGGCCTGTCAGCCCGGGCAGTCGGCAGCCAAATGACAGGTTAACCCACTTTCCAAAAAACTAAAAAAAAAAAAATAGCTGCCTCACGCAAATAGAAACCCATTTGAATTAGTTGCATTTCGTGGGCATTTGCTGGCCAAACTATGCCAAAATATTTCCATTCGTAAACTCTCTACAGAGTTTTTTTCTTATTTGTTGTATGAAATGAATATGCACGACCCACTTGCTGTGGCCAAGTCGGAAATTGTCAGCGCTTTGGGGCTCTAATCCCAGCTAAATGCACTGCGCGCTCTCACAAAGTGATGTATCGAAAACGATCTTTTAAAGACTTTAGGCTTTACAGATAAGTCCGCCATGTGAAAGTTAAGAGAGAGATATATGCAGAGTCAAAGATTTGCAGTTGAGTCTCTATATCTAGCAGATCTGCACTGTTGCACAAATCCTTATTGATTGGCCGCACAGTTTCGGGTTGCACTTTGCTGTTTGATTGATTGTTGCAAGTCCGTTGCAAAAGTCTGCCAAAAGCGTCAAAATGCAAATGTTTTGACGGCCTTCGCTTGTTAACTGCGTTTGCTGCGTTGTTTCCATACAAAAACCAGCTAGTAGGAATGCGTCGATCGAGATTGATTGACTGCTTATTACCCTGGGAGTAGGCCCAAGATGGTCTAGCATTGGCTTTAAACTATTCCAAAAACCGATAGTTATCGATTATGGCCTTAAAGATTTCGTTGACCAAGCTAGACAAATCAACCGATCTATAGATGCTGCTTCAGAATAATTCGCCAGCTGTTACCTACCTCTTAGGTAGGCCCTATCATACTATCATACTCCATTTTTCAGTTTGCAGGGTATTAAAAAAAAACCGGCATTCAACAACTTTTGCAATTGGTTTTGCTTGGCTACGCAGCAAATTGCTTGGCAAATATTTGCCGCAAAATTTGCTTTGGAGCAATTAGACGCCGCCTGGCATCAAAAATCAGCTAAAAGGCAGCTAGATACGGGCCAAATTAAATGCAGTTATTAATAATCTCGCATTATGGCTTGGCATATCCGACGAGCGAGATTCCCACAGTAGCTGCCAACGACGTCATGACAAGCCGAATGCGCCCCGGGCACAGTCTCGCAGCCAAAGCTCCTCCGCAACGTGAGTTGTAATTATGCATAAGGTAATCACTTTAAGAAGCCGCTTCAGAGCAGCCGACTTGTAGATTAAGATAAGCCAACTCTTGCTTTTTTGGGTTTTCCTTCAGCTTTTATTTAAGTTACATTTGGCGGCGGCGTGCGACATCGGGTAGAAGAAAAAAAGTGCAACAAATTCGCGAAATGTTTGTTAAAATGCACATAAATCAATGCCATATGTGTTGGCTAAAAAGCTAGCTAAAGCCATAAAAAGTCATAGACAGAAAGACAACAACAGCAATGGGAAAAATAAATAAGAACAAAAAATCAATTACAAAAAATGTTTCAACAGCCCGCAAAACCAAATAAAAAGTGAACTAAAAATGTTTATTGCCATGGCGGTGGAATTTTCAAATCAAATCAAATCGAATCGAATTCGCCTTCTTTATTTTTATTTGTTGTTGCTGTTGTTGTTGTTGTTAGTTTTGCGGTTTATTTGTTTTTTGCTAACCTGTCAGTTTGGGCCCAGCCAACTATCAAGCAAACAGAGCAATAGCAAATGGCAACAACTGCAACAACTGCAACAACAGCAGAAACAACAAACTGCCGGCGTTTGAAGTAGCAACGGCTTTCATTGTCAATATGATCTGAAATCAGGCAGCAGGCAGCAGGCGGCAGGCGGCAGGCGGTGGCTGGCGGACTGCACGCAGTGTGGTCGGCAATGAGCAACAGCTACAAATGTTGTTAACAATTTCATGCTGGCAAGCAGCCAACAGCTACAACAACAACATTGACAGTTGTGCATGAAATAGAAACATTGGCAAAAGCGCTGCAACAAAATGCAGCTGGCGCTGGGCGGCCGCCCGGGCCAGTGAGGAAATGTACAATTGGCTGGAAAAGAGCCTAGACAGACAAGCGGCACAGACAGCCTGACAAGCGGACGGCCAGACGGGCGGACAGTCTGACGTCGCGTCAGATAGCCGCACAGAGACAGTTGTCGAGCAGTCGACCAGTCGAGCACTGGAGCACTCACGGCGTGGAACGTGTGTCGTGTGCTGTGCTGTGCTGGGCCCCAAATGCAATTGAAAAATTGTGAGCTGAACAATAAATTCCTTCTGTGTGGGATTGCGAAATGTTTGAGTTTGATTGAATTATGAAGTGCGTACGTTTTGCCAGAGAAGGGGCCGGCTGGCGGGGGTGTGCAGAAAAATGAAAAAAGAAAACGAAAAACAAGCAGAAAAATGCCGTGTGTCTTGCGCTGTCTGTCACAGTGACACAGACAACAACAACAACAAGGGCAACAACAACAACAACAACAGCGGCAGCGGCAACAAAACAAAAGACTTAGGCAACGAACGCGACGCGTGAGTCACTTTCCATGCAGTCTCAGCCAGGCTAGACACATGCAGTTTTCTTCGTCTTTTACACAATTTTTGCAACAAATGCAAATCATGCCGAGACGTACAAGCATTACGCATTTGTTAAAAGCCCGGCGACAACAGCAACAACAACAGCTACAACAACAACAACAATGTTGCCTGCTGGCCAGCACTGACAATCAAAGATTTTGGCTGCCTGTCGCAGCTCATAATTTCAGCTTAAATGCATTAACCGTTAAGCGCGACTAGAGAGCGAGAGGCGGGTTATGACATTGTCAGTTAAACAGTTCCCAGTTTCCAGCATCCACTCGCACTCCTAGCCATAGATGGGGGGCTACCGTCGATGACGTGCCCAGATACTGCTGCTGCAGCTGTCGCAGCCACATTTGCATATTGCCAACCTCAGCCGTGGCAGACAACTCTATATATATAGTTGCTACTATATAGTAGCAGCCAGCGCGTGTCAAATAAGTTACGAGTGTGGCTGTTAATGGAAAGCAGCCCTCTGCTTCAATTTTCTCTTTCAATTTTCGATTTGCGACTTGCAACACAAGCGAGAAGCGGCGTCAATTACTGCGCCCTGCCACAAATGTCAACTGCCGATTGGCTTCGGTTTTATTTCTTTGTCTTTTTGGTAGCTGGATTTTCATTTCGCCTGCTACGCTTACAAGTATATTTCCATTTTGCATTTTCCATTTCCATTACCATGGCATAACCTATATCGCAATCTTTTGCGTGGGCATCAGAGCCGCCTTCAGACGACGTCTGAACAAAAATCATTTGCAGCCACAGCCGCAGCAGCCCCAGCAGCCGCAGCAGCCCCATCCCTATCCCCATCCTGGCATCAACTGGCGATGCATGTGATAAATCACAGTCGGGCCATTATATATAGTATTTCATTGCTTAATAAGCCCAGGTCGTTGAAATTGACGCCCGCTGCCAAGCTAGCTCCAAATGCAGTATTGGCCATTATTATTTGGCAGCTACCGCTGGCCTGGCCGGGGCACCAACAACAACAACAACAACAACAGCAGCAACAACAACTGGATTGTCTGGTCCTAATGCCAAGCGGGTCAACATTATGTTTTATTTTATCTATTTCATTTGGCATAGAGAGCGAAGAAAAAAGCGAAACTCGTGACTTTTCATAGCTTTGCTGAGTAACTGGCAGCATTTAAAAGGTTTTTCCTTCAGTCAACTTGTGCTTGCTGCTGCTTGGCAAAAATTTCATTAAAATGATATTTTGGTTTTAGGGCAAAGTTCAATGTCGTCGCAAATTAAACAAGGCGACTTGAAACTCATTTCGCATTTGGATTTCGTTTAAATCAAATTAATAATTTCAGTTTGCGCAAATCGATGTAATTAGACGCAGTTATATTAGGTCTATGAAACCAAGTTAATAATGTATTTTCAAACTCTTGACTTAAATTAAAATCGAGACATCCGCTAACAGACACTTGTTAAATTGAAATGTTAAGCTGGATGCTTTAACATCAGGCTTAACATTTGTACGTCATGTAAGGCTTTAATTTGCCTTGAGCTTAACTCTATAAATGTGCCGCAAAGCATATATAATTTAAAGCCTTTGTTCGAATAAAACTTTTTGACTAAACTTCAAAGATATGCAAATTGATTGCAGCTGCGAAGCATTAGCATGCTTGAGATAAGCATAAAGTTAACAGCGCTATGTTAATGCTCAATGTTATTCTCACCTTCGCATTCATTTTGATACGCAATCAATTGATAAGTGCCAAAACTTGTATGCACATAAAACCCACGCCCAAAAACACAATATTCTCCAAATATCGTATACAAATCTGAGGCAACCTGTATCGCACCATATATAGATATAAATACCGTGCGCTGTGCCCGCTCACATAGCTGCTAGATGCTTATGAGCATCGATAACATTTTACACACGTTTCAAATGCTAATCGAGCAGCCAAAACATGTTGCTACTGCGTTTACACGCGTCCAAAACGAAACGGAGTCAAAGTTGGTGCCGCGCCAGGCGCTGGGGCAATGGGGCAGCGGCTCGGGTGGGGGAGGGACTGGGTTCGTGTGCTGGGGCATGTTCACGCAAGTGTAAGACAAGTCGACGTGACCATAAGAATCGCCACAAGACCCAGACAAAAAATTGTTCGTAAATTTTCGCTGTATATATATATATATGTATCTTTTTTTTTGCGTTCAGTGCGCAAATTGTAATCAAACACCAACAACAAGCACAACAACTGCGGCTACTGTTTGGCTAGACCTTGTCGATGCTGCAATTTGTTGCTGCTGCCGCTGCTACTGTTGTTTCTGTTGTTGTTGTTGTTGCTGTTGTTCTTGTGTGCTCTGGCAAGAGGCGTGCGTTGCTGTTAGTACAGCCACGCCCCAAACTAGGCAATAAGTCAGCCTGGCTGTTGCCGTAGCTGTTAGCCAGTTGACCCGCATGTTAATTATAAACACATTAGGCCGCTAAAGGAATTAGAATTAGCTTATCGCACACACACGCACACCAGCTAGCGCTCGAGTGTTGGTTGCCATACAAACAAAATGCTAACAAGACTAACAGAAATAAATATTTTAAATAGAACGCAGCGTTATCTATGCAGCTCTGACGCCTTTGCCAGCAACAACAACAACAATGCTGATGCAACCTGCTGATGCAATTAATCACAGTACCCCAAAAAGCAATTCCCAATACTGAAATCAAAGCGAGGCACCCCAAAACCCAAAGCTGATTAGCATAATTTGTTGAAGAGCAAACTGTCAGCTCGACTTCTTAATACCCTAACATAAAAGGCTGCGCCGATTTAACAGAAATATGTGTTACCTTTTTAAAGGATCAATTAATGAGTCTTATTATTATGATCAATGAGCCATGGCTGCATATGTGCCCTAGATGCTTATATCCCATAGTTCCATTGAAATCTTCTATTAGACTTCGTCTGATATTGCTTCAGATTGGAATATTTTATCCATCAGTTCGTAGAGAGCATTCAGGATTCGACGTCGCGAAGGCTTACTCGTGTCTGTTGTTGTTCTTTGTTGTTTTCTGTGTCGTAACTGGGACAACGCCTGTCCAGTTTTGGGCATGGGCCCGGATGCTGGCTAACAGCAAGCCGTTGAAGATTTTGATTTGGATGCGCAAGATTAGCCACGCGCTGCACTCTGTTGCCTGGCTGATCTGTTGCTCTGCTCTGTTGCTCCCCTTTTACAATTCTAATGAACTGGCAGACGAAGTCAATGCATCAAGTGCCAAGCACCAAAAGCACCAAATGCGATGAACTGTCGTTAAAAGATTTATTGCAGTTCGGGCGCAGAGCACTGAAAACAGAGATTGGAATACATTTTCTTGGATTTTTTTTTTTTTAGTTGTTGCCTTCGGTTTATTTTTGGGGGGCGCTTGCTGTTTGGCTATAAAAATAAAATGCAGCTGTTGTAGCTTTGAACTTTCGACACCTTTTGCGGGGCCACAGAGTTCTCAGTGAGCAAATGTCTTGTCTGCACAACACAGACACACACACACACACTGAGTGCTTGTTGTGCGTGAGTGTGTGTGTATGTGTGTGCGTTCTTTAATTGCCTGCGCCACCAAAACAACTCAGAGTTGCAGCAATTTTATGACTTCACAGCGCATTTTAAAATGCTTTTGGCTTAACCATTTTTCTGAGGCGTCATAAATAGGCTTTTCTGCAGTTTGCAGTACTCGTTGCTGATTTTATCAGCTAGCCATTTTTGATATTTATTTTTTATCGCAAAATTAATTAAGTAATTAAACGTGTTCATGTGCAGAGCCGTTCCCGCGGCTGAGATTAGCCAGCTAATTGGGCATAGAAATTGCTGGTCTAAACAAAAGACTCAAGCCACGAACTTGCGCTGACAGCAGCTGCTTGGCGAAAATATGCTACGGAGGCCCTCCCATTTTGACAAAAAGATGGCTACCAAAGGCCGCGCTGGCACAGAGCCAAAAGCCATTAACCAAAAACAAACCAAACAACCTGAGAAGCAACAGCAACAACAACAACACCAACAACAACAACAACAACAATGACTTGCGCCAGACACGTTTCAGCACGTTTGTCAAATAGACCAATCAGAGTCGCGTAATTTTGGGCTTATTAACATTAAACAAGCTGCGCGGTAGCGAATAATTTGCTGTTTATTTGTTGGTAATTGGACGCGCCAAACGCCTGGCGCCTCTTCAGGCCTAATGATGGCTGTTAGTGGACCCGAAATTGAGCCACGTTTCGCTGAGCGCAGAGCGTCATGAATAACATTTTAATTGAGTTACCAAGTGGGCAGCGCTCGATCGAGCGGAAGGAGAGGGAAGTGGAGGCGATTGGGGACGGGACATGGGCATTGGGCAGACATTTGGCTGCGGTTGGCTGTAATTTGACAGCTCAGTGATATTAATGCGATTTGACAGCGACAATGACAGTTGTGTGTGCACTCAAATCAAACAAGACAAATAAACAGCCAGAGAAGACGAGGCGACGAGGCGACAGATCGACAGACGGACACACATTGCGTATGCTTGATCGAGTCGCCGCAACGCCGCTCTGCTCTGCCTTTGTCAGTCATCCATCAAAGCGAAACCAACAGCAAAACACCGAAAAAGAAAAAAAAAACACGCTCAGCAGACGTTCGAGTTGTTGTTGCCGCAAAGTTTGATCAACGAGCGCGACACTGGCATAATGAGCGCTATGGATGTGAATGTGGATGCAGCCAGATATCTGCCAGGTGACTGTGTGTGTGTGTGTGTGCGCGCGTGTGTGTGTATGTATAATTGTCAATGAAACTGGTTTTGGGTAACATCATTCCGTCACTCACGCGCCCAGTCAACTGGCCAAATACGCACAGGCGACAACGAAGACGATGAAAACGGCAACAACAACAACAACAACAACAGCAACAGGAACAACAACAACGTTTGAGCACGGAGGCATCGGCAACGCACCAAAGCCGATGCGCTTCAAAGATAATAACCAATATATGCCAAACAGGCAAAAAGAATCACAAGCAGGAACAACAGCAACAACAACAACAACAACAACAACAGCAACAACAAGCAGAACAACCTGTGTAACGACCACGCCAACACCAAACATCAAACAAGCAACAACCAACAACCAAAACACACAGCAATCGGGGAATGTAACAAACGAGTGAAAACTAATGGAAAATAATGGAAAAATATTTACAATAGACGTTCGTTTGTAGAGAGAAACAACCGTAAGCAGAACCCAGGCCCAGGCCTAAAGCCCAAGCGAGAAAATTAAAGAGCGAAAGAAAACAAAACGAATACAGAAGAAAAAAACAACTTATAAAGATTTGAGTGACAGTAAAATGAAATGACGATTGGCAGGCGGCAAGAGACCCAAGCCGCAGCCTCAGCCGCAGCCGAGTCGCCAAGATAGCCGCAGCAGCAACAGGCAGCATGCGGCAACAGGCATTAGAAAGCTAATGAAAGTTAACACAATGACAACAGTTCAGGCATCAGCACATGGAGGCGTCTATAGAATACCACTTATATTGAAAAGAATCTAGGCAAAGCTAGATACTCTCACACACACACACACACACACACAGCGAGCAACAATTGCAGTCACACACACACACACACACACACACTGTAGCTGCAGTTGTTATTGCGAGCATTAGATCTGGCAGTTGATAATTATTAACATCGTTTGAAGGTTGTTAATATTAAACGGCTACAGACATTTGCATGCAATATTACAACAACAACAACAACATTGACAACGTTAGACAACAACAACAATTAGAATATATTGTCTGCAACAGCGGCAACTGCAGCTTCGCCCACGCAAATGCAAGAATGAGCACAGGCGACAAGAGTGAAAACAGGTAAGAAACAAGCCGAACATTAAATACACTTAATATAATATAAAATACAGTCAGCTGAGCAGGTAGAGTTTTAGGCTAGTCGAGCTACTCTTATGGAGAGCATAATATTTCACTTCAGTGATTGCTCCTATACATATGAGACATAAATCGATTTTAATAGATAAAGGAAATTATATGAGCTTTAGGGATATTGGAGAGGACATTTCACATTGTGGAAATACACTCAAAGAGACTCTGCTCTCGGGAAGAACATTTAAACCTATTCTGTCAGGCTTTAAGCAGACTGAGCCTTGCTAAGCTAATGTTGTCGGAACCTAGATGCTAGACTAATAAGAATTTTGCTTTTTTTACTTAGCATGCTGTCAATGAGCCCTATTAAGAAACTTTATATGTTTAGGTAATAGTTTGTGATCAAAGGAGATCGGAATCAGAATCCAACCAAATTCAATTCCAATTATGGGATTAGGATTAGGCACTTTAAGAACTTCGCCTCCGAGTAGCCCATAGATTAGTTAGGCTTAAAGAAACTTTAGGCTTCTTCGGGCAAGAAATGCAAGGAAACATTACATAGTTGCATATTTGAAAGAACTGCACCAAAATCCATAAAAAACATTATCCAGTGAGAGCCTCAATAGATCAACTCTGTCAATTTACTGTCAACATAAAAACAGACAAAGCTTTTGAGCGATTTACCTATAACAACTTTACCTTAACAACTCAACAATATACTTAGCCAATCCAACTAAACTCAACTTATAAACGGCCAGCAGCAAAAGCAGACAACTTTTATTAAATGAACTCTAAAACTCTTTCTTTCTCTTACATTTCATCATGCTTAACAGGATTATATATATATATACCTTTGGGCTACGCCAAACAAGTCTACTTCAAAGTGTAACATAATGCGCATCAAGCCGAAAATAACCTCGGCAAGGGTATTATTGAGCATGAGAATGGGTCACAGCAGTAAACGGCGCCAAAACGGCATTGAACAGAGTTCGCTACAGTTGGGAAACGCAGCCTGGCAGCTAGCTGTACGATATATATAAATGTATAGATATATATATAGAAATATCTGTGAGAACGCGACTTTAAAGTGTTTTAAATATGTTGTTGAATAACAAGCGCTAACATGCATTAGAAAAGCAAACTTGCCAATTGGCGCTGCAATTAAGTGGCATTTGTCGCACACTGGCGCCGCACAACACACAAACGCACACACACACACACACACACAGGCACAAAGTGCGGCCAATTTGTGGGTAAGAATTCTAGAGTAAGAATCTATCATGGGCAATCATAAATTTTCATTATGCAGATTATGGCACTTGAGTCGAGCGGCTTGTAATACGCTTGAACTGCTAGCGCTTGAAGGTCAACAACTTGGCTGTGATTGGGGTGCGACCCCAAAAGAGCTAATTAAACTGCTGTTAATACTGATCCATGATCAATGATTAGAACCAATATAGCTGGCATTTACATTAGCCAGCCGCGGGTGGTCTTTGGAAGACTCACAGTTCACTAACTTCGGAGCACATGAGCTCGAAACTCTTGTAATTACAGCGAACTGGAGAATGAGAACTGAGAAAAAAGGAGAATAAAATGCTGCTTGGTAATGTGAAATAGATATGCACAATGACTTATCGAGCTACATATAAGTTCATGATAGAAATCAAGAAATCTAGATACCAGAAACACACAGAAAACACGCAATATTAATAAATACATAATTATAACTACAAGCTTCGATTAATTTTCTTGCTTTTAAGAACATGGAAAACATGGTATAATTATAATAAATACAACAAAAGTGATTGTAATATAAACAAATATCTCCATTGAAAAACTTATAATACTTCAGAATATTGTCAAATTTGGTAAATCGATAAGATCCGAAACTCCAAAGACTTAAAATACTTCAAACTTCTGTCAATTGTTTTGCTTTTAAGAACTTGATGATGACGATTTCCCAAAATTATAATATATATGATAATGATTATCATAACATTAACTTTATTCAAGTACAAGTACTTTGAATACTTCAAAACATAGATACAACATGCATGAACATGCAGAATCGCAGTTTCAGTCAAAGACTTCAGTCTTTAGTCGATTTTCTCGCTTTTCTGATTGTTGCATTTCTCATAAGGTCGTTTGTATATCAACTTTTGCATTAGTTCACTGAAACATTTCTCAGCCCTCTTGACATCTCTTAAGACATTGAAGAACAAAAATATGCATCAAATATTTTCCTTTCTGCTCTCCATCTGCTTGGATTTCTTACTGGGCTATGCCACGCCCCTCCTCATCTACTGAAGTCAATCTGTTTTTACTTTGGTGTTCATTTGATGGCTGCAGCTTTTAATTATTGGAAAATGGGCTCGACATGAACGGGCAGCAGCCCAGCCAGCCCGCATGTGAGTTGAGAGAGGGCGAGAAAGAGCTCCGAATGATTCGTTGGTTTAGGTTCGCTTTCAGGTGTTTGTTAATTTGTTGTTGTGGCTTGTTTATATATAAATCTATATATATGTTTTGTTTGCTTGTAAGTGTATTTATATGTATGAAAAGTATCAGAGTGACGGAAACTCGTCTTGCCCCTTTGCTGGGCAAATGTTTGCCTTGGTGTGCCAAGGTGTTAAAGCTCGTCTCAGTGTTTGGCCTGCCACAGCATCTGCAGCAATATACACATGTGCGTGTGTGCGTGTGTCTGACTCAGTGTAAGCGCTTTGACTAGCTGAGCTTGTAGGCTTATAATTTATTATTTGTATCTTTGACGGCCTGGACTGCCAGTGATTTCTATGAACGCAGACGTTTCTGCTTTGTAGATTGTTTTCAGATTTGGGCCGACGCATGTCTGATTTAGTAAGCCGGCAGCTGATTATGTGCCACATTAGTTGATGCAGGCCCAACAGTTTCAGTCGATGCTGGCCGGGCTTTGCATGTATTTATAATTCAATCATGAGCAATTAACCAGGCCGATGCCAGGGCAAGCAGCAAGGCGCCATGGGCGACGCTCAGATGCACTGCCAGCAAGGTCAACAAAAGCAAACGTTGTGTGGAGCAACAGATATTGAGAGTGATAAATAGAGAGAGAGAGAGAGTACTGAGAGTCAGAGATGGAACGCGCACAGAAACAAAAGACTTAAACAACGAACATTAATTTCATTAGTTTTGCATAGGGTTTGTGCCCTTCCATGTTGCCCTCACGCACTCGGACTGCCGTCAGAGAGGCTTTTTTTTGACAAATTCGTTTAAGAAATTTCAAAATTGAAAAGATTCATTCATCAGCGAGCGCGCATCATCATCATCAGCAACAGCAGCAGAAGGCTTGGCAAAGGCGTTGTTTAATGGATTCCAGCAGCAAAGTCAGCCCTCCGCCAGCTGGTAAGGCAGCAGTCAGCCAGCCAGTGAGTCAGTCAGGCAGCAGGCCCGACCGTCAGACAGTTTGCTGGGCAGGCACAGTAACAACAGGCCAAGCTCAAAGGTCCATGTGCGATCTGACCCATTGTCGTTATAAATTAGCGCAATCAATCAACTCACTTCACCTGATTCGGCCAAAAAGATTTCGAACAATGTGAATAGACAGACAGAAAAGGCAGAACAGGTTCGGCTTAGTGTTAGAGGCGGACAGATAAAGCGGAGCGAGACCGAATCGGGAAGAATATTGGGGAAAGCCGCATGTTAAACATCTTAAACGCAGTTCGAACAAGTTGGCATGACATCTGATCGTTTATGTTAGACTGCAGGATACCCTGTATGTAGGTGTGAAGCGGAATGCAGAGTGGATTTTGATGGAAATTTTCTGTATCTAGATCCTGAAGTCGCTAAGACATCTGATTTTGGTTGGATCAACATTGGTAATCAAGCAAGTATGTATACACCTTTTGACTCTTCTCATGGTTACAGGGTATACGTATATTTATTCACGCATATTAGAAACCATACGCAAGCCCGACAAAGTTCTGCACTTCGTCAATGTCAATATGGACAGGAACCGAACCATTGACCAGTTTGTTAAATTAATCAGTAAATCGTTAAATAAATTGACTTAAAATACCGCCGGCAGCTAAGTAACTCAACAGCGCCAAAGTCTCAAGTCTGGCTCAACGATTTCGACTAGAGTTTATAAAAATTTGCCTGTTCCCAGCGTGCTTATCAAAACATGCGAGCAAGTTCGTTGCCTAAGTCTTCTGTTTTCAGTATCTGTAGCATATCTGTATATTATCTCTTTCTTCTTTTCCGAGCATATGTTAACAAGAAACGCAGTCACCAGCGACGAACTTCGACTCTGCTAGACTCCCGAGAAAAGCAGTTAAGCATCTCCAAAGATGTTCTTCTATTTTTTTTTTGTTTTTGTTTTCAGGTGTAAAAAGAAAGAAGGTTTTTCATAAATTCAAATCCAAATGCTGATCGTAAATATCTTTTGAGCCTGCTGCACATCGCTGCCCTTCCACATAATTTCGTTAGCGCCCAAAGGGACGCGCACTTAAAAAGAAACAGAAGAAGACAAAAACCAAATGGGGGAGAGAACAACTGGGCAAGGGCATCTATCTAGGTGTGCATAATAGCCCTGTGTGTTATGGTCTCTTTCTTCTTTATGTGTCTCTCGCACTTACCCTTTCTTTTGTAAATATTAGTTGGTCTCTGTGTGCATTGTTGTTGTTGTTGCTGCCAAAGTTTAGTGCCATCGACGAGGCCATTGTCAGGATTACGATATGATATGATATGATATGCTGGCCCCTATACACATCTAAACACTTTCTTCTGGCCTGGGAAATGTTTTATTTTGATGTGTATTTTGGAGTGCGGCCCATAAGGAAATTGCTGCACAGTGGGCATGCTGCTCGTTACGTTTTTCTTTTTTTTTGTTATGCACCATGTGGCACAATCAACTATATATGTATATTCATATATTTCTGTAATTCTAAGTCTGAGCTGGAGTCTGGATCTGGATCTGGATCTGGAAATGTGCCTGCGCCTGCCTGCTTTGTGTATTTTTGTTTTCTGCATTGATTTTCTTAGCTGCAGGTGCGGAAGCAATTTGTTTAGAATTTTGCTGTAAACGCAACAAGCAAAGCAGCCACAACAAAAGCAACAAAAACAGCAAAAGAGACAACAACAACAACAGCAACAGCAACAAAAACAACAAGTGCTACAAGAGTCGGGTCCCGGCCAACATGGACATTAAATAAAAGCGAAAAGAGTAAACATACAACACGAGAAAATATTGCATGCACAGCTCGCCAAAAGGCAAATGCTGCCCGCGCGCTTGAGTGTGGGTATATGCGCGCGTGTGTGTGTGTGTGTGTGTGTGTGCATGTGTGTCTGTGTGTATGCAAATTATTGTGCACACAAAGACGACGATACAACAACAATAACAACAACAACAACGCAACTAGCCAAACACTTGAGTTGCTTTGTCAGCTAAAGGAATCGTTTTAAGCGCTTTGCAACTTCATTGGCCCAGCTTTAAAGATTTGCCAAATCAATGCAAACTAACCGAAAATAGCTCAAGGAATTGTAGCAACGAGGGCGGTTCCATGGCTATGCCAAAAGTATAATATGATCTGTTCATACCATATGTTAATTCAACTTTACTAAGCAGATATTTATATCAGAATATGGTTCTCAAAGAAAGGGCAAAGGTTCAATTACAGGCGTTAATTAAAGATAGTTTTAAATTGAAATGGAAAAAGCTTGAAAAGGTTTGTGTGCAAAGTAAATCGAAGACAAGAGTTAGAAGAGCTCTAGCCAAGCGAATCTGGGAAAACTTTAAATTGATTCAATTTTCAAAATATATAAAGTACTTAAAGTATATAAAATACTTTTTTTTAAACAACCATCAAGTCATATATAGATATGTATATATATAGATATAGATAGATAGATGTATATAGATATTCTCAGTTGTTTCAATGAAAACTTTCCAAAATGAAATCTGACAAATTCGCATATTCATCTTTATCAGACATAAGATTCTTCGAGGCTTACAAATCTTTTGCTAGACAACTCACACGAAAAATGCATTGAACAGCCCTTGCGTGTATTATATCTAGAGACAGCATTATGTTTTATTGTTGGTTGAACCTTATAGCATATGTCCATAAACTTTTATTAATAACCCCATAAAAAATGCTCATAAAATGTGTACTCTTGTTCTGTCTGTGTTGTTGTTTGTTACGGTAATTTTAAGCACATATCGTATGTAAAGTGTTTTGCAGTTTTACTCCGCAGAGTGTGTGCGAGAGTGTCTGTGTGTGTGCGTGTGTGTGTATGTGTGTTGAGACAATGGCACAGCTGGTGGGCTGCCGCCCCTTTGGGAACCCCTCGACATGACCACAAAACAATTTCTCTCAGCATTATAATTTTTCTTATTTTTTATGTTTGTACACTAAAGTTAGAGTAGAGAGAACTCTATTATATTGTTTTATGGTTTCCCGCCAGAGATGAAGGAAATCTCTTTGATTTCAGCTAAGGCAACTGAAAACCTGGGGCCAACAACAAATTCTGTTTGCCCAAATGTAAAATGATATGCTTAAAGAGTTTGTAGCAAGTTCTGAACGTGTTAAAGTCACAAGTTCCCTAACACGTCTTAAGGTTATTTGATATATTTATTAAACTAGCATAACGATTTTTATTAAGCTCAGCCAGACACACACACGCACACACACACGCGCGCTCACACACACACACACACACACACACACACACACACACACACACAGCAGGAGCATTGTGACCGAAACGGGTTATCTAAACATTTGGTGCTCTTCATGTTTATAAAGCCTTTCGAATTTCTTATGCGATTTGTAGCTTAGTCAAGTTGAAAGTAACCAAAGAGCGGCAACAATTTTTTGTTAGAGCAACTCAACTTTGTTGCACTCACACACACACACACACACATACACACACATATAATTCAGTCTCGTTCCAGTTGCCGACGCCTGCCTGCTTGCCCTGTCTCTTGGCTTATTTCATTTCATTTTATTTACGTGAACTACTCTGGTGTCCAATAAAATATACGCAACGAAATCAGATGCAAAACTCCAGGCAACGAGACGAGTTGCTGGAAAAGCCAGCCCAAAGGCTGAGATACGCATATGCCAAGGCTGCGCGTGAGGCAGACAGAAAGAGAGAAAGAGAGAGAGAGAGAGAGAGAGAGCGGACGAGGGAGAGAGTGAGAGAGCAGTCAGTGAGAGAGTGAGAGGGCAAAAGATTCTCATTCTCAGCATCTTGTCGCTGAGACACGCGGACGCACTTAATGAGCAGCGATCTTAAATCTTAAAGCAGACGCACAGACAGCCGCCCGAGTTGGAGTTGGACCTGAGGCGCGGGACTTGGGTCTGGGCCTGGCCACAGAGCTGATATCTGTGCAGAGGCAGGGCTCACATATGTGTGAGTGTTTGTGTGTGTGCATGTGTGTGCGATGAAAGTATCTTGAACTGCGCTTTGCCTCATTCCGGGCTGAGCCTCATCTTTCTTCTGGCTTCGTCGCTGCACTTGAATTTCAAACTCACACAGAGACAGAGTCTGAGAGAGCAAGAGAGAGAGAGAGGGAGAGAGAGGAAAGTAGAGACAGGGGGACACTTCAAATGCTTATGAAGATATTATGAAAAGCAAGCCGAGGCCGAGTTGGCTGGAGTTGGAGTTTGAGGCCGAGGCAGAGGGAGAGTCTGCGGCCTGCGTGACAACAGTGCCACTCGAGAGGCAGAGGGCAGAGAGGCTGGCGACGACTCCAACAGCAACAGCAAAAGCAACAGCAACAGCATTTTGTGGCAAGTTACTGCGCTGCTGGCAAGTTGACAAATGCAGCGCAGAGACGAGACAGCCATGGGAGTAGTTACCGAGTGCGGCCCATGAAGCACTAGGAGCAGTCGGACTCCGAGTTGGAGTTGGAGTTGGAGTCGCAGCTGCTGCTCATCTCTTGGCATCTTCACCTGCAAAAAAGATCAATGACAATTTATTGTCATGACTATGTAAGTTCTCACTGGCGCAGGCGTGCTCATATGCAACGTGCGGCGTGCAACAACAACAACAACAACAAATATGTATGTGCAGCCTGGTGTATCTGTATCTGCATCTCAACATTTGTATCTGTGCAAAGCAAGTGCTTTAAGTAGTCGCCGTTTCTGATTTGATTTGCCGTATGTGTTGGTTTTTTTTTGTGGTTTTTCTTTTTATTTGTTTCGCTTAAGGAAAATGGCCCATAAATTATACAAAAAATGATATCTACTTACAGATTAGAAATTAGTTTTCACTAAATGCTTAAACAAAATATCACAACAAATGTATCTCAAACTAAATACGAAATGGAATATCTAATATAAAACAATTATTAATGCTAGAACTTAATTGCGAAAGTTAATGCTTAATACTCGCTTTAGATATTGTTCTGATGTCCTGCTAATACTCGTACTTGGCCCACCGATTTATATGGAAATTGTTAAGCTGTTCTCTCTCTCTATTGACTAATTGAGCCGGGCCAGTTGTGAACATTTGGCATTTGATTAAGTTAAATCACTTAGATTACTAAACATGTGTGTTTAACAAGGCGAACATTTAGTTTAACGATATTTACAGCTTATCAGTCGAGAAATATACATATACATATATATATTAAAATCAATATATATATATATATGTTAATGCATATATATTTATATAAATATATATGTGTGTGTAGTTGGATTCGTTATCGTTCGTTTCATTAGCTGCTCTTGTTGCTGTCCCTGCACTTGTGTACCTGGGCCAGCACGCGATCGATGCGTTCCGCCAGAATCTTGATTGATTTATCCGGCAGAGAGGGCAGCACATCACGCACATTCGGGCTGGTTGTGCGCTCGAAAAGATCGCGCAGTTGGCGACCCGCGCCCTCCACACGCAAACGCTGCAGCGCCTCAATGGTGGGTCGTCGAAAGATGCACAGATTGTCCAATAGCAGACTGTGATAGGCCTCATACTTCTTGAGCAGCCGATAGCCATGGAGTAGGCCCGATTCGTTGTCCAGAAACACGAGCAGCTGCGTATCGCTCTGCCGCGCCAGATTGTGAGCCGGCGCAGCCATAATGTCGGCATTCCATTGAAAGTTGTACAAGTTATTAACGACACGATCGAGGTTCGCGATCAGGTAATCGAAGACGATTAAATCGGACCATTGTGCCAATTCAATTAGTCGCTGCAGCAGCGTCGACGGCGACGACGACGACGACGTTGACGCTGTCGAGGATGCGGCTGCGGCTGCGGCTGAAGCTGCGGCAACTGAGGACAACTCTGTGGCGTTCTCCTCAAGCATGCGTGATTGATGAGCGCCCGTTTGGCCGCTGGCAGCCTCCAGCCGCTTGAGTAATCCGCGCGACTGAATCGTACCATCATCTGCCGTCTCCCGCTGCATTTGCTGCGTTATATTCCAGACATCGTACTTGTTGAGATGCCGCTCCAGTGGCTGAAACGGTTGCGGTATGCCGGCTGGCTCCAAATCGGCCAGCCAACGCGTTAACACCACCGGCCTGTGCTCCTTCCACTGGGCCTGGGTGATGTCGCCCAATGCCGTTGACCAGCTTGGCGTCGTCGTGTCAATGACTGTCGCTGCACTGGGCGCCAGATTGCTAATGTTCAGCAATTGGCCCAGATAGTAGCTAAATATCTCGCCCTGGATCTGATCCGTGTTCTGGCGATAGCGTGCACAGGCCCGCGTCCCATCGGCGAACACGACCAGGCGATTCTGCATGCGGCCGCAGCCGTGCTCCAGCCGCACCACCTGACCCTGGCCGGCCACATAGCGCTCCCAGCTGTGTTGATCCGCGGCAGCAAAGCCCTGCGGCAGCGCACGTTCCACCAGCTCGCCCCAGTAGATGTCCGACTCAATAAATCCCGCCGTGGCTTGTGGCTGCTGCTGTTGCTGGTTCTTGGCTTGGGCTCTGCTGCGCTCCGGCTGCGGTTGGGTCTTGGTCAGGCGACGCTCGGGTCCCTTGCGATAGCGACCGTTGGCGGTGCGCTGCACATGGAACTCCTTGATGCTGCCATCGTTGGTGTCCAGTTTCTTGACTATCATGGAGTCGGGCGCATTCTTGTCCTGCTCCAGATGGAAGGCATTGCGAAAGACCTGCTCCGCGCTAAGCTCCACATTGGCCAGCTGCTCGGCCTCCTCGCGTATGAAGGACACGCTGTACGGCAGCGGCGGTCGTTCATAGTTGCTGCTCGACGGCTCCTCGCTGAGTTTAAGCGTGGCAGCAGCTGACTCATCGCTGCCGCTGCTCCCGCTGCCGCTGCTGCTGCTGCTGTCGTTGGCAAAGTAGTCGGGCAGTCCGAGCATGGGCACGATGACGCCCAGCGCCATGCCAAAGACAAAGGCGGCCAGTATGCTGAGCAGGCAGGCGCGACGCTGGAACGCCCGGCGACGGCGCAGCGTCAACAGCGTCATGTGTGTGGCTTCAATGGGGCTGCTGCTCCCGCTGCTGCTGTGGCTGCTGGCTGCTGCTGCAGTGGCTCTTCGGCGTCGTTGCAGCGAGCGGCGTAGGCGTTATAACGCTGCAGGTGAGCTGAAGCGGCGCAGAGCCGTTCAGGCGATCGTTTAGAGTATGGCCAAGTGTTGGTTGTTGTAGTTGTAGTTGTTGTGGTTGTTGTTGTTGTATTTGTTGTTGTAGCTGCTGTTGTCCGGCTTCCAGGCGCTTGATGTCGTACATTTTGCTGCTGCAGTCACCGAACTGCTGCTCTCCCTCTACCTCGCTCTCTCTCGCCCTCTCTCTCGCTCTGTTTGTCTCCCTCTCTCTCTCTCTGTGGCCGGCTCAAACTGAGTGCAAGTTCAAGCTGCGCATAAAGAAGCCGGCTGATGGCTGGGGTTTCGGCAGCGGCAAGCAGGGCGTTGCGCACGCTTTAACCAGATGAAACTCAGATGCAGCTCGTCGTCGTCGTCGTCGTCCGACGAAAGTCGTGAAATTAATTTCTGGCTTTGTTTAATAAATATTGCGCCTGATCCCAGGGCTTTATCGGTTCTGTGGGTCTAGTCCTTTTGCTCCAGCTAGTTCTATCGGCGAGCCGTCTCCACCTCTCTCTTTCCTCTCCCTCTCTCTCTTTCTGTCTCGCTCGCTCGCTCTGGCGCTGCTCTGACCGGTTGGTTTAGTACGTTTTGGCGATTTTTCTACGATTTCCACAATTGAAATTGAAACAGCAAAAAAAAAACGTGCCCAACGCCGCTTTATTTATTTTTTGCTGCCTCAATTCTGTTGCTTTATTTTCTATTTTTTTTTTGGTCGGTTTATCGATCTATTTTCTGCACGATCACTTGTTGTAATTTTTTATTATACATTTTGCAGTGCCGTCGCAGTTGTTATTGTTGTTGTTGTTGTCGTTGTTGTTGTTGTCTGTATCTGTGGGCCGCTGCACATGTATGCACATAGCGAATATGCCTTTCGGGTAATATTTTAGCAATTTCCTCGCTCTCTGGTCCGCAGTTTTTGGAGTTTATCGCAGCCTCCACGCGATGCGCTTGTTGTTGTTGTTGGTTTTGTTTTTGTTTTTAGTTTAAGTTTTTACCTTGACTAAAGGGCCTAAAAGCTGTTTCTGGTCAACTAGTTTAACAGTTTTTTCTTGTTGTTGTTGTTGTTGTTGTTTTTTATGTTTTGTTTGGTTTCAATTTTTCCAATTGGCGATTTTGGCGCGCCGATAAAAGCAATTTCGTGGCTTTGAGCTATTTACCACACACATAAGCAAAGGCGCGCACACACACACACACACACACACGAGCGCGCGCGTAACATATACACACACATACACAAACACGTATATGCGACTTGTCTACAGCCGTTTGGCATTCCCAGCCTGATGCACTGCGCTTGATAATTGCCACAGCAGCGCGACAAGTCCAAGTCCAAGTCCAAGTCCCAGTCACTGGGCACCAAGTCCTGCCAAGGCTCTGCGACTAGGCACGGTCAAGGGTTCGTTGTTGTTGTTGTTGTTGTTGTTGTTGCGCTTGCTTTTGCTTTTAGGTTTATCAATTTAATTTCTTGTCTCGCACCTTTGCTTGATTTTATTTTGTATTTTTTTATTTTTATTTTATTTTTCAGGGCTTTTTGTTCGCTTGACCGTCCGCAACATTCACGTTGTGCGCCGCACACCGAACGATCTGAGGAATTTTTATGCTTTTTTATTTTTATTTCTCCTTTATTTTTATATTTGCCGTTCTCGCGTTTGCGCTGTTGTCTTTCATAAGTGCATATAGTCTATATACAGATGTCTTCCATAAATATATCTAAATATTTATATATAACTTGTCTTGATCTTTGATTCGGCCACAAAACTTGCCAACTCTTGTGCACTTTTGTTTGCAGTTTGACAACTGTTTTCAATTTAGTATCTGACAGTGGGAAAACGTGCGCGCAGGCGTACCGCTTCGTTCGAGTTTCGATGGCAGACTGTCGGCTGGAGAGCTGTCGCCAGGCTTAGTTAAAGACCGGACCGGACCGCAGCACAGCTCAGCTCAGCTCAGCTCAGACCCGGCCCGGGCCGGCTCAATTGCAGCCCCGCTCAAACTCTCTGGCACTCTGTAGCGCTCTCTTACTCCGAGGCATGCCGGATTTTCTTTCATTCTTTTTCATTTTGAGTGAAACTCGTGCGCTCTTTGACAGAACTCAAGATACATTTTATTTATTCACTTAGCCAACATGAACAATCATGTCGTCGAGCTGTTGGCTCCTGGTCCAGTGCAATCATTATCGATATAACAAAATGAGCCCTCGGCTCGCACCTCAAAGAGCATCGCATCTTTTTCCATAAACTTGCCAATGAACGAGAAATTGTACTCTGACAAATAGTTGGGTAAGTAATTCCCATCGAACTTTATGTGTTGCGCTCTGTAGGTGGTATTCTATATGGGACATATAGTATCTAAAACACCTGCTCAAGGATGCGCCCCAACGGCTGACTCACCCGCTTAAATGGGCACTTTTTAGGTAAGTTATTGTCCGCCTGCTGTATGCTCTTGTTCAGGAAGTTCAAGAGAGAGCGACGACTGCTGGCACCCAGGACTTTGCAGAATTCCAGACGTATGCCAGGAACACGCATTCTTTTCTTACCGCCCAATATTTGCATCTCCGCGATGCCCACCACATTGGCGATCTCATTGTCCTTGGTAGCTACCTGAAGTGTAAACGTGCTGTTGTCCTCCATAATGCATTCGATCCAGGCTAATTTGTTGCTCCTCAAGGGACATTGCACACTTGTAAATATGATTTTCTTAACAAAATATGAAAGAATTGAAGAGAGAGGCGCGCGCAACACAAAATACCTTCTGGGCGAGGCTGATGACAAGCGCCCAGTTGAAAATAATCCAAAAATAGTTCCCTGCCAGTTGCATTTGTCAACTGGTTCGCAATTGTTAGCAGAAACAAGCCGCAACAGTTCCTGCTCATCCATTTATAGACAGCAGACACAGAATTTTGTGAAATATTGAGCAATTAAATCAATAATATCACAGTTGATCAAGATAGGTCCAATTGTTTTTAAAAGCTTCCGGTTCAGTTAGCTACTGAGCTCATGCATAAAGTTTATTTTCGGTTAAAAGCACAAATTAATTCAACGCTGCGCTATTAGCTGCCCTTCCAGTGCAATCTTTGTCGCTATGGCAAAGGGAGCCAACGACTCGTAAATCGAAAAGATTCGCATTGCTGCCATAGAATTTGCCAAAGAACGTGAAATTGTACTCGGGCAAGTAGACGGGCAACGAGTTGGCATCGAACTTCATGTGTCGCAATATGTAGGTGACGTTCTGCAAACGAAAAGTGGGTAACATCTGCCTTTGGGAGACGCCCCTGTTCGTGGCCACGACTCACCCTCTTGAAGGGACATCTGCGGGGCATGTTGTTGTCCGTCTGCTGTATGCCCTGAAATATAAAGCTCAGCATAGAGGGTCGTATGCCGGCATCCAACATCTTGCATATGTCCAGGCGAACACCATTTATTCGCGTCACCTTGCGCTGACCCTCTACCGAGAGAGTTAGGTCCATTATGCCCACCAAATTGCCGACATCCTTGCTGCCCAAAGTCGATTGGAAAGTAAATGCGCTATTTTCCTCCAGGAAGCAACCAACATTGAGCATCTTATTGCTCTTAACAGCGCACTGCACTTTGGTAATCACAATGCGCTTAAATATGGTAAGGAGTTCAATGTAAATTGAATGGATTTTGTTATGGTCTAGTTTGCAATACCTTCTGAGCATGGCATAGGATAAGCATGCAAGCGAATAATGTACCAAAAATATATCGTATTTTTTGCATTTCGCGTAGCACTCAACGGGTTCGCGCATAACAGTTAACTGATATGCACGTAAGTGCGATATATCGTCTATTGTCTATAGCCTCAAATCTGAATGTGTAATTTCACGCACAGCCAGTAATTGGCATATGTTTAAAAGCTCAAGCAATCCATGAATAATATTTATTTGATTTTCGAACATTTCCAGATAAATCCAATTTTGATCATATCCCCGTAGTTTTAGCTACCCCTTCGGCGCCCGTGCAATCGTTTGTGGCATAACATATGGAGCCTTCGAGTCGCACCTCAAACGTGTTTACATGATTCGCATGAAATTTGCCAATGTATGTGAAATTATATTCCGGCAAATAGACGGGCAAGTAATTTCCATCGAACCTCATGTGCCGCAATATATAGGTCGTGTTCTGCAATCGTTTTGTGGAGCAAAAGCCATCTGTTAAAGGACACGCCTCCTTCTGTATGTTTTTTGTTTGTTTTTGCATCAGACTCACCCGCTTTAAGGGACACTCTTTGGGCAAATTATTGTCGGTGCGTTGTATACCCATTTGCAGCATGGCCATCAGGGAGGGTCGATTGCTGGCATTCAGTTTGCAAATATCGAGGCGAACTCCTTTGAAACGCATGGCATTCTTTTTGCCATATATGAATAAATTCAAATCCGATATGCCCACCAGATTCTGCAGCTCAATGTCGTTGGTCGTTACTTGAATTGTGAAAGCGCTGCTCTGCTCAATAAAGCACTCGACCTTGTCTATTCGGTTGCTCTTGAGTGGACATTGTAGCTTTGTAAAGATGATTTTCTTAACGAAACACAGCCCGCATTAAGCATGTTACTTGGTTTTGATATATTTTTTTGCCAGGGACTTACCTTCTGGGCAAGGCTAAGAGTTAGCAGCCAGACAAAAAATATGATATTCAGGCAACGTTTTTGTTGCATTGTTGCATGACGAACAACGGAGCCGCGCGTATTAAGCAATTCACTCAACATTGATTGTCAATATTCAAATGACAAAATTCGTATTGTACTTAAAATTATAATTTCCCAGCAAATAAAGATAAATGAGCAAAATTTTGTCAATTGATTTTTAAATACTTCGCTGTGAATAACAATCAGGAACCCATTAATGTTCACGTATTCTATACATATATCGCACTTTTTGATACTCTAAAACGAATTCGTTTTGCAAATATATTATATTATATTATATATAAGCTTTGGCAGCGCCCGTGCAATCGTTGTCGATTAGACAAAACGATCCAAGCATTCGTAATTCAGCGCTTTTCACATTGTCCGCAAATAAACTTCCAACGTAAGTGAAGTTATATTCCGGCAGATAAGAGGGCAAATAGTTCGCATCGAACTTCATCTGCCCAAGCAAATAGCTGCTGTTCTGTAATTGATTTAGTGGATCGTAAGCTCTCACACAATCTAAGGGAGACGGTCTCTAGTCTAGGCTCACCCTTCCAAATGGACATTTTTGGGTTTTCCTTATGCCCCGATAGATCATGGCCCGCAGATTGGGCCGCATGCCTGGTGTTGAAGTTTTGCAATATTCTGTGCGCAGACCATGAACACGCATCACATTCTCAACGCCAAATATATAAAGGTTTAGATCCGATTCAATCCACAAATTCGCAATGTCGTTGTTGCTGTTGGTCGTTACGTGGACCGTAAACGAGCTGTTGCTCTCTAGAAAACAGTCGATCTTGATGAATTGGCTACTCTTTAGGCCGCATTGCACTTTTGTGAAGAGTATTTGCTTAACAAATGACAATTAAAACAAATAAAGTTCCGTTTACTTTTGGCTAGAAAGACACGTACCTTCTGCGAAAAGCTCATGTTTGTAATGCAAGCGAATATAATCAAAAAATGGAACCATTTTTGTGACATTTTACTGGACACTAGAAAACAAATGGGAAACCTGCCACCCATCTATATAACTTTCTGACCTGACTAGAGGTAGAATGGATAAATATATAGACAGATACATATAATAAAATCGACCGGATATATTTGAGCTGCATTCAAATGAACCAATCACGGGACAATTAAATGCTGAAATTGGCCGTGAACGAATATTTATTTAGATTTTTGCGGATTTTATTCACGGATAAGCCTGGTAAATGGAGTAATTGGCTGTCTTTAATGCAGCTAGGCCGACGGCAAAACGTCAATAAATAAATGGAAAAAAAATTGTTATATATGCTAGATTTATTTTGCTGCAATTTGGAGTCTTTGCTTTATTTCAATAATTTTCAAATGTTTATAAAAACTTCCTTTGAAACATTCTCCATTATCTAAGCAAACTCTATAACATGTGCTTTATAAAATCTTAAGAGCTGCTCTTAAGAGCAGACAGCAAACAGAAACTCACTCGCATTTTTTCACTCAATTGCTTGGAGAGAATTTCAAAGAGAGAGCGTGAGAGAGGGAGAGCGAGAGAGAGAGAGCAAGCACTCAGCTGAGCCATGCAGACCGTGAACATTTTAATGCCCATTTGTAGCTCTTGAAACGTTCGTGTTGTTGATTTTTATGCTCAGCGCGGCACATTTGCTGCGCCACATTAAGAAACTAGTATTTGTTGGTATTGGTTGTTGCGGCTACTTTTGCTCTTGCCGGAGCGGGAGCGAGTTGCAATGGCAGCTCACACTCACACACACACACACATACACATAAAGAAACACACATATGCACACAGGGTATAAAAAGTTGGAAAAAATATGATCAAGGAATGTAGACATAACTTGACAGCATGTTTAGAGAATTTTTACTCGAGGACAGAGCGCGAATGTGCGTTGGAAACGGAATGAGTCGCTCGAGTAGCCGCCGCTGCTCAGACACGGAGCAGGCAGAGCAGGCTGGCTGGCTGGCTGGCTAACAGGCAGGCAACGAAGACGACAGCAGCGGAGACGATAGCAACAACAACAACAACAACAACAACAGCAACAACAGCAACAAAACATTAAAGTTGGCGCATTCTTTGGACCAGGCTACTGCTGTGGCCGTGTGAGTACGAGAGCTTTGGTGTGCATGTGTGTGTGTGATGTGTGTGTGTGAGACTCAGAGTGGGGACTTTTGCGAGTTAGACTCACGATTTGTCTAATTGAATTTGCACAAACAATTAAAAGTTGCTCAGTATCCAATGACAAGCATAAACATAATTTATGATCAGCGCTCTATTTTTTTCATTTACTGTTAAAACAGTTGTGCCCTGCCCGGCTGCCAGTCGGCATTAAATATGCAAATAATAAATAAATAAAAAAGAATTTTAAGTGAATGCACATTAAGAAGCAAATCAAATGAAATCAAATGGCCGTGCATAGATAACTAGCTGAGATCAAAGAGAACAAAAATTTAACAAAAAGTTTTCGGCGTGCCATTTGCAATAAATAAGCATAAAATTAACTAAAAATTCAGCTCAAAAGTGTCAGCTGTCCGTTGAGGCACCTTAAGAGACACTCTTGTTGTTGTTATTGCTGTGGCTTTTCATTATCAAAGATCGAAATCTGAAGCTGAAATTAAATCTAAATCAGGCGACATCAGGGCATCAACATTGTTGTTGGCTTTGATTTGATTATATTTGGCTAGCTTCTGATATTTTTTTTGCTGTCTTAGGTTTTGGTTTTTGTTTTTTGCCAAATGCCCCGCAGTAATGTGACTGTTGAAATCGTCAGTTTAAGTCAAATTAATTAACATTAATTTTTGTAGCTCGTTGCGAGGCATAAATTCAGCCGGGTGGCTTTTTGGATAACTGCTAGGCTTTGATGATAAATTGTAACCCGGCTGGCGACTTTGGAGTTGGAACTGTGTCTTCAAAGAGTCTTATCGCTGCCAGCCTTTTATAGGCAGCTAATGTTGTAGTTGTTGTTGTTGCTGTTGTTGTTACTGTTGCCAATATGGTGGGAAAGCGCGCTGCTGGCCGGCGCTCAAACTTGTTATACTTTTAGCCAGCAGACAGCAGCCAGCAAGGTCCAGGCCCAAAGTTAATCGAATTAAACAAATACATGTGTTCGACTGGCGGTTAACAGTTGCTCCGGGTTTGACAAATGATGTTCGACTTTTGGCGTTTTATTTTTGTTGTTTTAATTTGGGTTTTTTCTTCATAGTTATAACGATAACTAGCCTAACTGTGCCTGTCGCTGGGCTAAGGCGCTTGTCAAGTTCGTTGCCTAAGTCTTTTGTTTTGTGGGAACAGTTTTGCGTTGCGTTTCGTTTCGTTTCGTTTTAATTATTGCCAAAGTCTTTGCCCGCGTATAAATTTCAGTGCAGTGAGCAAAGAAATAAAAAAGCGGCACACACACATACACACGCACACACATACTGAGGGGGAAAAAAAGCATTTTTTCGAAGTTTGTTAAGCGCAAATTCTTGAAATGTTTGCAGTGCGCAACAATTTGGAACATTTTGTTGAACACAAGAGGAGCAAACAGAGGAAAAAGAAAAAAAAAAGCATTTATATATATATATATATATAAAAAAGGAAAAGAAATACAAGTAAATGTATCGGCGAACGCGTCGCCTCGTGGTCAACGAAAGTGAACGGCGAAGGACACACAAAGTGACGGCGACTGGTGCTCAACTGCGAAACTGGAACTGGAACTGGAGCTGTTGCTGTTGCTGGACGTGAGTGTGGCTGAAGTGAAACTGCCATTGTTTGCATTGCTAGATTCCAGACCACTCATGCTAGACGCTGGCGTCGCTGATGATGACGACTTGGACGTAACTGCAACAGCGCCTGAAGAGGCAGGAACTCCAAACTCCTTGCATACAGTTCGTCGTCGCCGTCGCCGTCGTCGTCGTCGTCACGGGCCGTCAGCGCTTGCATCCACAAATCTACAAGTCCACAGCACATCCTAGCTGGCTTTGCACTTCAAATATGAACGCACGGCGCATGGGCACGGGCACGGGCACGGGCACAGGCATGGGGCACTTGCTGTTGCTTCTGCCTGGCTCTTGAAGACTCCACCAAAGACTTCGGCTCCAGACTTTGGCTGTCTCTCTGGCTGCCAGGCCTGACCTGAGTTAAACAAATTCATTAAAAACTCGTCACTTTGCGCGCATCACGCTGACTTGGCATAACTGCCGTTGCCTCTGCTGCTGGCTGACTGCCTGGCTGCCGCCTGCCTGCCTGCCAGCCGTCCTCCTCCAGCATCGTCGTTGGCGTCGTCGAGCATTGCCACTTGCCACAATGCTCGACGTACTCGCATTTGCAGTCGCACTCGCACTCCTGCGGCCCTGCAGCCGCAGCCAATGAAGTGCCTGGGTTCACAGTCTTAAGCCGTTGCCAGGATACCATTTTAACAATTTTCCTCTTCTTGATATTTTTTTTTTTTTAGTTTTATTCTTTTTGTGGCGAGCAGCCTCTGCATTTATAACAATATTTTTATAGCATGTCCCTTCACATTGTTTGCACTGCGCCGCAGTTTACTTCCTACAATGCCAACGCAAACAGAGCGAGCCTTGAATTCACTATTTGTATTCTATTTTGAAAGGCCCTTCAATCAACTTGATCTTGGCAGCTGCCTGGAACCCAGTCAACCACCAAGTAAGCCACCACCGGCATCGCCACCAGCATCGCCCAGATCCCCTGGCATTTCTCCTGAGAAAGCTCGCAACTGAATATCAAAAGCCGATAAGCAGCCCGCTCTCATGATGCCTCATTGATGCAGTGCATTCGCTTCTAACGGCTGCAGTCTGCGACACAGCTTGTGTGTGTGTGTCTGTCTGTGAGTGTGTGTGTGTGCGATAAGTTTCCAGGAAGCGTACACTGCGTTTTGCCGTCGGCCTCTAACCAAAAACTGATGCCGCCAGTTGATGTCGCAGACGTCGCATTGCTACTGCCAAGCGCAACTCTTGTAATATGCACTAACTAACACGCATATTCAGGAAGTGTTTTATGTCCAATTATTGTTAACTCTCAACTAGAAACAGCTACACAATAACCATATTATCCAAGTTGAAGCTGTAAAATTATTGAAGTGAGCTTCATAATTTCACTAACAATTATGTTAGTTTTATGATCATGGTTTGTATTCGAATATTTAGTTGCCCAGTTTTAAGAATCTGCAAGTCAGTTCGAAAAGAGCACGAGAATCGGAGTTCTAATTAAACGAAGGGTTCGAACCCCGTCCCAACCAAACATACAGAGCAACTTGCAGTCCTGTCTCAGTTAGTCCTTTGTTTTGACGCTTTCGCTTTCATTGCGTTATGAATATGCTCTTACCAGAAGCAAGGCATACAGACATATATATAAATATATATATACTTTTGTACCTATATACCAGCCCTTTATAATACTTATGCTGCAGATGCTTTATAAAAGGGATCGTTGCGTTTGCTTGCACACCTTTTATGGGCGTTGGTAAGGCAACCTGCATATGATGCGTTAAAACTTTGAAGCAGCCCTGACAAAAGGCCACTAGCAACAACAACAACAACAACAACAACAACAACAACAACAACAACAACAATAGCAACAATATAGGATACAGAGCAGGGCACAAAAAAAGAGTCAGATCGCTGCCGCCATACAAACGCGCCTGTAATTTTAAGACGCAGCCCCAAGTATGACGATGATGACAAACAAGGATACCAAACTCAGAATACCACTGAATTCTTTTGGATAATTAAAAGCACTTAAGTCGGAATTTTTTGGAGCGCGTTTCTGTTGTCTTTCTTTTTTTTTTTTTTGTTATTTTAACTTCTGTTATATCATATGATTGTTGTTGCTGTGCGAGGAGTGGGGTGTGTGTGGGGGCTCTGCCTTGAAGATAACTAATTAGTGAATAGCTAAGGACGATGTAAGTTGTCATTCGCATGAATGGAAAAAGGGTCTGAAGTCAAGAAATCGATCAGCAACTGGATTGGATCATCATATCATGCATATGTAACAGCTACAGGAAACATAAAGGCATCAGAAATGTGGAGATCATAAATGCTGACAGCTGAGTATCAGACAGTTGCTTAACATAACACAATTCTGTTGATAACAGCATAAAGCTGGTAACATAGGTATGTTATGAGCATGCTCTTATTTACAGAGCCATAATTATGTATTTAACAGCATAAAGAAGAAAACTTAGATATGTTGTGAGCATGCTCAAACTTATAATAAAAAGGTTGTTGATGGTGGAAATTTTTATGGAATGTTGTTTACAGAATCTTATTTATATGTTACTGAGCCGATAACATAGATTTGTTATGTACAAGTCCTTAAGATTACACGAAAATGTTATTAACAGCGAAAAATGGAATAAAAAGCGTGCCGCAGCATTCAAAAATGTTAATTTTCAAATAAATCACAATGTGTGTTAAAATTAAAATAGTTATTATGTTAAGACCTATAATAAAGTCACAAAAAACTTAATTTTACCTATAGATAAGCGGTTGATTGGGTTTTTTGTCGTTATTACTGATTCATAAAGCGAATTGTTTTTGCCAATTTAGCACTCAGAATGCATGTTTTCTCGCTTATTGTGAAATGCTTTTAGCTGATATTCAATATTTTGCAAGGCGAGGCGAACTTGAACTTCACAGCGGCAACAGCAACAACAACAACAACAAGAACAACAACACGAACAATATGTTACCTGGTCCTGGCCTACCTTTGATTTGTGGCTATTTCGCGCGGAGACACTTCATTTATCACGTTCGTTTGGCGTCGGCGTCGGCGTCGGCAACGGCGACACAAGCACTGACCTTGAAAACGTTTTAGCCGAACCCAAAACCCCGTCTCAGTCGCAGTCGCAGTTCCAGTCCCAGTCCCAGTCCCAGTCCCGATCGCAGTCACAGTCACAGTCAACAGTGTCCCAAGTCGCAACTCGAAGCACCCATTCAGAGCTGCCGCCGCCGCCTTCTCAGTTGCCTGCATATAAACATTTTGTAAAAGGAGCCATACATATTTTTTCGGTTCGGTTTCATTTTAGCGTTGCGTTTTCATTGCCAGTTTTGTGTTTTACTTTTATTTGTATGGCTTTATTAATGATGCGATGCGCGATAATGACGCATGCATACCAGATACGCGGCGCGACCAAGTTGGGTGTATAAACTTATATATATATACATATAAAAACCAAACCCAATGCCCAAATGCTTATGGCTAAGGCTTAGGCAGCGGCTACGGCTAAGTGCTTCCGCTCCAAATCCCAAGTCGCAAGTTCTATTGCAGCCCAATGCCAGAATATGCCAAGAATGGTGTTAAGCACGATTAATTCATGCCCAAGCACACAGCCTGGACTAAGCCCGCCCGCCTGCTCGCTCTCCCCCTCTCTGGCCATCCCTCTCAAGGCAGGCGATGTCGTTGGCAGCGCAACGCTAAATAAATAAATGAATTAATGGCCAATGCGAGTGCGGTGCAAAAAAATCAATTAAATAAAATGCGAAACGTAAAACATGCATAAAAAAAAAAACAAAAACAATTCAGCGCAGAGGCTGGCACAGTCGCAGGCACATGTTGCCACCGTTGGCAGAGGCAACTTCAGTTGCAGTTGCAGTTGGAACTGTAGCTGGAGCAGCTATGCAGATGCCGGGCCGGGCTGGCCGTGTCCCGTCTTGGCTGCCAGTCGCATCGATATTAAATTGTTACGCTTTGGACAATTTGAACACGCGCAGGCGCAAAAACAAGACTCAACAGCGAAAGCCAAACGCAATCGCAGATCGTTTGCTCGATCAATGCAGCAGATTGGACCCACTTGCAACGGCCCCAACTGCCAGGCCAGTTGGACAGGCACTGCCACTGCCACAGTCGCAGTCTCAGTCTCAGTCGCAGTTGCAGTGGCTCTATAAGGTCGAGGCATGTGTTGAGCCGCCGTCGTGGTAATTAACTCGTTTGCTATTGTAAATGCCTCATTGCAACACTTTTGATGCCGATTGCTGCTGCTGCTGCTGCTGCTGCCGATGCAGCAACACTCGATGCTGCTGCTGGCGGTGGATCTGGCCAGTGGGTGGTCTTGGGCTGGCGGCCTGTTTGATGCCCATTGCTGTCATTGCGGCCATAAAAGTGAGCCGTGTGCAAACATTTCGCCAGCTTTGGCAATTATGAATGGAGATGCTTAAAACTGGTTTTTGCATTTTATTCCAGGAATCAATGTCACCCACACACACACACACGCAAACACACACACACTGACTGCCCAGCCCAAAAAAGCTGAACGCTTGGCTTTGTGGGTGCCAAAACATGAGCCTTGCGCCAATCTGATGGCCGCTTCGTTTGAATAACCGCGCGCATACGAGAAATTAAGAACCCGTCTAACAATGACAAATCTTCTCGCCAAAACGCCAAACGAGCCACAACAGATTCCCAGACCATGATGGGGCCTAGCCAGCCGGCCAGACAGCCAGCCAGCCAGTTCGGACAGTCAGCTCTCACGACATCGCAGTTGTCGTTGTCGTTCGAGTTGTTGTCCTACCTAGCCCCGCGCCCGCCCCTTTGCCCTGTTCAGACATTTGGTTCTGAGCGTGGCTGTCGCGCTGTTCGTGGTACCTACACCTAATGGATTTTATTTGTGCTGTTTTGCTGATTTAATTTCGTTTTAGTTTTTTGCTCCTCTTTTTTTTGTGGTTTGGCATTTCGTTTCGTTGCGCTTTTTGGCCAGCCCGAAAGAGAAAAAAAAAAACAGAAACAAACAAAATAAAACATCAGCAGCGCATCTGTGTGAGCAGAGCTCAAGGCTAGAACCCCGCAAACCACCTGCACCACCTGCACCACCCGGCACCACCTTCGCTAATGCGAATGCGATACACAGTTTTATTGTGCTTAATTCGTGTTTGTCGTTCCTGCTGACTCCGCTCCAGCTATGACTCAATTAGGCCCTGACCCAGCGGGCAGCCACGAGTTGCCTTTGGGTTTCAGTTGCGACAAGGACCAGGCCGTGCGCTCGAATCATGTGACTAAGCAGGAACACCTTGGAGTGTATAAGGCAAGTTTTGCACTGTATTTATTGATAAGCTTCGATTGATTATATCAATTTTGCATGTTGTGAGCGCTTAGCTGGAGATTAATATCAAAATAACAGCGTTCACGAACAAAAAGTTATATTTTATGATATACAGAACAGAATTCAAACGGAATTCCTAAGAAAAAGATGCAGAAAGCGTTTGTTGGAGGCAAAGGTCTTTAATATTTATTTATATATTTGTTTAGCAATATTTTAAACAGATCAGAATTCACGCTTCACAAATTTAGCTTTAGGCTTTTTATTTAATTTAAAAGATATTTTATTTAATTTGTATACTTTATCTACTTTTTTAATTCGATTTCCCGTCCTCCCTACACGAACTTCTGCCTTCATCTCTTAACTCTTCCGTGAACTTTTAAAAACCACATTAAAGTAAAATTTTTTTAAAATAATTTCACTTTCATTTTGTCGGGCTGTGCGGGCGTTTCCTTTGGCCCCAAAAGCCAAGCGCTGAGCCAAAGCAAACAAAACGAAAGACTTAAGCAACGAACTTTGTCGCAGTAAACGACAACGCAAAAGAAACGCATGCAAATACGATCGCTTGTTGTTGTTGTTGTTGCTGATGCTGCTGTCGCATTTGGAGTGTTGGAGGCGCTTCCCTTTTGCCGCGCTGCCAGGATAAACAAAGACCTTAAGCAGACAGCAGGATGTGTCAGACATAATTTTCATAATTTTACGCCACAAATCTGCAAAAATTTCTGGGCATTACTTACGCCAGCCCGCACCGGCCAGTACCCCAGTTGCCTCCCGCCTCCCCTAATCCCTTCATTCCATTTTCAGGCTGTGCGGTTTGAAATTTAATACCGCACCAGCAACAGCAGCAGCCGCTACAACAGCAACAACAACAACAAGAGGAGGCATATACCCAGGCAACGGCAGCGGCAAATGCAATTTAACAAACTTCTCGTCGTCGTCGTCGTCGTCGTTGTTGGTTTGAGCTTCAGTACTTGGGGCACGGCTGAGGTGTGAATATTTAACCGGATATGAGTGAAACGCATCTCTCAGGCGCGAAAGGACGACGCCTTCGCCTTGGCCAGCATTGCGACACAATTCAAGCTAAATGCGAAGACGCAGACGAACACGAAGAAGACGAGCTGTAGACTGAGAACCAACAATGAGACTGACAATCGAGTGTCTGTGCGTGTGTGTGTGTGAAGCGAGGTGCGTCAGGCGGCGGGTACGCATTTAATAAAATGATAGACTGACAGTGCAGGAGACAGGTCGGCGCTGCCAACAGCAACACAGCAACAGAGGAGCAGAGCAACAAAGCTACAGAGGAGCAGGGAAACAGGGCAACAAGCGACACCCCCAATGCACGGCAACGCCAAGCTGTGATCCAATAAATATTGCGCTCCTGCTGGGCTATATAGCCAGTGTCAGATACTTCAAGGCGTAACCTGCGCTCCAATGAGCCTCATACCAATCTGAGATGCCAGTTTGGGTTCGTTTTGATATATTTAATTCGCTGGCTGCTCTAACCGCATCCCTTGCCGCACTTCGATTTCGGTTGGCTGTCATTTCTTGCAACAAAAACATTTCGCTTTTTTCGTTTTGCAGCTTTCAAAACGCATTCGCATGTAAACAATCGAATTACATATGCTCCTTTGGACTTAACACCAAACAGATTAGATGAACACACAGCCTCCAAGATTTGCTCCAATCGCTGCCTGCAGTTGATTCCCAGGCGAATGCAAAAAGCAAACATCGACTGCGTCTCGTTTGGTCGTTTGAGATTTTGGATTTTTGAGAGGAGTTCTTTTTTTCTTTTTTGATTTTTGAATTTTTGCTATGCGACATGCCCTGCAGCTTCGTGCAGATATCGCAGTTTATAGCGATGGCGATCTGCAAAAACGAAACGGCACGACGACCTTTTCACACCTCTTCCTCTTTATGATGGGCCACAACAAACAAAAGGCGCTCGGTATCAATTTCACTTGCATCCGCTTTTGACAAATTCCCCTGAAATCCAACATTTGCGTCTCGTCTCGCGCGTTTGACAAATTTTCGTCTCTCGCGCTGGGAAACTGAAACCAAACTCGTGCAGTCGTGCCGCCAACAAACGGCGCCACATTTCTAAAAAGCTATTTATAAACCAAACTCATATAAAAATAATACCCCACTCTTTCCAATTCTATAAAAGATTATTATAGTTTTTAATTGCAAATGAAAGCGAAATGTCGCCATTCGACGCCCACGAGCGTCTGCTTGAGAAATGTCCAAGACAAATGCCAGGCGATAAGTTGTCATAACTTTGAGCCAATGTCCGCTCAGTGCATGTAAATTTGCCAACCAGTTGCAATTGCAACTGCAATTGCAGTTGCAGTTGCAGTTGTTGTTATTACTGGCATAATTTTTATGGCAAACGCCTGTCAAATGCAATTGAATGAATGCGGTCTGCCAACAAGCACTCGACTGAGCCCATACACGGCAGCAGCCGAAGCAGCCGCAGCCGCAACTGCAGCAGCAGCAGCAACTGCAGCAATAACTGCTGCATTTAGCTTAACAAGAAAATTTACAAGCAGATTTGAAGCTAATGCGACTTTGTATGTCGCCAACTGTTCAACTGACGCAACCTCAAAAAGTATCCAATTATTGAATATGATTTTTAATTGCAATTTTTTAATTGTTGATTTGAGCATTAATTGAAAATTAGCTAAATACTATTAGTTCATTAATTAGTTAAATTAATAACTAGACATTTCAAGTTAGCATAAAAACTTTTTATGAACTTACTTCGTTTATCGAATTCAGGGACGGGTATTCAATTAACAATGCCGATTTACTTTCATAATTACTTGAACAATTTTTGGAAGAAAGGAAGAAGTTAAAGTCTGAGTATTGGGAATTCCAGAGATAAGCAGGAGGGCTAGATCTAGTAGTCGCTTCCATAAGAAAACGATCATGAGAGTGAATTTCAGTATAACTATGGCAACATTTTAATTACTTGATCAACTATTATGATTGCCTGTAATACACTTTGCCATGTGCTAAAGTTATCGCCAAATACAAAGTAGATACAGTTTATCTTCAGCTTCAAATAAAGGGTATCTGCGATTTGGTGCTAAACACTCGCATTCAGCCCGGCAGTTGGTTTTGAGGGTCTTATGGGCCTGCTTCGAACGCTTGTTGCTCGTAAATTCAATTGGTTGCTTTAAGCATTCAAGTGATTTACGCCAAATGTTTATGGCAAATGTTGAGCTTGGCCGCTTAGCTGCTTAGCTGGCGAGCGTGTTGAGCTGCTGTGGGCTTATTTGTCTTATGGAATGCTGGGCTAATCAGTGCATAATTAATATTAATTTATATGTAAGCTAAAGTGCACTTATCTGCGGCTCAAGTGGCTTTTATTTCAAATTTGCATTGCAATGCTTAATTTATGGGGCAATTGTCGCTAGGCGCCTATTAACACAATCGAACACATTCTCGGCTCATTAATTTGTATCGAAGCGAAAGCAAAGACAACAACAAAAAGAGCTCGATAGAACGCAAACGAGGCGTAGAAAGCGGGAATAGATGGAAATTGTAACAAGTTCAGGCCAAGTCAACAAGCACTTGGCACATTTTGTGGCCATTTCACAGAAGTTGGGCACAGCCACAGCCCCAGCCTGAAAGACACACACACACACACGCACACCACAGAGGGAGAGGCAGTGAAAGACACAAACTGGTCACAAAGACAACTAAAAAATTGTTTCGTTTCGTTTCGTTTGGTTTGGTTTGGTTTGGCCCATTCTTGAGTTTGTTTCGAGTTTATTTTGTTTTTTCTTAACGAGGCGCTGCCAAGTCACTGTCAAAATATTGAAATAAAGGAATTTTCAATTTTAATTTCTTTAGCGCGCATCGTTTGCTCGAAAAAGATATATATATATATGGAGGGGGCAACAGCGAGGTTGAGGTAGGCGGGGCAACGGGTCAGCTGGGCAGCCAAAACGTTAACGTTCCAAGGAAGTGACTCTGTTCTTATGTTAATGAGTGTTATTCTAAGCGTTAAATGAGCGTGGGTAAATAAAACCCATGAAAATGAGCAACAAAAACGTAACTAGAAATTCAAATTTGACACATGCAACAAAATTACAAATGCAAGGTTTACCAAAAGTTTAACCAAAGAATAAAAAAAATTTGTAGAACGCACGCTAGATAATAAGAAACTACACTAGCAGAAGAAGAAACTACTTACACAGAAAGGAACTTAGCTGATATGCAATTGAATGCATTGAGAAGGGAGAATGGAAAACAAATAGTAATAGACATCAAGGAGCATCAATGCGATGCTTCAGATCGGGCAATGTTCAGCTCAAAAAATAGATGACTTAGATAACTATTCATATAGACTGAGGAAACATTCTATACCTAACAAATATTCTAATCACATGCTTAATGTCTGCTCCACATTACAATATCATAAGCTTAGCACTTTAAAACAATAGCCCAATAACATATATTACTAATCCTAGTCCACAAAATATATCCACAACTATTACATTTCTGTAATATCTTCCACTTTCTCAAAATATCCCCAGCATAAGCAAAACCTATTCAACAATTGGCAAGCATTCCAACTACACTTCTAACAATATACGAACTTCCAGTTTGCTCTAATCTAAATTATTGTGTTAGCTACAAGAAAACATGAACATATACACCCAAATAACACTCAGATCCTGTACAGAGTCTAGGGCCCCAGCAGCTAGCGCTATGTGTTTCTTCAGTTAGCCAAAAGCTTAAACTCACATTAGGATAGTTATTCTACATGTTAATAAATAGATATATATACCATAAGTGTGGGCGCAACAAAGTCCATTCAGTTATTTTAAACTTTTCACAAACTTTTCTTCTTTCCCTTAGATTGTATTGTAATAAAACAAACATATAAATATATTTTGTATATTGCATATTGCGACTCTTGAGCATATTGCACAGCAAAGAACGCACAGATAAATTGCATTTAACAGCATTAATTTTGCAGAAAACGTTTCTTGCTCTTTTCCATACAATATAACCTTGAAGGCAGCGTTTATTCACTTTCGTTCTAGCAGCGGAATATTATTCAATCTTGAGCGTCTTCTAAGCAAAATCCGCCCACTTTAAGAGGCAATCGTTTGCCGCCTGGGCCCATAATTTGTGCAGTTAACGCAATCAAATATTATGATAATGTATTTCTTTAGCGTTGCGAAAATGTTTTTGTTATAGTTTAAATCCGAGCGGCGGGTGTTGTTTTTGTTGCTTTTTTTGTTAGGCTTAGCTTAGCCAGCGCAATTTTGTGCTTTCTCATTTATGCAAATTTCACTCAATATGCAAAACATAATCATTTTGTTATAAGAACCAAGAAGAACGCACCACCAAGCTGAAGTGGAAGTTGAAATCGGAGTTGGAGTTGGAGTTGAGGTTGGACTCGGAGTCGGAGTCGGAGTCACGGGCGCAGTTTCAAACACGCCCCAGCCTGCAGTTGCCTGGGCAATAAAGCAGCCAACTAAATAACTCAAACTATCACGAGAGATGCGCACAAGCATACGCAGGGCGAGAGAGAGAGAGAGAGAGAGAGAGAGAGAGAGAGAGAGAGAATGGAGAGAAGGGGAGACAGAGACAAAGGCAGAGGCGGTGGCAGCCACAGGAGGCAGGAAGCATGCACAGGGCGGAGGACGATCAATCGTTTAAAAATTTAAATAATATATATGTTTGCCAGTCGGCGGGCAAAGCGAAAACTGTAACAGCCGATGTCGGAGTTGAAGTAGGTGGAGCAGCAGCAGCAGCAGCAGCAGCAGCGGCAGCGGCAGCCTCCACAGCAGCAGACGCCGCAACTTGCAGAGGGAGTCAAGAAACGAGAGTCGTGGCAAGTTCAGTGAGTTGAACGCATATCGACGCATGCCTCGCGGCGATTTATGCTTAAAACGGTGTAGATTTTTATGCTGTTGCCGGTGCTCAGTCAAAGGAGCTGCAGACAAAGCTGCCAGGGAGAGAGATAGAGAGAGAGAGAGAGAGAGAAAGAGAGAGAGAGAGGAGCGCACAACGGTCCTGCACAACCACAGGCAACCACAGACAGACAGACAGACAGTCGGACAGACAGACAGCTAGGCTGCTTATTAAGCGATCTAGCGATTTTAGAGCAGGTTAAGGAACTTTTTTGGAGCATGCCACATGTGGTACGTGTCGCCGTGTCGCAGCCTTGACAGCAGCCCCTGACTGCCAGTTAAACAAGTTTCACATAGCAGCGACAGCACCTTCCCAGTTCCCAGTTCCCAGTTCCAGTTCGGATTGCAGTTGGCCTGTTGAAGTTCCTAGCCTGTCCTGTACTGTCCACCGGCCTGCACTTTGCATGTGCCAAGTTTATTGGCAGCCCAAAAACAAATTAACACGACAAAATAAAAATAAGAAACATTAAAATAAACTTGCCCTGCTCTGACACTTGGCATGGGCAATGGGGGCGTTTAATTGATTCAAATCGAATTCTTTGGAAGTTGCGACGCGTTTATCTCTGGCAAAGCATGCAGAAATATTGTTGTCAAAAGTTCCAGACTAAGCGATACGCTGTTCCGTCTTTCTTCTTGCTAACAGCGGAAGCATCGAACTGGCAAGCGGAAGGTCACCGGTTCAAATCCATGTATTGTTTCTATATCGTATCTATGATTAGCCAGGTATCCATCGAATTGCTTACCAAAAGGAAGCTTGGGGTCTGCGTTGATTACCAACCAGTCAGGGCAAGACTTTTTATACAGACAGATAAGCTTCAAATTATGAACAGATCCTGAGCTTTAATCACATTAAATAGCTCTAGCTTTTCAACTTTGTAGAGTATATTCATTTGATTGATTAGTCAAGTAAGAAAGGCAACAATTTGTAGCTCCTGGAGTTCACACTAGCTGCAATATCACCGTAAAGACACGTTCGCACAGACAGCCGATCAGTCCACAAAACATATACACTTTTGACAGCTTGGTATACAGAGTATAATTATAAGCTGTTTATGCCCCGCCCTGACCTGGCAGTAAGCCCAGACGCTAATGCAGAATCATTGAAGCAAATTAATGAAGCAGCCGCCGCACAAAAATTGTAAATCGAAGTTTGAAATCGGGCCACAATCAGTCATAAGTCCCACAGGAATTGACACACACACACACACACAGACACACTGACACACAGATTTGGGATGAAATCCAAGACGCAATGAATCACCGCAAAGCGCTTCACAATGATTTCAATTCGAAATTCTCGATATTGTCGCAGCTAAGCTACGCGCTGCCCCTAACCCCCTCTGCTGACAAAGGTGTGACAGCTGCGCGCGCTTGTCTGCGACTGGAACCTGGGGGGCTGGGCTTGGTCGCTTGTTGATGCCCCGCGCCGCGCGGCACAGCCAAGCGCTGAGCTCTCTGAGCCCCCGCTTGTAATGTAGCTCAATTAATTGTAACGTAATTTCCAGTAGCTGGCTTATGTCTTAGCTTTCCAACTTGCCCAGCACTTAGATGCAACTGTCAGCGAGCTGTCAATTCCACAGCCTCTTGATTTGCTTTGTTTCCAGTGATTAAGTTGACACAAGAGTTCAGTCTATTTATATTTTTGTGGCTGTGCTATACAGAAAGCCAAACCACAACGGAAGTTAGCCACAGTAAATTCTCTGGAGCACAGACAAAAAAGCCGCAAATCTTGCCGCAGTTTGTCACCATTTCTCGCATTTTACTTAATGAAATTCAAAATGTTGTGCCCATTTACTTTGATTGCGTTTTGCGTGAAAGACGGAAATGACAATAGCTGCCAGTTTGAAGGGGTTCACAAAGGTGTGCCCCGCTCAAGAAAACAAAAAAAAAAACAAAATTCTGCCACCGTTGCTGCGGTTGCTGCCTGCCAAAGCGGTTCCCTTGTTTTATCTGTGCAAATCTGGAAATGAGAGGCGACGCGTCGCCATCGCCGCCGACGCCTCTGCCTGTCATTTCGCTTGGCAACTGGAGCTGAAAAGTTGAGCCTGAAGCCACAAGCAATTGCTTGCCAGAGTGTAAACATTGCTTTAATATGGATCTCTTCATGCAGTGCTGTCAATTCATGGTGCAAAACTATCGATGCGGACGCCACTCGATAGGTTTGATAGCCAATGGACGCCGTAGTCGATAACGTCGATAGTTTTCAATCAACTCTTAAATATAGCTTCAAGTAAGATCTAAACTAATTTACATGCTTCTTAAAACAATCTAGTTTCTAGTTTTGGGGACACACAATCGATAGTACTCAATATAATCGATAATAAGCAAACACAGCTATGTTATCGATACCTTAACAACAATTTGCCAACGTTCACAGCCTACTCGTACTACCTACAAAAATATTTGTAAAAGTATTTAAAACGAAGAAAAAAAGGCGAACACAATATTCAAATTAGGCATTCAGAGATAAGCACAAATGCCAGCCTGTAAGCTTTTAGGCAAGTTTAAGTTAAGCAAAGGCAAACGGCTTCATTAGACCAAGCAAATATATTCACAATTTCGCGCCTATTCATCATTGGCAGGCAACGAGGGTGTCGCTTCAAGGTCTGTCAAACATTTGCAAATGTCATAATTGCATACATTTTGATTACATTTTTGTCGCATATTGAATAATTGTGCACAAAAAAAAAAGTGAATGTCATTTGTGAATCAAATGCCGCTGCATTTTTTTTGGCGACACCAAACACACACACACACACACACACACACACACACACTCAATATATATTCACATTCACATTCAAGTTGATCTGACGAAATCGACACAAATGACTCGTTGGCTGCCACCTGTTGCTGCGATTATGTCGAGACTTTTCGTATATCTCTAGTATCCGTTTGAGAATGTAACGTGTAGCAACATGTTAAAATTTGCACCACGCTGCGTATGATTAATGTGGCAGTCGCAAACTGCAGCGCCCCTTTTAAGCTGTCAATCACACTGCACTCCGAAATCTGTGCCAAATTCTGCATCGCTGTGATATATTATAGAATTTATTACACGCTAGATATGTCAAAACAAACAAATTTTGTAGCACAATGATTGAGTACCTTAAAGAGATTCCACTCAAAGATGCTGAGAAATGGGCGTGAATGTTGGGTAAGTGGAAGGCAGCAGGCAATGAACACGAGGGAGTCAGACGAGGGGGATTTTAAGAAATTTTAAAGTGAATTTGATGAAATGTTAAATATATATAAGAGAAAGCAAAAATATGGATGGATAGACATATGATACAGAAGAACTTGGTATAAACAACTTCTAGCTCAGACTCATCGCATCTCAACTACTTCAATTTACTTGTACTTTCATTTACACAGTCTTGCCAAGTTTGCCCCAACACAATTACAATTTCTAATCAATTCTACATTCACTCAACTGGCGCCTTTCATAAGCTGCTTAACTAAATTATACAGTCCATGGCAGAGAGGAAGAGTGATTGAGAGAGGGTGAGGGGAGAAGAGAGTAAGCATTATCTATAATTACTAATTGCTAAATCTGTGGCCTAAGCATTCAAGTAGATTATATAAACCGGCTAGTTAGTCGCTGTAAACGGAAGTACCAGAGGGTGGCCAGGTTGTGCCTAACATTGTTTTTGTCAGCTATTTAACATGATGGTACATGGCGGAGCGAGCCAGCGTTTGTGTAATCAGCGGATGCCAAAGCAGCCGCCCCGACTATGGATCTACTGAATTTCCGGGAAGAAATATGTACTCGCATTGGCTGGCATGCAAAACAAGCAAACTGACAGACAGCCAACGAGGCTGGCTGGCTGGCTAGCTCGCTAGCTAGCTGGTTGGCTATGAGGCAGGCGGCTGGCAGTCAGCGACATGCAAAGTCGACAACAAGAACAAATTGCTGCCGCTTGGGCAAAGACAACAACGAGGACGACGAAGACGACGACAGCAACGACAACGACAACTACAACAACAACTTGACCATGGCCAAGACGGCAGCTCAGTCATAACTCAGACTATTGGCTTGTTAAGCGATTTTCCAATATCCCAATGCGCACTCTCTCGCTCTCTCCTTTCGGTTCTCTCTAGAGTTCAGGTTCAGCTTTTTGTAATTACCTGTAGCTATATCTCGTCTAGGGCGCGCGTGCGTGCCCAGCCGTATGGATATTTATTTTTTGCGTACGAGTTTTTCGGCCTTTGGCGCTTTTCAACTATAAATATCCATACGTCCGTCTTGGCCATGGTTATCGGAACAGCAGCAGCAGCTGTTGGCTCTGGCGCATATTAAGCTATTTTCCTTGCAGGCCCCATATATGTATGTGTGATGGGGCGCCTTATCAAACGCATGCAAAGACACGTGTATGCGAGTGCAGCATCACCAGCGCCATCCATGTCGATGTCCATGTCCGTGTCCGTGTCCATGGCAGTGTGTCTCCCCGTTGGCTGCCCAGCTGCCCATGTCCTGCCGTTGGCAGCTCTCGCAAATGATTTATAGAATGCTCTCATTATTTATAGCTGCCTCAGCTCAGCGCTGTCAAATAAGTTGAGGCAATTAATTAAGCGGCCGCTGCATCAGCTTCAATTCTAGTGCCGAAAGCAAATATTGATGCGCCGGTTATGGTATGCGGATAATAGCTGCTGCTGCTGCTTCTGCTGCTGCGGCAGCTGCCGATGCGAAGCAACAGGCATTTGAGCAGCAGCTACTAAATGGGATACAATTACCAACATATTTATATTTAATGCTGCACTTGGCTAATCTCTGTTTAGTCTGTAATAACAAAGTCAGGACAGGACAGGGCACACAGCGATGAGGCTGGGCTGGGACAGCTAAAGGTGAAGCAGGCCTAAGAGCTTCTTCTGGTCTCTTGATACATACAACTGAGGCAAAGTTGAAACAGCCTGAACATGTCTGGCTACAGGCCAAGAGAGCATTGGAGTGTCATAGCTGAGTAGGATTATAGCTAAGCCTGCCTGGGCAGGTCCGTTCTGCGATCAGATTGGGAACATTCGAATCACTTTATATAGACTCTTTCTATAACGACTCGTTCCGGTTCCTAAACCTCTTGTATCCCTTCTGATAAGAATAAGAAGGAGGTTTACGAACATCTTCCAGCTCTTGAGGCTAATATTATATATAATATATACTTAATATATATCTAAGTCAACGCCTTTCATATATATATTTTTATTTTATGTTGATCTTAGAAAGAACTATAGTAGAGATGACCACAAATTCAGCTAGTACTCAAACATACCCCTCCCCCTCCCCTTCACCCTTCTCACAGGTCTTTAGCAGAAAGTGCAGCGCAGCTCAGCACAGCAAGTGCTTAATTGTTGTAACACCAATGGTCACATTTATATGGCCAGCGCTGCCATAGAAAGTCAAGCTGACAGTGTGGGAACACCCCTTAGTTGAGCTGGCGTGCAGCTAATTGGAGCAATGTGTTTGGCCTTTAAAAGGTGAGCTCATTAGCGTTAAACAAGCATTTTATTTAAGGGCCAGCAGCAGCTCATTTGAAACGCCTCATTTAAGTGAAATGGAAATGCCAATTTTCGACGCAGCCATAAAAACACGTGCCAAAAAAATAAAAAAAGATTACGAATCGACAGGCGAAATCATAAGTTGAGCAAAACACGAATCCAAATTCAACCAATTCGCAATAAGCCAAAGCAGCTGCAGAAAGAGAAACCTTTCTTATAAGTCGTCTGTGTCATTATCTCCGACGCGTGTTTCTTTTGCGACTGCGCTCGAATCCCGACTCGAAGTCGGAGTTGGCAATAAAATTGCGCTAGCTGCCAAATTAGAGGTTACCAATGGCAATACCAAAGTTGAGGGCGTGCTGAGCCAGCGAGACGGGCCCTAGAGTTTATAAGCAACTGCGAGGGCGGGTGTTAATTATAGGGCGTGGCCCGGTGGCCTGCACAAACTCAGCGGCAATTGGCAGTTTAATTAGCAGGTGAGCAGCACATTGAAAAGTAAAGCATAAGCCATTAATTGACAGATAAGATGCCACGCTACAGGGTATACAGAACTTATAATGGCTTTGTGTGTTTATACATTAAGAGAAATACCTTATAATATTGCGGTTATTATGCTCTTGTCGAGGGTGTCTTCATTTTGCCATGAAGTATGTACAGCATAGACGGAAACATCTTTGATACCATCTAGCATATGTATTTTTTTGATCAGCATCAAAAGACGCGTTAATATAGCCAGGTCCGTTTGGTTTTATGCCAACATATCTTTTTCCCTTGAAAGTCAGTTCATATGACGGAGTCAGCATGTTCGCACCGCTATATCATATAGCTCGCATAGGAACCATCAGCTTAAATCCAATCATCAAAATATCTCAAGTCAAGAGCTATGAAGATCTTCACAATTCTCCTAACGTAATTCTGTAGACCGGATTAAGTCAAGCTTACATATTTTCACAGATTGTATTTATAGTACAGTCTATACACTATATTATAAAGCGTTTACTTTAAGGCACTTCTAAGCTTTATTACTAGAAAGGATATTCAAGCTTCGACGTTACAGAGACACTTAATAATATGATATGTTAATATCACAGACTATGCTCACCGCTCGCTGTACCAGCAAAACATTCCCAACTTCGATCTGACTTTCAAACCCAGAACCACCTTATTCATTTGCCTGAATAATTCGCTTGTTTTCAGCTTAAATTAAGACCTATCAGACTTTGTCAGTTCAGCTCGTGAAATTCAAACCCGAAAACATTGCGTGTAGCGCCTGGACGCCTATCACATAGCACTTAGACCTATATATACATTATTTTTTTGTATTTTGCTCTCTCTCTCTTCTAATTGAAATAAATCAGTTTCGTGCCTTAACTAACATTAACTGGGCCCATTTAGGCGACGCTAATGATACCAAAATAGAATAGAGAAGGCGCACATCCATTAATAATTGAACGTGTCGGAGCGATTTGGTGAATTCACGACATTGCCGAAACGATGATTGGGCTATAATAATTGTTGAAATCGGCTGTGGCTACAAATCGAATTTGTTATAATTGAGTTCTCGATCATAATCAATGGAAGTGGAGCACTGACGGGGCAAGAACCAGAACACGACTCTTATTATATAATTGAGACAACTCAGAGAGAATGGTCGACTGGGAGAGAGAGAGAGAGAGAGAGAGAGAGAGAGAGTTGATCTCGTTGCCGTTGTGATTTGTGGCACGTACTTTGGCAGCTGGCACCTGCTTTCAGCTGGCGTGGCCCGCTAACAAATTAATAAATGATTATTATATTACGCAGGCCGTTAAGTAATGCGATTATGACATAACGAGCGTACACACACACACACACACACACGTCAATTGTTGTGTTAGGCAGCTCAGTCGACTGAGTGAGAGAGTGCGGCAGACCTGACCTGGCAGCGATTCTTCGCCGCTGTGTGAATACGGATGCCAATGAGACGACGCCAAGCAGCAGCAGCAGCAGGCGCAGCAGCAGCCGAAGCAGCTTCAGCCTCTTGCCTCAATAATTTATCCATTAAGATTGCACGCGCCTGATTGTGTGCTACGTGGCCCGTTTTGGGCTTTAGACGGTAGCCTAGCCAAACGGCGACGACGACGACGACGACGACGACGACGACGACGACGACGACTCCGACTGCGACTGCGACTGCGGCTGGGCAACAGTTAGCACTAACGGATGGGTTATGGCTATATATAGGGGGCATGGCTACGGGCGCTGCCCACAGTTGATTTAATGCGCCAAATTATAAAAATTGTTGTTGATTTAATTTTATGAGTGTAAAACGGCCGCCAACTCGCCAACTCTCTTTAATTCTGAACCCAACTGTCGGACGATCAGTCAGAACGCAGCTACTCGTCTTTTTTTTTTCTGTTCCCCTCGCCAGTTAACATCGGCGGGCCGGGCTCTCCGCCAGCTTGTAACCATGTTTCGCAGTTTATCGCAATCTCAACCGCAACCGAAAACCACGGCTGCCAACGCCGGCGAACGTGACATGTGAATTAGGCAGCCAAACGACATGGACATGGACACGAACCAAGACTGAACCGTACCGCATGGTGGGCCATAGGAGCACAGGTGCTGTGCGCTGGCAGCCCAAGCAATAAGCAACAAGATGCCCGACTCCCAGCTCTACCTCCAATGTGGTTTTTCTTTACCTCTTTTTTTTTGTTGTATTTTTTGTTTATCGTGTTTTATTAATAAATTAATTGACGCAAATGTGGTGCTGGCATTAGACATGATCTTTAAACTGGTGTACGAACTGGCTCCGAGCGCTAGTCATGAGGGTAGCCTTCGGCTTGGTTTAGATCTATTTAATGGGTTGTTGGGCTAGGCTATTATTTGAGTGTAGCAATTTATTTGATTTTGGGCAAAACAAAAGGAAATTTCTTTGGAATTTGACTACTGTGTGAAGCTACGAATTCTTCGAATTTAAGTTGAACAAAGTTCGGTTAGCACTATTTAGCATATATTCCATGTACTCATTAATATTATTATTGGAAGGAAGAGTGAAAGACTCTCATTAATAAGTTCCATTAACTTTTTTAAGCAGAGCTTCGAACCCGGAACATCTCTGCCCAATCCCACATGAAACAAGATTCTTATCATCGATTGTGATAATAGTTCATAAGTATCCGTTCTCGCAACGAGATCGGGGTAAGAATCCCAGACCAATAGCTAATTGGAGTCCCGAAAAGGAATCTTTCAAGTGCATTATAAGGCACACGTTAAGCTATAAAGAACACCCAACAGAGAGATTTTCACTTTACTTTATTTAATTGATATCATTTGCTTTTATATCAAAAGATTTGACTCTGAGTGCCTTAACGCTGCTCAATCAGCTTTAGTTTTGTGCTCTGGGGCTGCTCGGGCCAGACAATTAAATAAAGTTTTTGCCTTTAAACAACGAGCAATGGCCATTGGTTTGGACAATGCCACCACCCGCTGCTGCAGTTGCTCCAGCAGCCAGCATGAAAGGCCGAAAGAAGTCAATAATCGAAATACTAAACCCGCCATGCAACAATAATGCAACAACGGGGCAACCCGCAGGCCGCGACGTGCACAATTTGGCGCCCTACTTCGGAGCTCCTACGCAACGAGAATGCGTTCCCATGTTAAGTGTTAATAAATCGCCGTGCGCGGGCAGACCCAACATCAGATCACGGGCATTTTGTTTCAAACTGTTTTTGTATTATTTCGTACAACTTTGTTTTTTTCGGGCCAAGCCGATTTTCTGTTGCTCGGCCTTTTATTACTTAACAAATTAGCTCAAATTAATCAGAAACGAAAGTAACGCCACATGCAGCAGCACTTAGGGTCAAGACAAATGTTGACTGCGACGCAGTGTGAGGGCCAAATTGGAACTGAATTAAACCCCAAATGCACCTGGGCGGCCATGAATACCGAAAACGCATTCTAAATGCATTTACGAGGTTGACATTAAGCGGCACTCGCATGATCTAATGCTAGAGAGTCTGATCCGCAGCGGAGATGCGTAAGTGCAGCATTTTCTCAAGCAATTTGCAAGCTTTCAATCAAGCGAGAGCCTCCAACTAACTGAGAGACGCGATCTCGAGCTGGCTCTAATCGATCAAAAGAAAGGAAAGAGCTGAGGAAAATAAAAACCCGTATGGCAGGCGCATGTTGTGGCAGCCGCGTTCGATTCCATCATTCATGCGATCAGCATTATCTGCCGTCAGGCATCAAGCGATGCACCACTCCGCTCGCCAAAACTAACCCGAGAGATCTTTGTCCGGTGTAGTACCTCGCCCCCTCCCCTCTGGCCAGCCAGTCTCGCCCTGTCTCGTTCTCAAAAGCGTAATTAACGTTCGCATATTTTGCTGTCGGATTATCGCCCGTACCGCGTTCATCAGCGACAAAAGCTTCCTGTTTAAATTGAACGAATAATTGCGCGACTAACTGTAAAAACATGCTGCAGCCGCTGCTGGCTTTTCTCCAGAGAGACTGACAGAGAGAGAGAAGAAGGGGGAGAGGGAGAATCTCTGCTGCTACCCAATTAACTAATAATAAATGCCAGCAATTAATAAACGCTTGACAAACGCTGCTTTACGAGGGTGGTCCTCGGAAAATGCGTGGAGATTTTCCCAGTCAAAAGGGCCATAAAAAGGAAATATACAGAGATGCGCATACTTTGCCCAGTCAGTGTCAATTCTCGAGTGGCTTGGCCTGTTGTTTGTAAAATGATACGAGCACTTTTCTTTAACAGTCTCAAGCTGTCTCTCTCTCTTTCTCTTTCTCTCTATCTGCTTCTCACTCTGTTTGTACCGCTCCCATTGATGGGCACTCGGTAATTTCTCAAACGCTAATCCTTCGGGTCGCCGCTTATCGCCCGCGCCCCGAGACGCTAATTTGATGAGTCATCTGTGCCGACTTGGTCGTCGTCCAGTTGCGATAGTCATCTGCGTATCGCTGAAGGGCTATAAGCGAACCCCGAACCCCGAACCCCCCCGCCCGCCAATGAACCAGGTGAGCTCTCGCCTCGTTTACCTGTTTCGTCTATTGTCGTAAATTTAAGGCTTGTCATTGAATGGGAGTGCTGTGAGCATCATCTAGGGACGACGATATGTTTGTATTGAGTTTTCGTAGAAAATGTCACTAAAAAAAAAAGGAATGTCAACACACAAACACACACACGCACATACGCACACACGCACACGCAAGAAAAGAAGAAAACTATGTGCACAGTTAGATGATAATCGGATCGTTGCCTTGAGCATATATTGGGTATCTCATTTCCAAATAAAAAGGCCGCAAATGAAAATGGTAACAATAGAAAGACCGTCTAGTTCTCTATGAATTGTGCTGTTGCTGTTGTTTGCCTTATTTTTGTTGCCGTCTGTTCAATAATTACGTTGATATCCGAGAGCCGTACGCATTTAAAACTTATCGACTCTGAAAACAGAACTGAGCCGCATTTACGCGCTTCATTAATTTGCTTTCACTGCATATAAGGATAAGGTCTGAGAAAGTCTAAGGAATGCAGCTGCCATGGGCCATGTGCCCAGCGCAGACATAAGCCGAATCGATCCTTACTTTTACTATATATACACTTAACATGAATATGAGAATGTTTATTTAATTTTGAATACAAATTGCCAAATGTTTACTGAATTAAAAGCAGAATAAAACGCATATAAACTTGAATTTCGCTTGAAAAACTCTTCAGTTTTGACAAATTTATGCAGATTGAAAGGCTTACGTAAAGCCTTTAGTCTGGCCAAGCTAAATAAGCCCAAATAGTCTTTATAAATAGCATAAGATTTTTTTATTGTAACATTTTTTAACAACTTTTATTAAGTGCTAGTCATAAAAATGAATATATTTTCGTATCATTTCCAAGAACATAGCAAGCTCAGCGTTTAATCCTGCCTTTTTAAAGACTCTAAAGAACATATATAATTTTTCTAAGTTTGAACAAACGTTTCGTTTGTTGGCTAAAAGGCGCTCAGAAAATCATGAATGGGAATCAAATGTGTCGGCTTTTGGGTTTTTGATTTGCTCAAAATACAAATATCTATATATATGTATATAAAATAAAAGGCAAATTAATTGCGTTTGCGTTTGGCAGAGTTTTGGGCGCGCCGCAACGGCAAGTGGCCGGCTCGAGCTGACCTGGCCGGCGCGCTGACTCATAGGCGCACAGTTCGCACAAGTCCATGTCCGAGTCGGAATCAATGGCCATTCGGTTGAGCTACCGCCCCCCCATCCCGTTGCTATCATATACAAAACAAACACATAAAAAAAAGGGACGCCGCCGGTCGCAGGTTTGGCAAAGGAAGTGGCCCAAGAAGATTTGGTCGCCTACTCCGGAGCTGTCAGCTTATCAATTCGCTTTTAGCGCAACCTCTCAGAAACAGAAACTGTGTCCTGCGTGTGTGTGAGTGCGAGAGTGTGCGTGCGTGTGTGTGTGTGTGTATGTCTGGCTCATTATCGGAGCGCGCTCAATGGAATGCATTGGCAACATCTTCTCAGACGCATGCCGCAGTTCTTCTCTCTCTCTCTCGAGTTGCGTGTTTCGACTCAAGGCGGCGTCTCTGGCGCTCCGGCATTTGGCATCTCATGTTATCCTTTGTGCTCTTGTGTGCTCAATTTCGGCTACTTTTGGGGCACAACAGTGTCCGTGAGTGTGTGTGTGTGTTCGTGTGTGTCGTATGTTCGTGTCGCATACTCGCCGTGTCCGTCTGCCGTCGCCTGCGATAAGGTTTTAAGTTATGACCTTTTAAAATGTCCAAATGCGACGATAACGCGTGATTACTACAAATGTATTCCGAGAGTGCAGGCGACCAGGCCAGGAGGCACATGCACATGCCAGTTAGTCGGTCATTCAGCTGCAGCTGAGCTGAAGGAAGTCCGCGCACAACATACAACATACAACATACAACATGCATTCGGCATGCAAGAGAGAGGAAGAAGGCTTGCGCTTGTCGAGCAACAGTAACAAATTGTTTGTGATCTGCCCAAAACCTAAGAAATGAAATCTTAAATCACACGATCCGCCCCTTTTGCGTTTTGGGCCAAGCTTCTGTCTAAGATCGGCAACGATTGCCCAAGCACTGCAGGACATTTCGCTGCAAAAACGGACCAGTCGCCAGCTAAGATCGTCCCCATCATAGCTTTACCATGTGAGCCTACAATAAATATCGATCAAAACGTCAATTTTTATCTATTCCACAAATCGATTGCACAGTGTCCACGACTACAAAGATGCTCGGCTCAAGCAGAGATTAAGATTCAAAAGAGTTCTTGCAAATTGAATAGATCAAAGACTTGGATTTGGAATAAACTTAGAGATTGAAAACCTGCTCAGATGAAGATCAAAGAGTCCAGATTCTAAAGCTGACATATTATTTCCGAACTTTCATATTTGAATGAAAAATATATAAAGAAAATATAATACTTCAATTTGAATTAGAAACTTAAGGCCAAGTAGAACACAAGGAAAGTCGAAAGATACTTTTTATATGGTATCTGCCCTATTCATCCATTATATTATAAGTCCATGATATTATACATTCCTATCTTTTAGGCCAACTCATTTAAGCAGCTAATTACTTAGTTTTGAACTCGTTTTCGCCGTGCTTTGTGCCACTGTGCAGCTGGAACGGGGCACTTTGTAAATTGTTGCGCCTTGCATAATTTTTGCATAATTCTTGTTTTATTCTGCTCGCCTCTGCCGCTGCCTGGCTTCAGGAATTTTCCTTTTCTTTTTTGTATATTTTTATTTTTGAGTTGTTTTTTTTTTTTGTGTTTTTGCCTTTTGCATATGTCGATTGTGGCCTGATATCCGTGGCGGACGTCGGTGCAACGAAATGCTGGAAGGGATTCTGCGCTCTTTTGCTGCTTATTATAAGTGATCTGCGCTGCCCCCGTGAAGGGGCGAGGGCTTAGAGCGGACCTTGCGAGAATATTGCTAATAATAACAATAATAATATGCGTTCGCTTATCAAAATTGACGTCAGATCTTATTGATATGCATCTGGAAGCGCAGTTTTGGGGCGCGCACAAAAGAAAATCGTGTCAAAGGACTGTGCAGCAACGCAGCCAGGCTCCACTCCAGAATTGAGCTTAATTGAAGCGTTATTATGCGAGTGTCACACATATGCAAAGTATTCTTCGTTCTTTTTCCTTTCTTAAATATTTGAACACCAATTCAAGCTCTACGCGGGCTGCTCGGTGGGTCTGAGACCGAGGCCGATTTCGATTCTGAGCTGGAGTCCACGTTTACGTCCACGTCCTGGCCTGGCCTGGCCAGCCTGCTCTGGCATCAAGCTGTGCATACAAAACGTGCACCTTCGCTCAGTTTGACAGATGCCTCAGAATTTAAGCACCGCAGGCCATCGAGCGCTGCTGCTGCGGCTGCTGCGGCTGCTGCTGCCACGGCAGCCGTAGCCCGTCTTTTATTAATCAGCAGCACCGGCCGCTGTTGATGGTGGGCTGAGCGGGGTGTGAAGGGAACGCGCTTGAAAATATTATTTATATCGAATTTAATAATAATTCTTGAGCCGCTGCTGACGTCGCCCGGTCCTCGGTTGGCTGCTGCGTAGGCTGCGTTTTGATCGGCGCAAAAATTTGCATTGATCGACGTTGAAGATATGGTGGCAGGCAACTGCCAAATGCCGCTGCCTGATGCCTGATGCTCGATTCCTGATGCCTGATGCCTGATGGCTTCAGCCGGTTGCCGATGTGCCGTCGTCGTGATGCTGCTGCCGATCGCTTACCGCATTTATGATGAATGATTGCGGGCGTCGGCCAGGATGGTGGGCCATTCAACTTTGACTACTTTCGCCCGGGTGAAAAGTTGCGATGCAGCCGCCAACGCCGCAGTCGCCCTTATTAGCATGCCAGCAACGTTTCAGCAACGTGGGGCAGCACACCACAAACACACACACACACACACACAGGCATGCCTCCACACATTCCCACAGCAAGAAATTGGGTTACCCCTTTAGCCCTGCCCGGCTCTGTCCTGCCCTGGCTAACCCGTACCACTCTCCCTGCTCTTCATCTTAATGTGCCGTTTTGTTAAATTGCAGCGTTAAGAATTGCGCACATAAAGCATTTTGTTGTCAAACTGATTTTTGATCATACATAATTTTTATCTTGATCCAAATAAGGCTTACCAGCTCCCCAGCAACAACTCCAGCTCCAGCTACAGCCTCGGCCTAGGGCCACAGAAACCAGCTTGCATTGCGGATCGTTAATATATTTATGCATGCGTGGTCAGCTGGGAGCACATACATGTGCGAGTGTATGCGAGTATATGTGAGCATATTCATGGCATTTTTCTTTTTCTTAATGCCAGCTACAAATGAGATCCAGCCATAAAAAATATATAGTAATGCATATAAACGAGCATATCAGAAGATATTTGCAAATCGATTTCTTTTCGGGCGTTTCAAATCGAACACCTTATTTGTCGCCCCAAAAAAATAATCGTGGCTAATAATTTGCACGCCCAAAATGGCTAAGTGGCCAGGTCTTAAGTGCTCCATAAAAATGCCGAACGCATAAATCTTTCAAAATTACAGCCGAACGAACATAATAATCGGAAATGCGTGCCTCATATAACATTGCGTTATGGACTACCAAACGGGCGCCGAAATGGATGCGAGACTTAAGAGTGGGTGCAGCTGAATATAATATTATTATGAATAGCCACAAATATTTGTGGCAAATGTGTGAAGCATTAAAACGTTGTGCAAATATGGGTATATTAGTTATTAGTATTAGTTTGACTCTAAAGGTAAACCATATAGGGCTTGACTAGAGATTGCAAAGAATTTCTCTCTATTGTGCTGCTTTAGAATGATCTCCTGTTCCAAGAACTTAAGCAAACTTTTGCTAAATGAATTGAAGAGCATCCTTCTTTAGGCAAGCCAAGTACAAGAAGGTTTTCAATCCATCCCATCCTAACATTTAAGAATATCCCTGAATGTAAGTACCATATAAGCTACCAGAAGTTGTTGCTAAAACCTTATGCCAATCTTCCAGTTAAAGATCAGCAGGCACTGAACGATTCAAGCTCAGATTAAAATGTAAAGAAAACAAAAAATAATTTCCCCACACACACAACTGTGAAATTGTTGTTGTAATCAATTAATACAGAAATCAGGCGAAGTTTCAATTTCTCCCAAAATGTTGCATACAATTTGAATATGAGTTGTTGATGTTGTTGATGTTTGTTAGTGGCAAAACAGAATGTGAATTTGTGTTTATTTATTTTGGCTGTACGTTGTTCCCTTGACCCAGTTAAGAGTCGAGAGTCCGGCCAACAAGCCGCAACGGTAACATTGTTGATTATAAGCAATCCCACAGCCAACTCCCCCGTTGTTGTTGTTGTTGTTGTTGCTGTCGTTACACACACATAAATTGAACCTCAATATCCACAAAACGACAGTAAACGGTCATTTTTATCGAAATAATTGCTTTTTTTTTTTGCGCTTGCCAGCGAAAGTTTTGATTGCGTTTCGCCTGGCGTTAGCGTAGCCGTAGCCGTGGCCAGGTAAATCGCAATCGTATATGTAAAAGCGACATCCACATGCCAGTAATCCAGTACACACACACATGCACACACATGGAGAGCATTTCATTACACGTCTGCCGGAGGCCTTCAGCCAATCGTTGGCCAAACGAGCGTTCTGACAATTGTAACCACATTGCAGCCGCGGCCACGGATGCCACTGTGGCAGGGCTGCGGCAGGGCCGTGTGCTGATTGTGCATACGCACGAAATCAATAAATAAAAGCAACAAGAAATTTACGCAGGCAACGCAATGATAGCCCACGCCGCCCTGCCTCAACGGCCAACTGCTTGCTGCCCCAACTGTTGGCCCTACTGCTGCCCCAGCTGCTGCTGCTGCTGCCGCTGCCTCGAATGCCGTCGCTGCTGATGCGCGCTCATAATTCATTTCATTATTGTTTTGACATTTTATTTATTGAATGCGAACAGGCGTGCGTTGTCGATGCGTCCGCCTGCTCCTCCTACTCCTACTCCGCCAGCTTGTGTGGAACTCCCAAGAATCTGGACCTTGGCTCCATATATACACATATATATACATTTTTGGGGCTGGGCAAATGTTTTGCGCAAATTGTTAACGGGCTTGTTTCGTTTTGCTCAAATAAGTGAAATCAAAACCGCTGCAATACGAAATTATAGCTGCGTTTGCGTGTGGTCTGCAAACAAAAGACTTAGGCAACGAACTCGCGTCAAAAGCAGATGAACAACAACAAACTGAGATAAACTGATTTGAAATTGTGACTTTTGTTGGCAACAAGCAAACAAATGAAATACTTATGATAATGTACACGCCAGCTAATTTACATAAACGTGAAAAAATAATCAAATTATTGGGTACAGCGTACAAAAACACATTTGAAGTGTTTACAAACGGCGTGTTGGAGTTTTAGACTTAGGACCAAATACATTAAATAATTATTACATGAACTATTTTATAAATATTGTATGTTAGGCGATTATCAAGGGCTTCTTTAAGTTCCAGTTGAACTAGATCAAACTAGATCAAAGCTGAAGCTACACGAAAAGTAAGCGAAACGTTGGAGTTTCAGCTGAAGGCAGCTGAACCAAGCCTGAACTTGGGAATATGTTAGGATTAAATACTTTTCTAGATATGTGGGTTAGAAATGCTTCCAAGCGAAAGCTTCCCTTCGACCAATAGCTCTAACAGGAGCTTATTATAAATTAGTCCGATTTTATACTGTTTATGTACATGTTTTAGAGAAATAGTGAAAGCTATAAAGTATTTTATTGAATAACTTATTTTTCAACAGAATCTTCTTATAGATCCTTTGTCCCCATATAAAAAAAGAACGGAGCTATAGACCAATCAATTCTTTGGCAACTATATGATATAGTGGTCCGATACGTACGATTCTGATATATGTTCAGCCTTAAACTAGAAAAGGAATATATGCAAACTTTAATAACGATAGTTTTAAGACAAAGAACCGGAACTACATTGCTTACAAATAGACAGACGAGCAGACAGACCTGGCTATATCTACTTGGCTGATTATCTATTGTTTCTGCTTCACACCTTTCGTGACTAGATGTTAATACCCTCTACAATGATTTAATAAGCCAAGTTTCAGTTGCAGCCAGCTGGTCTCCAGGAAATGCTATCAATTCTGAATCAAATGATAACCAAAATAGCTTCAGCTTTATTCACGTAGCTGCCCCTTAAGGATATTTGCTAGTGAGAATGCATTAAATGCATTCCAATTGGCATTATTAATGCAGTGAATGCGCCCAGAAGTGCTTATGGCAGATGCAGCAAGGCACACACACACACACTCACACAGAGACACCACGCCCACGCCTTGGCATACGCCCACGCGCAAGCTGTAAGCAATGGATGCGATTGCCAAATGCCAAATGGCCAACAATTAATACACACCTCAGACAGTTACGTGCCAGATGATAAATGCGTTCGATGCGAACAACCAATGGCAAATAATTTGGAGCAAAAGTTATGGAAATTACCGGCCAGAGCCGATGCAAGCTGAGCTGCTGCATTTGCAGCTGTGTGTGTTAATGGAATCAAAACGCTTATAAACAGCAACAGCAACAGCAACAAGAACGACTAAAGTGACGCATGCGACAAGAAAATATGACAATATGCTTGAAAATTAATCTTGCATAGTCAGAGGCGGGAGGCGACGACTGCCAGTCGAGTCTAGGCAGGATGCGAGCTGCCATTGTCGCCCCGGATGACTGGGTGAATGTGAACTTGATTATGTTTTATGAGACTGGTGCAACTGCAACCGCTGCATGGAACTGCAACCAACATTGGTTGCCACAAATCCGCCAACACTGTTGCAGACCGTCTGCTGAACGCCATTAGATGTCGCCCATAAATTGTGGTATCATTTTTTATATACACACTTATGCGCTCGGCCCCGGTCCGGCCTTACACTGGCCAGATCAAAGCCCTAGCAGCTAGCTGCAAATGACCCAAGAAAGGGCCACAACACACAATGGCTACAGCCAAAGATGTGGCATAGATTTTGCCTGGTGGGCGCTAATCTGTCTGCCCATTTCCGACGCTGATTATGTGTATGCGTGCAGAGGGTTGGCATTGTTGGGCTCATTACAACAGCCAATCAGATGATATATAAGGATAATGTGCATATACCCTTAATTGAAAACCCATTTGGTGTGCTGCGAAAAGCACTGTAAGTGCACCACTGTGCAGCTCATGTACGCCCACGCCGAAAGGCAGCAAAGTTTGTCCATGGTCCGTGTCCGTATCATTGTTGACGACATTTATGTCTTAATATTTTTGCTGGCCATGCCGCACAAATGCAGTGGCACTCAGCGCCGGTACCGTTACCGGGGCCAGAGCCATTAGCCTGTCCCAGGCAGCGAGATGGCTACTCTCTTCGGGCCAGACATGGCCGCCAAATACATTCGTATTTAAACCATTAATTTCCATTTATGGATTAAGCATGTGAGAGGAGGCGCGCAGAGTGGGAGAGCGAGTGGAGTGCAGCTCAAGCCGGAGATGGAGACGAAGACGGAGATGGAGACGGAGACGGAGACGTAGAGTGAGTCTCGGCCCGCACGCACAAAAGCCTTTAATAAATGCAACACCATTACGTGCAGCACATGCTTAGAGGAAGAGCAGCATCAGCAGCAGCAGCGGCAGCGGCAGCAGGAGCAACCAGTTGGCCAGGGGAACAACTCAATTGCCTGGCTTACTGCTTACTGCTTACTGCCTCTGCAGTTTTTCCGAGCCGCTTATCGTTGCGGCTCTGTCGTGGTTCGCGCCGTTGCATTTCCCGCTCGCGCGCCCCAAATCTTTAAATGCTGCGCATGTGATTTTTCTTGGCTTTTGCGGCTTCAGCTCCAGCTCCAGCTGGCAAATGGAGTCGCTGGGATTAGTGCGCGTGAGTAATGATTCCACTGGCAGCGACTGCGACTGCAGCTCGCAACTGGCAACTGGCAACTGGTGACTGGTGACTGCTCTGGCAGCTTTTTTGCCGAATGGAGCTGTAGATTGGAATTCGCTTGAGAGAAATGAAATGCGAAGTTTTTGTACTCTCATCGATCTAATTATGGTTGGGTAAAGCAATATATAGACTGCGAGGAAAGCAAGATATTTTAGAATCTGTAAGTCTATAAGTCTTTAGCTTACCAGGCCAAAAAGAAGGTTGTTTACCAGGCCAAAAAGAAGGTTTAGCGAAAGTATTAGACTTTGAAGGGTACATATTAGATATGGTTATCTACCGAAGCTTAGTTCAACGCTTGCTTGATCATGAACTATTTAAATAATAATGAAAAACTACTTTTTTGTATATTTGCAAGTTATTTTGACAATTATTTACTAGCTGCGCCCTGACTATTAAGGGAATTATTGGCTTGGGTTAAGCTTTGGTTTCGAGTTCGAGTGGGATAAGGAAAGATTCAGATTCAGATCAAATCTGTAAGGTTTGAACTTCACACAAGTAAATATCTGTAAGTTTTAGTCGAATTGAAGTCTTTTCTTAAGGTAAAGCATATGATCGATTTAAGTATAAGACATAAACTAAAGCAAGGCTTACTTAGTTTTAGTTCAATCTTTAGCTGCAATTGAAATAATGCCCCTCGACTTGTGGAGCTCGTGTGTTGCCAACTGACTGCGTTTGCGCGCATGCCCAGTGCTCAAGTAGCGTAGAGACAAACAGTGACTACAACTAAATACGAGTACTCATAAATTTAACACGGCCCAGAACGATTATGCTCGCATGTGTACCTAATGGAAAGTGGATTTGTGGATTGTGGATGGCTGTGCAAACACTCGCCATGCAATAGTCAAACACGAGGCCATAAAATGCCACGAATTCCTGGGTGTTCCCTGCACAATTGTGACGCCCCGAAAGCGAGAGGATGCCGCTCCGCTGATGATGCTCCGCTCCAGTGTGTGAGCTGTGAGCGGTAGGAAACGCTGATGAGCAGCCGCTGCTGTCCTGTCCAGCCGGCTGCTAGCTAGCTGGAGGACGCTGTTGTTGATATTAATGTAGCCCTGTCCGAATGGCAAATGAAAGTCATCAATCAGCGTGCGCACAGCGCGAGCAGACCCATCAACTGGCCAAGGTGTGTATTGGGTGAGGGAGAAGCGGAGAAGGTAATACACACACATTGCGCATGCGCGGAACGTTATGGGTTTATGTTTAGTTTTTTGCTTATGTGATTATGGCCCAGACTGTGCCGGGGCAAACACTGTCAAGCTGGGGCGGATCAAGGGCGCGCCTTTTGTGTCCACTTGCGTGAAAAATGTGAGAGTGCGAAAAGCGCCAACTAAAGCGCCATTTATTGTGTCCAGTGGGCCGTGCGCTGAGTGCGCGTTATTATTTAGCTAATTCCACCATTTTGTCAAGCAGGCACTTGTTATCTCTTTTTACAGCAGCGCGCTCCCTCTCTCTCACTCTCCCTCTCTCACACTATCCCTCTCCCTCTCTCTCACACACACACACTCTATAGCTGATGTCTTAATTGTTATGCTAAGAGAGCGGCTAGAGCTTGTCGTTCTGGGGCGTTAAAAATTAAATTTATGTTTCTATGCAATTTATTATATCAAAATTGCGGCCACAGACCAACAAAAAGGGGGCCTGGCCGTGCTGATAGTCGCGTCACGCCCCAATTGTCGGCATTTTGATGATGCGGCCCAAGCAACTACCGCAACAAGCAACAGCAACAAGTCTCGTTCAGTTGATTTTGCTTTTATTAAGTTTTCTTTTATGATCTAGCCAGCCTGGCAGCCTACATACATACATATATGAGCGTGGGGAGGGAATATCTGTGCGATCGGTTTCCCCTCCCCCACCCAAGTTCGACGGGGGCCAATCGATAAGCCAGTCGCCGACTTCCTGCTCAGCTGTGGGCACTTTATTAAGGCTGAGATTTACTTTTGCTGTGCCTTTGCTGGGTCAGCCAAAGGTCAGCTCAACAAATGTCCCAAATTTGTTGAGTTTTCTATTTATATAAACCAATTTTTGTGTCGTTAACTGATTTTGTCAATTGGTTGGCAAAGCTTTGTGGAATTTGTTTTCATTGCAAGGGCAGCTTGAAGAGTTTCTAGAGAAATATTTCAAATAATCTTGCATACAAGGCCAACTAATATATTTTCGTTTTATCATTATGAATATTTATTTGTTTGCCTTTTCTCATTGTTGTCTATATATATCTACTTAATGTTGTTTCTCCTCAGCTTGGAACATGCATTAAGTCAGCTTTGTTTTTATGTGCTTTTTACACCATTTTTATTGGCTGAAATCCAATCTGAACTAAACAATAGAGAATTAGCAGTTTTTAGGCTCCATTTACAAGCCATTTTAAAGCTATATATATATATTCAAATAATAACAGAAGATTTTGGCTTTTATTTGAAAATGTCGTCGAAGCTATATCCATAAAAACAAGCGGGCAGACAAAGCGAACATTCTCTGTCATAAAAGCTGAACCATAAAAAGAGTATACAGAAATGTTTGCAACATCAGCTAGATTTACTCTTTGTACGTTTTTATACCCTTGCAGAGGGTATTATAATTTTGTCGTGATATGTGTAACGCATAGAAGGAGACATCTCCGACCCCATAAAGTATATAATCTTGATCAGCATCAAAGTCAGTCGATATAGCCATGTCCGTCTGTCCGTCTGTCCGTCTGTCCGTCTGTCCGGCTGTCTGTTTCTATGCGAACTAGTCTCTCAGTTTTAAAGCTATCTTAATGAAACTTTGCAGAAGTCCCTTTTTCTGTTGCACGCAGCACATATGTCAAAACCAGCTGGATCTGACTACTATATCATATAGCTGCCATAGGAAAGATCGGTCGAAAATTAAGTTTTTGTATGAAAAAACATTTTGTTTTTCAAGATATCTTGACCAAACTCGACATTTATTTGTTTTACTAAGCTCCTCATATATATGCAAAATCCTATTAAGATCGGACCACTATATCATATAGCTGCCATAGGAACGATCGGTTGAAAATTAAGATTTTGTATGAAAAAACATTTTGTTTTTCAAGATATCTTGACCAAACTCGGCATTTATTAGTTTTACTAAGCTCCTCATATATATCCAAAATCCTTTTAAGATCGGACCACTATATCATATAGCTGCCATAGGAACGATCGGTCGAAAACTAGGTTTTTGATTAAAAGCCTTTTTTGTTTATCAAGATACCTTCACCAAGCTCGGCATTAATCATTTTCTCGGCATTAAAAGGTTGCAAGGGTATTAGATCTTCGGCGTGCCGAAGATAGCCTTTCTTCCTCGTTTTTGTTTTTTTTTTTGCTAGTTTTTTATCGCATTTTGTGCATCTTATTACTCTCATTTTTCGTGCCGAACATGACAAATAAATAATACAGCAAAAATGTATAAATAAGAAGAAAAAAAACTGAAATGAAAAACAATGCAAAAGGCAACAAGCTCGTAATTCGTAAAGCATTTTGTCATTGTTGCGAGTCAGCAGGAGATCTTTCACTTTTAACCTTTCGAAACCGAAAAAAACTAAAAAAAATAAATACAAAATCCAAGCGATTTGCTTTTATTATTTTATTGACAATTAAAAAAATATAGGCAATTGGCTGGAGGGATGCCAAATGGAAGCTGCGCCAAGCCGTGGGCCGTTGCAGTTGCAAGTCTTTGACTGTATATGTGTGTGTGTGTGTGTGTCTGATTTATAGATGCAACGCGTGGCTGTAGCATGTGAAAAATGAATGCGAGATTTATAACATCAGCCTAATTGAATGTTTGATCCTGTGCATAAATAACCAAATTAATGAAAATGATTTTTAATAAATTTCTCAATTGCATGTTTAGCTCGAACGCACACTGCGCAGCGCGCGAGACGAAAGGGGTAAACAGCAAGAAGAAGAAGAAGAAGAAGAGGAAGAAGAAGCAGAAGTAGATGCGAGCCAAGCCAATGGAATCCCTGGCTCTAGACACGCGGCCATAACGATGTCCTGCTGAGCATGAGTAATGCTTCTCTATTAGGCGCTGCATCACTCCAGCTAATGGAGCCCATGGAGCTGCAGCCTGCAACTAGCAGCAGCTGCAGTTGTGCAGCGAGTCGGAAGCGATGTTGTCATTAGGCTGGTCACCTTTGCATGAGATTGAGTCTGAGGTTGCGGCTGCTGCTGCTGCTTAAGTTGCGGCTGCTGCTGGCAGCTGCCTCCATATGTCATTCACCCGCTTAATTATGAAGAAATGTATCCGTTTTTGCGATAATTAATGGCGCCATTGCCAGCAGATCAATTTTCATTTTATTTTCAAGTCTCCATTTTGCTTAGTTCAATTCACAGATAATTGGGCGGCCGCATGCCCTTGCCCATGATCGGAGGCCGCCCTTTGATTTAACCAGAGACAAGAGACAAAGCACCAAAAGGCAAGCGCGCGCATTCGCAATGCGAATATTTTTTGACATGCCCGTTGACAACTTCAATTAACCGACTGCTCGAGTGCGTGTAATTAGCGCATTTTTCTTGCTATACCCTTTACCGAAAATGAAACAAAATACACGATCATTGCAATTTTGGCATACCCCAAAAATGAGAAACTGAGACAAGAGACTCGTTTTTTTCCCCCTTTGCTTTTTTTTCGGCAACTGATATCGGCTACAATCAACAGAAAGGAAATGAAAGCCATTTGTCATCATCGTGGGCTCCAACAACAACAACAACAACAACTGATGTCGCATTGCATTTGTTTGATGGCACTTCCTATGGCCACGCGGGCCGCGGGGCGCGGGGCCGAGTTAAGTGTCAATATACGTCAATGGTTAGGCAGGTTCTATGCCTGGAATTTCTAATAATAACGAAGCGTGCTTCAACCTGGGCAACGCTTGGAATTTGTAAATGTATGCCCTAGGCATATGCTTAGAGCGGGCATATTGAGCTGCACATCCATAGTTCGGGGTCTCTTCTTCGACTCGATTAGATTAGATAGATTTACTTTTTACTTAATATAAAGCTATAGAACATAAGCAAGCATAAGCCTTAAGTCAGACATATATACTTGATCACAAACTACAAGAAATGTAGACTGTATTTGAACCAGCAACCGCTCGCTTGTTGGTCCGACGCGCAGACAACTGAGCTGAAACTGGCTTAAACACTTTTCAATATATCTGAAAACATTTTTAAGCTCAGCCCATCAGGTTTGTATCTTAAATTACCTGCTTAGCTAACAAATTGCAGGCTCACGACCCAAACACTAACTAAATTTGGTTTTTTAAAAAGCTTTTAAGTTAACTTCTTAACAACCACTATTAAAACAACATAAAAACATGCTTAAACCTTTTAAAAGTCAAGTGTTATGGCAAATATATAAAATATGTTAAATTGAAGATGTGTTGATGTATAACGAGCACCGATTCCACTCATCCAATTAATATGGCATACATATTACGTATTACAGGCTATCTATAGAGTCGAGCACATTCCGTTGAAGCGACGCGCATATTTGTCATTTTGTTTAGGTTTCTGACAAGCACAAAAGTGTTGAATTTTGACTTTTTGAATAGGCGCATAAATCAGAGACAACAAAAGAAGAAGAAAAAGTATAGGGAATAGAAAACTATTTGAAAACCGCATCGGCACCTGCCAGTACGCTTTATGTCTTCGTTTGGTGGCAATTGAAATGCAGCAGACGACGCCCAGACATGACGACAATTTGTCTACGATTAATCTATGCCCCGGGACAGTAATGATATGGCTGGCTGGATTTATAGTTCCGGCTAAGCGAGTGCCCGGCAAGGGTGAGCCGAGCGAAAACAATGCCCAGAGATCTGCAAAAAGTAAAAGTGTGCAAATCTCTGGCTGTGCGAGAACAAAAACATCGCCAACAATGGCGCTGGCAAAATGCGGCAGGGGCGGGCTGTGGATCGCCTTCGCCATCGTTTTGGCCACAAAAGCGGTTGCTGCGGCGGCTGCGGCTGTTTCGGCTGCTGCTGCTGCCGGCAATCAAAATCACGTCACGATTGCAATGTGGCTGAAATTGAAGCTGCAAGAGCAGCGCAGCGACTGCGGCTGACTTGCAACACGCTGCGCGCTTTTCACACCAATAAACGGTTCATAATCATAACGAAAGTTGGCAGGCATTACGACATTCAAGCCAAGTTAATTGAATAAAGTTTTGTAAACTTTTGTAATTGCCCGATTGCAGATTTTACGAAAACGAAACGCATTTGTATTCGCCACAGAGCGACAGAGATATACGCCAGATATTAGCCAAGAGATTTCCTCTGTATGTGGCTCTGACTGTGACTCCGTCTTGGGGTTTCATGTCTGCCAGGAGCCATAATTGAGATGCCTTTGAAGCGATAATAAATTATGAAGCGAATGAAATGAAACGAAAACGAAAACCGAAAACCGAAACCAAAAACGCGCACAAGAAAGTCAAATACAAGCGAAACGTGGCTCAGGCGGGAGGTGACTGACTCTTTTCTTATTTTTTTTTTTTTATATAAGGTTTGCTATCGGTTCATGGCACATGCAGCAGCCGCAGACGATTAGGCCAGGGATTAGCCAAAGTTTGCCCAGTCATAAATTATAAGTTTTGGCCAACGAAAACCTAACGGGAACAACACACAAGCTACGGTTAGAGCTGACAACTATCTTGACCAAAAAAAGGGAAACCGAAATCTGTTGTTGGGTGCACTGAACCCTTTGCAGGATGTTGGCTTTAGCAGGAATCGAAAGGAATGCTAATATACAATCCACACATTTTTCAACAGAGATCTAACAATGTTGAGAAGTGATTTATATAAATCCGCTTCCTCTCTTTAAAGCTCTTAAGAAGCTTTCAGTTTGTAAATTCCTCTTTGCAGCATGTCCGTTAACGTTAGTGTGACCAAGAAATTTGATAGATATTCATACAAAGGATAATATTTCAAAAGATAAACAATCTAAACGTGTAGCCGAGGTTAAGAATCAATTTTCGCTCTCCGTAACTCCGTGAAAGCCTCCAAAAGCTCTGTTTCTATTTGCTCTTTGCACCAAATCCGTAAAGATCAAGGTACAACAGTTTTCGAGCTTATAACAAAAGCTTATTAGAAGCTTTCAGTTTCCAGTTACATTTCTGACCACATTCGTAAACGTTACAGGACAACAATTCAAGCGCCTTTTGCTTGAACAAGATTTATTTTAAAAGATAGACTCACCTGCAGACAGGCAAATGGCGCTCCTTCTCTGTGTAAGCTTTCCTGAGATTTTGTAGTTATCAACTTCTTTTGATGTCGCATTCGTAAACGTTTCACTATTAAACACACTGAAAATATACAGTAAAATGTGTATTTTCTTGAGTTTTGATTGAGACAAAAACGAAAGAGATATTCTCTTAAGTGAATTTCCATAGCTCCGTTAATAGTTTTGTGTATTCTCTTCGAAAATGCCAAATATATATATATTCATATTTCTCACACAATTTCGCAACGGGGACAACGTATTTTGTATGGATGCAAAATGCCGAAAAAAGTAATTGAGAACTGTCATGCAATCAGATATGATGCGAATAATTCAAATTGCCAACTGAAATGTTACCCTTTTCTGCTGGCCACTGTCTGCAGTTGGCCACTGAGCAGCAGTTGCATTTCAGTTGTGCATTTGTTGTAGGCCAGCGCACAAATTAGCAGCGCATTGCGTGTCCACACAGCTGTGGAGCCCAAACAAACACACACACTCGAACAGAAAGGGACACTGTGTCTCTGCTCGTGATCTTCTGCCCTTATGGCAGTGCAATGCCTAATGGCCGACTGGCCGACCAGGGTCAGACAGCAGTTGTCTATGGATTGGAGCACATGTTTTCTGTGCTGCCGCAGCACAACTTACAATTTCCTGGTTCGTCTCGCGCTATGTCAAACTATCGATTTTAGCCAACGGCGCTGCACGGACGCATGCCTCATAAAAACTAGCAAAAAATATAAAACACACACAAAAAGCAGACACAACCAAAAAAAAAAAAAACAGAACATCGATTTGTAGCAGCGCCTGCGCAAAGCGTGAAATTTATGCGACCCACACGCAGCGCCACTCACACGACCACGACCCAGCAGCCAGCCACAGACAGAGACAGAGCCAGAGCCAGAGCCAAGTGAAGATGCTTCTTCACCTTCACCCAGCCAAGTTATAGTCGGAGTCGAAGTCGCAGACTCAGTCGAAGTCTCAGTCTCAGTCTCAGTCGAAGTTGGAGTTGAAGTCGTAGCCAGCAAATTTCATTTCTCGCAATAAATCCATGACTGATTTATGTACTGCACAATCGTTACAAATCACAAACGTTTACTGAATGAGCGTACGTCTCTCTGCGGCCCGCGCGCTCCCGCATACTCTGCACCTGAGTGGGGCAAGGGGCGGGGGAAGCAAAAAAAGTGACAGTGGCTGCTGTCTGTTTGTCCGCACTTTACAGTCGGCGCTCACGTGCTGGCTTTCAGCTTCAATCAGCGCGTCTTCACTCGCCGCAGCGCGGCAGCAGCTGAATTGCATTTGAATTAATTAAAATGCTGATGTTACTCATAGGATGACGAGGCTCCAACTGCTCACGAATCATATATGCATAGATCTATACATATATATATAAATTGCATTTTTTTGCGCACCGAAAATTTGTCAAATAAAGATTTGCACAATGGAAATAAAGGAAGAAGAAACGCCTGTGCGCGGCAAGTCGCAGCTTCAATGCCCTACAGACATTTGGCCTGCAAATGCTTTTAGATGATTCTTTTAGTTCGAACCGACTGTTTATATAGATACAGCTGCAGATACATAGTAGTCGGGTTTGATATGTAAGGAATATAATGAATTGCCGAGTTTGACGTGGATATACTGAAAAACTTAAAAGTTGTTTATGCAAAAGCTTATTCCTGGAACAATGCTTTGATATAGTTGTCCGCTATAGAGAAGATTTAGCTTATAAAAGCCAAATTTTGTTGAGATATCTGAAAGAACAAAGAACTTGAATTTTATCTATGGCAAACTATATGATATAGTGGCTCGATCCTACCAACAAGCAACACACAAACTGCCTGCCGAGAGAAGAAAGAGCTCAGCCTTAAAGCTGGGAGATAAGTTAGCATAGAAATCAATAGCCGAACCTAGCAATATTTCGGCTGGCTATGACTCTGCTGTTATTATTGATCAGGAATATAGATCAAGACTGTAAGCCGAGCTTCAACCGAACCGGTTCAAAATCGTTCTTCTTTGATACACATATACATCGTACATACATTCACACAAACATACAGAAGGATCGCGAACATGAAAAGCCAGGTTTACCAGGTTCAAACCGTGAACCGAATCGCCAACAGTTTCTTTTTGTTTTGCAGCCTTGATATACTTAAGTCAAAGATATCATCTTCAATGCGTTACACATTTTATGACATAATTATAATACCCTACAAAAACGTAGCCCCAATGTCTCCATTATGTACGCGCGCACAAGCACGCACATGCGCACACACAGACGATAGATGTAAATCTTTTGCACACATGTACACACATGTTGATCCTTTTGTTGTGTCAAACAATTGAATGCATTGACAAAAGCAGCAGCGGCGCAGTCCAACCAGCTGACATGGACGAATATCGATCAACCCATAAGACAACTGCTGCAGCAATCCCAACAAGAATCGCAAACCGAGCATAAGATTTACATACTCTCGACACTCTCGAGTGGCCGCAACGCGGCGACTTTGTCCACGCCGGGCCACTTAAGTTGACGTCGTCAGCGATGCCCGACGCTCTGCGCCCAGGGCGCATGCCTGGAACGACAACAATAACAACAGCAACAACAACAACAACAACAGCAACAACAACAACGTCGACTGCGAAGCCTGTTGCCCGGGTGTTGCCAACTTGGGACAAAAAGGATGACTAAATGCATGCAAGTTATTTAAATGAGACATTTTAAGAGTCAGTTCATGGCAAGGCTGCAGAATGTGGACAGCTCTTGGTTCCGGCTCTTGCGTAGCCTTTGAAAACTGTAGAGTAGTTGGGCATATTTACTTAAGTCCTTTGTTTGCCAGCCACAAGTTGGCACTTAAATATACACAACGAAAATGAACTAGCTTTCAAACAATCTAATAATTTTACTTGTTCATATAAACTTTTTTTATCTGTCGTACTGACTAGCATTAAGATATAGCGAGTTATGGCCAATAAATCGATACAAATCGATGTAAATTAATCGATAAACATATTGGCAATAAATCTTTATTGATTATAAACTATAATTGGCTACATAAATCGATACATATCGATGTTTATCAATATATTTACTATAAATTATGAGCTATACCGAGCTTAAGACAAAATAGATTCTTAAATCGATACTTATCGATGTACCTGCCAGATATATTTTAGATACTTGAATCGAGACCTATCGATATTTATCAATAAATGTACGATCAAGCATATGAGTTATATGAGTTAATCGATGCAAATCGATATTAATCAAATAGTGATTGTAAATTATAAGCTTGAGTATTTGATAGATAAATAAGGAACAAATCGATGTATATCAAATTATGTACGATTAGTAACAAGCTTTATCGAGATATAAACAAAACTCAGAGGAAACTTCTTTCATGAACCTTTCGAGAAATAAGGCTGCAAACTCGAATAAAATCTGTCGATGGTTCGGCTTACGGAAGGAAGGATTGTTTTGTGAACCAGGTTGTTCATTTCAGTTTTGTTTCAAGAATTGGGTTTACGCCGCCTTCATCCCGCCCTGAGTTTATAAGACTATGTAAGGGCTCTTGAATCACTTAGATAGAGCTTGCATCACTTGAAGTTAAAAGAGTATACATCCAATATACAATATTCCCGAAGGATAAGAGACGATGCCATTCTATATGCTGTTTGATATGTTCTACGTAGAGTATCGCTGCATCGGCTTGCCATAGACCAACTGAATGTTTACGTTTATGTTTATCTTTCAGCTGTTGGACCGTAGCAATGCTGACTATTTATGTACATACATTTTGGTCGGATCGGCCTGGCCGGTGGTGGCTGTCAATTTTGGGTGGCGGCTTTGGTCAGTTGGCGTCTCAGCTAATTGTGTCGCAGCTGCCAGATTTATGTGGCGAGCGATCGCATTCGTTAATGTATGCAGATGCGTTAGGGCATCAAATTATAATTCAATTTCTCGAATAGAAACGATCGATCGACCACCGGGAGCGGTGAAAATACATGGTCTATCGCCTAGCCGGTGCTATCTCTGGCTCTGGCTGGCTCGTTGTCAGTCGCAAGATTGGCTCATAAATTGTCCAAATTAATTCATTGTGGCACCAATGGCGACACCTACTCGTTGGCCGCGGATGGGAATGTCTCTCAACCACTTGATTCGTAAGTCATAAATTTATAGTCTTTATTGAAACATCAATTTGGACACCATAGCAGCGCGACAGCAGCAACACCTATGGACGCCCAGTTCAAAGTTACCCGATCCAATTGTATTTAGGCTCGAGGAGAAGCGAGCAGCGAGCCGCGAGAAGCGAGAGGCGAGAGAGGAGAGTCGTACGGCAGTCAAGGTGGTCTCGAATGATGCGACCAACAGCAGCGTTGCTTGTTGCTTATTTTTTTCTACTGTTTAGAACTGGTTTCTGGTTACCAACACCCGATGTATATTATCTGAGCATATTTTTGTTAATGTTTTTTTTTCTTGTTTCGTATATCATTTCGTTTTGGCGGATTCAGATTCAGATTCAGATTCAGCCAATCGCCGGCGATTGTAAATGTTTAAACACTTTTACAGCTAGTTATGCAAATGGCCGTTGTATCTATTTTTTTTTTTTTTTTTGGGAAAGTCCGCCTAGCTCGAGGCGGTCTTTGGAGGCGACAATGGAGTCTAATTTATCGCGCGATGATCTCATGCGCGTTCACAAAGAGGCGTGACACAGACGGCCCATGTAAATTATATAGACAGCAATTTGTATAATAACTTAATTTAATGGCCAGTTATTAATCATACGCCATGTTGTGGCAGTTAAATGGAAATGATTTTCTTGAGAGAAAATTGTTAGCAGTGTCCTCGCCATAGCAATCAGCTTTGTGCTGCTTTTGGCGTGCATAGCAATCAGCTTTGCCACAGCTTGAGCAGCAGTGCAGCAAGCAGTTGCAGGCAGTGCTGCAAGCAGTGAACGCTGTTAAGATATTACAGCCGTTACTTTTAAGCGCCGTTAAAGGTTTTAGTTAAAGAAACTAGATTAATTAGCACAATTAGACAAATAATTTAATAAATAAATAACATTAAAGGTAAAAAGTTATTGAAAATGTTTTGAAAAACAGTCTTTTTTGGCTCAAAAGTCGTCTGTACACAGCTAGGACAGTTAACAGCCGACTGTTAGTTTAACATTGTGGGTGGTCCTTGGGGTGCCTTTTGGAGCTCCCCCTCAGGGATATGCCTAGAACCTTACTATAAACGGACGAAACTCAACAGGTTTAAGTTCAGTTGCTGGCGGGCGCTTCTATTGGAAATAACTCAAGCGCATTTCTTACGAAAGGCCGCGAATAGAGCGCGATAATAACGGTATTTCAGTGCTTTTTGGCTCCGAAATAGATAATTGAATTTTCGTTATGGGCAATAAAAAATAATAATAATAATATTTATTGCTCTTGTGTGTGGGCGCAATTGATATGGAAAAATGATTTTTCATGTCTGCGTCTGCGGTTTAAATTGATAAATTTACGACTTGAATACGCGCATATAAAATGTGTTTTCCTTTTTTTAAGTGCATCTGAAGTTATGCACATTCAGTTTTTTAATCATATCTTTTTTTTAATGTTTATTTGATATATTAATGTGTTTATTTACGCCCACTTTGATGACAATTTGTCAGCGCAATTAAAACTTTAATCAATAAATGCGCTTGATGTGTGTGAAAAGTAAACATCCAGAGCAACAGGCAGTAATAAGGATGTGTGTGTGGGTGTGTGTGTGTGTGTGTGGGGTGTGTGTGGCGCGGATGTGTGCCAAAGAACGTTGTGGAAATTGTTTGCCGAGCGCTACACTGGGGAAAAAACCAGTTGTGATATACTTTGCGCTAATAATCCTTTATTTACTCGCCGCTCATTGCTTTTTGCTTCGCTGTATTTTTTCGCGCGCCAAGGCAGCAGCTATCAAATGTGACTTCAATTAAACTGAAAGTGCGACAGGACACAAAACAATCCTTGACCATACCCACACACTCATGCCCCAGACTCTGCCTGCTCATCCATCAAATTCGTTGTGCCTGACATGACGTTGACTGGCTGAGCGGGGCGTGGGGCGTGGGGCGTGTGGAGTATTGCTGGCTGTATACCCCCCACCCATATGTGTTTATTTATCATTCCTTTCTTCCGTTTTTTTTTTTTGCAATTATTTTACGCGCCCCCAACTCATTAGAGCTGTGGCTGAAACTCTACAAGTGTGTCTGATAGAAACGGATACAGAATCGAACCGGGCCAAGCAACAATTATGTATTGCTTTTTATGCAGCCATAAACGTTTGTGTTTATGAGCCGTTCCCGATGTGCTCGCATGGGCAATGAACAATATGCTAAATGGTGAAGCAGCTTGCAAATTGAATAGAGGACAACAACAACAAGGAGAACAAGAAGCACAACAACGACGACAACCACAACACGCCATGCAGAGAACAACAGAGAAAACGGCTGTGGATGCAACAGCCTCGGCCTCGGCCTCAGCCGCAGCATCCACGTGTATTAAGATTAACATTAGCAACTGCAAATCGAATCATCCCGCAGCTCGAAGCAGTGGCGGCGGCGGTGGAGGCGGAGGAGGGTGGTGGTGCTGGCGGCGGCAACGGCGGCGGCGGTTTGCTGCTGTTACCCACACAGACACATCACAATCTGCAGCTCGATAAAATTTCCGTGCGCTCGATTAGTTCCGAGGATATATCCAATGGCGGCAGCGGCAGATGCTGCAGTGCCGCGGCACGGAATCCGGCCATAAAAACGGGACGACGCCTGCAGCTGATGCAGGTGAGTTGAGGGGCACCAAGGGGCGGGCAGCGAGCGGGCGAGGCTAGCCAGCATTAATTAGCAAAGCGTATGCATCTTAATTAGCCCACAAGCTGAGCGAACAGCGGGAGCGGGTGGCGTTGGGGCGTCGGGGCGGTCACGTGCGTTGACCAAATGAAGTGTCGCGATTAGCGACGGTGCACGATAAAGACTAATCACACTTCAAAACACAGACACACACAGAGACACACACAAGCGCACACACACACACGCACACACAAATGAGAATAGATAGTCCTGACTGGAAGCAACTCTTCGGGACTCAAGTGAAACTGCGTACAGTAAAAGCTCTCTAAAGCGAATACAGCGAGAAAACTGAAGCCCGATTCGATTCGCGATTCACCAGATACGAGCCAGGTGAATCGAACCAGAGTGCGCGGCATTGGTTCGAACCCGGTTTTCCACATCAACGAATTCAGATTTCAGTTCGCAACGAAACACAAATTCAGCAGAAATATTATCATAAATACAACCGATTATATTCATTTTGTCGCCATTATATTATATATTGTATATATTTTCATAGATATTGCAAGATTTTCAAATATATTTTAAATGGTTGACAATATGAAAAAAGTTGTTATTAGCAAAACTTTCTTTTAGCATAAACCTGTTCCGATCAGTTTCAGTTTGATTTCATTTGTTTTTTATCTAACTAATCCAGTAGGGTACAAGAACAAAAAAAGGTTGAATGTCAGACTCCAAACCTTTCTGTTCAAAAAAAGTACAGTACACATCTTTGACTATAAGTTTGTTAAAACATAAATAGTTCTTCAAGTCGAGCAAAACGAAAGAAAAGATTGGATAATAGGTAAAAAAAAACCTAAGATTTAGGCAGCTGAACATTCTTAGAGCTTTCACTGTATGCATACATACTTATATATGTATATATAAATATATTTTCCAGATGATAATTCTACCATTTATACCAATATTGGCATTGATTGTGCAAACATCGCTAACACTGCAGGAGATATTGGAGTACCGGGCCGATGTTGCAGACATTGAGACGCAGGTAAGTGCCAAGGCGAGCAAACAGAATGTGAGGAGAGCAAAGAATGGTGCGTAATTAAAATTTATTGCTGAAATTCAATCATACGGCCAAGTAGAGAAGCACAACGCACGCAAAGGTTCATGTCCTACTCAATGCTCACTTGACCAGCAAACAGATGTAGGAGAGTTTACAAGTGTCCTGTGGCCATGGTGATGGCCATTCTAGGCGGGCGGCTCTTGGGTGTTGGCTGTGGGTGGCTGTGGGTGGCTGGGGTGCTGTCGCCAAACGGCAATATTTGTTTGCTCAGGTAAGTGCCTCATGCCACAAGTAGCCGACCGTCGACCAGGCACTCAAGCAACTTGAGTAAGGGGCTGGCCCCAGGCCAAGCGGCAGAGCCAACCCACAGCCCAGTGCCACATCCTGTTCCTGTACAATTTTTATGCAAATGCGTGTGCAAAATATGAGAGAGAAATAATAAATATATTGCTTGATGCTAAAGTGAATTGATAGACAAAATATGCATTGGCACAGTTACACACCAAGTGTGTGTGGCGTGGGCGTGGGCGTGGCAGAAAAGCAGCGGAAATGCGAAGAACTGAAAGCAAACTGAAAAGTCCTTGAATTGGGTCACGTACTTGATAATGCAAAAACTGCAGGAAATATATAATCGCGGGCTACCACGAAAGCTGCATACTCTAGCCTTGAGCTGCCAATCGGGATGTGTAACTAAAGTGCACAGCACAAACAACTTGAGTCAAATCGGCGATTATATAGAAAACACTTTGCAGCCAAACGAGTTTCGCAGAAATTTCGAGAGTTAAGCTTAATTGCCTTTAGTCAATTCTGCGAAAGCTTCGACTGTGCCCAGCCTGAGTGCACTCAAGTGTATTCAGACAACTACCGCAATCAATACAAATTAAATGTTAATCCAAATAGATGGAATTATTAACATAATGAAGTCCTTAAGGCATTCCATTGAGCGTGGCAGAGCAGGCAATCTGATTTCCCCAGACACAAGGCCAAGCCAAATGTAGTCCATAACGCGCACAGAAAATAGTTGTCTTCATAATAACAGAAAAGGAAATCTTGCATTGAGCTAAAATAAATATGCAACTGGGTAAATAAGGCTTTGGGTTCATACAAATAACTATCCACGGGTACCCTAAAGCGCGCATTGGCGACGCATATTCTAGCGCTGAAGCAAGTTCACTTAGTTGAGTGGAATTTCCGAAATGGGTGGAAACCCAAGTATGTATAAAAACAGTTTTCCGTGATCCTCCACGCTCGGATCAAGGCATTTTAATCGATTTTGAAAATATTATTGGAATAAACAAGTTAAGTAGATAAATTTAAAGTCGTTTAATCAAAAACTTCTGAAACAATTCAGCTAGAGCAACAAATTTTAAAAGGGTATTCTATTTGAAAAACTTTGAAATATGCCGGATATTGGATATGCACCTCTAAGTAATTAATAAGTATATGCAAAAGTGAGAGAACATGATGAATTATTCAATGAGTTACCAAGTCGACGACTAACTAATCAAAGCCACGCCCAGCGCAGGATAAAACTGCGCAAATAAACACACACACACACACACACAGAAACACCTACACTGAAACACTCACCCACACACGCACAAGCACGCTCACACGCCTAAGATAATCTCATTTTGTGTGTTCACACGCCCACGCCAGGTGACAATTGCAACGGACTTGGGTAAAGTTGTCACACGACTGCAGCTGGAACGTTCCGAGGTGGCCTTCTATATCTTCACCAACGGCAGCAAGCAGCGGTGAGTTGAGATTGAGATTGACTTTTCCTTTTCCTTTGTCAGCGCCCTGACAATAACCCACAACGCACTTTATATATACACATGTATATATGCATATAAAATATGTGTCTTCAGGGCGAATCTGACACAACGCTTTGCCAACACGGATCACGCGCTGAACAACATGACCACTTGGAGCGAGATTAGTGTGCCAACGGCGCCGGATGAAGACGAGGACGACAGAGAGGTTATGTTGAATCGCAACGAGTTTCAGAGTCGGCTCAATGAGTTCAGAGAACGTGTGCGCCTGGAGCCGGAGGATAGCTCCATTACCGAAGTGATGAACTGGTATACGTCCATCAATCGCGGCCTGCTTCACCATCTAAACGAACAGATCAAAGAGACGGACAGCAGCGGCGTATGGCGGTGTGTTGCCCCTGCCCTTCTTTTTCGCGTCACATTTGCCTGAAATTCTCCATTCTTGCAGTTATCTGGTGGGTTTCAAGAATCTGCTAAAGAGCATCGAGTGCCAGAATATAGCCACCTCCTTCGGCATACGCTACTACGGACGCGGACCGCTGACCGCCGAGAACTTTGTGTCCTATGTGCGTTATGAGTTCATGGCCCGCGAGTTGATCAACTCCACGCTCAACTACGCGCCCATGCTGAAGCCCATGTACACGAACATAACCAATACCAAGAAATTTCATCGCGTCAAGCTCATGTGAGTGCTAGAGACTTAAGTTTATTTGCTTATGTTCTTGACACGTGCCGTTTACAGGAGCAATATGGTTCTAAAGAATAAGCCGAATATATCTGACGAGCGCAGCGCAATTGAATATAATGAATTTATGCACAACTACACGGACGATCTGCGCATTCTGCAAAAGGCGCTGCGACGTCTAATTAAGTAAGTGATCAGCCCCACCACATATCAAAAGCACTTAAGGGTATATTAAAGGCGTGATATTGAATAACAACATACCTTCACACTCACTTATTATACATTTATTCACTTTTTAATATAAAACTTGCACATTTTCACCAACTCGATCAAAACGCGGCTAAAACACTGCTGATTGGCACAAATATCGATGCTAACAGAACATAAGTATCGATATCGCTGGTCATTGTGTATATCGATATTGTCATGCTCTGCTTTGTTCTTTACTATTGCAACATGAGCTGCGTACTGACCTGGGCTTGTATGCAAGCTTATGTGTGCATGTAGGTATCCATCGATATCGGTATGCTGATCCGCCATTTTTCCTAAGCGCCATTTTGAATCTGAAATGAAGAATGCGAGTCTGTTTTTGCACCACACAGGATATTTGGAGATATATATTATATATTGAGTATTGCAATTGCAGGGAATATGTGGACAAAACTCTGATGGAGGCGGATCACAAGGAGGCCATCGGCATAGCCATACTTGTTGTTGTGCTGCTTAGTATCGCCAATTATTATTATACTAGTCAGAAATGCGGCAGCAACTATACAAGTAATAATTTTTATTTTAATACAAACAAATTATATAAATAACAAGCCCCGTTCGCTACTTGGCAGCTATATGCCATGAATCTATCCCTTAAAGCCAAGGAACTGAAGCGCGAGAAGCGCAAAAGTGATTCGCTGCTTTTTCAAATGCTGCCGCCCAGTGTGGCCATGCAGCTGAAGCAGACGCAACAGGTAAGTGTGTGCGTGTGTGTGTGTGTGCTTGCATTTAAATTTTAAGGGTTTCTTTTTCTTTGTGTTTTGCGACAGGTGCCCGCTGAGCTATATGAAGCTGTTACCATTTACTTCAGCGATATCGTGGGCTTCACCGAAATTGCGGCCGAGTGCACGCCGCTGGAGGTAAGATTGGCAGCCAGATTTAATCTACAATTAAGTTAAATCTAACTCTAACTGTAATTGTGGCAATATATATATTGTAACAGGTCGTGACCTTTCTCAATTCAATCTATCGTGTATTTGACGAACGCATCGAATGCTATGATGTCTACAAAGTGGAAACCATTGGCGACTCCTATATGGTTGCCTCGGGGCTGCCCGTGAAAAACGGTAATTTATGTAAATTTCCCTGTCAATCCAACAGGCTTTTTTCTACCCGGCTCATTGCACGTGTCCCCTACGTCTACCCAATCCCCCGTACAATCCCCTTCCAGCACACGCTAATTTGGGTTTTGTGTGCCCATGCGCCTTAATTTATGCTGCGATATGTTTGTACAGCCAAAAATTAAACATATGTTTGTCTGCCCCTTCGGCCCACTCTCCGGCGACTCGCAGGCAACCAGCACATCAGCGAGATTGCAACAATGGCACTTGATTTGCTGGACGCCTCGTCTGTGTTCAGAATTCCACGCGCCGGCGATGAGTTTGTGCAGATACGCTGCGGCGTTCACACCGGACCCGTGGTGGCTGGCATTGTGGGCACCAAAATGCCACGATATTGTCTATTCGGTGACACTGTGAACACCGCATCGCGCATGGAGAGCACCGGCGAGGCGCAGAAGATACATATCACCGAGGAGATGCACGAGGCGTTGGAGCAGGTGGGCGGTTTCAAGACCGAGCATCGCGGTCTCATCGATGTCAAGGTATTTGGCGGCCGGACAAGCTCTTCAATAGCTAACTAATGTGTTCTATTTGGCAGGGCAAGGGACTGATGAGCACCTATTGGCTGACCTGCAAGGATGGGCCGGTGCGTGTGCGTGAGGAGATATCCTGGTGTGCCGACATGCAGCCAGTTTTTCTGGATCATCTAAAGCTGCATCCGCCGTCAAACTACAAGCTGCCCAAACGTAAATGAGCACACACACAACCGACAAGCGACAATTTCCAAATCAGCAAAATTACTACTGTTATCCACCCCTCTATGCGTATATATATACATATATATATACTTGTGTGTGTCCTACATATTCTGTAACGCCCAGTGGGCGTAATTAGCCCATCCATGTAATCTGCGACGTGGCTAAAAATACGCTGCATAATTAGGTACAAGTTACAACTGTTTGTCTGTTAGTTTTAACAAAAGCCCTATCATGTGCTCCAAAAATCTCAATTAGCTCTCATATATAATCTCTAACTATCTCTAATCGTCTATATACATATATATATCTCGATCTCTATATATGAAAAATCCAGCTGATTTGATAGCTTATATTATTTACTTTAATTCCAATTTATATCCAATAAGTATATATACATATGTTAAAGAGATATTTTTGAATGGAGACGGCAATATTATAGCATGCGTGCTATATATGCTACTTAAATATGTAGTTTGAGCCAGTTGCTCGAATAAATGTTATACTCGTTCAAACATAGTCGAAGCAAGCCAAGTATGAATTCTTGCCAGCTCTTGAATGTCTGGCTGCTGTTGCCATTGGGCCTGGCCTGTGCCGGTCGTGGCACCTTCACCAGAAATAGCGATGATGAATTCCAAATGCTTATTGCCGGCGGCATCATACCCGACAACAGTAAATATACCAGGAGTATTGTGTCCATACGTACATTGAAATACATTAAATATTATGGCGATAATCATTTCTGTACCGGCATCATAATCAGCAGCTGGGCCATCTTAACGGCGGCACACTGTGTCACAGAGTAAGTCGAAGGGTTCCAACGAATTGGATTTTGTTTGCATTTTATTTGCAGCAAGCATAAGGCGATTATGAATCCGCACGGCATACTGATCGTGTTTGGTACACTGAATCGACTGGAAGCCTATGGTCATGATTATAAGCGGCAAGTGGATCGCATTGAGCTGCATCCTAAATATCGTCGTTATGTTAACTACGATGTGGCTATATTATACTTAAAGGAACGCATGCCCGAAAATATAAGGTATGCAAAGCCGATAGCAAAACGAAAGCGTCTGAATGTAGTTGAGGGCATGAGCTGCATCACCATGGGCTGGGGTCAGGTCTATCCGGTAGTAGCTAACAATAAACAGTTCGATAACTCTAATCACATATGTATGTATTTACCACAGCATGGTCCCTATGCCAATCAATTGATGTATTTGGATGTCACCGTTCGTAATCATGAATTTTGCAAAGATTTGGAACACTTTGAACCCGAGAGCAATATCTGCGTGGAGCCGTTTGCAGAGGGACAAATCTGTGCCGGCGATATGGGCTCTCCAATATTATGTCAGGGCTATTTGGCGGGCATTGCTGGTGGTGTACAGAAATGCGAGGGCGTTAAGTCGATCAAGTTTGTCAATTACACTCATGTGGAGAAGTGGATCGATAAAACTGTTCTGGCGCTCTCTGGCAGCAGCCATGGCATATTGTCTCCCATTCTTTATGCAATATGTATTATGATAGTTGTTAAGCTTTAAATTTGAAAGTCGTTGGCAGTGTCAGTGTTGGAAAACGAAGCACTTTTTGTTGTGTGTGCCCAAAAATAATGTATACCAGTTAAATTATGTCCATCTGGTATTACTAAATTTAAGGTCTGAAATAAATAAATGCACCGAGCTGGCAACACTGTCACGTATTTCACAATTAGTTTTGGCTTGTCAAGTATATTTATACTTTCGCTCTCTCGCTCTCTTTGCGGAAACAGCTGATCGGCTGTGAATATGTAATAGTCGGATAACAAACAATTTAAATAAACCTTCAACACCTAACAGCAACAATGCTTCAAATTAGCCGAAACACAGCCAATGCTGCACTGCAGCGTTGGTGGCAAAGAAAAATGCTGTCCACATGGTCACCGCTGGCCACCGCATTCAATGCGCCGCCGGCGAAGCGCATCAACTTTACGCGCGACGATGTGGTAAGTGCTCCTCCAAATTGGAGAAAGTTGCCCAATTCTGACTCCTATAACTTGTCAGGGCCTATTCCGCATGGCGGAGCTGCGCAACGCCGAGGGTTTCTATTTGCTGCGGGAAAATGTTGAACGTTCCACGCAGGACCTAATTGCGGAGGCCATCTCCAGTGACCGACAACGGAAAATGGTGGACATTTTTGATGAGCTCTCGGATTCGCTGTGCAAGGTCGCTGACCTGGCCGAGTTTATACGCATTGCCCACCCGAAGAACAAATATATGCAGGCAGCGGAACAGGCCTGCATTAGCATCTGCGGCGTCGTGGAGAGCCTGAATACACACAAGCCGCTGTACCAGGCGCTAAGCAAGGTGGTGCACGAAGGTGACTTACTGCCCACCACCGAAGTAGATCGTCATGTGGCCAAATTGTTTCTGTTCGACTTTGAGCAATGCGGCATACACTTGCCGGAAGAGGAGCGCCTTCGCGTGGTCCGCCTCAATGACTACATCCTGCAGCTAGGCCAGAAGTTCATGAATGGCGCCGTCCAGCCCACGGTAATGTCGCGCAGCCATGTGCCGGAGGATATACGAGACTAGTGAGTCCATGGAGCTGCCAGTCTGCTAATCCTTATTACATGCTTTTGGTTTAACAGCTTTCCCGCGGCGGGCGAGAACATCATCATCACGGGCCTGTGCACCAATGCGGCAAATGTGCAGATGCGCGAGGCCGCCTACCGTTTATATCTGCAGCCCTCCGATAGCCAGGAGGAGCTGCTCAAGGATCTGCTGCTCTGTCGCTATGAGCTCGCCCGCAGCTGCGGCTTCGAAACTTATGCCCATCGTGCTCTCAATGGCAGCACCATAGAGCGACCGGAACTTGTCAGCGAATTTATCGATGAGCTGACAGAGCAGCTGCGTCCGCGCGCCGATGCGGACTTCGCGCTAATGACACAAATGAAACGCAAAGAGAGCGGCCTAGCCAATTCGCTGGTCGAGATCTGGGACACGCCGTACTTTACCGCGCAGCTCAAGCGTCAATCTCTGGAGGAGCAGGCCAATGAGTTTCTGCCCTACTTCTCGCTGGGCGGCTGCATGGAGGGCCTGGACAACTTGCTGCATTCACTGTATGGCGTGCGTTTGCAGAACACCGAAATGGAGCCCGGCGAGAGCTGGCACAACGACATCTACAAGCTGTCCGTGATGCACGAGACCGAGGGACTGCTGGGCTACATCTATTGCGATTTCTTTGAGCGCAGCGGCAAGCCCAACCAGGATTGCCATTTCACCATACAGGGCGGCAAGCGGCTGCCCGACGGCACCTACCAGTTGCCCATTGTTGTGGTCATGCTGGGCCTGGCGCAGCCGCGCTGGACGGGACCGACGCTGCTGTCGCCGGCGCGCCTGGACAATCTGTTCCATGAGATGGGTCATGCAATGCACTCAATGCTGGCGCGCACCGAATATCAGCATGTGACCGGCACACGTTGCGCCACGGACTTTGCGGAGGTGCCCAGCGTGCTTATGGAATACTTTGCCAGTGATCCGCGCGTGCTGCGCACATTTGCGCGCCACTTTCAGACTCACAAGCCCATCTCGGAGGATATGCTGCAGCGCTTGTGCGCCTCCAAGCATTTGTTTGCGGCCAGCGAAACGCAGCTTCAGGTCTTCTACTCGGCGCTGGACCAGGTCTATCATGGCGACAACGCACAGCAGGGCGCCAATACGACGGAAACGCTGCGGGCCGTGCAGAATCGCTACTACGGACTGCCCTATGTGGAGAATACGGCCTGGCAGCTGCGCTTCTCCCACTTGGTGGGCTATGGTGCCAAGTATTACGCTTATCTCATATCGAAGACCATTGCCTCGTGGATTTGGCAGACGTACTTTGAGGCGAATCCCTTCAATCGGCAGGCGGGCGAGAAGTATCGTGCCGAGATCCTGGCACATGGTGGCGCTGTGCCTAGCCGCAAGCTGGTGGCCAATTTCTTGCAGCGCGAGATGACGCCTAGAATACTCGCCGATAGCCTTATACATGAGATTGACATGGACGAGTCCAAGATAAAACAGTTAATTGTTAGCAGAAATTGACAAAAACCATGTCCAGAATACGCTTGTAAATAATTTTTGTTTTTAATTATAAATAGTTAACTGCCCTATTCTTTTTATACATAGCGAATTTGGTTTTCTTTACACTAGGCCGGCAAAACAGTAGGCATCAATTCCACGCCGACGAATTCCTTGGCAATTCGCACTCCCAGAAAAAACATACCGAAGCTCTTCACCAACATCCTACGGAATGGAGAACGGGGAAAGTGTGGTTATGTAAACAAATGCGGCAATGAATAAGGTTCCTTGTTCAATGAACGGCTTGCCACTTACCACTGGAACTCATTGTGGTAGATGTTGCGCAGAATGTTAAATGGATTTCCAGCTTTCGCCATTTGGATTAGGAAATTTTAATTTTACTTATTTAACGTATGACTTCTGTTATGCTTTTATGCTCTCGCAAGATTGAACAAATACTACTAAAATCAGAACGCACACTTGGCAATAATAAAGTTTTCTAGTATTTTTATGGTATTTCAAAATCAATTGGAGTCCAGTTCCAGTTGTGTTGCCCAATCGAGTGCACTAGTTCGTTCTTTATTGAACATAGTAGCCTACTGCTTCTAAGTAGAATTACGCCTTATGGAAATTTGTAGTACTGGTCACACTGTTGCCTGGTCCAATTGCACACGTGCAGCGCCAAAACAATAAATTAAGGTTTTTTAATTGTAAGTTATTTAATAGCCATGGACAATGCCAACAATGAAATTGAAATGGAGGTTGTCGAGCCTGAGGACGCCGAGAGCGACATGGAACCCGATAGCGACAACGACGAGGATGCGGATGGCGAACCTGGCACCACAAAAACGCCCAAGCAGGTCTACTTGCCGGGTAAAACGCTGGCCGAGGACGAGGAGCTGGTTTGCGATGAAAGCGCCTATGTGATGCTGCATCAGGCGTCAACGGGAGCGCCCTGCCTGAGTTTCGACATTGTTCCCGATGAGCTGGGCACGGGCAGGGAGAGTTATCCCATGACGGCCTACATAGTAGCCGGCACACAGGCTGCGCGCACCCATGTCAACAATTTGATTGTGATGAAGATGAGCAATCTGCACAAGACACAGGACGGCGACGATGATGATATCGAAGATGAGGAGTTGGAGGACGATCAGGACGATGTGGCCGACAAGAGTGAGCTGAAGAAACCGCAAATGACATGCGCCCTAATAAAGCATCAGGGCTGTGTGAATCGTGTGCGCGCCCGCCGCATGGGTAATAATGTGTTTGCGGCCTCCTGGAGCGAACTGGGCAGGGTGAACATCTGGAATCTGTCACAGCAGCTGCAGGCTGTCGAGGATGCCCAGCTGCTCAAGCAATACGAGCAGCACAGCGCCAGCAATGAGACCCGACCTGTCTACACGTTCAGCGGCCATCAACAGGAGGGATTCGCCATCGACTGGAGCCCCAGTGCTGAGGGTGTGCTGGCCACGGGCGATTGTCGACGCGACATTCACATATGGAGTCCCCTGGAGGATGGCACCTGGAAGGTTGATCAGCGTCCATTGGTCGGCCACACAGCCTCTGTTGAGGATCTGCAATGGAGTCCTAATGAGCGCAGCGTGCTGGCCTCCTGCTCCGTGGACAAAACTATACGCATTTGGGATTGCCGTGCAGCACCCCAGAAGGCCTGCATGCTCACCTGCGAGAATGCGCATGAGAGCGACATCAATGTCATCTCTTGGAATCACACCGAGCCCTTCATTGCCAGCGGCGGTGACGATGGCTTCCTGCATATTTGGGATCTGCGTCAGTTCAAGACGCAAAAGCCCATCGCCACATTTAAGCATCATACGGATCATATAACGACCGTCGAATGGAATCCCAGTGAGGCAACGGTACTGGCCTCCGGCGGCGATGATGATCAGATTGCCCTGTGGGATCTGGCCGTAGAGCAGGATGCCGATCAGGCGCCGGCGCCGGCCCAAAACGACGAAGAGCTCAACAAGCTGCCGCCGCAGCTGCTCTTCATCCATCAGGGCCAGAAGGAGATCAAGGAGCTGCACTGGCATGCCCAGCTGCCAGGTGTGCTGCTTTCCACGGCGCACAGCGGCTTCAACATCTTCCGCACTATCAGCGTGTGAGAATGATCTCCGGATCTATCAGATAACCATTAGCTACTAAACAATAAAATCTAATAAACATATTGTTGACATTTGTTTGGCACGTTTTATTGTGGCTGCCGTTTTAGTGCGGGGCGTCATTGGCATCGTTGTTGTTGTCCTCCTCCTCATCCATCAGCATCGTGACATTGATTAGATGACGCATGGTGGGGCGGCCGTGCGGGCAATTCTGCAGTGAAAATAATTAAATACTCTTAATGTTGTTAAACCTTTCGCTATCTGAAGCATCGTAAACGTGCCCTTATCTGCACTGTGCGCGGATCGCGCCGAATGAAATACAACCCGCCTGTGGCCAGTGTAGCAGTGCTCCAGCGCGTTACGAGATACACGCACACGTAACCCGCAACATGGAACAGCCAAAAGAAGGTGTCGCGTTTGGCGCCAACTCATTGAGGTTTTTGGAGGCACCGCTAATGGCAGGCGACAGCGCTAAGTGTTTGGTAAGATCGAAACGTGGCTTTAACTCGTACAACACATGCCCAACTCTCGCCCTGCAGGATGAGCAGCCCAAATGGAGCTGGACCTTGAAGTTGGCGATGTTCGGCGCCACACTGGGCGCTGCTGTGCCCGTGGGCTATTGTACGGGCGTGGTCAACAGTCCCGCTGTGGTAAGTATCTGTCCCATTGGGCAACTGCTATAATCCTCATTATCTCATCTGTTCTACAGTTCCTTTCCTTCAGTTAGAACCTTTTAATTAACTTCTTTTGTAATCCTCCAAGTTAAAATTCTTGTCTCTTATCCTTTTATTCTCACTGGGCAAAATCTTTCTCTCTATCTAGCACATGCGCGCCTGGTGCCAGGAGACGCTCCTCTCGCGCTACGACCTGCAGCTAAGCGAAGGCGCCTTGGAGCTGCTTTGGGCAGCAGTTGTGTCCATCTTTCTGGTGGGCGGCGCTGTGGGTTCGCTGTCGGGCGCCGCAATAGCCAACCGATTTGGACGTCGTCCCGCCTTTAATATATGCGGCGCGCTGCTGGCCCTGGGCGCCATTTGTTTCTACATCTGTCGCCCGCTTGGCTCTGTGGAGCTGCTGCTGCTGGGCCGCTTGCTGGTCGGTCTGGCCGCCGGCCTACTCACCGCCTGCATGCCCATGTATCACAGCGAACTGGCCGCACTGCAGCAGCGCAGCAAGCTGGCCCCACTCTGCCCCTTGGGTCTGACAGTGGGCGTGGTCGTGTCGCAAATATTTAGCCTGCAATCGATGCTTGGCGGGCAGGAGCATTGGCACATTGCGCTCGCCTTTTACGGCATCTTCGTGGTGCTCTGCTATGCGCCCTTCAGGTGGTATCCGGAGAGTCCCAAATGGCTGTACATAGTCAAGGGACGCAAGCAGCAGGCGGCGCAGCAGTTGCAGCTTCTGCGCGGCTATGCGGCGGATAGCCCAGCGCTGCGCGCGGAACTGAACGACATGGAGCAGGAGGCGAGGGTGAAGAGCACGCCGTGCAGTTATCTGCAAGTGCTGCGAAATCCGCAGCTACGTCTGCCGCTGATCATTGTCTGCGCCTACCTGGGCGGTCAGCAGCTGTCGGGCATAAATGCGGTGCGTTTGGATGCACTTGCTCCGTGTCGTTGAGGTAACCTTCGTTCTTACAGATCTTCTACTACTCGGTGTCCATATTCCGGAAAGCGGGTCTCAGTCCGCAGGCGGCCGAGCTGGCCAATCTGGGCGCTGGCTCCACAAATCTGGCCTCCGCGCTGCTGGGCCCGATGCTGATGGAGCGCTTCAATCGCCGACCCTTGATGCTCTTCTCCAGCTTCTTCTGCTGCGTTTTTCTGTTTCTGTTCGCCATGTTGCTGCAGTTTATTGTGAGTTGTGGCCCCCGGCTGGGATCATTTAATTCTTTAACCTTTTTCGTTTTCTAGGAAAGCTTCAGCTGGTTTGCCATGGGCTGCATTGTCTGCATCTTCATGTACATTATTGTCTTCCAGTTCGGCCTGGGTCCGTTGCCCTTCTTTATAGGCGCAGGTGCTATTGTTGCTATTGATTGTATTCCCCGACTCTAAGCTTCCCTTTGACAGAGCTCTTCGAGGTGGCGCCACGTTCCGCGGCCATGTCGCTGGGCAGCGTCGTCTACTGGCTGTGCAATCTGATCATTGGCATGGCCTTTCCCAGCCTACAGAACGCCTGGGGCGCCCTGGTCTTTCTGCCCTGCTCCATCACCTGCCTGCTAGTGTTTGCGCTGACCCAACGCTATCTGCCGGAGACGCGCGGTCGGGATCCATCCGAGGTGGCACCCCTAGTTGCCGACGGCTTTAAATCAAAGCGCCTCAGACAGTGATAAGAATTAAAGAGAAATTATCTACGGCTTGCCGAAGTTTGAATACCCTTTCAGATTCTGGTATGCTGGCATGGGAAATCTTGAGTTGAGCTGAGTTTGTTTAAGGTTTAAGAAATAAAATTAAAGAAGAAAATGTCAATTTTTTTATTTTTGATATTATAGTTAAAGTGTTTAACCGATTGTTCCCTTTTAAGCTAGATGATAAAGTGATCCGATATTCTGAAGATTTTATAGATATGCTGAGAGCAAATCTAAACTCGCTATGCCCATATTTAGTTAGGATATCTTGGCAAACTTAAACTATATCTTTCAGCGATAGTTCCTATGATAAAGAGGCTCGATCCCACACCTATTTTCAAAACTATACCTTGCTGCAGGTAGATAGCTTACAGATTGAGCGAGTCGCGTGCACAGAAACGGACGGATATGGTTATGACTTCTCAGCTCGAACTGCTGATCAAGAATATATATGTCTCTGTATGCGGAGACGACTTCTCTAATGCGTAGCACATTTGCCCTCTGCAAGGGCATTGAAAGCCACGCTAATGTTAATAACATTTAGCTGTAGCTCCTCCCATAAATTCTCGAGGGATTAGCAGCTTTCCTCGAAACAGAGCCAACTGATTAAAAAGCCAGCCAGATTTGCGCGGCCAGGACAGTTGCGCATGGAGAGCGTCATACAGCTGATGGAGCCGCAGCATGAATCGAAGCAGAGGCCGAGGTGGACACGTTTGCTCGTGTGGAGTACGCTGGGCAGCACCATTGGCGCCGCTGTGCCCGGCGGCTATTGCATGGGCATCATCAACAATCCCGCCGTGGTAAGATAGACAATAGAGTGAAGGAAGCCTTAGTCTTGATCCTTATCTGCATTTTTGCAGCACATGCGCGCCTGGTGCGCCGCCACCCTGTTGCAGAACTATGGCATGCAGTTGACGCCCGCTGGGTTGGACACGCTCTGGGCCTCAATTGTGGCCATCTATTTGATTGGCGGGGTGCTGGGCTCCGCCTGCGCCGGCTGGGCAGCCAATCGTTTTGGCCGTCGCGGCTGTTTTCTGCTCAGCGGCTCGCTGCTGCTCCTGGCGGCCATGGGATTCTTTAGCTGCCGCTGGCTGCAGTCTGTGGAGCTGCTCCTGCTGTGTCGCCTGGTGGTCGGCCTGGGCGCCGGATTGATTACCACCGGCCTGCCCATGTACCACAGCGAAATTGCGGCGGTGCCACAGCGCGGCACACTGGGCGCCAGCTGCGCCGTTGGCTTCTCCGTGGGCATTGTGCTGGCCCAGATCTGCAGCATGGAAGCGCTGCTCGGCGGCGAGCAGCATTGGCATTTGGCGCTCGGCTTTTATGTGGTCTTCATGGCCATTTGCTATGCTCCCTATCGCTGCTATGCGGAGAGTCCCAAATGGTTGTATATAGTGAAGCAGCAACGCCAGCAGGCGCTCCATATGCTCGTCCGTTTGCGCGGCGGCAATATTGGCCTGCAGTCAGAGATTCAGGCCATGGAACTGGAGGCAGCCGGCAAGTGCAGCAGTCGCAGCCTAGGTGAGGTCTTGAAGGATCCCAAAATGTTGCTGCCGCTGGTGCTGCTCTGCGCCTACCAGGGTGGACAGCAGCTGACGGGCTGCTCCTCGGTTCGTTTGGCAGACTCGCTGCCATTCCTATAAAGCTAATCAGTTAATATTTCGGCAGATCTTCTACTACTCCGTGTCCATTTTTCGCAGCAGCGGCCTGTCGCCACGCACCGCTGAGCTGCTGAGTCTGGGCGCCGGCAATGTCAATTTGGCCACATCGCTGCTGAATCCATGGCTCATGGCCAGGTTTAACAGACGCACCCTGATGCTCCTGTCCAGCTTCTTTTGTGCTCTGCTCATGTTCGCCTTTGGCCTGCTGGTCGAATATAGCGTAAGTTGGGCGCATAGTAAGCCAATCATAATTCTGTAACTGAATTTCCTTTGGCAGGCGATGATACCCTGGCTGATCTATGGCACGATTGCCAGCATTTTCCTGTACCTCATTGCCTTTCAGTTGGCGCTGGGTGCCATGCCCTCCTTCATAGGCACAGGTCTGTTTCAAGCTCTGTAATTCATGGAATTTGTACTTGAAAGATATTCTTTTCAGAGCTCTTCGAAGTGCCTTCTCGCTCGGTGGCCAACTCCTTAGGCAATCAAACAGGCTGGAGCTGCAATTTTCTGGTTGGCTTCCTATTTCCCACCATGCACTCATTAATGGGTTCTTGGGTGTTTCTGCTCTTCTCCATGTTTAGCTCGCTGCTCTTTCTGCTCACCAAATTCTATTTGCCTGAGACGCGCGGTCGTGAGGTCTCTGAGGTAGCTGAGCTGGTTTCACATGGTTTCAGGAGCAAAGTTCTTTGATACATTTGCTTACTTTAAGCGTTATTTGTTCATGTTTAAGTTAAGTTTTATACGCAATCTTTAAATGGTGACTCAGGTCATATTATGTAACTTACAAGTCCTATTCTACGGACGCTCGAGTTCGCCAGAATATATCCTGGCGTCTCGTCGTGCTCGAGGCAGAGTCTGCAGAGTGCATCTTCCACAATCTTGAGCTTGTGTAGATGCCTGCAGAGTCTGTAAATACCCAGCAAGGAAGCCTTCGATCATTCGCAGAGAATTTTTCTTATCATAGCTACCTAGCAATCCTTTATAAATACTCTTTATATATGTACAAGATTCTTGCACTTACCCAAGGCTGTTCGATTTCGCCCATTTGCGTGATGAGCCTGCGCATGGTGGTTGTCCGGTGGAGCGCCTTGCCAATCATCACGGACTTGCGGCAGGCGCGCGAGGCGAACATGGCGCGTATGCGCGAGGGTCGGCAAATGGTGCCCTCGGGCGCATCCTGCAGCATGAAAATAAGCTCATCTATATCCTCCTTGCCGAACTCCCAGTTCTTGCTAAAGGGTTTGCCCAGCAGACGCACCTTTTTCGTAGCGGGCGCTATAACCAAGATAAGATTTAGTTCAAGATGACAAACAAGATGAACTCAACCCACCATCCGCATTGATCTCAAACTTAAAGCCATTCTTTTCAAAGACCGGCAAATGATCCTGCAGTATCATCTCATTGACAGCCGTCAGCTCCAGCGCTTGGGGCACCGTCAGACGCTGGTGCTCCAGCTGCGTGTTACGCTGCAGAGTCTCGAAATTGTACTTCTCATCGGCTGCATGCTGATCCACTATGAACAGATCATCATCCAGCTTGACGATGATGAAGCCCAAATTGAATTGTCCAATGATTTGCATGCGCCCAAAGTCCGCTTTCGTTATTTCCTTTTGCAGTTCCGCTTCGGCATTTTGATTCTGATTCGGATTGATTTCGCTCTTGAAACGCAAACGCTGCAGCTTGGCGCAACGTCTACGCTCCTCCCTTTGTTGCTCCTGCGCCCGCAAACTGGCCGCGATCTGGTCGAGCGTGGTGGACAGTTGGCCACTAGCTACGTTGGCTGGTGCAGTCTCTGAATCGCTGTTGCCATCCAACTCGATGCGCGTGGGCATCTCAATTTCATCATCGCTGTACTCGGTGGTTGTCTGCGAGGAAGTGGATGCAGCATCCGGCTGGGCTTCGACCAGAGTAGCCGGCGAGCGATCTTCAACTGGAGCAGCCAATGTCTTTAGCTCCGCAATGCTCGGACGCGTTTTCAGGGGCGTCAGCGTTTTGCAATCAATGCGAGGCACCTTCGCCGGCTCCAGCAGCTCATCGTAGGCTGCAAGTGGAAAAAGGATTAAAATACGGACATGCCAATAGCTGCTACACTTACCCCGTGACTCCTGTTTGAGCTGCTTTAAGTTCAAAAAGCTGCTGTTGGGGCTTGTTGGCTGCTTCTCCTGCTTGCCAGCCACTTCCTCGTCCTCGTCCTCATCCGTATCATTTTTGTAGCTTCTTGCCTGGGTCGAGTCTTGTGTAAGGAAATTCTGTATCTTTTGCATTTTCATCGCGTGCGCGGCAATCTCTTCCGTTTCGCCACAACGCCGTTTTGCGGATGCAGCCGGCGCCACGCCCTTTGTATCGCCCGTGCGACGCCATTGGGTCAACACATCCATGAAGCGCTGCGAGGAGCTAAGAGGCACATCCGGCTCAGTTGCTTCTTCATTTGCCGCGTCGGCAGCGCCTTGCTCATCTGTGATGTCTTCCGTCTTTACTTTGGGTTCCAACATGCTGGCTATGGACACGTTTTGCATTTGAAATGTGGAGGGCAAGCTGCCAAAGGTGTCCACTAGCGACTTCTTCAATGCCAGCAGCAGAATCCTCTCGTTGTTGAGCAGCAGCTGACGCTTGTCGGGCGTCAAATTGACATCCACCTCGGCACGTGATGTCACAATGTTGAGGTATATGAAAGGCTGCTGCTGCACATTATAGCGATGGTAGACATCATTCATTACCTTAGCTATCTGGAAAAGTAATTTATCTATTATATAGGCCACATTATTTACATGCTTCCGTAGACACGCACATTTTTTGGCTCACAGGGGCGTGCATTAACAAAGAAGAACTGGCGATCTCTGGCAGATCGGCCAGCGCCATGACGACAGCTGGATATATAGCCTTCCAGCTGAAATCCAGCTTGATTCAGTTGCTCCACATCCTCGGCACTAAACGCTATGCAGGTCGTTTCCGCCGTATCGCTGGCGGATTGCAGCTCTGCACGCAAGCGCTCCTCACTGATTTGGCCCGCCTCAAAGGGCGACTTGAGCGGCACCAGGTCTGCCACTTGGCGCGCCCCAAATATAGCCGTTATGTTGGCCAGCACATCCTGAGCACCGTGCGTCTGCAGCAGCACAGACTTGACGCCCTTGGGTGTCTGATTGCTGCAGATGATGCGCACGCCTCGCGTAACCAGGCAATAGGCTTGCAGTATTTGGCACATCTTGGTGAATTCCTTTTTGATGTTACGCGTAAAGTCGCGCCGACGCACGGGCAGCGTGGCAAACAGATTGCTCAGGGTCACGGTGGTGCCCACGCCGCGGGCACAGGGCGAACGTTTCTTGATTCTGCCCTCGTGATCCAGTTCGATTTTCAGAGCTGCCAAAGACGATGCGGCTTAGAAGTGTGTGGGGTTATTTTTATAAAGCCACTACTCACCAACATCCGTGGATTTGTGGCGCGTCTGTATGGCCATGTCCGAGAGGGCACAGAGCGAGCTGAGCGCTTCGCCGCGAAAGCCAAACGTCTCCACGCCCAGCAGATCAACGAATTCGCGTATTTTGGAGGTGTGATACTTAGCCGCTGCCAAAGGCAACAAACAAAATAATTAGTTCCAAAATATTGGCGAGCTCTTAGCGTAACCTACTCATCCCCGCCAGATTGGCCTCCTCCACGCCGCTGCCATTGTCGCAGACTTCGACGCCCTGCAGTCCTTGATCTTTGAGCTTAACCTCGATCAGTGTGGCGCCCGCATCTATGGAATTCTCCACCAGCTCCTTGATGGCCACAGCTAAGCTGAGCACCACCTGCAAAACAAAAAAACGCTTTAGACTTGCTGTTGGCTTTATTTAGATAAAAGCTCACCTGGCCCGAGCAGATTTTGTGTACTGTATCCTTTGCTATGGCCTTAATTTGACCCGATTCTGCACTTGTCGGCTTTGGAACTTCCACATCTGCCTCATTATCATGCATTTTAAGAATGATTCGCGGAAATAATCCATAAAATCGCACAGCATAACATGCAAAGCGCGCGCATTTACCAAGTGTTACCACACACGCAAACACATATAAAAACAAACAAGAGCAATGTTGCCCTAAGACTCATGCAAAAAATGTACTAGATTACGCCTAAAATTTAAATGGCAACGGTTTGCGGTATATTTCAGTCTGAAGAATGCAATGTATATTTAATATAACAAATAACTTTCCAGAAAAACATTTATTTAATCAAAGTGATACATGACAATGAGTCTTAATATATAAGTTGTGTCTACTAAAAAAATTGATGAAGCGTAAAATGTTTGAGTTACACAAAATAATTGAGTAAATGACAATAAGTTTGATGAAATGTGATTTGTTTGTTTATAATGGGTCAAATATATAGATAATAATTATGTCAATGGTATGGTATAACAAAATAATTTCCTAGTTTAATTGAGCCTAGGTAAGTGTTTACTTAAATATACATATAGCTGGATATAGTCCACAGGGTCTAGGATTTGCATATATATTGCGTGAATCTTCGGTTATTTGCTCTTCTCATTCGCTATTTCCTCCAGTTGCTCAATGATCTTATTCATGTCCAGATCCTTGGCGATCTTCAGATACATAGTCTTGCGCACTTCATGAAACGATGCCCAGGCCGGCAGCTCCTTGACCAGCAGTTTCAGATGCGATTCAATCTCCTGCGGCGTCAGATTTGCCCGGAAACTGTTTTGTATTTTCTTGATGATAATCTCGAGGGTAAGCACGCTCTTGCGTTCCGTAACGAACACGTTGCGCAGATGACGCGCCAATTCCGGTAGACGCGAATAATTGGTAGCCTCCTGATCCTGTGATGGTCGACGCGTCATGGCGTCCAATGCTTTGGCTGCCTGTTTGGCGCGTATTTTGTCAATTAACGATTTGGGCAAACCCTTCAGCAGATTGGACGTGGCATCATTATTTGCCGTGGCCGTACATTCTTTGACAGTGGGCGTGGCAGTGGAAGTTTCTGTTGTGGCTTTGGTGGCATCTATTGCAATTTGTTTTGTTGGTGTCCTCTCGCTGGGTGCCATTTGCTGAGTGATAGCTGCAGCTGCAGCTGCTGCATTTGCTTGGCTTCTGTCCGCCTCCAGCTTGGCCTCATAGCGATCCATTACGCGTTCCATGGGCGTGGCGCAATTGAAGAGATTGCGTGCAGTCGATAGTATATCCTTGGCTGACGAATATTTCTCCACGTTCGGCGGCTGCGGCAACACACCGAGCTCCACTTCGCTGCAGCTCTCCAAATCGAATTGCGGATGCCAACGTGTGAGCGCACGGGTAATGATAATCGGTGGATCCAGTGAGCGTAAAAACTTGTCATGCTCCTCCATGACACGCTGCAGCAACAGTCTCTGGAATTTTTGCATGCGCGCGGTCATGACGTGTGGATTCATGGACGTCGACAGTGCCGACGCGAGCACATCGTCTTCATTAATTTTGTTGAGCCGCTGCTGTTCCGGCAACTGCTCCACATTGGGACTGATGACCAGCTGAAAGTAATCGGCCTTGGAGATTGAGCCAAAATTGCGTGTTTTCATCTGCGAATAGATGAAAGCTTCCGGATAGACGTGCTTGATCTGCGCCAGATGCATTTCAGTGAAATTCTTGCGCAGCATACGCTGCACGGCCGGCTTCAGCTTTTTGAATGTAATGCATTCCTTGCGATTGTGGAACATGGCCACCACCGAGTCCACGGCCTTGAAAACCTCCAGCAAATGACGATACTTGTACGGCAAGGGCAGCTGACCGGCTTTGCTCGTCTCGGCGAGGCTGGCAAAGCGCTTATATGCTGGCGGCTCCAGCAGCTTGCCTGGCGAACCATTCTTGGCCGGACTAAAGAGCAGACGCTTCGAGACGTCCGTGTGGCGCGGGGACATCAACTCATGCTTGTCCGGTGTGGGTGGCTGCAGCTTCGTGGGCGTCTTGAATGTCTTCAAGGGGCTGTAAGGAATCAGAGAATGGAACAAATTAGTTTAATTTCTTTGTGTATTGAAAATAAAGTTTAAAGAGGTTCCACTAAGCTACGAATTGTGCCTGCTATTTTTGAATGCTTGTATATTGACTTTATGTTAAGTAGTAAAAAGAAATGCAGGGATATGTAAACTGTACAATTAAATATTAAAGATAACTTTTGGTGGTAGCAATAACAAGTTTCATAGAGATCTCTTGAGCTATAATCATAACACACAGTCTGATCAGAAAAGGCTATTGTCAAAAGGTATTTGGGTCCACAAAAAATGCCGATGCAGTTAGACCTATGCCCCGTAAGGATATTAACAACCCTCTTAAAACAGAAAAAATGAAAAGCCGTTACAACATTTCAGCGCTACCTGAGTCCGAGAGTCAAATACATACATTCCCATGCAGGCGGAACCGGGCAACGTTAGCGTACAGATAAACAACCCCCGAAATTATGGGAAGGTCAGGCAAGAAAGTAACGTCTGTTGGCGAAGGGTAAACATAGCGCTGCGCACATGAGTATGTTCGTGTGTGTGTGTGTGTATTGTGTGTGTGGATTGCTGTAAGCAAATGCAGCATAAATTCAAGTACACATGCATATGGACTGGTGTCTCATAGATCACAACGTCACGCTGCGACAACAACAACAACAAGCACTCGAGCTTGGCCAAAGAAATGCAATTTCAGCAATTGGACGCTTGAATAATAGCTCAAGCAGATTGCACTTATCGCTGCGGCTGGTTCTTCGCCACAGCAACAGACATGCCCAGCCCCAGTGCGACCTCGATAGCAATTGCTATACATACACACATATAAATAATACAAAAAAAAATGAAAAAAAGTAAATTTTGTTAATGATGTTACCCGGTTTTTTGCTGCATATGTTTTTGTTTACGTTCGTTTCTAGGCCATAGTCACTAGCGAGCATTAAATTATTGTGGCAGGCGCAATACGGTATGGAACCCATCTCTCACCTGGTCAGCACCTCCAGTTCGATGGTATCGAACTCCTTGAGCTGCACTGTCTTGGCGGGCTTGGCTGGTGATGGTCCCGCCTCGCGCAGCCTGCGATTGCGCTCCTCCTGAGCCTTGCGTTGCAGCTCCAGTTGCGCCTTGCGCGCCAGCACCGCCTTCAGCTCCTGCATTTTGGCGCTGCGCGATACTTTGGTCTTGATCTCATCGAAGGTCAGGCCACGCTTGGCCAGATCGATGTGCTTTATGGGCGAGGCATCCTTGATGATCTGTTTGGTGGGCGTGCGCATGCCACGCTGCGCATTCTCCTCATTTTGCTTAGCGGCAAACGTCACATTCAACTTGGGCGTCTGCTCGTTGATGATCTGTGCCACATCGCTCGCCTTGCTGGGTGGTTGCTTGCGCGGCGAAAGGTTGCCCTTGCGTATGAACTGTACAAGTTTGGGCTGCTTGATGTTTGCCTCAACCTTGGCTGACTTCTTTCTGCTCTCCTGAGACGGTGTAGTTGGCTGTACGCCAATAAGTTTGATGGTGCGGCCCGATCGTGTGCGTATGCCGCTTTTAAGTGCATCCATGTCCACATCCTGATTTGTGGAAGCGCTCGGAAGCGCAATATTTTGTGGGGCAGCAACCTCGACTGGTTCTGCGAGACGCTGCAACGAGTAAGTAAAGGCAACTGGATTTGAGTCTCAGCATTTTGCAAATAGAAAATGGCCGCAGGACGCTGCATGCCACACTTTACACACACACACACACACAACACACAGTCAGAAAAGTATCTACAGGAATGTTTGTGGCACTTTTATTTTCTCTTGCACTTGGGCCACGTTTTTTTATGATTAGCCACATGGTTCACCCACTTACCCTGGTCTTAATGGTGGTCGCATCATCCACGGCGGCACGTTTGCGATTGCTAAAAAATGCAGCTACCGATGGCTGGGCCATGATTGCAATTTGAATTAAATGCTATGCTTATGGGCTCGTTATGGTTGTTTGACAATTTCACTCTTGGCACGTCTGGTTGTTGGCTCTGTGGTATCTCACTATTCCGTTTTTCTTATTATACTTTCATACACGTCTTGCCACTGCCACTGCTCAAATTACAACTGGGCCACGGCGATGCAGTTTCCCTCCAAATGTTCGGCGACGCGCCAAATTATTTTCGCGCCATTTAGATCGTTCGTGTGTTGCAAAGCGCGGTTGCACAGCTGTTATCTAATCGTGGGTTTTACAGCACTGTACAAGAGGGTAACATTTTGCGTTGTGGATTTTTAGCGAAATTTAGGAACGGGTTGAATAGCATATAAGGGATTTATTTATTTTGTCCCATTTTAGTTTTAACTACTGATCACGTTTAAATCAAGTAGCAAGACTACGTTGCTCGCACTTTGCAGCAGTCAGCTGTTTCGGACCAATAAACGCCAACTTGTACGTTAAGCGATATCTCGATAGCGTGTAATAACAAATGGCAGGCATTACATCGATCTATATCGCTGTTGTAAATATCGATATTTAATTTCTTGTTAGTGTGCCACACCAATTACTGTCAAATCCCTTATGAATTTCCTTATATATTTGTTCCTTTGTTAAAATTTTGTGTTTTGCAATTTTTATAAAGGTTAACTAATTTAATGTATCGCAAACTGTCCTACACAACAGCTGATTTGACGTCTATCTGTAACGTTTACCAACTCTGAACGCCAGTGTTGTATTTTGGGTAGTAGATTTTTCCACTCGCGGATTTATATGTGCGCAGCAACGTTTTGGCTAAAAGTCCATGCGTTACACCACAAAATGTCATTGGACTAGCATGCAGAAACGTTTAAAGTCATGTAAGTTGACATTACAAATTAAAAATACGCAAATTTGTAAATAGGCAGCTCACATAAATGCTAAATCAAATGTGTGCTACAGTTACTGTGCAAGCGAGCAGGCATTAGGGCCGTTTGCTTGTGTGCGTGTGTGAGTGAGTACACGCTAAGAATTAACAAGACGACAAGTGTTGCCAACTTAGCTCGTTTCTCAGTCGTACTTCAGATTTGCACCATTTTTTTTTCTCAACATTTTAGTAAAATTTTCGGGCATTTTATTCATTGTTAACGTTATGTAGATCAGTTTGTAATTTTTAAAAAATTGACTCGAAATTACACGAGCTGCTCGTGCACAGTGCGCAGTGCATGCAGAACATTTCAAGTTGGCAGGGCCACTTTGGCATAATTTCGCTCGCCAAGCATTTGTTTGACTTTAGTTTTCTTTCTGCGAATTAAAGACGATACGCTGCGATAAATTGCCAAGCAAATTGCACGCACGTTTTTCATATTCTTTTCGCATTGCTAAAATCATAACACTAAAATCAAACAAAGTGGCAGTAGCAGCTGCAGTGACAAATTGGAACAAGTGGGAGCCCGAGGCAAGTAGACGATTGGCTGGCTGAGCTTGACGAAGCCCCAGCATAGACAAGGCGTGCGCACGCCAACAACAACAATACGTACAATACAAATGTAAACTTTTTGCATTGCCTTATTGAGATTTGAGCACATTTTTTGTTGTTATTTCTTCAACAGCTGTTAAACTTGGTGAAAATTAGCGGAGGCGAGCGAACGACACAGCGATAAAAAAGCGAATTACAAAAAAGCGAATAGCAATAATAACAAGAACAACAACAACAGCAAGATGAATTCAAAAGCTGACGTCAACCGCCGCGTTTTGGCTATTCAAGCGAAGAAGAAGCGGCATAGGAACAACAAGAAACGCGGCAAGCAAAATGCAGCAAATGGAGCTCCCGTCCAAGAAAACCAACAACAACAACAACAACCGCAACAACAACACAGAAGCGGCGACAACTGCGCTATGCCCGCGACATCAGCAGCACAAGCACCAGCACCAGAAAATGCTAATAATAGCCACACAGAGGGCGCCAGCAAGTTTGAACTGCATGTTGGCAGCGCTGGCGGCGCTGTTAACTCGAAATCTGTGGCATCCTTTAGCAATGCCACGGCGTCCACATCGAGTGGGTCGGGCAATACGCCCGACACCCAGTCGCAATCGCAATCGAAGTCGAAGAACAGCATGCACAATCAGCAGCCACCGCGTAGTTCGTCCAACGAATCGGAGGAATCGGAAATGAACAGCGAGAACGAGGAGCAGGAACTTAAAGAGGATTACTGCAAGGGCGGATATCATCCGGTCAACATTGGCGATTTGTTTCAGGGTAAGTCACCATACGGCGATGTCACCTGTTTGCACCACACGCCCAGTCACAAATACCAGTAAAACCGAACAACAAAGAAACCCAACAGTTATATAGCACGCCATTTTTAAATGCCCTACCTGAAAGCGTTTACATGCTCTTATCACGATTTGTGCAACACTTTCTGTGCTCTGTGAAATTGGAAAATGCATTCCAATAGGCAATTTCACCAATTTGTTTCACAAATTCCATCTGTTCTCGCTGAAAAATTTGTGGGTTAGAGTTGATTACAAAGTAATAACTGTTAAGTAGAGTTCAGATTCAAATGCTTTATTCTATTATTTGTGCAAATTAGTTAATTTTATAATCAGCTAAAAGTTCACAAATATTTAGTTTACATTGTCTCGCTTCCTGTGTTTCGTCTCACAACGTTCCCCTTGGCATTTTATCATTCCTTTTATTTTTATTTTACAGTTTACAGTTGATTGCTTTTCATTGATATATTGATTTTGTTAGGGTATTTAAGCTTCGTTGCGTGTGGCAGACAACCCAGCAACCTTGTTGTTTATTTAGTTGAATTTGAATAATTCCTGTTTAGGCCACGGCACAAGACCCATTTCGTGCTGCATAGAACATGACCCAAAACGCAATCGTTTTCCTGTTGTTTTAGGGGCAACCGTCCTCCAACCTTGTTGCCGTTGTTATTATTGCCTCACACAACAACAGGTTGTTAATCTGAAACGCCCCTTTTTATATAAACAGAGACACATCTGCTTGTGTATGTGTGTGTGTGTCTGTCCGCGCTCAAGGGTTGTTTATGGGGTGGGGCAGTTCGAATTTGGCTGGCTTTGCGGTTGCTGCTGGCGACATGGCTGCCACGTTTTGATACTGTGGCTGCCACCAGCGGATGCCCCACCCGCTGCCCCACCCAGCCGCAGTTTAAGAGCCTTCACATATTGCTGGGGTATGGGCTGGCGTGCGTTTGTTTCTGGCAAATGCTTTTGTTATAGCAAATGATGTGCATAAAGCAAATTTTAGGGGATTTATAATCAAAGAAAATACCGCTAACCTCTTGCCTGCGATAAGGCACAGTCCCGTCCAATGATAAGAGCCCACAGACATTGCGAATATTCTACTCGCTTATTAACTAATCAGACTCTATATACGCATATGTACATTATATACTATGATCACAATGCCAATTTGCGCTATGAGAATGGCCCAGCTGACAGTCCTCAATGCGCTCTGAGGGCGCATTTAATTGAAGAGCAGCTCATCGTGTCCATTTAGTTGTCTGAGTCGGCTGAGTGTGGTGCGACGGGTTATTGCAATGGATTTATTGCCATCAAAGGCAAACATTTGTGATTTCATTTTTTTGATTGGTGCACTTTAAAAACCTTTTAACGCATGCTGGTCGAATGCCCGACAGACTCTAATCGAATCTTTCTTTACAGGTCGCTATCATGTCATTCGCAAATTGGGCTGGGGACATTTTTCCACTGTTTGGCTTTGCTGGGATCTGCAGGAGAAACGTTATGTGGCCATTAAGATTGTGAAATCGGCGCAGCATTTCGCTGAAACGGCCAAGGATGAAATCAAGATACTCAGAACGGTGCGCGAGACGGATCCATTGAATCCACGTCGCCAGAAGACGGTTCAAATGTTTGATGATTTTAAAATCACCGGCGTTAATGGCACGCACATCTGCATGGTCTTCGAGGTGCTGGGCGACAATCTATTGAAGCTAATACGCAAGTCCAATTATCGTGGCATTCCGCTGGAGAATGTCAAGAGTATAACACGCCAGATCCTAGAAGGTCTAGACTATTTGCATGATTGCTGTAAGATCATACACACAGACATTAAGCCGGAGAATGTCCTGTTGTGTGTCGATGAGCCGCATGTGCGTTCGCTGGCCGTTGAGGCGACGCAATTGTATTGCATGAACTCCAAGATGTATCCATCGTTGGTCAGTCGTGCGCCTAAGGAGTATCGCGAGCCGCCCATCACCGGCAAGATGAGCAAGAACAAGAAGAAGAAGCTAAAGAAGAAGGCCAAGAAGCGCATGGAACTGTTTAAGAAGCAACGCGACTACTTGGAGCAAGCTGGCGGCGAGGAGCAGCAGCATCAGCAGCAGCAGCAGCCCGATAAGCATGCCCAAAATGGTGATGCAGGCGGCTCTGATATCGAGCATGATGTGGACGGCGACGATGTGGAGCCAATGCCAATGATCAAACCGGATCCAGATGAGGATGATGGCGATGATGAGGAGGCTGTAGAACAGCCGGTGCTGTCCAAGCTGTCTAACGAAGCGAGTGCCGGTGATGCTGGCCAGAATTCATTAGAGGAAGGTGCTGAAAAGGCCAAAAAGAAGAAGAAAAAGAAGAACAAGAGTAAGCGACAAAGCGCTCAGTTTTAAGCTTCATACTAATTTGTATTCATTTGCCTTTTTTCCATTATTCAGATAAAACCAGTCAGCAGCAATCTCAGCCGCAGGAGAACTCCACCAGCAGCGGCGACAGCAGCAGCGCCAGCGCCTTGAAGAGCTCCAATACGAATGGCAGCAACAGCAGCCATTCGACCAGCACGCTTAAGGGACAATCAAATGGTGCCGCCGGCGGCAATAAGAAATCATCGTCACGGCCCAAACAGGAGCAGCAGCAGCAACAGTTGAACAACAACAATTCAAATTCGAAACAAAACTCGAATAGCAATTCGAAAATCTCAAATATCTCCATTGACGGCTCTTCGTCGGCCAACGGTGGCCCGTACTCGGAGCCGCTATTGCCGCCACCTCCACCGCCGCCGCCATTGTCCAAGCATCGACATAATAAGCGTGATCCCGCGCTGGAGGCCTGCAATGTGCAGGTAAAGATTGCCGATTTGGGCAACGCTTGCTGGGTGGACAGACATTTCACCGAGGATATACAGACGCGACAATATCGCTCGCTGGAGGTTATACTGGGCGCCGGTTATGATACCTCGGCGGACATCTGGAGCACCGCCTGCATGGTATTTGAGCTGGCCACCGGTGATTATCTGTTTGAGCCGCATTCCGGCGATACATATACACGCGATGAGGATCATATAGCTCACATAATCGAGCTGCTTGGTCCCATACCACGACAAATTGTGTTCCGGGGCACGTATGCACAGCAGACGTTCAATCGAAACGGCGAGCTGCGCAACATAACCGGGCTAAAGCCCTGGGGCCTCATGGATGTGCTGGTGGAGAAGTATGAATGGTCCAAGCGTGATGCGGAGGCGTTTGCGGCGTTCTTAAAACCGATGCTGGAATTCGATCCGGAAAAGCGTGCCACAGCTGCAGAGTGTTTGCAGCATCCGTGGCTTAGATAAGATACGATGCAGCCTGGTTGTTGGCTGCGAGCCAGCCAGCCAGCAGGAGCAGCAGTAGCAGTAGCAATAGGAACAGCAGCAGCAGCAGCAGCATCAACCGAGCATATGCAGTCAACGGCATCTGTGGCCACATTGGCCTCCATTTCATCCATTGCATCCACTTCGGCATCGGCCATGGCGGCATTGCGCGCACGTCCCTATCTGGTTGCCCCATACGTGGCCACCGCCTCCGCACCGCCCACACCACAGCCGCATGCTGTCCATACCTTGTCCAGTGCTCGCACAGCGCCCGCAACGCCAACGCGACAGCGCTTTGGAGATGGTGAGCAACCGTCATCGCATAGCCATTATCATCCGCACCATATTGATGTTGATAGTGTGCAGGATTTTGGATTGGCCATGGCCATGGAGGAGTTGCCGCCGTCGCAATACAGCAAGCCCAAATCTCAGCGCTTCTTTTGGCGCAAGGCGCTCCGACGCGTCTTCCAGCGCCGCAAGTGACGTCAACTGCGCCGTCGACGGCAAGATTTGCCCCGTTGGCGTCCACGTCGCTGCCGGCGGCGCACGCTGGCCGAGCGTGTGCGCCGCATATGCGCCTGCTGTGCCTATGGCCAGGTGTTGTTGCGCAACGCCCGCCTCGCGCTGCTCAGCTGCATTCGTTGGCGCACACGTGGCAACATACGCAACAACAACTTTTACTTTAGCAATCACTAAACAATAATAATAACAAAAGCAACTGCAAATGCTCTGCTCTGCACAGGCACACATAAAACACACCACCACACACACACACATATACACTGACACCTTCCTCCCACACACACACACTCACACACACACAAATGTTAAACTTAAAAATGTTAATGCGAAATCTGATTTAGTTGTTAAAGCATATGCACCTAATTTATTTCCTTGTGTTTTACACCGATTAGACAATTTTTCCTTTGATACAATTATGAAATTATAAGCATTACATTTTCCTAACATTATTCTCTACATAATTATTATTTTATTGTTTTTTATTTATTTCTTTCTGACTCTGTAAATAGGGCAAAAGCTTGGCACAGCTCACTTTTTTATTTTCTTTTTTCTCTTTTGTTTTAAACGATCTCCAAGTTTATTATTTTTACTTTTTTTTGTTTAACCGACAAAGAAAACGAAAGAATGAAACAGGTTTTTAATAACAGCCAATCCATCAATCAATCAATAATATATATATAAACATATTTATATAGATTGCTAAAATCCGAACAGCCAGTTCATATATAGAAATTTGTTACTGTACATTTAATGCCAGCGAGGCGTGGCAGAGGCAGAGGAGTTGACACGCGCATATATAAACATATTTAGCATATATATATATATATCGTATATAGTTAAATGTAACTGAAGGGAACTGTTGTGACCCAAGGGTTTTTAGCATACACAACACACACACACAAACACACACCCATACACATTACACCCACACACTCACACACATACACATGTACATGGTTATGCATATAAGTATTCTTGAGCTGAACATTACAATAATGAGCGTAGTTAAATAGTTTATCCCGCAATTTAGTAACAAGCAAAATAATAACAATAACAACAATTAACACGAGGTTTACAATACATTGAGCTAAAGCAAATGCACTACCAAGCAAAGGAAAAAAACAAACAAAGAAATAACTAAAATAAAGTTAAATAAAGTCCTTAAAAATGTAAGCAGCGAAACAAACAGAAATATTAAATTGTAGCAGCTAAAAAGAAACGAGTTAAGCGAATATTGTCTAGAATATCAAATGTTCAATACAAAAAATATAGTGTTAAAAAGCAGGCGAAATTAATGCTATTCCAACAACAAGCAATTCGATTAGTAATATTTATAATTCGATATGTAGCGAACAACATTAACAACCACACGAACTTCTAGGCACACTCACACACACACACAAAATATATGTATACCCTAGAAAGGCCACTTAAATTAAGGCTAGTTAGGCGGCGCAGTTAACAGACTTTTTTTTTTGTTTTTGTTATTTGCAACAGAAGCAGCAATTGAAACGCTTAACATAAATTGACAATTGGCATGGTATATATATGTGCGAAAGTTTGTGAAAGATATATATATATATATATGTATGTACATGCTCACATACTCGTAGTTGTGTGTATGTGTGCATTATACTCTGACTATTTACTATGATAAGTGGCCTTATATTAATTCGATTCTCTGCACAATCCACACACACACACACACCGCACACACACACACGCACGCACTGCACAACAACAATAGCAATATAAACCTTGACACACACACACACACACACACACATGATATATGAGTATGTACCATTTAATCTATACTTAATTGGGAGTATAATGTGTAGCCAGGCAACACGCGTTAGCTTAAAAACCGAAAAGAATATATCAAGCATAGACATTTTGCAATTAATACTTTATAAAGAACACACTCACACACACACACACAACCTTAAGGCAAAAAGTGAAAGTTAATAAGGGCAACCTTTTAGTAGCCTACGAACTAAATTAAAAAAAAAAAAGTGAACAATTTAATACCTAATCTTAAACCATATAATGAGTAAACACAAACATGTACTGCTCTAGTCTTCGGCTGGCCGGAGTTTAAAAAACAACAAAAAGAAAGCAAAAACAAAAAGAAAGCAAAAACAAAAAGAAAGCAAATCAAGATACTCTTTGAAGCAACTATCAATGGACTATGTAGTAATCAGCTTGGGAGCTATTAAATGCATAAAACATACTTAACTTATAGCTTTACGAGAAAACCGAGAAACCTAGAAAAAGTTAACTTGTGCTTAGACGTTTCAAGTATTGTTCCCAAATGATTCCAAAAAGAAAAAAATAAATAAAAATACAAAACAAAAAAAAACGTCAATCTTTAAAATTGAACCTCTTATTGAGCAAATAGCACGCAATTCCATAATATCAAATTTCCTTTCAAAGAGTATGAAAAGTATGAATTATACGATACATAATTTATTGATGTAGTTATAAACAAATAAACAACAACAACAACAACAACAGAAACGGAAACAGAAAAATTACACAAATTGGAAAACGATAAATGCATCTTTTATTGCTGCACTCAGCGGCTTCATGTAAAGAAATGTCTTATTCAACGGACAGGACATCAATTTTCCAGCTGCACTTTCCATCTTCAAAGGCAGGAGCAGAATGGTGCGTTGGGGAGGGCGAGGCACAAACACATTGGCATTCATTTATAACCCATTCTCGTGGCGCATTGCATGCAATTACATACATATTTGCCCGGAAGCTGCTTGTTGCTGCAGATGAGATGAGACCTGGGCTGAGGCTGAGCTCGTGCTGAGAATTTATGGCCACATAAAAATCACAAGCAGCCAAGTTGAAGACATTGCAGTTGCCTTCAAATTGAAAATGGGTGCAGGACACAGGAAGCAGGACACTTGCGGCGAGCTGGACACCAACACGCACGCACACACACACACACACACACACACACACATTTGTCTGGGCGCACCTTTGACGTGCACCGGATGTGTGTACGAAGAGACCTTTGGGATACATCACGTCTGTTTGGCTATGGCTAAACTTGAAATTGAATTTGATGTGTCGCAGCCAAATGTAAATGTTTGCTTCGTTAAATACGAGGGCACTTTGAGCTGTAAATATCAGGTGAATACACTTTAACTCCAGTTATTATTATAGTTTTATAATTTACATTATTGCTTATAGTCAGCACATTTGATTGCATCACACACACTCACACACACGCGCACACACACACGCTCATGCTCACTTGCCTGGATGTATTCTTTCATATGGTATGTATTCAAAGGATTCATTGAGAACTTTTTCCATTGTGGGGCGGGAGAGTTCGACACATGTCTAGGGATATAGGATCTAGGATATTTGAGGGTACCATTTTCACATGAATTTCGACCATAAATAATGTTGCCGGATTTAGATACCAAATTGATCTAGAGCCATGAAGAAAGAGTCAAAACTCGGGCAAATCTTTTGAGATTTAACTTAGTTATGGGGTTGGGAAATTTTTGACCTATGTCTATGTAGGATATTTCAGGGTTAATTGATCTATTTATAAATTGATGTATATATATATGTATAGATGTATTTATAATCATGCATATTCATATGCATACTCATATTCATATTCATATTCATGTCTTTATTCATATTCATATTCAAACTTTCAGAAAAACTCGTACTACATATAGATTGAAATGGAACAAGTTATACAGATAATACAGAATGTAAGTACTTTTATTATTCATATTCATTTACATTGTTTCTTGCCTTAAAATGTCTTTTATATTCCTTGCAAAACTCAAAAATTGTTTAACAAAGTGACCGAAGACCCAATTGTTGAATTGTTTAGAGAGCTCTTAAAAAGAAGTCTAGGGCATTTCATGTTCTGATGCTTGTTTATGCTGTATACCCTTGCAAAGGGTATTCAAATTTTGTCACGAGATGTGTAAAGCACAGAAAAAATCCATTAAGTATATATATTCTTGATCAGCATTAACATCCGACTCGATATAGGCATGTCCAACCGTCAGTTTCCATGAAAAGCTGTTTATCTACGAGAGTATTTAAGCTTCGACCCTGCCAAAACTTAACCTTTGATTCTTGCTGTTCTTCCTGTAACTCAATGAACCACCCTCGCTGGCTGCATAAAATGACATGAATATATTTGTAGCTTATGTCTATTTGCTGTGAGAGAATGTTCCGAGCTTAATTCGTGGTGGTTTTTGGGCTCTGCAAACCTGCTGGGCATCAACAGGATAAAATCTATCGAACGGGCATCTAACAAAAGTTAAATAAACGTGTCAGCTGCCTTGTCTCTTGAGCGGGGAGGCGCAATGTCAATAGAACCAGCTGCGAATTGGGCTCCCCTCCCGTGTGGTTGGCTAAGACAAACGGAAAGAAAGCGACGCGTGGCACACACCTGGCCAAATGTCAGCCACTCGAAATGTAAGCAAAGCAGAAAAGTTTTCGTAGGGGGTTTGAATACGTTTTCGTAGTATTATTTAACAAGTGTAAGCTCCTGAATGGTCGAAACTAAGACACCAAATTCCTGGCAAATGGCAATCAAGGTCAAGTTGTTGCATTTTCTCTCATTTCGCACACAATATCTGCTTGCTTTACATTAAATAGTGTTCCGTCAACCTTGTACATTATCTTTTATTTCAATCGCCCTTTAACTGTAATATGCTTATTCCACTCGAGCTACCTGTAGCTAAGTTGAAAGTTTAGGTGTGTTCGGTAGCATTTAAATCAATTTGCAGGCATTTTCATAAAATTTATGAACTTGTTAATACTTTGAAAGCTTTTTCAGTTGAATTCAAGTCATGTTTTAGGTTCGGGGTACGTTTGGGTAGTGGGTCATTCAGTTTGATTTGACTAAAAGTTTAGCAACAAACACACAAAACAGCTTGAAACGTACGTTAACAAGACCCGGATTTGCTTATAAATGTCTAACAAATGACAAAAAAAAAATGAAAAGGAAAACTTGAAATGCAAAAGCAGCAACAACAACAATAACAAAGACAACAAAAGGACAAACTTTTGCATGCTCGACTGTCAGTTAAGAGCTCAAAAATAAAAACAAACCAGCTTGGATGTACACAACGGGCAAATACTCTGTAATCAGATGTGGGATGTTATGGGAAAGAGGGGGAAAAATCAAGAACCAGAAAGGAAATGTATATTGATGTTTATCGCTTTTGGAGTCAATTGCAAGAATTCTAAGCAAAGATATAACTATGAAGGGTATACGAGTAAGTTTCATCAAAGTAATATACACTTTCTACACTCTATCTTAATATGATATGAAATTTCAGCCTAAATATAACTATGTAAGGTATTCGAGTACCTGCATACCAAATTTAACGGCTCTAGCTTCTATGGCATCTGAGTTCTCAGAGGTCGCACGGGTCAATATGGGTAGATAAACTTGCCCTTTGACATAAGTTTAAGCATAGCTTGTCACAAAAGCCTGCTCCACTTTATATAACCACTTGAGCTACTACTTGGGATTGCAGGGTATTAACGCATGGCAAAAAAAAAGTTTCTAGCACTAGAGAATAAACCCAAGAAATTGTGTCCTGCATTTGTGTGTGTGTATGTGTGTGTGTGTGTGTGTCCAGAATCTACGGGTTGATCGATATTTGCCACATTTGTGTATTATGTGTGTGCGTGTGTGTGTTTATGTGTGTGTAGTCAGCACACGAAACAAACACACAATAAAACTTTTAAAAGGTCCTTTTAAATGCGACCAAGCGCAAACGATTATTCAATTTAACAGTCTGAGCTCTGGCAGGACCCCATAGGCTAGGATCATGACTGCCTGCCGACCGCCCTCCGCCCGCCCACCAATCACCCGGCCCGGCAAGCCCTTCAAACGTTGCGCACTTTAAAGCTCCTCCTCGTCGTCGTCGCCTGCCTCTTTGTCGTCGTCGTCGTCAGCGGCATTGTCCTTGTCGCCGCTCAAAATGCCAGCGAGTGGCACTGATGACATTAAGTAGCTGTCGGGTTGGTCAGGATTAGATAGCAAAAGTGCCTGATGTTAGTTTAAAGTAGATAAACAAAAGCGGATTCAGCCTCCGTCTGCTTCTTCTTCTTCGCCCTTTCTCCTTGTGTGTGTGTGTGTGTCTATTTGAAGCATTTGTCAACCGCACATCCGTTTTCCGAGTTGAAGGTTTTTAATCATTCAACTTGAATCTGTTCGCGTGCCGCCCACTTTCGCATTTACCTTACACAAAATTGCGCTCATTTTGAGTCTTAATGCACAAGTTTATAAAACTTGGCAAGTTTTTTTTTCTGGACTCATTAAAAGCACATTGAAATTTCAAATTAATTAAGGATTGCTTTTGATTGCAGTAAATATAAAAATAAAGAGCGAACGAATTTATTACACTTTTCACTCTTCTGCTGCTTCTACTTCTTAGCAAGCGCGGCGTTTGACCTTTTACCCTTTTTTTTTATGGATTTAGTTGCGCGGAGTCTTACAACTTTGTATTTCAATGGAAGCGCGTCTGGAAAGGCAGAAAAGTTTGTTCTAATTGGTCTTGTCTAGGCATGAGCTCCATATTGAATTACTTTTTCAAATAAAAACATTGAAGTTTCGTTTCTTTAAAGATAAACAGAAAAAAAAATGAAAACTTTGAGCTCTGCAGGAATTTCGATACCAACTTTCAGGCACTTCAAGGTCTGCAGAACATACAAAAGTTAACTTAAAGTATATATATAAAATATTATTATCTACATTTATACATATTGTAATTTTAATTTTGCAAATAACACTACATTAAGAGACTTTAATAGTCATAGTTTCTGGGATCCAAGTGCTTATACATACAGCCGGGCGGACAGAAAAACAGTCGGACGGTCAGGCGGAGGGACAGATATATGGTCATATGGATGGACAGACAGATAGACATACCGATAGATGGACAGACAGATAGACAGTCAGATAGACAGAAAGATAGGCAAACAGACAGATAGACAGAAAGACAGACAGATAGATAGACATATAGGTAGACAGACAGTTAGACAGATAGACAGACAGATTGAAAGACAGATAGAACGATAGATGGACAGACCAATAGATGGACAGACAGATAGATCGACAGATAGACAGACATATAGACAGACAGACATATAGGGAGGCAGACAGATAGACAGATAGACAGACCGATAGGTAGACATATAGGTAGACAGACAGTTAGACAGATAGACAGACAGATAGAAAGATAGACAGACAGATAGACAGATAGACAGACAGACAGATAGACAGACAGACAGACAGAAAGATGGACAGACAGATGGACAGACAGACAGATATACAGATAGACAGACAGACAGATAGATAGGCAGAAAGATGGACAGACAGATAGACAGACAGATGGACAGACAAAGGGACAGACGAACATGGCTGGATCGACTCGGCTATTGATGCTGATCAAGAATATGTACATACTTTATAGAGTCGCAGATGCGTCCTTCTGCCTGATACATGCATATGCGAAAAACATTATACCCCTTTTCAATGGGTTCAGGGTATCAAAAAGCACTTTTGCTAATTACTTTACTTGATGACGGTACAGGGTATTAACTAGTCAAGTTCTGTGCTTACCATTAAATTCTATCATTCGAATTGGTTAAAATGCTTTTAGGCGCTGCTTTAATTATGGTGTCTGTGTGCGTTTGTGTGCGTGTGTCTCTGTGTGTGTGTGTGTGTAGCCCTTTGTAGCTGGCACACGAAATTAGCTTAAATAATTGTACAGTTTTTTTTTTTCGTTATAATTGAAAAGCACGCTGGCGCCCATGAATTATTTGTGTACACACGCACACAAAGCAGCCTAGTAGCATTTATATTGTGTAGAATACATTGCGTATACGCAACATTATTTTAGGATGGCTTCGCTGGCTCTTATTAAAATCTGTGGCAAACTGCAGTGGCATGAATGTCTCTCACCTGCCTCAGTCCCAGCTAGCTACCTGGCAACCACTTGTGTGCTAACTGGGTTTCGGGCGCGCTTTCGGACTCAGCTGGGCTCACTCCGAAAACGCTAGCAAAGAGAGCATCAAAGCACAATTGAAGAGAACACAATTGCGGCGCTCTCTTAAGCGCTGCGAATGTGTTTTCATTGTGAAATTAGGCCCAAAGTTGTTGCCACTTTGGTTTGTTTTAATGCCGCGCAAGTAGCTTGATGGCTGTTGGTCTTGGGAAGGGGCCAAAGATCGGGGGCAGGACCCAAAGTGAAAGCAAGGCAAAGCAAACAACTTTCAAGTTGCCGAAACTTTCTGGCGCTACTTTAAATTGAAGTGTAGGCAAACTTTTGTTTTGTTGTCTAACACCAGCTATGTAAATATTAAATAAGAAAAACCAACTTAATTAAAATGTATGTGCCATGTCCTATATTGTTTTTTTTCCCCCGTTTTTGTCCCTTTTGTACCCAACGTGCGTGGCAAGGGCAGCCTGGCAAGGGCTGGCTGGCATTTTCCCAAGCGTGTTCTAATAAACTGGAAACTTAAATAAACCTCATCGGTTTGAACGTAAAATGAAACTGAGCTCTGGCCAAACACAATGAAATGCCATAAAAATTCCATTTTGGCAAAGACAAAAGCTGATAAAAAGGTATGCCAGCTATGCGAGGAAATATGAAAGACTTTTCTATATTTGCAATACTCATGCAGCAGGCAAGCCACAGCCACAGCCAGAGCGAAAGGGAGTGGGAGAGGCAGAATAGGAAGGATAACTGTGGCACATACAAACGGTTAGACATATTTATTACTTTTCTGACAATCCCTTAGGAAATGTGTGGCATCATAAATTCTTCCAAGGCGTACGCAATAATTGCAGCTCCATCGCCATATAACAAATTCGAACAGTCGCCCGGTAATAAAATTTGCTCTCAATTGAATTGCCAGCTATGAGCAAAAATAGCAAAAAACAACAAGAAAGTAAATATATATATGGCATATAAATGTGCTATATTTGACCAGCTAGCACTTGATTAGATTTGCGATTTCTATCTTTCTCTCCCTCACTTTTTGCCTCTGTCTATCGATATTGACCAACAGCCACTCAAAACTGACACAAACATTGCACTTGACTGCTTTCTGTGTGCACAAATTGAAGCGTTCAACTGGCTTCAATTTACAGCTGGAAGCCCAAAAACCTCATCCACTAAAAGCGAAAACCCATAACCGAACCAAAAACTCAATATTTACACTTAAAGAGCGAACCACAAAAGAGGCCACGCGACGGCGACTCCAAAAGCTAAGCTGGGACATGGTCCTAAACAAATAAAATGGCCACAGAGCTGAGCACAAAGAATGTGTATACCCTGTACTAAAACGGGAGTGGGGCATATAAACTATATATATATATATATATATAATAATAATTTGTATAAATCCCTTTAACTTTAAGTTCAAATTAAGCTCAAGCCAAGCAAAATCTTTGCACTGCAGCCTCATTTTCCAGGAAAAATTTACTTCCTGTGAGCATCCTTTAGGGTGCGAGAGTTTTTCCTTTGAAATTTCTGATCCAGTAATAAACTTTTTCCAAGTAAAGAATATAAGAAGTTGAATTGGTTTACTTTGTGATTTCAGTTGAGTTCATGGGAAGTACACAAATAAAATGATAAAACAGGGTATCGCGTAGTTGAGCAATGCAAAGCAAACGTTTTTTGTTGTAACTTTTTAAAGTAATCGCCCTCAGTCACACAATCCGCACCCGGAAATGGGAAATTGCCTTTTAATTGCATGAAGTTTCTAAATATGTGTGTAGCCCACACACACACACACACACAGAGAGAGATACACACACACACACACAATGTGTACTCTCGTACAATATTTACAGTTAAAATGACATTCACATTCACAACCTACACCCACACACGCACACACTCAGGCACACACACACCGAGACGCATCTACACACACACACACACATACACATAGAGCAAGCACTTGGCACTTTCATGTCCTTGATTGCTGCTCCTGATGCTCCTGCACTTTGGCTACGTGCGTCTGCCCACATTGCCTAATCCCCGAGTGACCTTCAAATTGTAGTTTATATGCAGATGCTTATATATACATATATCTATGCACATATACAGCTACACACAACGGATCAATGCGGTCGCCGTCGCCATCGCCGTCTATGCGTCTGCCCTGTGTGAGTGGGTTTTTGTGTATTTGACAGCCATCTGCCAGTTGAACTGTCTATCTGTTGTCCCCCAACCGCCAGAATGTCATACCGACCCCACCCCACCTCTGCCTCCCCGCGCGGTTCGTTCGTCTGTCTGTCTGTTTGACTGTTTGCATTTGACATTTTCAATTTGCATGACATTGCTCTACGGACGTGAAGCGTCGCACCCGTACACTTGACATCATTATGCTCCCAGTGGCGCCCAGCTTAGATGGTCACGTCTCTCTATCTATGCCATATGCCTATGGCCTAAGTATCCCCTTTTGGCTTGTGGTATCCCTTTTCGCCTGCACATTTAAACTGCACTTCACGTTCCATTATAAATCGCTGTCGAACTGACTAATTACCTACCTCCTCTCTCTCCCTCTCTCTCTCTCTCCCTCTCTCGCTCTCTCCCTCTCTCTCGTTACCTAATTAAGCTAATCAAACAAAATGTCTTTCGAAATACCCGACAACAGCAGTTGCGCACTTAAAACACGCAAACTAAATTTGAGTTTTGTGGTTGAATTGGTTTCTATAAACTTTCTCAGGCCTGAGCTAATTGACTTGCTCGGAGATGGGCTTGTTAGGGATTTGATTAACACGACGTGACACGAACCGGAAACGGAAAAGAGCATCAGGCATCCAAATGCTTTAATCTATTTCAAAATGTTCTCTAACCAATATCAATATCTTCAGCTTAAATCTATTTCTAAAGTCTCCATCTGTAGATACTGATCTATATCAAGATTCTGTATGTAAAATCTGCAGCTAAGATCTATACCATAAAACTTATATCTGCATCCATAACCATATCTGCTATCTATATCTATAAAAAACACACAACACACCACACACACACTATATCTATATCTATATCTATATCTATATCTATATCTATATCTATATTATATTATATTATATTATATTATATCTATATTATATTATATCTATATTATATCTATATCTATATCTATATCTATATCTATTCTATTCTATTCTATTCTATTCTATTCTATTCTATTCTATTCTATTCTATATCTATTATCAATACAATATATTATCTACAATCTGTTTCTATATCCAAAAACTACAACTGTATCTGAAATCAATAACTATATATCTTTAATCTGAATCTTTATCTGAACTATACCTACATTTGATCCGTATCTAAAATCTATATCTACATCTTATATCAATATCTGTATCTATATCTGTATCTATAACTCTCATCAAAATCCTCATCTAATATCTATATTTATATTGAAACAAACGCCAAAACGTGCCCAACTTTAGATTCCGTTCGCCGGCAGCTTTGCCGCCTAATCTCCTGGTCACGGCTACTTTTTGTTTATGTTGTTGTCTTTAGCCGGCTTCTAATTCGATTCGCTGTTCGGCTTTGAGTTGTTGGCCTAAACTTTTGAGCTGCTTTGCTGATTGATAGTTTAAGCTTTTAATGGAAGAAGCGTGTTTTATATTTTGTTCGCGGCATCAATATCTTAATAAAATATATCTTTTATTTATATAATGCCTGGCCCCAAAAGTTTTTATGGCCCCGGCGCAAAGTATGCCGCATTAAGTTTTTGTTGCGACGCGCTCTCAGCAAATGGCGCCGCTTCGGCCGGAAATTGCCGGCTACACCTGACAATTATAGCCATAAATGTAACCATATACATAGACACATATATCTATATATATATCTATCTATATATATCGGGGTATGTGTGTGTATAAGTAGGAACCGTGCGGCTTTGAGCAATTTTTTCAATTATTTATTGCTGCAGTGTGGCTTTTAGAGAGCTAAAATGGGCTTGAAAATTGATGCGGCCAAGGCCATAAATTATTTAATTTTTTCTCTTCCGTTTGTTTGTTTGTCTGTGTTCAGCGAACGTTAAAAACAGACAACGTTCGTATTGAAAAAAAGCTAGGGTTTTTCTAAGTATATTTAAAAAGTTTTGCTTTTTTCCACAACTTTGGGTTGAAGTGAAGAAGCGATGATGCGCTTCAGTGAATAGACAAAAAGGGATAGTGTTAAAGGCAAAAGCGAAAAGGGATAATATTTACTCAGCAATTACGAGCTACACTATTTTCCTTGACATCCGGACTACCTTTAAGACATACTAGCTGCAGGGCCTGACAAAGTTTTCGTGTGAAAAGAGCTTCAAGTATTTGAATAGAGAGCTTCATAGCTGCCAGGCATTTTATCAAAAAGATGTCGGCCTTATGGTTGACGATTCGAACCAGCTTTCTGCCCTCAAGATATGATTTTAGCTCAAACTAAAACACGTTTGGCTTAAAGTAGAGTTTATGGCAACAAAGAAGCCCAGTTGGGGCTTCTATGCAACAGCTTTAAGGAGTGCCTGGCTAAAGCTTAAGTTCCTTTATTTTCACCTGTTGCCAGGATGCGTGTAATGTCAACTTGAGTTAAGTAACAAATTCGAATATCTGCTTCGATTTCAAGTGATTTATGCAACATTAAATTACTTAGCATATGTTACCATATCTTGACTCGTTGACGACAAGCCCTCTCAGTAGGCGGATATATATGTGTGTAATATGTATATCTGTCGAATATTTGACAAATGTGTTTGGCCGTACTTTGAGCCTTGGCAGCTGCTGTTCTTATTGTGCCTACCCTTTGTGCTTCTGTGTGTGCGGTCATACATTTTTATTGGATTTTATTTGTCGCTGCAGCCAGTGCGCCATAAGTCGTTGCACCATTACAAATTCCTTTTGCCATGCCCCATCGATTGCCATTGTGTGGGCTCAGCTCGAGGCAAGCACAAGTACGGCGACCTGGGAGCTCTTTGTTTGTGTGCTTGTGTGTCGCGTGCGTTTTATGTGTACTTTTCATATTTATATTGCAGGCCAAGTGGATTTATGGAAAATTTTCAAATGCCTTTGCACGATTATCGCCAAGTTGGGGCGCGGCGCTTTATGTGCATGCCTACATCCCGTTCAGAAGCGCCTGGTTCCGTGTTCGCAATTGCGATTGCAATTGCACTTTTGGCGTCGCCGGCAACGCAAGATGGCAAAATCCTTTCATATTGATTGCGTTCCTGGGGCTGCACTTGTTGCGAATGTCTTAAAGCTGCAATTAAGTTAACAGTTTTCTTATTTATCATGCAAATAGCAAACAATTTCCGTTCGCTGTCCTGTCAGCCAACTAATTGAGATGGCAAAAAAGCAAGCGGAAATGCCGGTGCTTCTTCTTCTAGACAACAACACTTGCATGTTAGGAATGGAATGACAAAAAAAATCGTATAAAAACCCCAAAAAGAAAACTTTTGCCAGCCGCAACGTAGCAGAGAAGCCATCAAAAATGTAAATATGTAATACACCAAGACTTGCGCAAGAAGCTACAAGCCCCATCCGGAGCGTCAGCTCCTTGCTCCTTGCTCCTGGCCCCAAGCCCCAAGCCCAAGTTAACTTGGCAGACAGCTCGACGTTGTCGTCGTTGTCGTTGTCGTTGTCGTTGTCGTGCCCTGCCTAGGAAGTAGCTACTATGTTCTGCGGGGGGCATTGACGTTGAAGTAGAGCGTCAATGAATTAAATATAACCTAGCCCAGCTCCCCCCCCAAGCCAAACCAGCGCAAAACCGAACCCGAATACGACCCCAACCCCATTCTAAAATGTACACGCTGTGAGCTTTCCACTTGATTGCTGGCTGGCAACTCGGCTGGCTTTCCCTTTTTTCCCCCATCAGCTGCCACTTCTTTGCCCCTCACCTAACCTCACACTCGGCGTTTGTCCTTGCCGAATGGAAGTTCGATTTACATTTCAACTGCAGCCGGCAAAAGGCGTTACATGCCCTGACGTAAGCGCCTGAATAGATATTGCTATACCCATGGCTATATCTGTATAGCTACATATGCAGACTACCTGCACAACATACACACACAGACTTACATTGTGTGTGCTTAAGTCTGTTAATATGTAATTCACTAAACATAACTTCCAGTAAATAGCTGCGAGCTCTAGAGCTCTTCTTCTGCTTAGTTGCACCTCGGGGAATGTCTATAATAAAATCTCAAGAACTCTTAAAAACGAATAAATATAGAAGATAGTCTTCTCGGGAATGCAGCAGACTTTTCTATCAACCCCTTATTGTTGAAGCCTTAACTAGTTGCGAATTACAAGGGACAGGCATCGGAAAAAAGAGAGCGCGCGTACCAGAGTCCAGTCATATTAATTGTATACAATTTATCAATCGAATCAAACTCAACTTTAAATGCAACCAAATGCAGGCGCTTTGCAAGGCGTTTCTCACTTTGAGAACACACCTGAAAATGTTGCATACTTAGCAGCTAGCTGGTAATGCTATGAAGCACGTAACATTTTGCACAACAAAACCATTTCGCTGGCTGTTTATTTGTTAATTGAAGCAACAGCAAATATATGCTGTGCCAAATGCCATATGCATAATGTTTGTGTAATCCGCCCCGACAACGATCCTCAGTTGCTGTCAAACTGTCCCAGCTGCCCGACTGCCTGTCCGTCCGTCTGTCCGTACGTCTGTCCGTCTATCTGTCTATCTGTCTGTCTGTCTTTCTATCTGTGTTTGCGCTATTCAATTCCATTGAAATGAGTGCGCTGCATATTAAAAGAGTCGCATAAATAAATAAGCATATTCAATTTTGATGAAACGTGAATGGTATCGAAATGTTTAACAAAACGTCGAACGTGACCTTGCCTTCAGTTATCCCGATGTCAAACATAAAATCTAAATAGAAGGGTATCTATGCAATAAGGACACGATGCGGCACGCTTAACCCTATAAAGTACATTAACTCTTATTAACATAAAGGAGCTGTAGGGACTGTTTCGAGAGTCGCGAGAGATGCGGGTTCGAATATAGGAACTTTATGAGTTGGTAACTAACATAAATTTCTAGAAATTTACAGCCCTCAAACCTTGGGTTGTTAAATATGAAGTAATAGATTCTATAATAGGAACTTTATGAGTATAAGTATAACCATGTACAGAGTATCTACTGTACTTTAGTTGGGAATAATAAGATTGTCAGTTATAAGAAATATATATATAACAAGAGCTTGGCACAGGATATCCTTTAGTCAGGCAAGCATAACAGTTACAGGTAAAGGAAATGAACACGTATCTAACTAGAACTTGCTACGGGGTATCTCTATGTTCGTTTGGTAGCCTTGCCACAGCATGCCACAGTTTGTGGCTGGACGTGGCGTTAAGCGCTCAGCTAAAAGCTGCAATGCAGCTTATACAAATTTAGACATTGGCTCAGCATAAGGCTTTATGATTTAGATACGCAAGTTGTATATTAAATAATTCACTTAATTGGCCCCCGAAGGACCAAAAAACAGCTAAATGCCAAAAGTTAAAGTAAACACAGCAACCGCAACAGACACAAGATATATATGTGTATATACACAAACAGGAGTAACTGTCAAAATGACGAAATACACACTGGCAGGACCTTCAGGAATCAGAAATGAAATTTCTAAAGGGTGGGCGCCTGTGGCCGTGTGGGCGTGTGGGCAGGGGCGGCTAGTTCAAGTGGAGGTGTGGCCGGACTTGCACAGCTCAACTGTGTGTTGTGTGTGTGCATTGCAGGCAAATATATGTCGGCTGGCCTGCATGTGCTACATACATATATATATCAATATATCATTATACACATATAAACTCTATATACCATATACATAGCTGCATATGGCTGATTGCCACCGTGGCATATGTGGCTTTATGCATTGATCGCTGCCCACCGCAATTGTTGCCAATATAATTACGCACAAGTAATATCTGCATGCGAATTGGCAGCTCATGAATAGCTCATATTGAATGCAGCACATATATATCTGACATATATGCGACACACATATATGTTTGTCTATCCGCATATGCTTGGTATGTCCACTTTAATGTAAGCCAATTAAATTTGACAGTCGCAGCTGCGGGCTTTTCCATTAATTAAATTTCAAATAGTATGCAGCACTCAAGTTATGCTTTGATTTTGGCCCTTTGTTAGCTTCTGGCAGCCCGTTGAAGGATTTTCCCTTTTGTTGTTCTCCAAAAAGAAAAGTTGACTTCGAGTTTGCCGCACTCCGCGCTGGGATTAGCGCATTCCTTTTGGTCAGGTTTGCTTTTGTTGACCCACAGCACTTGCGTGTGTCCTCCCTCCCTCCCTCCCTCCGGCCCGTCGCTCTCTTTCTCTGGGCGCCATTTTCAGTTTTCCTTTTTAACGGGCGTTCGCGTGTTTACTGCTTTTGTTTTGATACCCGCTCACCAAGTGAAAGGAGTATATTGGTCTGTCTGTCTAGCTAGAGACTTGAGATTGCGTCAGAGAAAAGGTTAAAATAACATGGTTAGTCGGGCACTTCTTTGGCCAAACTTGATAAAGAGTATTGCGCAGTCGCTTACGGCCGACTGCAACATTTTTACTCGTTTCTTCTTTTTTTTGGCATGCTTTTGAAACTTTATACTTGGCATTCGTATACGGTTCCAGGACTCAACTCGTCTAAGGACTGTTTGCGCTCACTTTAACCTTGAACCTGCCACATGCCACATGCCACACACACACACACACTCTCGCACACACACTCGTGCACACATACACACTTGCCGAGTGCGTACTTAGATATTTCTATTTTCAGTTCATTAAACGAGATTTTCAGCACATTATTATTTACGTCAACATCTAATGCCGCGCACTTTCCAAGGATTTACTCGCCGTTTTCGGCGCTTGCCATCCACATTAGACAGCTGCAGCTGTACAATTGCAGAGCACTAGGCAAACAACTAACAAACAAATATGATCCGCTTGCCGAAGAATCCATATCCTTTCATTAAGTTGGGCTTAAGGCAGGGCTAGGCAGTAAATGGGTTGCGTTGATTGGAGCCCAAATTTGGCTTTGGTTTTTGGGGTGCATTTTGTTTTGCCAAAATATTACTAAGTTCATAAATAAATATAAGGATATTTTGGAATAAGATGAGAATTCCTAAACCATTCTTTAGACTCAAGTTAACAAAGTAAACTTCAGAAGTAGCAACATCTAGATTCAAAATCTTCTGACAACCTCAATCAGTGTAATGGGAATACCCTCAGGCTGCAGTGTATAATGAATAGCCACCTTAAGCATCGTTTATACACACTTGTTTGGTGCGGGGGGGAGCACGTGCGACAGCTGCAGCAACAACTGGCAGGCAGGTGGGGTAGGACGGGGAACAATCCAAGGATTTAGCGTCTGCGATGTAAGAGATTCATCACAATTTAACTTTCGAGAGAAGTGGCAACTGGGAAACGAGTCGAAGTCACGTTGTGCCATGTGTGGCAATTAGTTTGGCTTTTGGTTCGCCTGCTTGAAACTAATTGTGGTACAAGTCGAAGTTTATTGTTCGCCATTTTTCCACAAAAAACAACTTAATCAAACTTGTCGCCTACTGAGCCTTTACGGCGTTTGCCAACACTGTCCCGTAATAGCTTTCTGCCAATTCGAAAATATTCAGTTTGTCGTCAAGGTTCAAGCATGAAAGGCATAAATCCAAAAAATTGTGCCAGCAGCAAAAGCTTTAAAGAACGTGCTAAAAAATACAAAAAACCAAAGTTAAATAATTCCGAATTTCAGCATGTCGTTTATGTATCCTGGAAAAGGGGTAAACACGATCTGGGCTCCCTAATTAAAGGTAAACAACGTAGAATATTAAATAAATAGCACGTATTTCGAGTTTTGCCATGGCCAACACATGTAGGTCGTTATTTTGTGGAAGCCCCGTTGGGCCATAAAGAAGCCTGGCTGGGCTGGGATATAAGAAAAAAGCGCGCTTGTCTTATAAAACCTAAAAATATCGGCCCATATGATAAACCATATGAAAATCCACAGTCTATCAAATCCAGCAAGCCACCAAAGAGCAAGAAACACAAACTTAAAAGTCCCAATTTGGCGAAGGTCGAGTTCGAAGACTGCTAAAAGTCTATTAAATCCCGAGTGCAATGGGAAATTGAGCAATTGTCAAACTGGTCTGGCGATACAGAACGAGCAGGATAATTTTCGAAAACCAATTCCCAAGACAGTCGAAAGCAGCACATACATAGCTTTATCCAAGCCGACTGTGAACGAAATGCCAAAAAGTGAATGGGGAATCCCCTCAGCACATCGAAGTACTGATGTTCAGAAGCCCGAAAGTTGGGACGTGACTGAGGGGGGGTTCAAAATCCTGCCCCCTCCGCGTGCTGCTGCGTCCAAAGCCAAGGTAACCGCAAGCCCCAGTCGAAGGTCAAAGTGTACAAACAATAACATTTTCCCTAAGTCTAAGATGCAGAAAAGTGAAAGCTGGGATGTCACAGGGGGCGGTGTCAATATTTTGTCAGTGCGCCAGAGCTTGGTCAAGGACAAGATTAAGGATACCGCAGCTGCGTTGTCTACGGAAGGTGGAGTTGAAAGCACGCCGGAACAAATGGGTGGGTTGGCCAGAATTCCGAGTAGCGAGAGCTGGGATGTTACGCAAGGTGGGCTCAAGATTCTGCCCATGCCCCGCGGCATTGCGTCCAAGCCGAATGTGAACGAGACCCCAAATTGGGACATCTCTGAAAGTGAAAGCGAATGCTCGCCAACCCATTATGGTGGCAATATTTTGCCAGTTCCGTTCAGCGACTTACGCGATCCGCAGGAAACGCCACGTTACGAGGTGAGCATGGAGGAGACCGAAAATGCAGGCATCACTCGCAGCAATTGTCCAGTTCCCCCAAGTGAAACTCCACGTTGGGACATCGTCCAAAGCATAAGTGAGAAGTTGCCCAATGAATCGTCTCGTTCGCCCATGGTCAGCGATCTGCCCAGGTGGTATATGACCAAGCACGGCAAGAAGAGTGCCACAGTACAAATCGGAGACTTGCTGCACGGTGAGTTTTACGGATATATATATGTCAATATATATATATCTATATATGTCCCCACCTGTGCAGAACGTTATTATATTTTGAGCATCATAACGATCAGCCATCTGGCATCCGTTTGGCTCTGCTGGGACTTGACGAGCAAGTGCAATGTGGTCATGAAAATGGCGGACACAACAAAAATGAGTGTCCAGTTGATTTACGGCGAGATAAATACGATTAAGTCCCTGCATGCATATCAACCAAAGGATCCGCGTCTCGACAATATTGTACGCGTTTTGGATGGCTTTCAGCTGACCAGATCGCGTACCGCACAGCCCTGCCTGATACTCGAGGCCATGGACACAAATCTGGCCAAATATGCTGAACAATATACTGGAGCTATCGTACCCCTGGAGGTGATCAAGTGCATAACACGTCGCGTTCTATCGGGTCTGGAGTATCTGCATAGTGTCGGAGTCGTGCACGCGGACATTAAGCCGGAGAACATCCTGGTCACCGCCTGCATGTCAAGCAATTGCGAGAACTGTCCGGACAAGCGGAAAGTGTGCTCTAAGCAGCACATAAAGATTGCCGACTTTGCGAATTCCTCGGGCATGAACGGATGTATTGCGGGCGAGATCCAAACGCGCGCCTATCGCTGCCTGGAATCGATATTGGGCTCGGATTGTGGCACGCCTTCCGATATATGGAGCGTGGCTTGCATGGTCTTTGAGCTGGCCGTTGGCAAGTTTCTGTTTGCGCCAAATTATGACAATAGCATTTCACCCGAAGAGCATCATTTAGCTCGCATCATCGAGCTGCTGGGGCCCATACCACATCAGATTGTCTTCCGGGGCCGTGATGCATTGCGCTACTTCAATCCGTACGGCAAGCTGCTCAACAGCATCGAAATGGAACCCAAGAGTCTGGTGGAAGTGCTGATGGATGAACACAATTGGTGCAGGCTGAATGCCATGGTCTTTGCCTCATTCCTGACGCCCATGCTCGCGTACGACCCGAAGAAACGAGTCACCGCCAGCAAGTGTCTGCAGCATCCGTGGCTGATATAAATGAAAGGGAATTCCCGAGAACCCAAATGGAAATACAACATTGACAATGCCCTGCGGTGCTTTTGTTAGCTTCTCGCTGCTGCGTGTCATTATTTAATGAACATATAATAAAGGCTACGCTGGAGCGAGTAATGTTGCCTTATCTCCGGCTAATCGAAAACTCACCGCCGACGGCTCTAAAACTAAACGCAAACACGGCACACGCAAACGACCGACAGCTCGTGTTTCTCTGTCTGTGCCAGAAGTGAAGAGATGAGCGCGTGAGAAATATATTTTATATAGATATGTGGACAGCAAAAAGGTGCTTAAAGCGCTTAAAGCTGACTTTAAGATCTCGTTTACTAATAATAATTGGTTTCTAATACGTTTTTAACTGCAGGGGAAAACAAGCTTCGATTATTTCAGCACTTTTTTTTGTTATACAATTTTGTGGGGGAAAAGAGTCGATTTGGCCTATAAACTATTTGGTTTTTAATACTTGTCAGGCTTTCATATTCTATATAGAAAACTAGAATTTGTTCCTTATCTCGATCTCTTGGTATATCTATCTCAGCTATATGCCCTTTGTTATGCCATTCGGCTGACATATTAATTAGCTGAAATTCCTATTTAAAATTTCAATAGAAAGCTGCGTTGTTTATTGAGCCCTTCGTGCAGCTCTTGGCTATCTCTGCATTAAATTAATTAATAAAATTACTTTATATTGATTATATTCAGATATTTCTACAGAATTTCGTTAAAGGGAATTGAATGCTGCCGCTCACGTACCCAACTCAAACAACCAACTAAAAGGCAACACATTTGTCAAATAACAAACAGCACACACACACCCACACACAGGCATACATTGACATGTGTGTGTTTGTCGAATTGTTAGTGTTGACAGCTAAATGGAGGCAAGGGCATAAAGTTTGCCGCATGACATTAGCATGCAAATTGCTAAATTGAAATTGTCATTCACATTAGCCGGCTCTTGACTTGCTGCTGCTGCTGCTGCTGCTGCGATTGTCTATTTGTATCTAAACAAAAATCAATATATAAATCGGGCTTTACACGTCATTTGTCTTGGATTTACCTTTCTAAGGCCTCCTAATTGGAGCCTGAGTGGAGGTAACTAGGCACCACAAATCGATAGAGTGTACAAAATGTTGGCCAAAAATAAATCCCAAATTACCAATTGCCTTAATTCCATTAATAACGAATGCCGCAATGCTTGATTGATTGATTGATCGGTTGCTCGATTGACTAGCCGTCCGGCTGGCATATTGACGTACTGACAACTGAACATTTGGCCACACTAATGGCGCTTTAATTTGACGCTCTTGACGGTTTTTAATAACCCATCGGAAAGCGCTTAATAACGGGCACGTGGCATACTTCTAGGCGCTTCTCCAGGTGTTGGCCCGGCAACCCTAATTGGTTGTTTAATTAAACATTTCGCCAAATCGCGTGTAATGCTTGGCCAGGCACTCGGCAGGTCCACGCAGCGGCAGCGCCGGCTCTTTGAAGTGGCCAACACTGCAGTTTTGGGCCAATTATCGCTTTTGCAATTCATTTAGTTAGCATCGCGCACCGCTCGCCCCTTAATGGCCGCCTCTCCCCCCCACCACACTCTGCCAATAGTACGTGCCTTAGTTGTTAGTTAACCCGCACACAACCTTCAACCCCTGCTGCCGCTCATTACTTTGACTTACATGCCAGCAATTAAAAGACAATTTATGTGGCCAAAAGTTGTGCCAGCAAAGTTGGCAACATACACACACACACACACACGCACACACACGGCCAGGCTTGAACTTTTGCCATCGGGGCGAATGTTAATTTTGTTATTCTTTTAAAGCAGCATCAACTCAAAGTCAACCATAAAAACACAAGAACAAGCAGCGAGTGTGTGTGAAGTGGTTTTTTAAATACCCTGTATTCATAGAAAATAGATAAAAAAAGGGTATGTTGATTTTGTGCAAGCTTAAGTAATGAGCGGATAGACAGGACGGCCAGCTGATGTAAATTAGCATTGATCTGTCTGTTCGTATGCCCCTCGATTCGCTTATCCGTCTCTCTCTCTCCGTCCGTTTGTCCCCCTATCCGAACGTCTGTCTCTCTATCCGTCCGTTTGTCCGTTCGTCAGTCCGCCTATCAAGTCTGTCTGTCTGTCTCTCCGCCTATCTGTCCGTCTTTCAACAGTCCATCTGCTTATCCCTAGACTAGATACTTTAAGTTTAAATAATATGTATTTGACTATACCACATGCAACGCGTGCCTATCATTTTGTTGTCGATATCTCGTCCTTTTTCTCACATCTCGATAAGAATCGATCCAAGGACTTGGTGCTTAAAGTATAGCTCGCAATATATAAGATATGGACGATCTCGTATAGTATATACTTATTTCAGATACCTCTCCAACTACTCAAAAGCTTTATGATTTGGTTTATACACATATATGAGTTTGTGTGGTGCGCATAAATGCATCCATAAGTAACTGCATAGGGGTTTTTATGTACATATTGGGCTAAATTTTATAATTTGAAGTATTAGAAAGTTCACCGATGGGCACAGGGGATGTTGCAGTCGAGCACACTCGAATGCAGTCTTATCTGAATTGTCTACCTTGGCAACGGCAAACGAGACGCAGCAATTGGGTTGCGGAGCCAGTCGGGTGTAACCAGCTGCCTAATACTCGTTCATAGTTAAATAAATGCTGAAAGTAGGCCAGGAATAGATACTTTGAGAAGCTTATAAGCAGTCCGATGTGCCACGTCCCATGTACAGATATAAAAGACTATCATTTAGCTGTTCCAATTTGCAAGCCCCTCAGATGACTTTCTATACAAGTACCTTGCACCAGCCGGATATACTCTTTTTCGAACAGTGAAAAGAATGTCTGTAAGCCTCTGCAGCAATTGTAACTTTTATGCTCTTGCTGAAAGTTACGACCACATTGAAATCTCAACTCTTCAATTATTGACTATCAGAGTTTAGTCCTTATAGATGCTCATAGGTTGCGATGCGTCCTGCATCAGCAATGAGCCAGGACCTGATGGATAGGCCAGGCTTCACTGTCAATTTCGAATTGTTTGGCAATTTTCAACAGTGCGAAGTTTCCTACTTTTTTATCTTCTATTTTTTGTTGTTTATGAGCAACAAGTACGCAATGCGTAAAATTGTTTTTTGCGAGTGTCTACTGCATCGCAGGGGGATGCGTTAAAAGCATGCCAAATATTCAGCTCGCAGCTGGTGTGCTTTGGTCGAGCCTGAAGCTGGCTTCCATGCAGCTATTCCCAGTGATTTCTTTGTGTGCTTTAAGTTGTTTCAAGGATTTCCAATTGGCGGAGAGGGTTCTCAAAGCTTGTGCACTTTTCTCAAAATAACAAAATCCATTCTATGCAAACTAGTTATTCGGCTAAAGGGTCCATCTTGGGTCCATCTTGGGTCCATCTTGGGTCTATCTTATTGTTGCAGCAGAATACATATGTTCGAATACATTCCATAGGAGGGATTGGTCGAAAACAAAATTGTTTTTTATGAAAAGCTTATTGGTTCTTTAAGATATCTTGACCAGGCTTTGCAGTTACAAGTTTTGGCAAGGTTCTACATAAAAGCAAAATCTTACTAGCATCAGCCTGCAATAACATATAGCTAGGATAGGTCGAGGATACAGTTTATTGTGGCACAAATGTTTTCAAATCAATCAATTAATTTGGTATTTTACAACACTTTTAATTACAAGCAATCTGCTGACTCGGCATGTCAACTCTTATAACTAAGCTATTGCTGTATGCTTAATATTTAATTTCAATTCTTAAGCAAGCATTAAAGTCGACTTTTTTAAGCAATTGCTTCAGGTATATTTGTATATCATGACTAACAACGTGCGCCATGCTGTGACAACACCTCGAGCATCCCTAGGGAGAAGGACATAAAAAAAGGGGGTGCATAATAAAGTCGCAGAGTACTTTTTTGGACTAATTTTTGTTTAGCTGTTCGCAGAAACTTAATTTAGCTGATGAATGCCATAGAGCGGAGCTTCGTGTGAAATGAATTCATTTGCTTGGGCAGCATTAATATTTATAAGAGCAACCGGGTTCGTGGCTAAACAATGTGCTCAACATTTTGTTGTAATAATTTAATCGTTAGGTATTTAACAACTTTTGCAATGGCAATGGCCAGCGAGGTTAAGCGTTGGCCAGACGCAACAACGTGGCCGGAGCTGCAAAACTTTATCGCTTGAGCTGAGTTTGCAAATTGTTTGGTCAGCTTCGACTAGGTGACAAAGTTTGCCCGGGTCGCGCGGATAGGAAGGGTGGAAGAGACGGGCAGGTGTAAGGGGTTGTGCGTTAAGAGAAAGCCAAAAAAACCGCAATCGCTTTACATTTTCAATTTCCAACTAATCTAAATTACATGATACGCGCACAATTTGAACACAATTTGAACGCTAATGAGCGGGGAAGCGCGCTGACAGCAGTAGGAAGCGAGGAGGTAGCGGGGCGGGGCGACAATCTTCGTGTAAAACGTTGCGTATGCGCAACATATTGCGTGTGAATTTTAATTAAAAAGTTTTTCACACTTACCCAAGCAAGATAATCGTGCCGCAAACCGCGCGTCCCCGGCCCCTCCACCGTCCCGCTGACAACGGGACGTAACGGATGTTGTTGCTGTCGCTCCTTCGAACTGCATCGATTTTCCTGCTAAGCAATTTTCCAAGCATGCTGCATTGTTGTTGTTGTCAAGTTGCTTTTCATTTAGATTTAATTATATGTAACTGCAGTGCTGGGCATGGCCTGGCATAACATTAGATGTCATCCCCGGGGTGGCCAATTGATTGTGGGTTTTGTTGTGCCCCGGCCAGTTGCTAGGTAATTAAATGCTTACACATTAACCTATGCTGTCACACACACACACACACACACGCACACACACCTGCTGCTCATTTGGCCGCAAATTGACTTATTAGCTGATGGCTACTTTGATTACTGAAGCGCTCCGCAGCTGCGTGTGCATGTGTGTGTGTGTGTGTGTAGGACCTGCTCAATATGTTTAGATTAGTCCAACAATTTATTTTGAACAGGCTCACAATTCATGTATGTGTGAGTATGTGTGTGTGTGTGTGTGTGCGTGTGTGTTTAGGCATGTTTTGTCTAGGGCCAATGGCCCAAATGCAAACCACTTGCTTGATTCTGTTTGGCTGGCGCTCTTTTTCGACTGTGTCTCTGTATTTCGCCTGGCAGTGTGTGTTGTGCTTGCCTCTCTGCGCAGACGCTTTGCGATTACTCCGAAAATAGACGGCGACGGCGACGGCGACAGTCGACGGCGTTGCGTATACGCAGCGTTGTCTCAGTCGCTAGCTGGACGTGATGTTGGCCGCAAGGGCGCCACGGCATAAACCAAAGACCAGAGGACAAGCTAAATGCCTGAAGGCAGCTCATTGCCGCTGAAACAACAAGTACCTAACTGTGTGTGCGTGCGTGCGTGTGTGTGTGTGTCTGTCTGTGTGTGTGCCTGCGTGTACGTGTGCGTGTGTGTTCGTGCGCGCGTCTGTGTGTCAGTGTGAGTGCAATGTGCAGCATAGCTAAAAAGTATGCTTTAGAATTTTATTATCGCGCGCGTTACGTTTGACGTTTCGTTACGTTTCGGCCGACTCGCAACTTTGTGAAGTTTTGACGCGGCTTCCGTGACCCCACCATACACATATACATACAAGCATACATACATACAAACATATATATATTGTATATGTAAATGCAATTACATATATTCGTACTACCTGAATAATTAATGCAAAGCAAGCTATTTGAACTCCGTTTTGGTGTCGTGTAAGCACGCGCGCTCGGTTTCAAAACTGGCCATAATGATTAACAAGCTCTACGCTTTCGAAAAAACCAACGCAATGTATTATTTTTTTGGCCTTATCAAGTGACAGGCGCAACGAATTTGAACAACTCAACCAAACCAAACTCAACTTAAACTCAACTCAACTTAAACTCTCTAGCTCAAGCTCAACTGCAGACCAAATTGAAACGATTCAAGAAACGACAGGAAACCTTCAAGGGAATACATTACAACTACAACAACAACAACAACAACTATATTATACTATATTTTTCGATGCAGCTTAGTACCTAACTAAAAGTACATACACACATACATACAAACATATGTATAGAGAGAGAGACAAACATATGTTTATAAATCTAGCGCTAACTGGCAACAAATTTGAAATCATAAATTAACGTAATAAAAATTGCGGCTCTTGACTTTTCGACGAATTTTCAAAATCGAGCAGCAGAACAACAAATATTAAAATGTGTCTGCAGACCAAATAGCGCAAAGCAAACAACAAATAACTAATAATAATTTTTAGCAAAATTTATACGAAAACATCCATACATATTTACGAGTAGCTATGCGCAACTGCGGCTAAACCAAATGGCCAGACAGCTTGGCCGAATATATTTCGATTAAAATATAAATGAAATTAAGCTGGACACGGCACTGACACAAAAACCGAATAGCGTGCCAAGTGTTTGAGTGGAAATTTGTATTGTCTGCCAATAGCAGATGACAACAACAACAACAACAAGAGGAAGAAGAGCAACAACAACAACAACAACAAAGAGCAGCAGCAGCAGCAGCAGCTGCAACCAACAGGTTGCCAGCAACTCAACAAACTAGAAACTAGAAGCTTACTAGCAACATTTGCCCGCAGGTAAGTTACGGCCAAGTAATTGCAATTGGCCAAACTCGAAAGTGCAATATAATTTATTCATACGTGCTTTCTATATATAAAGTTTCATAAAGTTTCAATTTGCTTTTAAGAGTTTTTCCATATGCAAATTTTGTTTTACATTAGAAAATACTTTTTCCTTTAGCCACAATTTCAGCACCTAAAATAAATATGCTCAGACTTGTTTTAACTAGTTCGCACTTTTCAATATGTTTAATATTAGATAAATATTTATGCGACAAGAATTGCTTAACACTCTATTAAGAGATAAAACATCAAAGAATTCGGCTTTAGATATATGTCATATCTCTTAAAGAGAGATGTTTAGTAGAAAGCATTATGCTGGCTGCTAGATTTGGGAGTAGGATTAAATCTAAAAAAGTCCCATTCTTAATTAAGTAAAAATGGTAAATAAAAGTACAAATATGGCTAAGGAACTTGGACTTTGATAGCCCAACAAATTGGTTCACAAACTCTGTCTAAGTTCCAGACTCTTATTGATAGCAGGAAAGAGATGCATGCAGGACGACATTTCGCATCTAGCTCAGCTCTCTCCAATATCTCTGCCAATCGCTGCAATCCATCTTCGAATAGAATATAATCTTATCAACTGTTCCACAACTGTTACACTTTTAGCCTGAACGGTTCACCTGTTCACCTGAGAATGTGATACGTTAATCTTGTAGTTGTTCGCATATGTGCGAATAACATTCTTTAGTATGCTGAAAAATGTAAAAACTGACCATGTCACAAAGTGCCATAAACAATTTTACAACATTTTGCCTGTCATAAGATTAAATGTGCATAAAATGCGGGCGTGGACGTGGGCGTGGGCATGGGCGTGGGTGTGAGTGGGGAGCGGGGAGGGGGGCGTGCTGGAGAACCCTGGAGAAGGCGAAACAAAAGCAATAACTATAAAACAAACAGAATACAATGCGCTTCAATGGTGAGAAGCCGGAGCATACCAGGAGCAAAAAAAAAAAACAAAAACAGGAGACCCCCACAGACTTTATGGCAGCAGCAACAACAGCAACAACAGCAACAACAGCAACAACATCGCAACAACAGCAGCAACAACAGCAGCAACAACAACAACAACAACAACAACAGCAACAACAACAACAGAAAAACAACTCGCAAAAGCATCAACAATTGGGTGAGGTGGCAGCAACACAACATGCACACACACAATTCGAGTATTTTGCTTTTTATGTACGATTTTTTTCTGATACTCTTGCAGAGGGCTTTATAAGCTTGTCATGAATTTCGTGACGTGTTTGTAGAAGGAAATTTTGTTGTCTTATACATTTTTGATCAGTATTAAGAGTTAGGTTAGTATAATCATGTCCGTCTGTTTGTTTCCATTCTAACTAGTTTCTTCATGCAAGTTCTTGCTGCAGGTTTTACTTATCGGCCAGATCGGATCCCTAGATATAGCTGTTCATATGGCTGTCCTAAGTTCGATCGAATGGGAAATAAGTTCTTATATATAAGACTGTTGTCCTTTTTCAAGATATCTTGGATAAACTTGGCATTTACGAGTCTGTATCATATAAGTACATATAGCAAAGTCTTGTTTACATGGAGCTAGTATCTATTACTAATCCTACTACTACTTCTGCTTCTACTACTAATACTCCTACAAGTTCTTCTTATACAACAACAACAACAACTACTACTACTTATAAAACCCACTGCTACAACTACTTCAATTTTTTCTACTTCACTTCTACAACTATTACTTCTATTACTATTACAACTGCTACTACTTCTAGTACTTCTACTACAACTAGTAGAACCTCCTCTTTTACATTTACTACTACTACTTATAGTAAAATTTCTACTACTACTACATATATTACTCATAGTACCACCTCTACTGAAACTACTTCTAATACTACTACTTATATTGCTTACTACTTCTACTTCTACTTCTTACCACTACTTCTACAAATTTTACTTCTACTACTTCTACTTCATCTGCTACTTCTACATCATCTACTACTTCTTCTACATCTACTACTTCTACTTCATCTACTACTTTTTCTACATCTACTACTTTTACTTCATCTTCTACTTCTACTTCATCTACTACTTCTACTTCATCTACTACTTCTTCTACATCTACTACTTCTTCTACATCTACTACTTCTACTTCATCGACTACTTCTACTTCTACTTCATCTACTACTTCTCCTACATCTACTACTTCTACTGCATCTACTACTTCTACTTCTTCTACTTCATCTACTACTTCTACTACTTGTATTACTTCTATAACTACTTCTGCTACTTATACTTCCCATTCTACTAAGTTATATAGCTATAGTAAGAATCGTTGATGAAATGACTTTGTTTACATATTATAAAACACATTCAAGAAGCTCAAAAATTGCGAGCTGCACTAGGCTTCTCGTAAGCGTATTTATGCTTCGGTATCGATTTTATTTGCTATATTTTGTTGTGCTGAGTGCCGCTGGCGTGTTTCCTGGAGTGGGTCTGCCGTGCTTTAAATTGTAAAGCTTAAGGTATGCGGCGCAGTCGACAGTCACAGATGACAGCATCCAATTACAAAAGTGAATATTTGAGACGTTGTTTTTATTTTACTTTTTATATATATATATATACACATATATTTCGGTTGCCATGTTGACCTTAACATTTATTTGGGCTCTTGGCCTTAAGTGTCTTTCAGCCAGCTGACCTGAATTCGGAGCCTTTAAGGCAAGCCCCAAAATGAATGCATTTTGGCCAGCTCCAAAAAAAATGAATGTATATATATATAATTTAGACATTGCTTTCATGCTGCTGATAATGAGCCGTTAGCGGCTGGTTCTACCTTCAGAGTGTGGTGGGAGTTGGAGGGGGGCGTGGCTTGGTAGTTGGCGTTAGTTGGCGGCACTCACGCGATGTGCGGCACTTGAGCACGTTTTGCATAAATTGCTGGGCCGCCGTCATGCCTGATGGCATGCTAATAACGACAGCCGCGCCCACTTTTTGGCCAAGCTGGCCGCGATGCGTACCTCCGGCACGGAGCGGTTAGTCAGGCCAAACAATGGCCATAATGCCGCACGCAAATTGCCTTGTTAAGCATTTAAGCACAGCTGCCATTTTTCACATCATGCCACAAAACATCAATCTGTCGCTAATCTCTTGCGGCTCCATAGATGCCCATCAATGTCCGCCCGACCGCCCCCGCAACACACAGCATTATTTGCAAAGCCAACAAGTGTTTGCATCAAACTTGATTAGACTTACGTTGCGTATACGCAATGTGAACCACAGGCCAGCAGCTGGGCACGCGCAACAAAAGATGCTCGCTCCGTAGCTGGGCAACATGTTCATGCAACTTGGGCCCAATCACTAGCCGCACGTACGCTTTGGCAATCACTGGCGGCTCAATAAAGGAAAACTAATTTTTTAGTGCCAAAGCGTTTTGAGCCCGGGCACAAAAAGGCAGAAGCCCAAAATGCCAAAACCTTGGCCCCAAAAGCAAATGTGGCGCGCTCAGCGGGCAGCTTTCTTTCCATTGTTGTGGCCCCTGTTGTTGCTGCTGTTGTTGCTGTTGTTGTTGTTGTTGTTGTTGTTGTTATTGTAGTTGTCCTGTTGATTAAGTGACAGGTGAGCAGTGGCAGCGGAAGCAACCGTCGGCATTGCTGTCAGTTCCCATTTTGCTCGCCTCCAGACTCATTTGGACCCAAAACAATAACATTTTCACAGTCGCCGTGACAACAAAGCCCAGCCAAATGAGATACTCCCCGTGGATAAACATATATACATATATATATAAATTTATATGTGTATAAAGCAAAATAACAATTTCACAGTTCGCATAGCTCGACTTGAACATGTCCTGTTTGAAGCAAACCTTAAAGCTTTTAGAGTTTTATGTTAGCCAAAGTGAAATAAATACATAAAAAACAGCAACAAAAAATGTGCATGGCTCACATAAATTTTCACATGATTTTGTTTTTTGTTGTTGTGCGTGGCATTTGCTTTTTATATGTCGCATAAAAGCATATTTAATTTGTATTTAATTAGTGTACTTTCTTTGTTGCATATTTTTGAATTACGCGGTTATTTTGTTGCTTTTGTATTATTATCAGCTGAGTTCTGGGTTAATTAAACTGAATTCTTGTTTAAATATAGTTTTGCAAAAATAAAACACAATTACAATTAACAATTGGTATTGGCCTGGGAGCCTGAGTGAAGGATTTACAAATAGTTTTTCCCATATATCTAAAGTTCAGTTCGAAATACAAGCTTAAGAGAAAGCGACTCTTTAACAATATGAAAGCCACAGATATTCAGAAAGCACATATGTGGTCCATAGCTACACCAAACAGAGACTGTGTTTGTGTGCCCAGAGTATACAGGAAGTGCCTGACTAGGGGATACCCTATCCCTTACAATACCAAACGAACGACAGACAGACACAAGATAGACGGCGGGATGGACAGCCAGATCGACTCGACTATTGATGTTAATCCATAAAATATATGCCTTCTTCACCCTGTTACATACATTTGCAGAAAACCATGATACCCTGTTTAGACATTTTGCATGGGTTCAGGGCATAAAAAGAAAACTGAAGCAACAAAAATAACGCACAATGTGTGCTGCATTATTTAGGGTTTGGCTTTGCATTGTGGCCAGCGTTTGTTGCGGTTACCGGAGGCGACAGCACAAAAAGTTCATAAAATAAATTGCAAAGTTAATAAACAAGTAGCCGAGCCTTTTGTGGCTGCTTGGGGCCCCTAACATTTGGCAGTTGGCAATGGCAATTAGCTTTAAACACGCCATTAACTGCTTAAATGGCAACATGTGTGTAGCTCTCCGGCTTCCATCTGATGCTGCTGCCTGGCTCTAAGTGTGTTCATTATCACCTGTCTGTCCAGGGGCGGCGGAGACAACCATCTGATATTAGATATACATATACTTACATACAGCTGAGTGCGTCCTGCCGGGCGCCGAGCTGACATCGCACAACGCATTCTTAAGTGCTTCATCTTGTCTGAATAACATTAGAGGCAGGCAACAATCTGCCACACCCCCCGCCCAACGCCTCATGACGAACAAAATGAGCTGGCACATTTATGGCAGCCATTTTGTGTGGAACGGGCCACGCAGGCATTAAAGGCAACACCCCACCCCCTCCACCCAGACAAGCTCGGCTTCACCGCAGCACGACTAGACTCGCATACATACCTAATGAACTCGGTTGGTGTTGCCTTTCCGGCGGCAAATGGATGGGGGCCCAGAGGTGCCCAACAAGGTGGCCGAGCTTTCATCTAGTACTTCTCCAGTTCGCAGTGCTTATTTATGAACGCATCTCTCGCAAAGAAATGCATATTTATGCCTGCCAACAGTTTAGGCCTTTGTATTTATTCACTTATGCTGGCATTTTTATTGCTCCAGCCTGCTCCATACATATACTATATATATATGCCATATAAGTATGCCATTCGTTGCTCTGCGACTTGCGCTCAAACTTCAAACTTGCAAATTAGTTTTATGCCACCTGAGAGTTTGTGTGTGCTTTGTGGAATATGCATGAGTGGCGCGTGCAACTTTCACTCATCATTTGATTTTTAGTCAAATATCGTTAAAGTTTCAATGGTTAAATAACACAATGCCATATATATCAATCTAATTGCGCTCAAGTGGTTCAAGGCTCATCTGTCAAAAACAATTTCGCATGCATGAGTTGATGAATTGATGTGTTTATCTAATGGATATGAGACTTATTCGACTTAATTGAATCGAAATCTATTTAGTTAGCATTTGAGATTTTGTCGATTATAAACTTGTTTTTGGTTTAAAGAGGAGTTTCTATTGATTAAAAGTTTTATTTAACTTTGATCATGCTTACATTATACATTGTATATACATTATGTATACGAAGCGTATATACAAATGTTCTATCAAATTCATTTGGAAATGCGCAATATCGGGGCATAAACAATGTGCCAGATTTCATTATCAATACTAATGACTTGTGTAGTATATTTATATAGCGTATACAAATCGTGCTTTATAGATCGATGCAATGTTTATTGTATGCGAACCGCATCAAAATTCCAATAATATTTTCCCATCAAATGGAATGCCTGTCGTTTTGCTTCTCCTTATCGTTAAATTCAACTTTTCACTGCTGTGATTTTCGGCTATGAAATTTAACTGTGTAGGCTCGCCAGGGGGGGGCGAGTGAGTCGGGTGAGTCTGGTAAGAGGGGGTAGGGGTAGGGGTTCCAACTGGCTTTGGCTACGGGTCGTTAGCCCCTGGCGCAAAAAAATTCACTCGGCGACGCGCAATTTGCAGCAAATAATTCAAAATGTCAGCCGCAGCAGCAAAGTCAAGAAAATGCCAGGCAAGAAGAAAATGTCAAGGAATTTAAAGTTTTATGCAGCCCGCTCGCCTTTCCCCCTATCGACTTTTTGGTTGTAGTTATGTAATATGCCTGGGATATTGACGAATCGATCTGATGTCTGTTTATAATTTGCAGCAATTGTTTATCTTCGCAGCTGCGTCTAAACATTAGACGAATGTATATTTTTTTATGCTTTAGCCATGAAAATCGATTAATCTACAAATGGCCAGCACATTCTTTTTGATTTATGGCTATAGGAAGCAGTGGCCAACACACACACGCACACACACACACACACACAGAGAGATAGGGTAATAATACACACAAAAGGCAACATCCATCGATTGTTAAGTAAACAATTGAGCGTTTGTTTAGCTGCATAAAAGTTGTTGCTTTTGTTGTTCAAATTTCGCTTTCATTTTGTTAGCAATTTTATTGTTTTTTCCCGCTGCGGTTGATCTTGTGGCTGTGGCCCATTCGATTTATGTTGTGCGCATCTATATAGACAATATGCTTTGTATATAAATTGATTTGCACATAAATTTCATTTCGGTTTGACTTTTCATTGATTTTCCTTGCGTACACAGCAAACATTTGCTTAACCTAATGAGCCATGCGGTCAAAAAACCAAAAACCACCCAAAAAAGGAAACTCTAAAGAAATGTTTGGCAAGCCGAAAATTAAATGCACTTTAATGCGGCGTGGTAATGCCTTTATGCGTATACGTTATTTGCGCTTAATTGTTTTAAATGGGCGCCATATAATATGTAAGACTGATTTGATGTGCGAGAGATTCGTAGCAAGAATTGTTAAGAAATTAAAGAAAGGTTTCAAAAGATTCATTTTCTTGACGGGTTCTTTATGTAGAGCTTGATGATAAATGATGTAGCTTCCAGCTGTTGATAGGGTTTAGTTTGTATATTAGGAGCATGCAAAAACACTTTAAACGCAAGTTTGAACAATTTATCTTGGGTAAAAAGAAAAGAACCAACCCAATCTTATATCTATCGTTCCCTAGACGGGCATATCGATCAGTGATTTCTTAAAGTGCGTGATGAATAGACAGATAAAACGTGAGTTATACAAGAACCTATCTTTGTATCTATCGTCTCCAAGACAGCTATATGATATATTAGTTCGATGTCGTTCAGATGTTGTGCATATATAACGATCTTCGATAAACGCAAGTTTGGTCAAAATATCTTGAAGAGCGAAAGAGTTGCTTTAACAAGAAGCTAAGCTTACGTTCTCAAGGCAGCTAGAAGATAATAGTAGCTCGATCCGTTCGGTTTTTACATAAGTATATCAAGCTTTCAAAAATTCCTTACATATATCTTACATGTTATACACATATTATACTCACCATACAATACATATTTGTATCTCGCATATATCTTCTTTTATGCACTGCACATGCCATGCACACAATTGAAGTACTCTCTACAAGCAGGGTATGCATAAAACTGAAGTAACCGCACAAATGGTAAAGTGCATGGGAAAATTTGCTGAAAATGTCAGTTGGCGCATTCAAAAGGGCGCCAAAGATGAAGCTGCCATGCTGCAACACGGCCTTTGCCAGAGGAAAACTAACAAAGTGCTCTAATAGAGCCAAAGGGCGCTCTATGTGGCAGTGGCAGGAACAGTGGCTGCAACAGCGGCAGCTCGCCTTAGCTAGACGCGAGGGCAACTGCTTGTTTTGTGGGCGTGGCGTTGTGTTGACGCATGTTGACGTTGCCTTTGAATGACGTCGTTGTTGCTAGTAATTTGCAATGCAAAACAACAACATAAAGTGGCTGCTGACTAGGCAGAGTCGACGTCGCTTGATTCGGGGCGGAACCTGGGCATTTGGCTGCGACCTTGGCGCAACTTAAATATTCAACCAGCGAATTTCATATTTCGTTTTCTCAGTTTTGTACGCGCTTCGGCTGTGCATCCCCCCATTGAATAGTTATCAGTCCAGCTGAGCTGACCCCGTCTGGCATTCAAAGCTTATCTGGCGAACAACAACAAAAAAATCCCCTCGGTAGCCTGCGCTTTATGTATAAAAACCCTGCCGCTTGAGCGCTGTGGCATCAATCAACTAACAACTGACTTTTAGACAAGATGCAACTCAATCTGCGTGGTCTGCTGCTGCTGCCCCTGCTGCTGGTGCTGAGCCTGAGCCTGAACCTGTCGAAAACCGAGGCGCGACATCATGAGGGTCGCATACCGTTTGATACCCGACCATCGCCATTCAATCCCAATCCGCCCAGGCCCGGGCCGTACGCATAGCTCTGACGTGCTGATGTCGTTAACACATTAGTTTAATTTGATGCGATTAAAGTCAGCTGAACATCAAAGGCCTGTGCGTAATAAAATTATTGATATTGTGTGGCACATTTTGTGTACTTTCGCTATGTCTACGAGGTCTTTTACCTGGCAAGTTGCAGCGCAACCAATTACCAAAGTTTGCATTTTACTGTTGCTACAAAATTTGCAAAGTCATAATTGAAATTTGCTTGCTCACAACTTGACAGTCATCGTTTGCCAGTGCAAAAATGTCAATGGGCGGGTAGCAAGGGCCTGACGAGCAAGCCCCTCATTATTAAGTGTGTTGACGAGGGGAAGTCCACTCAAACCAAAGCTTGATAACGTCTGGGGCTAAAAATACACAAATATGCTGCAGCGCTCTGTTACTTACAAACTTACATCTGTTAAGTAGCTGTTTGTACATGCAAATGTTAAAAATGTTAACATTGTATGTTAAATGATTTACAAGATTTGCTATAAATGCCTGTGCCAAAAGACATCAGCGAAGACACCTATCTACAGAGCACTGTTATTAACATACTTATGTTAAGAAGCTGTTAGTTAATGTGTAGCATAAAAGTTAATGGCACTGTTATGTGAACGAATAGCATCAATAGCATTTGAATCATAGAAAATGTTTCTCTGTAAGATTTATATGTTGTGTTAAGCAAATGCGACTTAATTATTCATCTGTATGTATTTTAAACAGCTGCTACTCAATTTAACATTTGTTTATTATCTAAAGCAGCTGTTAATTTATGTCACAAAATTACATTCTCCTAGTATGACTAGTTTAAAGCATGTTAGCTTTGTAACATTTGTGTGTAATGCTTAGCATCAAGATAAATTTGTTAAGAATATGTTAATTGCAAATTTGATTAATGCAAATTTTGAACATCGATATAGTAGAGCGTATCTTGTAGTTTCCTTCCATATTTGGTATTGCACTCTGTTATTTGGAAATTTTCATCCCATCAGCTACCAAGTACATAGCACGATTTGATTTTAGCATGAAACGTGCTTTCCAGAGGCCAATCTTGGCCGTAGCGAATTCTCCTCCACCGATTGGGCCAATTTGTTAGCTTTGGCAGCGTTGTATCATGCTGGGAATTTGCGTGGTCTCCATATCCCTGCTGACAGGCCTCATAAATAATAATTAGAAATTGGGCTAGCGAAGCCTTCACACGGAGATGCATTCACCTGCGTGCGTGTGTATGTGTGTGTGCGTGTGTGTTGTTGTTGTGCGTGTTGTTGTGAGTGTGTTTGTGTGTTGTGCTTGTGCGTTGACACTTACGCATCTGGCGCTGGTTGATGTTGGTGTTGAGCGCGTGATGCCATTTATAAATTTAATGCAATTTAATTTGTGTTGTTTCTGACGCGCCAGCGGGGCGTATGAGTAATCAGCTTGCAGTGATGCCTCCCACAGCTCGGACTGCTGTGGCAGCGACTATTGCCAGTTTTATTTGCGTATATTAAAATTGAGTACGCGCAAACATTTCAATGAGTTTCACACACAATTTTTCTTTTTGCTTTGCCTTCTATTTTCAGACGCGGCAGATCCAAGAAAAGCGCAAAGCAAAACACTTGCGAAAATTAGCAGCAGCAACAGCAGCAACAGCCGCTGCTGCGGCTGCGGCTGCGGCGTCGACGTTGGCCGTGTCACCTATAAATAGTGTGCACTGTGCGCGTGACAGCTGTGACAAACGGTGACGTCATTGCCTGGATGGCCGCTCGACGCTCTGCGGCGACGTCATCAAATCAAACAGCTTAGCAGCAAATTGTACATCACGTATACGCCGCATTATATCGGCCAGGCCAATAAACACATCATACACACATTATCAGCATCTCTCTCCCGCTCTCTCTCCCTCTCTCTCTCTCTGAGTGTGTGTTGTGGCGAGTAAAATCGAACTGATAAGATCAGCTATATAGCGTATATATATACCATTAAATATATATATATATAATAACAATATGCGCAGAGTAAACACACGAAGAGCCATGAGAATCGCACGAAAGCACAGCAAAAAGAAAGAAAAGCGGAACAAAAACAAATATTGTCAAAATAGCAACTGAAATGCTTACAAGCTGCTGAGCCTCAGTCTAAATTCATCGTCGATCGGCGTCGTTGAATGCCTCGCGCTGCTGCGAGCGTCTTTTCTTGGCTGTGTGTGCCGTGAGTGTGCGTGCGTGCGCGCGCGCTAGTGTGTGTGTGCGTGTGTGTGTGTGCGTTTGTATTGTGGTGTGCCGTCTCTGTGGTGTGAAATATATATATATATATATATATTGAATGCGATATCTGGCGCTGGACGCGCGTGAAAAGTGGAAAGTGGCAACTGGACGCCTCTTGAGTTTGTTAAATCGACTTAAACGAGCTACGAGATACGCGAAACATCAACAACAAAGTAACAACAAATAAATAAACTAACAAAAACACAAAAGAAAAGCACAAAAAAAAAAAAAAACAAGAGCAAACGAAAGCAAATTGATTTTTGGTGCAAACAATACGCAAGAAATACGTGTCATAAATCATAAGTAATAATTTGTGCTAAATCCGTTTCAAACTTAAAATGTCAGCCATAAATTCAAGCAAAGGATTTCACTTAATACAAATGCAGCTGCTCTAAAAGGTGAGTACCACCTGGACGTATATGTAAGAGAAGAGCTAATATTTATTATCCTTTAAGACATATGAGCTGTAGCCTAGCGTGAACTGAGCTTAACTGAAGTGTTAACATAATTTTGGCATATTTTTTGCTTACAGCGTTTAAGCTGTAAAAAATAGCTTTAAATTTATATCTTGTCAACATTTTGTAAGACAATCAAGAAATTGCAAATTGTTCGGAATATTTCATTGAGCAACAAAAGTTTTTACTCTAAAGTACGAAATGATATGCTTGTAGACATTTGCCTTAAGGTTTAACAGTTATGTGAGATATGTGAAGCGCGTAATTGCTGGGCTTGAAAACAGAAGATTTTTACCTACTTTTCGACCGATTGTTCCTATGGCAGCTATATGATATAGTGCTCCGATGTTGGAATAATCCTTAGCATAGTGATACTTAGAAATGGAAATCTTGGTGAAGAGATATTGTAAAAGTTGCTTTTATAAAGAACTAATTGTTGGATGGTTGTTCCTATGTGATATTGTGGTCCGCTATTGATAACTTTTTGCATATATTGTAACAGTTTAGTAGTTTTTCTCCCACAAGAACTTAAGCTTCGACCAATCCTTTCCGACATATCGACAAACCTGGCTATATCAACTCGGCTCTTGATGAAGACTTTAGTCAAGTTAGCTTAAGGTCAAAGCAAAAGTTGTTTCTATCTTATCAATTATAACCAAGTCTGCTTCGTGACATTGCAAGTCAATTCTTACAAATACAAGCCTATTTATTCTCCTCTGTAAGAAGCTGTATTCATGTTTGCAATTGGCATCAACAGAGCTTCGAATGGGCTTACGAATCGTATGCCTGGACAAAAGAATTGACATGGTACTCGGTTCGTTTTGATCAATAAAATATTTATAGAATTTGTGGCCGCGAAAATGTATTTTGACAACATAATAATAACTGTTTTTTTCTTCTTTGGCCATTTAAGCGTACGCTCAGCGCGCATTATGACAGCATATCAAATGGGCCAATCAATCAGTTTGTTTACCTTATGAATGGCCTGTCTAATTAGTTAAATGCGCTTTGGCATTGTCTGACTGAAGAAAAGTGGGCCCATTTCCGTGTAAAAATACTCACGACTTATTCACTTATTTATGTACAATATATGATAGCAAAACGTGCGACGGTAATAGGCTTTCTGTGTGTATGGGAAAGTCTACGTAGATTCAAAGCGGGCTCACGCGGCGCATACGCAATTTGTGTGCGAGTGTGTGAGTGTGTTTGAGTGTGTGGGGCGGATGTGCGCCTGTGTGTGTTTCGCTGCATGAATGTTTTCATAAATTGAGTTTGCTTTTTTCGACAGCACGTTTTGTGAGGGTTGACACCGACAGAGCCGCCAAGGCGCCCCCGCCCACCCCCTACCTGATATACATACTACCTGTCATTATTCATTGCGATTGCGACTTTTGTGTTCGTGCTGTGCCTCGCCCGAGCTACCCGAAGCGAACGCATTTCAATAAGGGAATTATAAGGTATTAGGCATATAAATTGCAAGTAGCAAAGAAAAAAAGATGGGCAACATCTATTTGGTTTATGGGATTTGCGCGGTAAGAGTTGTGTGCTTGAAGGCAGGCTTATGCAATTGATTAGCCTGAGATACTTTTGTATCTGTGAAGTAGCTGCTAGCTACTATTGTAATGCAAGGCATTTCAGGAATTTTGTTTTATAGCATTGCAAGAGCAAAAACTTGGTTAATTTATGTGCACAAGTTCATTGAAATAAAAATAAATATATATAACACACACATGGCAGAAACATTTTTGCAACAGCTTCAGCTCAAGCTATATGGGCGCACTGCCATGTAATTATGTATGTATATGTTTGTATCTCTTGCAAGTGTATCTCTCTCTGTGTGTGTGCATGTGTGTGTATCTGGGTCTTCACAGTGTGCCCCTCGTACCTTGACAATGCACTTGAGTCAAGTTTGCTTCCTCCCTGCCCAGGTCGACGAGTCGCTTGGCTGCCAATGCAAAGGCTGCCAAAATTGCATTGAGCAACAGCTCGGGCAGGGTGCAGGGAGCTGGGGGTGCGGGGTGGCGGGTGGCGTTGGGCATTGAGCATGATACGGGCAGCATGTAGCAAGCAGCTGAAGCAACAGCAACAGCAACAGCAACGGCAACGGCAACGGCAACAGCGGCGACAACAACAGCGGCAGCAGCTGTAGAACCCAACGGCGCTGCTTGTTTATTTATTTATAACATTTTGTTTGCTGCTCGTTGCCGTCGCGTTTCCTGATTATGATATGGCCCGCATATGCCATCGGGTATATTGGCTTTGTCATTTAATATACAACACACAACACAAGTGTATTACACATGTCCAACTGTCTGTCAGTTTATCTTATGAATGCTGTCTATTCGAAGAATGCTTTATTTTGGTCTAAGTTTGGCATCAATCAATCAATGAATCATTCAGAATGAATGGAATGAGGCAATGAATACAAGTCTAAATTGATTGAATACAGCATAGAACTTTGCGAATGAGTCGAATGATATTCATTTGCCATTCGGCATGAAGAGAATGACGCAAAGGAATTTGAATACAAATCTGAATTGATTGAATACATCCTTGAATGTTGCGAATGTTGCGAATGATAATCATTTGCCATTCTGCATACATGGTATGAGGCAAAGTGTCGAATGTGTTGAATACATCCTTGAATGTTGCGAATGTTGCGAATGATACTCATTTGCCATTCTGCAGACTTGGTATGAGGCAAAAGACATTTCAAGAAAGATCTAAATTGATTCAATGCATCCTCAAACGATGCGAAAGTATCGAATGTGGCGAATGATATTCGCTTCCCATTCTGCATGATTGGAATGATGCAGAGATTTTTGAGGAATGTTCATTCAGCTTGATGTAAATTGATTCAAACGAATTGCTCGACAGTTCGCATTTGGGATGCGTTTTTCATAGCTGAATAAATCTTTCGAAATGAGTAAATATTTTATGCTTATTCCAAGAATTATAAAATTAAACGGAAACCCTTCTGTCTCCAATTCGATATCGTATTTCATTATTTACAGAATCAAAAGGTATCAGTTAGCCGGCACGGGGTTCAGGTTAAATGTTTTTATTAAATGAAATAAATGTCATTCAAAGTTTTCCAATAAACTTTTTTATTGTGTTCGTGAAAAACTTTTAAGAAATTCTGCTTTCATTTTTTAAATTAAAGCTTAACTCAAAGCACACTGACAAAAAACGAATTCATGTTGCTACGAAATAAGACTTAGCTAAGATTTGAGATAGGTTAATTTAGGTTAGGTTGAGGCAAGGTTGGGTTTAGATTAGGTTACGCTTAGGTTAGGTTAACTTAGGTTAAGGTTAGGTAAGATTTGGGTTGGATTAGGTTTAGGGTAAGGTATAGGTAAAGGTTTAGGTTGGGTTAAAGTCTGGTTAGATTAGGTTAGGTTTCGGTTAAATGGGTTAAGTTAGGTTAGGTTAGCCTTAGTAAGGTTAGGTTTCATTAAGTTAGCTTTAGGTTTCGGTAAGTTGGGTTAAGTTAGGTTAGGTTCGATTTAGTAAGATTAGGTTTGATTAAGTTAGCTTTAGGTTTAGGTTTCAGTTAGTAGGGAAAAGTTAGTTACGTTAGATTTAGTAAGGTAAGGTAGTAAGGTTAGGTTTGGTTTAGTTAGGTTAGGTTATGTTAAGTAATGAAAGGTTAAGTTAGTAAGTTAACGCTGAGTAAGGTAAGGTTAAGTTACATTGGTTAAGGTTCTTTCATTTTGATAGGAGGGTATTCTAAAGTAAGTCTGCGTTATTGTAGATCAAGACAATCTGGTAGGGCATTTAGGTTTCGGGCCAGTTTTAAAATAGCCATTTGCAGCTAGTTGTGTATTCATTTTCATGCTGAGCTTCCCATGAATGATAAGCGCAAGTACTTCAACGTAGCTAAAGGCTGACAGAGTGTGCGCCTGTCCCGGCCACACCACCCCCTCCGCAGCTGGTTGCTGCCCCAGTGGCTGGCCCCGCGCTGTGGCGCTGTCAGTCCCATTGCCCCATTGCCAGACAGCGTCAGATTGGATGCATTGTTTTTGTAGTTAATTAATTTTATATACTTACCGTTGCACTTTTATGGCAAAACAAATGGCTGCAAGCAGCCCATGGCGTTTATTATTGTTATTGTTGCTCTTGTTGCTCTTGTTGCTTGTTGCATTCCATAAAATTGCTTTCACTTTGCGCTCTGCTTTATGACATTGTCATCGCATCTGGCATATTGGCATATCGTGCGCGCTGCTTCACAGATTTTCCAGGACGCAGCCAACCCATTTGACACCCAACGCTGCCTGACTTGGCTTTCGCTTTGATGAAAGTGAAGCTCACCATTTTTTCGTTTTTGTGCTGAATTGCGCTCCCTCCCAAGAATGATTGATCAATGTTGACAGATTTAACGAGCTGCTAAAGTGCTGCAAAACAATTCAATTATCAGGGCGGGTGTGTTTGTGTGTGTAAGTGTGTGTTAGTGTGTTGGGGTGTGTGCGTTGCTGGGCAAATGGAAAGAAAATATTTGCATATATGTATGCTAACGTTTTTATACGCTGCTGCAGTGCATCATCAGTCTTACATCATCATCATTATCATCATCATCATCAGCATCATAATCAACAGCTATCGCATTGCCTCACCCATTTCCCATATATACCCAAAGCCCATTTTTGGCACGTTTAGCTGCAGCCAATGCTGGCCTATTGCTTTATGTGTGTGCTGACCTGCCACACACCTCACACACACACACACACACACAAATGGCGCACACACACACATGGCACACACACACATGGCACACACTCAAATCCGCAGGCATTGCAACTTACATCTTATAAATAATTCAGTTTGCATTTAAATTTGCGTGATTTCTTTTTAACGCGAACTGCCCTCAAATATATGTAGCATATACATTTTTTTTCCTCATGGTTTATACGCGCATTCATTTATTTGATTTATTTATTTATCGATGCAATTTCGGGCTTGGGCCCGAGCAGAGATTCGGATCCGTGCAAGGTCTGCCAGCTTATGACAATACGAATTTAATCGTTCCCACAGCCGCCGCGTAATGCGATTTCAATGCCGTGTAGATTTCAGCTGGCCATTGGCCAAATAATCACAATATTACTTAAGTTTTTCTGCTTTTCGGTTTGTTTATGTACTCAATAGGTTAGCCAGGTCTTTGCCATAAATCGTATTAGTTAAGCTGCCAAGGCAGTTGTTTCTATTATTTGTAGTGTAATTTATGGGTCTTAAAATCAATTTGAATTTCTGCCTCGCTTTCAGCCTGGTCTTTCATGAACTGCTTGCGAATTATAAGCACAGTTTGTAGAAACAAAACTTTCCTTTAAGTTTGTTTGCTTTGGCAATTCCAAAATAGGTTCCTCTAGTAATTATTACGTGCAGAGCTTTCAATTTGTGCAACGATTCCTATATAATATATCATCTTGACAGCTTTGCTTTTCGTACTCCAGCCAGTTTCATCTTGCCTAATTAGCACGTTTTACAATCAATTTGTTTGCATTTAGTTCGGCATTTCCTTTTAATTTGGCTCATCAATTTCCTAATGGCTGCTCAGCATAATAACAATCCTTTCATGCGCGTAATTCGAGCTTCAGCTTCACCAGCGAGCTAAGTACATAATTCTTGTTAATTTTGTGTGAAGTTCAGAGCCATTAAATGCTCCATTATGAGCCGCTGGAACCGCAACAACTCTTAACTAGCTGGGCCAAGCACGCGTGTTTCTCTATCCCGACCACGGGCAGTGTGGGCCCTTCAGCCTGGGTGGACATGTGGAAAAGTTGCGCAACTTTGTTGTGCCAACTGCCGCAAAGTTTGCCCAGCTGCGCTGTCCCGAAGAGAGAGAGAGAGAGAGAGAGAGAGAGAGAGAGAGAGAGAGAGAGAGAGAGAGAGAGAGAGAGAGAGGGAGGGAGGGAGTAATCCAACCTATCGCTCGCAATTCAATTCAAATGCTAAACAAATTTAATGAGCACAATATTGAAGCAATGCGAAATTCGAAATAATTTAATAACCAAAGTTTGGTTTCAATTCACTTTTATTGCAGCTGGCATATAATGTTTAATTAAAACGAGATAAATCCATGCTCTAATTAATGCTAAAGTCCTATAATGAGTGTAAGCTGGCAAATGTTTGAAACATGCAAAATGCAGTAAACAAATAACCGATGACAAATGGAGATGGATTATTGTTGTTTCATAAGAATTTGTCGGATCAGATATTTGTGTGGCTTGTGTGGGGTCAGCCTGTCGGAAATGAGCTTTACTCTGTAATGGAACTTATATTCCATAGCTTTTCCATAGGGTATTTTTAGTTCGGCATGCCTAAGATAGCCTTTCTGTTTTGTTAATCCTGCTTTTGGCATATCATTAATCTTGTCTTTCTCTTCTTCTCCTTCTCTGTCTCTTGCAGTTATGGCCAGCATGCAACGCTCTAAATGACAAGACGATCCCAAAAAGTTCGAACTCGCTTTGTGATAAACCCAAGTTGAATAAAGTACGCGCCAAATAGTTAATATACATATATTAATGCCATATACTTATACATATATTTAATTAATTACTATACGTAACTCTTTTTAGTTTATTGAAATTCAGTTAGTGAGACTTTGAGACAGAACACAACAACAACATATAAAAGACAAGTTGACACTGCAAGAACTGTAACTGCAACTGTAGTAGAACTTCCCAATCCTCAGATAAAAAAGACACGCCCCCTAAATCGATAGTTAACACATTTAGTTAGAGCTTATTAACTTGATTAGCCTTGATTAGTTAGGGTTTAGCCCGAGCGCTCTGAATAATAATTCATAGAGAGCTGCCACCATGTCACATGGGTACATTGAGGAATGTACGTAATATATCCCGCCGATGAGCTCATCTTAATGACATATGGTCTCCTTGCACCACGTGTGAAACCGCGACCCACACTCGACTGCCTGCGCGAGCCGCTCATACCCCTCGAGTATCCAGCGAGAGCCACAACCAGCTCCAACGCCAACGTCAAAGGCAACGCCAACGTCAACTTGATAAGCGCCGCCGCCGCCGCCACCAGCTATCCCAACGACTCGTACACAGCACAGTGGTCGCCGTCGAGCTTAGCCGCAGGTGTCACCAGAGCACAGCCCATCCCGTCACGCATTCCCACTACGCTAGCGGCGCCCACGCCGTCCAATTCACCACAGGGGCAGCCGCAGTCGCCACTCGTCGAGGCCGGCAACAACTTTTTCAGCTTTGAGCCGCCTTTGACGGCTGTCCAGGTACCGCAGTCACAGAGCCTGCCACCCACGCCCACACGACGCACTTCGCGCGCCTCCTTGACGCACTCCAACCACAACTCCGGCGGCAGCAAAAGGTCCAGTGTACGCAGCAATCGCTCGCAGGCGCCGCTCTCGCCCAGGCTGCTGCCACATCAGCGTCCATTGAGCACGTCCATGTATAATAATGATGCCAACATGCAAGGCGGCGGCAACTCAGCATCTGGACGCGCACCATTCCAGCGCAGCGGCAGCGCATTCGATGAGGAGGGACGCTTGACCGATTATGGAGCAGCGTCTGGTGCTCTGGTCACGGCACGTTCGCGTAGTCCCAGTGTATTTTTGGAGCCACCCTCGCCAGATCCCACACATGCACACTTCGGGCCCGGCTGGGGGCGACCCATGTCGCCCATGGATCTGCCGCCGGAATGTTCGGCCAGCAGCAGTGTGCCCAGCAAATCGCCCACCGCCAGCAAATCCCGGTTGCGGCCCAAGCTGCACATACCGCTGGGCCGACTCGGCCGTTCCACCTCCTCGGATACGCGTGAGCGCGAGAGCAATCGGCTGCGCGAGGATGTGCATGTGCATGTCGAGAATCCGGTCTTCAGCAGCGAGAACCTGCGCCAGAACAACTTCGATGCATTTTTTGAGGCACGCGAGCCGGTCATCAAGCTACAGCCGCGCACCCCAAACTCGGCGACTGCGGACGGACGCGGCCACTCGCCGCCGCTGGAGAACTATGCGGGCGTTTATGGCACACCGCGGACGCGGACTCCAGCTGGGAGCGCAGGCGGCGGTCTGTTTGCGCGCTTGTCGCGCGAGGAACGGGAGCGTGCGCTCAATGCGCGCTCCCGCAGCGCAGAGCATTGGGATGAGGCGGGCGGCGCTGCTCCGGCGCCAGGTGGTGCTGCTCCGGCCAGCGCTGGTGGCGGTGCGGCGCACTCCAAAGGTGACAGGTGCCCCCAAAAAAACTACTCTTTCACAAGCTAATCAAATTGTTTACAGTTCTTTTTGCCGCTGCTGCTGCTGCTGCTGCGCAAGCTGCCAAAAACAAAAAAAACTCGTAGAAATTGTTGCGTATTGATTGATTGATTGATTGAATGAATGATTGATTGACAACTGCATAACCAGCCAAAGCGCTGTAACTTTCGCTCTGCAGTTGTTAAACATGATTTTTTACGGCGCTTGTCATAACCTTGCAGGGGTTAAGTTCGTTAAGTTCGCAACTTTGTCAGAGATAAAGAGCAGAAATAAACCAAATGTTAAGCATTTGGCAGAGGTTCAGTAAATTTTATGGGCTGCAGGTTTTAGCTCTTTTCTAAGGCCAACAAGTCATATAGGACACATTAGATCTTGTTTAAGGCTAATATGTTATGTTTGATATACAAGTCTTTTCGCATATTTATTCCAGCAGACGAGTTAGTTAACTGAAAAGTGAAGTTGCTGGTTCAAATCTTACACAAGTGACTTATATACGAATCAGTCTGTCTAAGCATTCTCAGCAAATTAAAGATTATTGTTGAAGAATCTGGTATATAATTTATTAAAAAATAGTCTCAGCCACTTAAAAGATTATGTTAGGAGAGTCTGCTACATCTAGTTGGCTAATACCAAAGTTAGTCTAAAGCATTTTAAATCTTCTTAGTCAAAAGAGCTGTGAGATGTGCGACTGAGCTGATAAAGCTGTGCTCAAATAGTAATTCCTGCAAGGATATGCAAGCTTTTTGCATGCCAAAGTTACGTTTCTTTTTTCCAACATCTTTGCATAGTTACCTTTATAAAGAGTTAAAACATAACTAAAAATAAGAGAGAACAAGTCGAGTGCTTTAGTCGCTTGACTTTAACTGTAATGCAGGCTGACTGCCTGCCGTCTTATCCTAATTCTTATCACACATGCAATGATGTCCGTCCGCGCGTTCTCTGCATGCTAAGTGGATTATGTGCATGCTTGCATATGCTTCCACACAAACACACACACACACAACTAACACCGCACAAACACACACACAAATGCACACACACACACATGCTGGCTGGCAGGATTTAACCTTGCATAGCGTGCCCGTCGGCAAGGCAAAACAGGGTTTTGGAGCGCGCGTTTTTCCACTTCGAAATGGGCACACGCACATAATTCCTTGGCAAATGCTGTGCCGTGCTTTCAAAGGGCAAACAATCAGGCAGGAGGCATGCTGCACATCCTTGCTGAACGCCTTCGCAATGCAGCGAGCGCACAAAGCTAAGCAGGGCGTGAAGTGTAATCAACAACGGTTGGCGCGCATCCTGGCGCCAGGAGGCGGCACGTGAGCCACGCCTTAAGATAGCGCCAAGCCCACTTGGAATTCATTTTAAAGTTTGGAGCGCGGCAAATTTGATGACCAGCCGGAGCAGCAGCAGCAGCAGAAACTAAATCAACAGCGTGCGGTCGGTAGACGTGATTGTTGTGTGGAGCCACGGGATACTGTCTGGCCACGCCCTGTTTCTGCCGCCTCTAAATTGCAGTCGGAATGTCTCATAATGTCCACAGCGGGGCACAGTGTGGCATCAGTGTGTAATTTGATGCTGCTAAATAATTTCTATAGCACACTTTTGCGGGCACACAGAGAAAAGCACACACATACGCCACGTGCGCCCGCACAATTGGACAGCCATTGCCATTTACGTGTGAGTGTGTGGTCATGTGTGTGAGTGTGTGTGGTCATGTGTGTGTGTGTTTGAGTGTGTTTGAGTTTGTCTGTGGTCAGACAATTGGGCAGCTAAGCAGCTAGAGCTCTCAAAGCAGTCAAACAAATGCGCCCAAAAGCCTTTTAGCTGGAAATAAAAAGAAAAAAGAAAGCGTTTACGCTTCATTTATCGATTGAATTTGAAAGCAGCCGCAATTGGATAGCCCCGACAATGTCTTGGAAGCCGCCAAGTTCTAGCTCTCAGGCTCTGCGCTGTTCGGTTCTGTTTTGTTGACTTTTGTAATGGGCGACCAAGCACTTGAAATTTCCGTTTGCTTAACTGAAAATACACGGACTGCCAGCCAAACCAGGGCAGAGCAAAGCTGAGCCCACCTCCGACTCATTATTTATGCATAAATATGAGCGGCAGCGATTTGTTTGATTGCGCGCGACTCCCCCGCCAGGGGGGCGTGGACAGCTTGTCTGGCACGTCAGTCGACTACATGGCCGTATTTAACACAGAGGTAACAAAAAAGAAAAAGGAATTTGTGAAATGCCCGTGAAATTATTAGAGGTGGGCGGGCGTAGGACTGGGCGGGGCACCGAAACCGAACGCTTACCCACGGACGGGCAACTGTTTCATTTGAGTTATTTGGTTATTTTTTCGACAGCTTTTCGTATGCCGTTTGGATTCGATTCGATTTCGGTTGAGATTCGATTAAATTGATATGAAATTAATTTTGTTTGCATACATTTTCGGTTTGGTTTGTTTGCGTTTGCGTTTTGCGTTTATTTTAATTGTTGATTTACATTTTGTTTAATTTCCATTTAATTCATTTACATTTTTCGTTTGCTTGTTTTGAATTAATTTTTAAAGTTAATTTATTTTTGTTTTTCGTTTCTGCAATAAATGATTAATAAATGTGCTTTACATTCATGCGCAGATTCTTTGGCAAAATCTTCAAGTGGTCCAAGAAATCGTAAGTTCTTCGGGTGGAGGGGACCACGCGGTGGTTCCCTTAGCCCCCAGGGCAGCATGGCGTCCTATCAAGGTGTGCTCAAGGATTACAGTCACAGCAGCTTGAACGAGGCTTTCAAATCCCAAAACAATGTCAACTTTAAGTTAATTAAAACAGGTGAGTGTCACATGAACTACACAAATCAATTGACATCAGCATATGCGAACAGTTGAGCTTATCGGGAAATTCGTGGTGTCGATTTTCGTGCTCGAGTAAACAGTTTATATAATGTGGGAAAATGGGAGTGTGATTGGGTGTGTTGTGTGTGTGTGTGTGGGCGGGAATTGTGTTTTATTTGATAAGTTTCTCGATTGTTTTGGCTGCGTGTGGGTTTTTTCTCTCTTATTTTTTGTCTCTTTTATATGGCTTCGCTTTATGGCTTATTGATTTGAATCGCAGCGCTTCTTTGTTTTGCCGCATGCTCAGATACCTTGAGATTGTTGCCCATAAATCTATTCAATTGATGTGGACACGTTTCCAAGTCCGCACTCTACATAAATAACGCAACTTAACATCTGGCTGCCATGGCGATATGTCAGCTTTACAGCTTAAGTCCCCCAACTATTTGGACCTTCTTCTTGGAAAGTTTCTATATATTTTGCTTTTTTTTATTTCAACTTTAGCACACATGCTGCATTCTGACCTTCTTCGGGCATGTTGTCAATTTTTAATACCCTGTGATTAAACAAATGGGTGCTATAACTCACAGAAGCAACAGCATAACGACAGAAAGCAACAGAAACAAGAAAAAGCATGAATATAATGCGTATTTTCCGTTGACACTTCAATATACACTTCCCTGCATTCACAGCTCCCTAGTTTCTTGGAAATGAAATGCAGTGCAAAGGAGAAAAAGAGAAAAATTAATGAAATATTTTTGTTGTCTGTCGCATTCCCATGAATAACCATAAATACGCGATGTTATTTAATACGCTTTCTTCTCTTACGCAAAATAATAGAAGAACAAAAAAACAATGAAAACAATTTTAAGCAGCGGGCACAAACAGCAGATAAGTTGATAAAATGTATGACGTTTACTTTTGAATATTTACTTGAGACTTAGGCAACTTTTTGCCATTAGAGAAACAAACAAAGTTTTTTATAAGCAGATCAAAACACAAATCCATAAATAATAATAAGTGCAGTACATGAAAAACCAAACTCAAAACTTTAATTGAAATGAAAATGAACAGAGCTTAAATGCAGTAAAGAAGAGATATATTTGTGAAAGATTTGTAATGACAGGAGTTGGCAATTCAGCTATTTTCTAGCTAAATGAAAATGTTTTCAAAGAACGTCAGCTGGAAAGGTTAACAGCTTTAAAGGGATTTAGCTTTTTTGCAATTTCTGAAAAGCAGCTAAATGATATGTTAAGAAAAGCTAAACTAGTTGAATAAGCGACATCTAAATAACCCAGTTTTCGCTTATTCAACTAGTTTTAGCCGTTATTAACATTGCATTTAGCTGCCTTTTTGAAATGGCGACTGGCAACACTGTCTATTACTAACGGTCCATTGCACGACTGACGATACTATCGAACAAAACCTATCGATATATGTATATGAACAATTGAGTTGGCCAGAGAAAAGATGAAATTGATTTTAAGATATTTATAGTGAGTGCAACCTAGTTTATAACTTACAGGGAATCTCGCAGTCAGGTGCCATAGTTTTGTTTTGCTTGGCTTATTTGTCGCATCTGCCAGGACGCACAGAACATTTCAAAGCACGAGCATAACTTTGACTTGTGTCACTAAAAGTTACACAGCCTGCCAAAAGCAACACACAAACTGAGCAGAAATTGCATTTGGGCGACCCGTTTGTAATTTCAACTCTCCCAGCGAGCTGGGGAAAACTTTTTAATAACATTTCGTTGTACAGGGCAAAGGCCAATACATGATTTGCCTTTGGCCAGAGAATCAGTCGAGCAGCCGCAGCTGCATCTGCAGGTATCGATAGCCCAGAAGTTGATTGACAGCTGTTTCCGGGAAATACTCGGTTTCGTTGCAAGAAATTTCCTATGCCGACAGTCAAATAGGTTTAAAAATGTCTCGGGTTTTGATCAAATGCAGCTGCTGTAAGTCGGCTACTTGTTGCCGCAATTCGCATGCGTCTGTCAATAAAAAAAATGTTTATGGCACATAAACCGGGCAGGTGGAACGGCGGGTCGGGCTAAAAGTTAAAAGTTAAAAGCCAGCAGAGCTATATGTATATAAACATATATTTAAATAGTCGTAAATGTGATGGATTACAGCGATGACAGACAGTTTTCTCATATGACGCAGCTATTCATGCTTTTACGAGCAGCCTTTTTCGCATTAAGTATACGCAGTGTACGGCATGCAAAGGGCAGCGCACATTGTGTTGATGAAATACCTCGACTACTAAAAATCAGTTAAACCCTTGGCTTATTGCAGCTTAAACATTCAGCTGGCACTTTAAAATGTGTGAAGCTGGGCAAAAACCTCGAGCAGAGCTTCACAGAACACCTGGCCAGCTGCCTGGTCCCAGTCGACTCTAATGCACTTTGCTGCTACAATCGAAGCATTTTGCTGCTGCACTTTCTCTTAAGGCTCAAATTTCTTTTATGCTCTCTAAACAAGGATTTGAATTTAGCTCAGCTCAGCTTAAAGCTTATATCCGACGATACTGCATGGACTTGAAATGTTTTAAATAAATATTGAATACATTTTACTAATTCCATTATAATAATTGTCTGAAAAAACGGATTAAAAATTGAGTTCCAACTTTCGTTTATTCGTGCTGGAACATTTTATAGAATTTCTAACGAAATTAAAGGCAAAAACGAACAGCACAACCCACATTAGGTATGCGCTCAGTGACTTCGGGCTAGTCCTGGCCGGACTCTAATGGGTTTGTGGGCTGGTTTACGCAAAAAACCCAAAAAGGAAGACTCCCAAATGAAATACACAATTTTAGTCTGGCTTTGATTCAATGCAAATTGAGTGCTGGCTGGAATTTTCAAGCGTTTTTAAGGTTAGCTCGTTTGCTAGTTGGTATTCGTGTGCCTCGCTTCAAGCGACTGCTATCGATGTAAATTAAATTGAATTATTTATAGTACGATATTTGCATGGTTATTTTTTGTGCAGGCATTGATAAGTGCATAAATGATAAAAATATTGCATACAGCATTTACAATCTAATTGGCGATCTGGCAGCCTTCAAATGCAAATATCGATACAAGCGGTATTTAAATACCACAAATTATGCATGCAAGGTATCGATTTATCGGCTTATCGATAGTAAATGCAGGAACAAGTTGAAGCGTGCACTGATCGTGCTTGGGCGACGGAAAAAACTTTTCATATTGTTGGTTTACATTTGTGCATGTGCCTGTATAACAGTTATTTATGTATTTCATTCAATTGCAGTATCCGATTTCAACGAATCACTCTCCCAATTGTATGAGGAACATGCAACTGCCCTTCAAACTTTAGTGTCCAATTATCGCAAAAAGAATGCCGAGCTGCGCAAGGAAAGGTACGCACTGCAACTGGATACACACATTTTCAATGGAGCACTTAACGATTTACAATGTTCTGCTGTTGCTGCTTATTTTCACAGACCCGCCTGCCATCTGGCCATTTTTCAGGCATGGGAAACATTCCTGCAGGAAGCGGAAACCGACTCGCAGGCCTGCAACGATGTGGCCAGTGTGCTCTCCCGCCAGGTGAGACAATTTTTTAACAGCCGCCCATTTGTGTGCGTGTGTGAGTACGTGTGTGTGTGTGTTTCGTGTTGACAGTTAAATGGATAAGTTGTGTTGACCTCGTTAAACATTACACTTGTACAGAGCTAACCGCAGCAGCAAAAATAGATTGTTGCTGTATCAGAGCGTTAATTGAATAATGGCCATCCTTAAATCAATCGCCGACTAACCAGAGAATTAAACACACGCACACACAGACAGACACTGACTAATTATGCTTAATGTGAGCCTGTGCGTGTGAGTGTGTGTGTGTGCCCTGGCGCCCTGGGAATTCGCGTGTGTAATTGAAGCGGCGCATAATGTAATTTTTTTTAATATAAACGCCTTTAGTCGAAGGGTATGTTGTGTGCAACAGTCAGCAGATGCTCTTAAGTATAAAGAGTAGAAGACTTAATATATAGACTAAGCAGCAAGGAGCCGAAGGACTCAAGCTAACCATACTCGTCTGTCTTCCTTTCCGTGTGGCTAATTACATAGAGCTGATATACCTTGAAAGAGTTAGAGTCTTAAGCCTAGGTATGCAGTTACAACAACTTGCAACATAATCAAGCGCTTGTTATTTATGTTTATTACCACATCTGTCTGCTCTCTGGCAAATTGGCTAAAATAAGTGCTTGATATATGTCCAAGTTTTGTCTTATTTTATATATTCCGGCGTACTTCAAGGGATATCTGCGAGTCGCGCTTTCATGGCCAGCGCGTTTTTATTTCGTTTTATTATGCTTCTTGTAATATTTTTTATGCGCTTTATTTTGTTTGTTTTCATTTGCATTTTGCATGTTGATTTGCATTTTTGTGCGCCCAAGTAATAAACAAAAACAAAAATGAGCTGAAACATATGGAAAGACTTCATGATATGGAGAGCTTAAAGAAGAGGCCAAGCGCTTGTTGGTTGGAAAGTTAATTAACGTAAATGGAAACATGTTTTTCTAGCGCAAGCTGTGTAAATTATATAAACATGTATTTCATGCTGTTTTCTTTTCATTTTGTATGTTCGCAGGTGTCGCGGCCAATGCTGGATAAATCCTTTCATCGCAAAGTTCAAAGTCGCAAAATCTTTACACACAGGGAGTCTTTTGAGACTATAATCGCAAAGACTGAAGAGAAGCTGTCAAAGGTGCGTTATAAACATGCAGCAGCAGCGGCAGCAACAACTTGCAACATAATTAAGTGGCATGTCAAGCGCTTGTTATTAATGAGCTGCACTTAATGTTGCCAAGCAGTTGGCTTATTAAGTGGCTCAGCGTGTGGTTACAGTCGTCGTGCATGTTGCCGACCAGAAAGGGGCTTTAAGCCGCACGTACACAACGGTCATATATATGTATTACGTATACGCAATGCTGTCGCATGCCCCTTGATAATTGTACATTGCTTTATTGTTTTCCGTTTTCTTTTCATTTTATTTTGTTGTGTGTCGCCAGTGTCGCCTGGACTACAAGCAATGCCACATGGCACATCGCCAGAATCCCAGCCAGCACTCGCTCACCGAATATATTGATGCGCACAATGCGTACGTGCAGCAGTTGCATGCCACCAACGGCATGCTGGAGGCCTATCACGGCGACACATTGCCACAATTGATGCAGGAACTGGAGGAGATACACAACGACCTATGCAACATTGTTTCCGATTCGCTGCTGCAGGGCGCCGATGTAATTGCCAGCAAGGTGAGTCGCATTATCTCGATTTATGGCTACGTGTGCAGCAATTTGTTGCCACTGCAGTGCAGAGTATAGAGGGCAGTAGCTGGCCAGTGTGCAGCAGGTGGTTGTTGCAAAAACCTGACACATTTTCCATGACTGGAATCTGAGCGACAATTAGCACTCGTCCTCAAATACAATTTCATCATCACCATTATAATAATTGCTCATAATTGCGAGGTGCGCAAATTGCGCAGGTAATTTATATAATGTTCGGTGCGTGCGCGCGCGCGGACATCAAACACTTGCGCCAGCAAATGCTCATGACTATTAAATGCTGTTTGCTTTTATTTACATTTAGGCCGCGGAGCAGGCGAAGCGCTACGGCTGCCTGGCCAGCCAGTGTAGCGCCGTGTCGCCGCAACAGGATCTGATAAATTTTGTGCGTTTGCTGGCGCAGCCATCGCAGGCACAGAAGGTGCCCAAACGCGTCTTCGCCCCACCACAGGCACAGCAGCCGGGCGAGCCGGCCGAGGAGACGGGTGACTATAATGTAAGCACACACACCATCACACACAAATTATACAACATCATCGTTACACAGTAACATACGACTCTTACACAGGAGATGACACCCATTTTGCGGAACGAGCTCGTCTTTGACCGGCACTCGACGCTGTCGCAACGCTCCGCACTGGAGTCGCTTAAGCGTGAGGCAATCGAATTGGAATTGCAAATACGTCAGCTGCAGGTGTGTGCTACAAGTCTACGCCATATACATGTGTTTCTTCGGTTTATTTATATGTGTTTAAATTTATGTGTGTGTGTGCAGGACTCCATTGATGCACTGAATCGCACACAAACACGCGGCATTGAGGGTCAACTGTACAACAAGGTTAACGAGCTACAGGAGGATTTGTCCATGAAGAAATTTGATTTGCGCGCCAAGCAAATACACCTCGCTGCCATACGTGCACAGGTGAGTTTTATGTATGGTGAATAAACTGACATTAGCCGATACACGAACCCAAGCTTAAAGCTTGGCAAATGTGTTGAACTTGCTGAGCAGCTTTTTGTGGTAGCTTTCTGCCTAGCACCTGTTGATGCGGAAGAGCTTTTACAGCTGTCAAATGTTAAATTCAACTGTGAAATTTTGTATGGTTTTTTAAAAGAATTTGTTTCTGGAGTGCGCCTTAGTTTCTCTCAACAGCCAACAGTGCTGCATATAAGTGCGTGCATACTTTAAAGAACACATGCACTCGGTATGTAGGTCAAACAGCTGTGTTAGTTTTGACATTCAGTTTAGTTGGAACCCCGGTACACTGCGCATGTGCCCAAAATATGTTAAAATTCCCTAAATGCTGCACGGAGCATAACTCCGGAAGTGTTCGTCCTTCGTTTAGTTCTGCGGTAGAGGAGCTAGCGTTTGGTCAGTGTGTGTGACGACGGCCTGTGACGAGCACCACAAAACTTAAATACGAACTAAACGACAATAAACGATGTCGACCGCACGTGCTTGACTTGCTCTAGTCTGCAATAACAAGATATACCCAGTGTGTGTGTGTCTGTGTGTGCATTTTTTTGGGTGCCACTGTTCATGTTAACCATAAGCTAAGACAGGCGTGCGAATTGTTTGTTTGTTTGTTTGTTTGTTGTTGCTGGCAAAAGCGCAAGGCGTACAACTTGAAGTCCATTCAAAAACAGCTGTTCGATTCGGCAAAACCCACGAGAGAGCGAGAGTGTGGGAGTAGTAGAGAGTGTGAGAGAGTGCGAGCGAGTGTGAGAGCGCAACTTCGTAGAACATGTGCATGCGCAGCGTTGCCAGATCGTTGTCGTTGTCGTCGCGCTGCCTCTGCTGCTGCTTCTGCTGCTGCTGCTGCTGCCTCGTATGCTGTTTATAAAAGCAACGTGCAAGCCTCGCACCAAGTCAGTCACGTGCCTGCATCTGAACGTTGCTGATAACGCGCGTCGCGCCACACGCTTGTTGTTGCTGCCACTAGCTGCTGAGTGATCCGCTTCCGCATCCGTACGACAAATTGAAAGCGAAAGCGTCGCGTCTCCGCCTTTGATTGGCTGGCCAAAAAATACAACTCGGGCACACGTCTGCGAATAACCCATGAGCAATGCGCTGGCATTTGTTTTAGTCTAAGGCGTTGTCCCAACAACAACAACAGCAATAAGAACAACAATAAGAACAATAACAAACCTTGTTATCCTCAGACCACAGACAATATACATTTTAGAGCGCAGGACAGGCAGGCTTTTGTGTTCAGTTCCCTTGAGGCGTTTACTCAAAATCTAACTCAAAACTAAAAGAAAACAAAAACTCTATATAAATCTTGACTTGACCGTAAGTAAAGCATAACAAATGTCGTTGATCAACAGCAACAAAAACGATAATAACAAAAATTAAATAACTACGCGAAGGCAGCATATTGTAAAATAAGAATTTCTTTCTTAGCTTTCTTTAAAAAAAAAAACTATCCAACACTTGCAAATAACACGCATACGCACCGTGCGCCAAAAAGGTATTTGCTGTCTATGCAAATCGAAAAAGAAGCAAAATGAAATCAATTTAAGAATTTAATTAATTTATACAATCATAATAATTTACTGTGTAGCACATTCTGTCAGTTTTCTACGATACGTTTTGCTTGCTTTTCCGTAATTTCGTAATTAGTGCATACTAAAAATAGTTAACACAAGTCGGTTGGCAAACCAGACGAGAATAAGCAAACACCCACACACACACCCACACACACACACACACACAAGCTTGTACAAAATTCTTAGCAGCAAATAGCAATAGCAATAGCAATAGCTATATAGAAATACATTTATCTCGAACACACTTTCACCCAGCCCACCAACTAACTAAATACACATCCTAGTGCCACCTACTCGGCTATAAATAGAAACTGAAACCAAACAATGCTAGTACTTACTCTCGTTACTGTACTGTAAATACCAAGCTAATCCACTTTGCTATAATCTATAGAAAGTAGTTAACTTAATTATAATATATATAAAAGACAAGCAACAACAACTCAGAAAAGGCTCGCATTGCATTTATCATATTACGTGTCGTCTAACGAATGTGCAACTCCGTTCATAAACGGCAAATCATTTGACCGACTCGCATACGAACATTGCAAATTCGATAATAATAATAACAATAATAATAATAATAATAGTAATAATTGTTGTTGTTACACGTCGTGCTAACGAACAAATTCCCATCGACGCTTGTCCACACATCCACAACCAGCAGTAGCCACTAATCTAAACCAAAAACAAAAACAAACAGTGCACCATGCGCGTTATCGTACTCAAAAAGAATCGCACTAATAAACGCGGCACGCCCACGGCAACAGCCACGCGAGAGCCTCCAAAAAAATCGTACGCAAAAGTAAGAAATTCGTATATCTAGATGCAATTATCAATTGGTTAACATTTGCTTCAGTTCTATGCAAAATATGCTCCTTCCACAGGGCTACACTCGAAGAAAAATAAACCACTTTTTCCAAGTTTTTATATATATTACTTAAAGAGGACTTCCAAAAGCTCATTTCATATGTTGTGGAAAGAGTATTCAAGCTTCGTCACAGCGAAGATAAAGTTTTCTTTCTGTTTCATTTATTATTTTCATTTTCTGTCCAAATTTGCCAGTGCAATCAATTTTTGAGTAATAAAAAGATTTTTACCTAAAATGCAATTGTTCACATTTGGATAACGATTTCCAATTTCCGCGAGTTTTCATTGTTGTAAACGAATACAATTAAATGCGAATTAATATTTATATAACAATAATCACAACAGCATGTTTAACTAGTACAATTTATTAAGACAATGACTAATGCATTTGTACATATTAGAGCAAAAAAACATAAAACAATTAATGAAAATAGCTCAAAAATTGGTTGTAGTGGTCGGAATTATGGCATGATTAAGCATTTTATATACAAATAAGCATTTATATACATATATAATAAGCCTTAGCCTTAGCGTAGTAAGAAATGCTTGAGAAACTGCATCGATGAATCTTTTTTATTCCATTTCATTGTCTTATTGAATTGCAAACTATACAATTATTATGTAAGCTGTGCTCTCCTATAGCTCGCTAGCCGTAAAGAGCACTTCGAAATCGTCGTCCGTGTGCTCGACTCGTCGCATCTGCATATAGTATGCCAGGGCCGTCACAATGAAATATGCCTCAAGACCTGAAATATATTACAATTAAGTGGCGAAATGATATATGGCACGTACGCTATCCCATTTTTTTGTGGATTTCTTATTCAGCGTTGAGTTTGCGTGTAGTGTTGTAAAATGTTGCCATTTAATGCTGGGCAGTGTTGTAAAACCATTGAAAATAGTTGCATTAGTAAAGTTCTTGACAAGACCTTTGAAAAAGTCAAATGGCAGACAACTTATCTAGATTTTCGATGTTTTGCAACACTGTTACCAAAAAATGAGCTCCTCTCGAGCTCCTCTGGTAACGCTTGAGAAGCTTTGTAGATTTGTTTTAGTCTGAAAGGGTATTGTGGGTATTTTTCACTAACCTGCTGAGAATACATCGAATAGCAAAAGCTCGGGTATGAAGTCGAAGACCAGTGTGTAAAACATGTAAATCAGTGTGCACAACGCTGACCCATAAATCCAAAGCAAGACGCACATCTTGCGCTCCTATAGGGAACGTGAATATCAGAGCTCATATATAGAGTATTTGGCTAAATGGTACTCACAAAGATGATGCCCGCCAAAAGTAGTTGGGCGCTGAAAAATCCAATGAGGGCCATGAAAAAGTTAAATTGTGCACTGTGCTGGGTAACTTTTGTATCGATCCACTGGGGCGCCAATAGACGATCCTTGTGTACGTTTAGCTCCTTGTAGCCATGATATATCTGCCATAGACCGGAAATAGCTTCGAACAGGACAATTAGCTTGCAGCCCAATTTCAGATCGAAGAAGAAACAGCAGCTCTTCATGTTCTCCACATGCTGGGTAACGCCGTTGACGCGTTGTCGCCAAGCTATATCCCCGATTCCTTGATTGACGCCTTGCAGTAAATTTGGAATAGACATTGAAAATCGTTAAATTCTTGACGTGTTACAAATTGTTAATCAAAACAAAAAAAATGATTTCGTTTGGCAAATGTGAGCGTGTTGAGCCCAGTGAAAGCCTACTTAGTTGCGCCTAAGCTTTTGATTGTTTTCGGCTGCTTTTGATTAAGATTTTCTTTTATTGAGTTTTTGCCATTTTGTGCAATTTCCTAGACGAAATTAAGTGCAGAAGAAAATCCAATTTGATTTATTTGTTTGGCGCAGCGAAAGCGAAAACGCCGGAAAATGGGAACAAAATCTAAAACAATTCAATTTTCCAAGCATCCAGCTTTCAGCTTCAACTCCCTACCCCTCTCTCTCTCTCCCTCTCTCTCTCTGTCACTCTCACTCTTTCGCTTTCTCTGTCTCGCTTTCGTCTAAGTCGCAGTCGCAGTCCTTGGCTCAAATTGCGCTGCCGCTTCTTACTCTGCTGCCATTGGCACAATCAGTTGGCCATAAGCGAAATTCCTTTACTGATTTCCTTTTAAAAGCATTTTTCGAATTGTCTTGACTTGGCCACTTGAACTTTGTGTCCATTGCCATATGCCCCGCGCGCCTCCCCTCCCTTCCCTGCCACTTACCGACTCGGCCTGCCAATTGCCGCCTCTCGCAACAGCATTTCGGCCAGCATGCTTTTGTGGTTGTGTAGCTGCCTGTGTGTGTGTTCCTGTGTGTGTATTGGCATTTTGTTGTTCTCTTTGTTCGAGCCATGATTACTTAGTTCTGGCCCAAGCTGGCTTTCAATGGCATTTATTTTGGCCACGTCATCTTAGGACAATGAGTGGCAGCCCATTTGATTCAAATGAAGTTGAAAGGCCTTTCATATTTTTATTAAATTAATTATATCAACACTTTACTTAATTAACTTTAATGCAACCGGGCTTAACTCTTAAAGTGACGACTTAAAAGCTAAATAAATATAAATTAAATGCTTAACTTTATTTATTTTCCACAAACAATTATACAATTTGCCGATTGCAGTTGCAAATATTTTCACTTTTCATTTATTTTGTTGCTGTTTTATATATACAAATACATTTTTCTCTCTATTTGCTTTAACCTTGCGGCTATTTGATACCCTGTGCACAACTGATTGAGGGGTGTGTTAGAGTTAAGGCATAATTGGGCTGAGCTGGAGCAGAAAGCTTTTCTCTAGAATTTGGCATAGGCTAGTTGACCAGAATCGAAGCTAACGAAGGGTCTTTTAACATATTTGGACCTTGGACCCTTGCTCCACGGTTTATAAAGCATAATTTGTCAATAATAATCCGTTTAGGGCTTATCGATATGAATGTTTAATATAATAAATGGCATTTGCATAACGCGGCCAAGTCGAGCGCAAACATTTTGTCATTTCCCTTGGCTCAGGGCACATTCCTTTCACGTTTGACGTGGCGCCCAAATGTATGCTACACAGCAAATAGATAGATAGCTTGACATTTGAATAGATGCCTGCCACATGCAAATGAAATGAAATTTTCCCGTCTGTCTCGAACTGGTTGACAACTATTTGAGGTTCTCGTGGCGCGTGGCAGTGAGACCCAGCGCTTGCCTAAATAGATTGGGCCAGCAACCGTATTGCGGGTCTAAGGTCAACTAAAAGGGTTAATTTTAAATTTATTGCGACGCCCTTGTTACATATGCCCCCAAATCCATGCGCAGGGACCAGCCCCGGGGCAAGCAGTTAACATAAGGCGTAGGCGTAGTCCAAAATGTTGCCAACAACAACGCCAATTTACACGTACCCCGGCACACACACACACACACACACACACACACACACTCGCACACACAGCTTAATTTATGTAACGTGAGTTGAGTCCTTTGGGAGCGACCTGCATGACGGCTATGACATGGCGATATTTCTCTGCTGCTGCTTCTGCTGCTGCCAGGACACGTTATCTGGGCAAACTGTTGCAGGCGTAGCGCAGTGGGCGTGGCTGTACTTTATTTTATTGCTTTAATAAATATAAAATGCGTTGCGCTCGTTCTTTCTATCATTTTTTTTTGTTCTGCGCAGAGTTAAGGGCATAGTTTGTTGCCACAATTAGCTGTGAGCTGTGGGGCTGGCTGACAGCACTCAATCTTTGGCTTGGACTTAATTGGTCGCTGCCAAACATAGGTCGCCGCATAGGCAAAGATAATTATTGTTCTGGCTGCCGTTGCTGCCTGCCACACATAAATTTTAATTAATCATAAAAATGCGCATCAAAATGCCACAGGTTCTGAGCCAGGATTCAGCGCGTATTGTGTATGCCCTTTGTTCTGCTTGTTGTCCTTGTTGTTGTCCTTGTTGTTGTTGGTGTTGTTGTCGTGTTGTTGTTGTTGTTTTATGCCTAGCGCCCGCTGCTCTGAGAAATTCATATTCGTGTTTAATAATAAATCACAAGATGCTGCCGCTTGGAGCTCGCAACAACAACAACAACAACAGCAGCAGCAGCGGGAGCAGCAGCAGAGTTTGCTCCCATTCATTTTGCTTAGCCGCTGGGACAGTTGAACGCGCTGCAACGTTTGATTTTCATTAGCGCAGACACACGCACACCAACACACGCACACCAACACACACACACCAACACACACACACCAACACACGCACACCAACCCCGCACACCACACACACACACCACACACACTTATACTAACACACACACACGTCAGCTTGTAAGTCGTCCGGTGCCATAAAAGGATTGTTGCCGGCTAAGAAAATTTAATTAAAGTCATCATGCCATTGTGCAACCCCGTAGCCTGCCCTCTGCCCCCTGTCCCGCCCCTGTCCACTGTCCCTGCCACCATGTCAATTAATCAGGCAACACGCAGTCCGCATTTTTATCAGAAGGATGTTTGCCTCAACTAATTTGCTGAATTTTGCGGCGTGTAAATAATTATTATATGCCTGCATTTTCCGCTGTCCTTCCTGTTGTTTCATTTGTTTCACTTTATTGCCGCTGCTCTCCGCCTCTCGAATAACTATTGAAAATGCAAATAATGCATAAATTCGAACATTTGCAATACACTCGCTGGGGGTATTTCGATATTATTGTAAGTTGTGTTACGCTTTGGAGGAGATTGTGGTCAGAGTGTAGATGGAGAGGATGAAAACTCGTGTCAAAATGATTTCCTTTAGTTGGAACTCGTATCAGGAACGTTTGTGGGAATATTCAAATATATGCAATAGAAACTCTGCTTGTTTAACTATTGAATCCTTGCAAAAATATTAAGATTCAAATGTATGTAATAGGCGGAAGGATGCAGCTCCGAGAAGCATCAACAGCCGAGTCGATCTACCCAAATCCGTCCGTCCATCTGTTAAATGAATCGTATAAAGGCCTTCTTTTCCTAGTATAAGGAACGTTAAGGCTTGTTTTTGCCCCAAAATGTGTAATTAGTATATTTTATTGTTTTCTCTAAAATACGCCTTATATTAATGCTCTAGCTCAAAAGATTCTTCAAAGGATTAAGATTCAATTCAAGAGAATCGAAGTAGAGCAAATATTTGTGTATGATTTGTTGATGATTGAAAGCAACAATCCGTTTTAGCTTGAATATGTAAAGAGTTGAAAAGCATTTAAGATTTAAATGTGCCATTTTTATTAATAGTTTATGGTAGAGCATTTAAATGCTTGTCTTAATATTTGTGCTCCAACTATCCGTTGGCTGCCGTTCGAAGTTGATAAATATTTAAGCGCAAATCTGAAGAGCAAGCTGTGCGCAGCTCTTAGTGCAAAAGCAGCTGCTTTTTGTGGTTATTTAGTTTTGTTGTTGTTGTTGTTGCAGCACTTGGCAGACAGATTTGAGCAGCTCGGATCAGCTTTGAGGGCAGCGCAGCTCGGGCGCAGCCTTAGCAAGATTTCTCCAGGACTTTGTTGACGGCACGACAAGTGCCGCATTTTTGGTTTGTCTTATTTATTTCTCAACTGGCTGTTTGTCTCTGTGTGTGTGTGTGTGTGTGTGGAGCCAAAGTTTTCTGGCTGTTTTCATTCATTAAAATTTCATTTGAAAATCAACCGAAATGCTGTCATAATCCTTGCTGGCCATTTGTTTTGCCAGCATTTTGGACGCAGGCATTTTCTCTTGCCACTCGAGCAAATATTTCTGTCAGCAAAACTCTCCCCAGATGGACATAGTTTCTCCGTCGTTGTTCTTGTTGTTGTTGCTCTGAGTAAAGTGCAAGGATGTTTTGTAAAGTTGAAGATATAGATTTTGTGTTTTCAGCTGGCAGCTTGTGGATTTTTGACTTTGTGTGCTGCCAATGGCCATATTTCATACATTTAATTGCTGCGCGCCTTATCCGGCGTGCGTTTTATTTGACGTTCATAGTTTATGCCTCATCCCTTTTTAGGGGGCGTGGCGCTGTCAAGATAAACACAGCCAGAACTCGTGCGAGATGGAACACGGGGATAAAAACACAAAAAAAATAGTAAGGCGCCCAACATTGTTTGACTTTGCCAATGCCGTGAAGCAGCAGCAAGTTTTCTTTTTATACCCTTGCAGAGGGTATTATAATTTTGTCGTGAAATGTGTAACGCATAGAAGGAGACATCTCCGACCCCATAAACTATATATATTCTTGATCAGCATCAACAGTCGAGTCGATATAGCCATGTCCGTCTGTCCGTCTGTCCGTCTGTCTGTTTCTATGCGAACTAGTCTCTCAGTTTTAAAGCTATCTTAATGAAACTTTGCAGAAGTCCCTTTTTCTGTTGCACGCAGCACATATGTCAAAACCAGCTGGATCGGACCACTATATCATATAGCTGCCATAGGAACGATCGGTCGAAAACTAGGTTTTTGATTAAAAGCCTTTTTTGTTTATCAAGATACCTTCACCAAACTCGGCATTAACCACTTTCTCGGCATTAAAAGGTTGCAAGGGTATTAGATCTTCGGCGTGCCTAAGATAGCCTTTCTTCCTCGTTTTTTTTTTGGCTTGTTTGCTTCGCTCTGCTCTGTTCTGTTCGGTTCTGTTCTGTTCTGGTTTACACTTGGCTGGTTATCCCTTCAGAGCACTTTGGCAGTTAAACCGTAAAGATGATAAATGCGAATGTCTTTCAATTTGAGTTCTGCTCTGCCTGCACCTAGCCCCTGGAATTTATGGTTATGCCAGTGACCCGAATTAGGCCAAAACAACATTTTGCATATTTTCTTTTTCTCAGCTCAGTTTCGCTTTGCCTCCAATTTTTATGGTTTGTTTTTTTTTTGTTTGGTTACTTTCTCTGATTGACAGCCAGCTGGCCGCCTGCCCGGCGCCCGCTTTGTTTGGGCTTAAATATGGCAAAGTCACATTAATCAACACTTAAACGTTTAATTGCCGCACATTAATCTTGGGGCAACTGCCGCCCCCCCCTCTGATCCCCAAAAACCTAAAGTGGCTACAGTTGTGCCTTCTGTCGAGTGTCTATCTCGCTATCTCTTTCTTTGTCTGTTTGTCTGTTTTTTCCCGTGTGCCCTCATTGACACCACGCCCCCTTTGTATGTTTTTGTCATTTAGCAATTAACTTTGCGCCTTTTCTCGCCCACGTCGACGCCCGCGCCCACGCTCCCTTGGCTCATAAACAGGCCTCCGTTTTGGGTGTGCCAAAATTTGCGGCACGCCGCTTGTAAATATTGATGAGGCTGATGCTGCGGCTTCCGCTGTGGCAGCAACACGCTGCCTCAGCCAGGCGAAGGCAGCGGCAGCGGCAGCCGTTGATGGACTCTTGCCAAAATTATGTTGCAGCTTATGCTGCTGGCACGCAGCTGTCGCCGTTTTTGATTGAAATATGAGCCCGAATTTCGCCTGCGACCGCCAAACGCGACCGCAGAGTGCGCTCCAAGTCAATCCCTCCAACCCCTACCCCCGCAAAACCACCCAACGCACCACGCCTTGCAACGAAAGTCAAAGCTGCGCAATTGAGTTAATTAATTTTCACGTTGACATTTCATTCGTTGTATATTTAATGAGCGGGTGTCGCTTTCTGGCCTCGCTCTTGCCAATTTCCATACTTATTTACAGATATATATATATTTACATGTATTTTACAGCACTTTTACGCCCACGCGAATGGGTTGTGGCCACCCACACACACACACACACACACACACACACACACACACACACACATATTTGTGGCTCGACATGGGCTTTCCCTTGCTTTACTTCTGCCTCTGCCTCTGTTTCCCTCGCTCTCCCCTTTTCGCCCCTACTTTGTTCACTTTTGTATTGCTGATTCATTTTTCAAAATATTGTGGCAAAGTAAAGCCCGCAGCAGCCAGCGCGAAGAAAATATAATTTCATTTTCCCATTGCATATCCAATAAGCAGGCCAACCCAGACGTAACTTCAGATGTCAAGCTTATGGCATACGAAAATAAAAAAAAAAGAATAGCCGAAACAAAAATTGGCAAATATTCGCACACAAAAGCTGGCTCGACTAACACTTACCCTGTGCTAAGTTAGATTCTTATAGCTTATTTATCTGTGCTCACATTATACTATCGCTTATTCAATATAGATAATAATCAGGCTGATCAGGGCTATATATAAAATATGCAGAAGCTTGAATGGGCTTGACAAAAATCTAAACAATTTCTCTTACTCGGCTGGTCATCAAACACGTACACGTTAAATCAGAGCACAGAGCTTTAAATTCCAATGTGTACAATAAATTGAATTGAAATTTTTAAGATTTCGCCGAGAAAAATGTGTGCCAAAATGGAATTTTTCGGCCGAATTGCTTGACTAGATATTACAGCATAAAATTCCATTTAAATTTGTATGTTTTTTCGCTATTCAAATATTTGCTTTGTATAATTTCTATTCAAGTATTTTTTTCCTGGCAGTTATTTGACAACAAATTGTTTCAGCTTAACATATTTTTTTTATATTTTATTTCTTCTTCAACACTCGTTGCTAGAGCTGGGCTTTCTTTGGTGTTGATTAACTCTTGTAGCTAGAGTTGGGCTTTCTTTGGTGTTGATTAACTCTTGTAGCTAGAGTTGGGCTCACTTTGGAGTTGTTCAACACTTTTAGGTAGAGTTGGGCTCTCTTTAAAATTCTGCAATACTTTATTGGGTTCTCTTCAAAGCTGCTCAGCACTTTGAACTAAAGTTCAGCTCTCTTTGGAGTTCTCTAACACTTGAAATAAGCATTTGACTCTCTTTAAAGTTATACAACACTACGCAAAACGTGCCAGAAGCACGATAGCAACATCTGCTGTTCTGCTCGTGTCACGCATGAATATTGTGACACGCGCTCTACTCTAAAAGCAAAGTTCCACAAAAATTATGTTTTAATATGCCCGCTAAAGAATTGAAGTGCAGCTCATAAAGGGACATGAAAGTGAAAAAATAAATAAAACCATAAAATAATAACATTTACAGTCTGCATAATCTATGCAACGCCCGGCCGCTTGCCACTTGCCACTTATGTCTTTCAGTCCAGTTTCTGCCCAATTCTCTGCGAGTCTCGTACACTTTCTCAGAGCTTCACACAGTTTCTCTTTTATTGCGTGTTGTGTTCCAGTGTTTGGCCGCCTTCAAAGGCAAAACTTTGACTATTTGCCTCGGCACTTGTCTTTTATTTTGCCATACACTTAACTACATGGCTGTTGCCTTTGTCGTTGTCCCAGCGCCTCGTGTTGCTGCTGTTGCCAACAGTTTTTATTTTCCGCTTTTCAATTTTTATTTATGCAAATAAGTTTTGCACTGCCTGCGACTGCCGCTGCCGCTGTTGTTGTTGCTGTTGCTGTTGCTCTTGTTGTTGGGGGTGTTGCCTCTGCTGCCTTGTTATCGCATAAGGATGTTGTTACAACTTTTACATTTGTTTTTGTTGCTGGTGGCACTAGCGGCATCTACATGTTGTCTGGCCGCACAGGACACACAAGTGTTGCCAAACAACGTTGTTTAAATATGTAGCCAAAGAAAACGCAGCCAGTTTCGCCCCAGCAGGACACAAAGTAATAAAGCTCGAGTGACTTTTGTGTTGCTGTCGCTCTTGTTGTCGTTGTTGTCGTTGTCGTTGTTGTCGTTGTCGTTGTTGTTGTTGTTGTTGCTGCTGTTGTCGAAACTTTAATTATCACTGTATTTGCACTGTGTGTGGGTGTGTGAGTGTGTGTGTGCGTGGTTTTTCATGCACTCGCCCACACAGCCGGCGGTTGAGTGGGCCAGACCCAAGCTGTTTGAATTTTACAAACAACTTTTAGTCTGCATAGTTTTTTATTGCACACCCACACACACACACATGCACACCAGCTGCTGGCTAGCATTTTTTGTGGTTTTCAACTATGTTCTTTGCTCTTTTATTCTTCTTCTTCTTTTTTTTTTTTGGCAAACTGTGTAAAAAATTGCGCATACGCCACAGCAGCCGCATTTGTGTGGTCAATAACTATTGCATAGTTCGGCGGGGCTCGTTTGTAGAAATCACGCATACGCCGCATATGACATGCACATGCATGCATACGCAATTAACACGAAACCATTTGGAAAGTCAACGAGCATCGTCAACTGGCAACATTTCCATATTCACTTGCACATTAGGCAGCCAAAACAGATACACACACGCACGCCACACAACCGAAATTGCTCAGACCCCAAAGTCATGAATTTTTATTGCTGCTGTCGTTAGTGCTTTTGCGTGCATTACTCAAAAAAGTGGGCGTGGCAAGCTGTGTCTGTGTGTGCCTCACACGCAACTGCAACATGCCCGGCTCCAGTTGAGCCAAAGTGCAACAAAATTTGTCGTCGACAGGCGAAATCAATGAAAGAATTACCTCAGAGCCGCTGGCCAGTTGTGGCTTTTTGTTGTGTTGCACGTGTTTCGCCGATTGCGGCATGTCGATGAGGGGAGGGGAGGGGGAGACATGTCGGGGGTAAGTGCTAAATGATGCCACGTGCGGCGCATTGACAAGCAATTTTGCATTTGTCCGTTATGCGGGGTTGCAGGAGCTGCCAATGCGACACCATCAATTTGCAATATATCAATACGAGGTGGGTGTGCCCTCTCTCTCTCTCTGTGTGTGTGTGTGTGTGTGTGTATTTGGGTGCTGTATGTCATTTAATCTTTGCAGCTGGCTGCCAGTTGCTGTGACAACTTGATTGCGAATCCAACTACAACTCACGCTTGACAGCTGGCAGTTAATAGTTGGCAGGTGGAGTTGCCTGTGGCAGGGCGATAGGTGGCAAGTTCCTCGGATACTAGAGAGTTTCTGGCAGTTCCTTTTACGTATCACTTGGCACGTAGAGATGTTGCAGCTGCACGGCACGTTTCGGTTTCAATTAAAGCATCGTTACTAGCCCGCAAATTCGGCAAAGTTGGCAGCCATAAGCTCAGCTCCAGCTGAACGGAGCGCAGCGGCACTTCAAGCCGCACTTTTCGAATGCACAAGAAGCACATGTTGCAAATACAATAAATGTATGTGTGTGTGTGTGGGTTAGAGTATATGTTGCTGTGTGAGAGCTTGTATGTGTGTGTGTGTGTAGTGTGCACAAGTGCAAGTGTTACAAGGCCAAAAGTTTTGCAGCATTGGCACAAAACGCGCAGCACGTGGCCTTTTCTTTTATATATTTGCAGGTTTTACTCGCTTACATATCTCTTTGAGTGTGTGTGTGTGTGTGTGTGTATTTGTGCGTGGGCGTGTCGCATTTAAGCCTCAAATGCGCCTTGGGGTAACCATCTTATGGGCAAGTACGTGGCTGGCTTTAATGGAAAACGAACGGAAAATCGCTTTTAATGGAAAAAATATCTTGCCTTTTTAGACTTTTTTTTGTTTTTTGCTTTGTTTGAATACCCTGGAGCCTAGTTAAACGCAGATATTTAACATTTCTTGGAAGGCGTGGATTATTATATTTAAAGCGTGCTTGTTCCTTATTTTTTATGACTGAGCTCAAAAGTGTTGCGGCGAATTAAGTAACATTTCGCTAAAATTATGTTATGTGTAGTCTTTCGATTCTGTTAAAAGCAATATGTTATTTCCTTGGGCTTAACAGTATGACTGTTAACCCTCACATCTATGTTAAGTACGCAGTAAGCAGTGTAGCAATAAGCAGTGTTGAAAAGTATAAAAGTATGAACAGGATTAAAGTGGTAATGAAAAGTGTTGATTTAGTGAATTATTTGTGAAATCATGAAAAATTATATATTATTTATTTTAGTTCTTTTAAAATCTTATAGTTGATAAAAGTTCTTTGCTTAGTCGAGACTTTTGTTTGCTGCGCACACTCATTTTACTAGGTATCTGACTGTCCCACTTTCAGTTAATTCTTTCGGTCTATTTCAGCTTGTTTTCTGCTGGCGACAGCTGCATTAATTTGCCTGTCATGACTTCAGCTTGGCTTATGCCACACGCCGAAGCCTTTTGCGTTTGAGCTGTTGCTGCTGCTGTTTGCTGCTGCTGCTGCTCTGTTTGGCTCTGTTTCTGTTTTGCTTAATTGCATTTCTTTAAGCAGGATTGCAACCCTATAAATGGTTGCAACATTTGCAATCACTGTTGATTGCCCCATGCTGAAAATACCGACTTGCATTGTTAGCTAGCTAAAAGCTACCTTTAGAGTGGGACAGGCGGGCGGTCGGTCAGTTGGTCATGATTGAAATGGTTATGGCCAATAGCTACCAGCTGGTTTTTCGAGTGGGTGGTGTTAACACAAATATTTTCAAAGAAAACATTTTGCGCTTTCATGCTGCCATTGCCCCGCCCTCACTACCTCTCTCTCTCTCTCTCTCTCTCTTGTTGTGGGTAAAAATGTTCAACGGCTCGTGCGTTAAATTCATTCGCATGGAATTTTAATTGGATGATTTTGTAGTGTAGGCCACGTGCCAATTTTATGAATTCAAAGCGAAAACTATGTGTCTGCATGTGTGGCACAAGCTGTGCTTGGCCTTAAGTGCAATTTGGAAGCCATGGACAAATATTCCAGTGTTGCCTCAAGATGGTGTAGAGCCATAGATAAGCTACTAAGTGTAAGCGTGGGCGATAAGTCCACAGGCACAACAAAGCACAAAAGCAGCAGCAACAATAACAACTGGCACATTGACAGCCATTATGGCCAGAGCTTCAGCTTCAGCTCCAGTTGCTGTTGCTTTGTCCCGCCTGTGCCACTCTCTCTCCAGCAGTGCGTACGTGTGCGGCACAGCTCATGTATAATGATGTGGTCTCCAGTCGGTTGGCCATTGTGCGCTCTCGAGCGTGAAATGTATGACAAAAAGGAGCAAAAGCTCTGGCTGCTGCAACTAGACGGGCCGCGGGCGGGCAGGTTGCGAGCTAAAAATATACATGACAGCGAAAACCCGAGAAAATCAACACTAAAAGCAAAGCAGCAGCTGCCAACGCAGTACCATTTGCCAACCCTGGCCCCCTCGCGATATGCCCCCCCAGCAAAAGTGTTGCCATTGCTGACGAGGGCTTAAAGTGTTAGGCAGCGAGGAGAGCAATTGGGTGTGGGGAGGGGATGGGGGGCGACAGCAATCCAATAACAAATTATATGCACAAGACAATTGGGTCCTTTATTGCCCAACGACTTTTATGCGAAAAGTGCAAAATGATTTACGATTATGTTGATAAAATGGCTTAAATAGTATTTTCATTTCTTAACGCTCGAGTGCACTTTGGAGAGCAAACCGAACCGAACAGCGACATGCCTGGGCACAGATTCACACACACACACACACACACACACACACTCGTACACACACTGGCGCATTTTCAATTGTCTGCTGGCGCATGATTTGTTTGCGCTTAAGCGTTGGCGACGTTCGCAAAAAGACGACGACAGCATTGTCATTTCTTCTGCGTTTTGTGTAGCATGCTTTTGTGCGCGCCCACACACGCACGCACACATTGCTCTCAATATGCATATGTATGCGTGCATTTATTCATGATGCTGTTTTAGCCGTCTGCCGTCTGCTGTCTGCTGTCTGCTGGCTTTTCCCCTTACTATCTTCTTCATTTTTTTTTATTTTATGCTGCTGGCTCTTTAAGTAATCGAGGGAATTTCTGAGTTTTCAACTTTGGTCCCCCTCCTCTTAAATATTCTATTCAGGCTGTCAACTGTGACATAATTTATTTAACAGAATGCGAGCAAGTTTTGAAACATTTGCTACAGTCGCACTTTGCACCTTGACTTGAGCCTTTGGCTTGTCAGTTGTTCAATTATGAAAACAGAGGCAACAAATGGCTGACAGCCGCACAATATGCTACACAGCAGCAGCTGCCACAGCTGTAAGTGCAACCGTATCCGTATCTGTAGCTGTATCTGCTGCGGCAAGTGCACTTATTGATTTCCTGTTTGCATATATGGCACGGCATCGCAGCATCCTGTGACAGCATTCAGCGTACATAAAATATTAAAGCAATTCGCATGGCCATAATTGAATGAAACCACAATAACATGCCACAAAAGAGTTCATTTCCTTGGGCTCGGAGCTTAATGTGCAGCTGCCTGCTGTCAAAACGAGACGCTGACAGCATCTTTGATGCCTGCTCCGAGCTAGTGTATACATAATGAGCCCTAAGGCTCAGTGTGACTTTATTACTGTGAACGTGGCTATACGCTGCGTATACGTAATACGTAATGCGGTCAGTCATGCCAAATGAAGGCCATAAAGCAGCAAATGCAATTACTTTTCCTCCACACACACGCACACACAATTGATTTTCTATCGCTGTTCACGCCAAGCAAAACAAATTGGCCGTAAAATAATTGCAAATACGCCAACTGAATAGTTTAATGTAGCAATATGCGTATCTATAAATAAATCTATTGAAATATAGTGTGCATAGATTCTATATATATATATACAGAAAACATAAATCACAGCCGGCCCAAGGCAATCAATTTGCCAGCTCTGAGCAAAACATTTCGTAGCAAATATAACCGAGCCAGGCAAATAGCATAGAAAATGCAAACAAATGTGCAAATTCTTTAATTTATTTCTACGTGCATTGTTTGGCAAATTTAGCTATTCAATGCTCAACTTTCTAATCATTTTTGAATAGTTTGTCCAATTCGTAAACGAGCTGAAAATAAGCTTTTATGTAAAGTCAAGGCTTTTTATACCATTTGCTTTTGCTGATCAAATATTTGTCTTCATGCCTTAAACAGTGTCTAAAATGTAGCTTAAATATAAACTTCTTAAGCTTTGTTAAATTTCCAGCTGCTATTTAAGTTTATAAGTTTTCATAAACTCTATTCTGGCTTTCAAGCAAGTTGTCTAGAGTTTTGTTAGTTTTCTTGTAGCTCTCCTCTTTTCGCAGCTAGCTTCGTTTTTGGTGGGGGCTTGTGGCTGCAGAACGTACGTAATTATCCACGACCTCGTTCGTCACATGTTTGTGCTAAGTAAGTTGACAAATATCACGCCCCTAAGCATGTAATAAACTGTGTTTAAGCCAAGAACTTGGCCCTTTTCTTAGCCGGTTGAGTGGGTGAGCCAATGATATTTGCCTAACTGCATTTGCATTAATGATGAGTTCCGTTTGCCTAGTCATAAGCCAGGCCAACTCACCTGGCCAGCGAGCCTGTCCATGGGTCATGCCTCAAGTCCGGTCAATTCTGCCCCCAAACAGCGCGAGGCGTAATTTGTTTGTGCAGCTTGTACTTGTCGCTGAATTATTCATAGGCCAAGGGGTCAAGTCGTTGCGGGGAGTGTATGGATTGGCTGGCCTAGTACAGTGGGCGGCATTTAATTGGATTTCGATTTTCTACTCATGACACGCATCGAAACAACAGACGAGCGAGCAACAGCAACAAAATGTTGTCAGCGTCTGGCGATTAACTTAATTAATGTCACACTAATGACGGCTCAATGCGATTATGCTGACAACTGCAACAGCAACAGCAACAGCAACAGGGGCAGCAGCTGCTAAACTGAATGAAATTCAGACTGAAATTAACTGACAGAAGCCAGCAAATAAATTGGAAATGTAATCGAAAACTGCAAATCAAATATATACTCTCGTTAAATGCCCGCCCGGCTAATGACTGAGCGCTGAGCCGCATTCTGAAAATCGTTCGGCAGCTTTTGTGGCTTTCGGGCTGAGCGTTTATAAGCCGCTAATTAGTTTGCATTGCGAGTCGTTATGAATTGCATCGATTTTCAGCTCATGTGCCAAACGCTGGGCAATCAATTCGTTAAGCACAACTCTATCAGCAGCGCCAGCAAGTTGATCAATCTAAGCCAACCACGCTGCCCTCCGCACTCTGCTCGCAACAATAACAACAACAACAACAACAACAACAATTAGGGGCAACCTGGCTGCCAGCTGGCGGCAGAGTGTCACGTGTCCTTCGTGATGTGGCCAATCGAGAATGCAAATCGCAGTCGCCCGCTTCAGCCTGCCTCTGGCTTGTCATCGGCAGTTGCACTAACAGCCTATAATCGCAACTTAACATGCTTGCCACAGTGGCAGCAACAGCAGCTGCCGAAGCAACAGTGCAAACATCCTTCAAGCCGGATATCGCACAGTCTCGAAAATACAACAAAAAATAACAGGAGCAAAATAACAACCTAGATGAAGAGCTAGCTTACGGCTTGCCTAGCTTAAATACCCTGTAACCCTGTAACAACCGTAAACAATCGATCAATTATAGAATGAAGCTTAGATCGGAACTTGAACTGCACTTAAAACAATACTCTACCTAACTAAACTGAAGAATATATGGCTTAAATTATAGTGAAGTAGTCACAAAGGCTTGTTACAAGTGTAGCCTTCTTGGGGTTACATGCAAGCAGCCCTAAGCATAATACCCTCTTTAAAGGGTATGATAAGAGCTCATCTGCACATCAGTAACTGGATGGCAGTCGTGCCTTGGCCTCCCCAGCTTGTGCGCTGCACCTCAGCATGCTGCCGAGCATGCCATGTTAAATGACTCACACACTCACACACACATACACATACACACATGCACGCTCTCTGGGGCACATGAAGAGCCGCAGCGCGTGTGCGGCGTGTCGAGTGCGTTGCACTGAATTTTGTAGCTTTTGTTTTGCGGCTCAAGCCACTCAGCTTGTTTTATATGCGCTTATCTCTAGCTGCTGTACACACACCCACACACACACACACACACACACACCCACATTAGTGCACACGTGTGTATGTGCGTCTGGGGACACAGCACATTTGCCATTTTGTTGGCTTTCTTGCAAGAGGTCCTTGTGCCTGAGCAACGTTTACAAACATGCAGTTGAGTGGGCGGCCAAGTGTCATTGTTGCTAGAACACATTTTTGAGCCTGCGCCTTTGCCTTTTGAATACCAATACCTGACTAACTGTTGCCACCGCCACACCGCCCGTTGCCGCCACTCGCAAGCTAAGCCCGAGCAGAAATTGTAGCATACTTTTTCGGGCGTTGCTCAAAATATGCAAACCGCAATTTGCATGAGACGCAAATGTAATTTGCATGGCATGCCAGTACACATATGTCTGCCTTTCGCTCTCAATCTCCGTTTCTCGGTTTCTCTACCAGCATAAATGCTGACCACGTTGTTGCGAGTCCACTTTGTTGAGTTCTCGCGGCACTTGCCACATGAATGCCAACGGGCACAATTTCGGCACCAGCGAGTGGGCCACCTTTCACATTTCAATTCCAATTCTAATATCGCTGGCAACACCAAATACAATTGGACGCCCGCTCCTTCAGTATTAGCAAAAGAAAAGAACTGAAGTCAACATAAGTGTCGGCTCGGCAAGTGCAAAAGGCGAATGCGAAAAAATATTTGCGCTGCCAGAAATTGACAACTGTTTGCTTAGTTGAGAGTGTTTGCTTGCTGACAGGGTGGGGGGTGGCTGGGGCACGGCTTGGAGGACTCCCTGGCTGACTGGATGGCTGGCTGGCTGCTGAAAGCGGAAATTTGACACTCTCATTCTCACTTTCACTTGCCAAGTAACTGGCTGTGAGCGGGAGTTTGGTTGTGTGGGTGTCAAGCTGGCTTGCTGCGGGCTGCGAGCTGCGAACTGCGAACTGCGGGCTGCTAGCTCCCAGCTGCCTGCACTAAGTTGAGCGTCCCTGCGGGCGTAGCGCGTAATATCAGTTTACTTTTTAATGGCTCTGCTGGCAGTCAATTATGTAGTCTTCTAAGCCAGCCATGGCAGCTAAAATATGCAATTAAAGCAGACAGACAAACTTTTTGGGATGGCATTGCAAACTATTTGATTACCAATTGATGTTTCCATCAGCCAAACAACTAGCAAAATGTCTGTTAAATATACGTGTCTGTCTAACTTGTCGCCGCTTAAGGGCAACACGATAACAAGGGGAAAATACTTTGAATATAACATAAAAAACAGTCGTATCAAGAAGCACAGCTAGGGGCTATTCTCACATAGTCACGATATATTCGGTAGCTTGACCCACCTTGGGGTCCATGCAGTTATTAAATGTGAGTTAAGGCTACTGAGCTTCATGACAGTCTGGGCCACTTAACTTTGTCACGATTCGATAAGTTGTATTTATAGATACACCTAAATTCCTGAATCACTGGTGAATACGTTTGAAATATAACATGATATGTAATCATATGCAAAGCTAAACTATAGGGTTAAGATGTAAGTCTTGCCTTGACCCACGTTGTGCGACATATAATTTATTTATTCATAGAGCTAAGAAAAACTCGAATCCTTGAACCACTCGGCAGTTAACTTTACAAATAACAAAGAATTTATTCAAATTCACAAGCTAAGCAATCGACCCACCTTGGGCGCCAACTATGATAATTTTATATATACAACTTAGACAGACCTTAATTCGTGACTCACTGGTAAAATTATTTGAACTATAACATATTCAATCATATCTAAAGCTAAACGGAAGGGTCCCCTTATTTTGTTACCATATACGTAAGTTTTACCTTGACCCATGTTGGGCGCCAAATATTATTTTTTCTTCAAAATCTTAGTTTATCATGTTGAAATTGAAAATAACTGAACTTTTCAAGCGCACCGGCATACATGAAACGAAAACATTTTAGTTTACCAATAACTTTAGCTACTTCCACGTAGGAGGCCCTATTAACTATAAACTTTATGTGTTTGTGCGACTGCCCTGTGAGTTTTTCAACTTTAATCAATATTTTAAGCTCAAACTTTGGCCTGCCCTGCATCATAAATTTGGGAAACGTATTTGAAAACTATTTGTCAACTTTTTGCCACCGCTCAAAGGCAACTCGAGCCGGCAGTCTGCAGTGTCTTCTGCTAGCCAGTCAAGGTACTTGCCTATGCTTTTTTCTGGGCTAATATATATATATATATATGTATATATATTACGACTATTAAACTACGAGCAGCGCACATACAGCATTTGCCAAAATATGAGCATTATACTATTAGACAAGAACTTATTTGCGCACAGACACACACTCAGCATGTTTTATGTGCATTCATATATGGGCAAACGAGCTGGTTATATGCTGTCTGTTGAGGATGCGCCTTGACGGTAACAAGCTGCAGACACCGGCGAAAGCCTGGCCCATTACTAAGGATCCAAATGCCAGGCACAATATGTGAACTGGCTTGGGCAGCCACCCACTGGATCCCTGCAATTTGTGCTTCAGCCTTGCCGAGCAGCTCATGCACTTGCAACGAGCAAACGGCGCCCGCAACATGCTTAATTTTATATCAAATTTATAACTGACTTATTGGCACTTGGCACTAAGATTACGCCTGCCAGGCAGCCAACAGCCAACCGACTTTCGAGCTGCATTCTCTTCACACATATATGTAGCTGGCCCACACGACGTATACGTTATTACGTATACGCAGTGTGGTACCCTAGCTCTGTATGTGTGTGTGTTCGTGTGTTGCCCTGTCAAAGTTTTGCTTGCCGCGAGCACTTTATGACTTAGGTATGTGCTTCTTGTGTGTTGCGCCCTGATTGCTATATTGAGTGACTGAATTTTTAACACGCCCATCAAACTGAAAGGCTCGAGATATGCTGCAAGAACAACAACAACAACAACAACAACAACGGCAAAAGACAACAATCGTAGAGTGCTAACATTTATGCAATTTGATATATTGAAAGCTCAGCATTTGTGCTGACCACGAAAGATAACCATTTAGCAGCTGGCGGCTTTATATACACATCAAATAACAATCTTTATGTTTTGTGTTTAGATATGGGATATGCCGCATCTATGTGCACTTTATAGCTGTATTATGGTTTCGGCTTTTAAAAATGGCTGTGTTTGCGGTTCTCAATTTCATTATTATTTTATTGATTTGATACCTTAAAATATATAACTATTAAAAGCCTTACGAATATTACTAAAAGTCGGGTCCCTCAAATATCCTGTATAGGTCGGAAATTTCCCACTCCCATAACTCGGTTAAAAGTCAACCAATTTTCATAAGACTTCGATATTTGTTCATGTTTTGAGCTCTGGGTCAATTTGGCATTTAAATCTGGTAATTGAAGACGCAAATATCCTATCAGCATATATAGACAAATGTCCTTTAAATTGATCTAGTTCAATTTGGCTTCCAAATCTGGCAACATTATTCTTCTGTTTGGGCTTTGTCCGAATTGCTTCAAACTTATTAAATTGGTTTCCCGTCTGGACTTTATTTTTAATTAGTTTTTCTCTCTTTCTCTCATTTGCATAGATTCTACAGTTTTATATAACTATATATATTTCTTTTGTATATCTGAAAGGGTATTTCCTCTTCGACATTTGTTTTTGTTTCCCGTTTTTTTCTTTTATTTTGGTGTCAAAAGCAATTTCTTAGCCTCGACCTCGGCGTTTTAATAAATTCCGCATAGCTTTGCATTTTCAGCAGTCTTGACCACTTTTTTTTTCTTCTGCTGCTCCTGCTGCGTGGGTGTGTGTGTGTGTTTGTGTGTGTGTGGGGGGGGGGGGGGGGCTATTCGCCTGCTTGTTTTTCTTTTGGCGGGTTACAGTATTCAGCCTTAACACTTTATGGAATTTTGCAAGCATTTTTGTTGTTGTTGAAGTGGTTTTGTTGCTAGAATTTTAATGAAAATTTAAATAATTGAATGCGATGTGCTGGCTAGAAAGAAGCAGGTGGCTGTGGCCTGTGGCTGCCAGCTGGCAGGCATCGCAGCATCCTGCCAAGTCCTGGCAAGTCCTGGCCCCGATGCTGCGCCTGATATGCGTACAATTGCATATTAATGAGCGCCTAAGAGCTTTGGGCAGTCAGCAGTTTTCGGGCGTCGAAATTACTTGCCACACAGCATTTAAGCGATTTTTATTTATATTCCTTTTTCTATATACATGCATATTTTTTGTTGTCGTTGTTAAAGCGTGTTTTATTTTTAGTTTCATCTTCGTTTTCTTTGCTGTTGTTGTTGTTGGCAGCAGACGCCGACTGCATCCTGACAATGACAAATGAATACTTTTATGGCCGCGACCCGCAGCGGCATTAAAAGTTTCGTGTTAGCCAAAGTGACACCTCGAGCAGGACTCTCTGTGTGTGTGTAGGTGTCGACGAGGCAGCGCACTCATGTGTGTGTGTGTCTGTGAACGTGTGTCTGTGTGTGTGTGTCTTACTTTGACTTGTAGTTGTGACCGGCAGTAGTCGTGCAACGCTGCTAACGTGGCTTAGACCACGACAGGAAGTGGTCTTTGCTACTGTGCAGTCATGTCCTGACTCTCTGTGAATCTCTGTGCCCTTGCGCTCTTGCTGCCCCCTCTTTCTCTCTCTCTCTCTATCTCTCACACTCTCTGTGTCTCTTAGCATGTATTTATTCAGACTCTGCCACAGTCTGGCTGCCAGCAGTTCACCCCATTTGATTTTTACTTTATTTTCTTTTTGGTTGTTGCACGTTTCTGCTCCGTGTGCTGTTTACCAAACGAATTAAATTGTTCGCCTCAAGTCTATTTTGTGCTTTGACGCACAAACAACGCCGCAAACAACTATGAATGTGCACAGTTGTTGTTGTTGTTGTTGTTGTTGTTGTTGTTGTTGCTGCTGTTATTGCCTTTAGGCCAAATTTGTTAATCTGCGGCACTCAATCAAAGCGCGCGCGCCTTTGGCCTGACAGCAACTGATTTTTTGGCTGCTGCTAATTATGCACGTATTCGTGTGTGTGAGTGTTGAGTGTGTGTGTGTGTGTGTGTGTGCTCACCTCTATAAAGTTCGTATTCGCTTCGATTCGAATCGTGCTCATGCCTGTGCCTATATGATTAACGACTGCACACGTCTCTCGCGTTTGACATCAATTATCGCGCCTCGTGTAACCTTCGATGGGTCTATAGCGGTATTTAGGCATAGCCCACGCCCCCTTAGGCCCCACTACCGCCCACATATAACTTCTAGCTGTTTGCTTATTTGTGTATGCATTCAGCTCGCCCCGCTTCCGCCCACATCGATTCTGGTTGTGAAGTTATGAGCCAGGCACGAAAAATACCCAGTTCATTGATTTTTTATTAGGCCAAGCAGCGAGGCGCGCGGCGTCAGGTAGCAAGAGCACGAAATGCGGCCAAAACGACATTTTCAATGAATGTATTTTTTCGTGTGGCCAACACACACCTACACACACAAGTACACACACATAAAAACCAATTGACAGTTTTCAATTTAAGTTGCGGAAATATTTTGATTTCCGCTTTGTGTGCGAGTGCTTTAAGAAGTGCTCGGCGCAAAGGTGTGGGGAGGGGGAGGGGGGCGTGGCGGCAATGGCACCGCTCAAGCGTCAAGCCATAGCACTTGTGCTCAAACATATTTTCCGCTCCATTTCCCTGGCCAACCGCCGCATATGCGAGCATATATTTTATTTGCGCAAGGCAAAGAAGAATAAGAAAAAAACCGCAGCAAGCATTTTGTCAGTGCAATAAAAGTTTGCGTGTGAAATGCCGCTGGGCTGCAGCGAAGGGGGGTGTGTGTGTGACTGGGTAGGCAGGGGGTGGGCCGGCAGGACGTGGCTGTCGCTTGTGTCAGAGTTGGCCTGTTGTCGACTTAATCAGCTGGGAGTTTGCGGTCTGCCGTGTGGCACATATGCACTTTAAATTATGCACAGAACGCCAGCCGACCGCCCGCCTGCACGCTCGGTCGCCCACTCAAGTAATTAAGTAGATAGCAGCAGCTTCCGAGTGTGCGTGTGCGTGTGCGTGTGTGCGTGGGCTTAAATGAGTATTTATGGCTGTGTGTGGCGACCATTTTAATTAGAAACTTATGCGTTTACGTGGCTAAGCTCCAGCCGAACTGTGCTCGTAGTTTTTGCATACTTGAAATGTCTGTTGCCTACTTATGTGCGCCTGCCGCAGGCACTTGATTGATAAGTCATTTTGGCCAGAAATTCGATTAGGCCACAAAATGCAAAAAGACAGCAGAAAAAAAGCAGAAGAAGAAGTCAATTTTGGCTGTGATAAATTACTTTTAAGCTGTCGCACGCGTAAAATACAAGTCTCGACCATTTATCACATGGCCAGTGGCCGTTGACCAGCGACCGGTCCGAGCCGCCCAGACCAAACGCTCTGTCTGTATATTTATAGGCCCATCAATTACGGCGAGCGTTTTTTACAGTGTATAAAAATAGCAAAGCAAACATTGCTGAATTAGATTCGTATGAATTGAGTTGCGTTGGCAATTCAAAAGCAAAGTTCCCATGACAGCAAGCAGCCATAAAAGATGCCACAAACTGTGGCAACATTCATAGATACACACACACACACACACACACACACACATGTCAAGCACGTAACTGGGTGCCCTTCTACTTCGTTGAGAGTCAACTGAGTATGTCATTTTATTGAATCAAAAACCACTCAGCTATTGAAAATCAATTTGCAGCTGCAGCTGCTGAGCCAGCTCTGGCAACTGGACCACAGAGCTGTTAAGGAACACCTGCCAGGCAGCTGGATGGACAGACAAACAGACAAACAGACATACAGATAGTCTGTGCAAGAAATAGGACAATAATACACACACACACATACGCACATACACAAACACACTCGCCACACACCCACGCACGCTTTCAGGCAGCCACGCACACAATTTTCCACATTTACACTTGCAATAATAATAAAGCGACATAAAAACCGAAAAACGAGCAAAACGCTGCAAGATAAGTGGGGCATGCTTGACTGAGAGCTTACCTGTAATTTACTCTAAAACAAGTAAGTCGATAAAGTTATCGATGGTATCGATCAGAAAAGGCAGTTCAAAATTAACCCAAGGTAGTCTGTAGAGTTATCGATAGTTTCTTTAACTATCATAGGTTTCTCAGAGATATCTTGCCCATAGTCGTACAGACCCCTTCAATGCATTTAAATGTGCATAGGGTATGAAGAGCAGCGACTGAATGTAAAATTTGTTGGCAACACAGAATGCAATGCCATTCGAGGTATGCTGATCAGCAGTTCTCGCACACGTTGCCTTTTAAACCAATTCCAAATCGAGTTAAGGGCACAAGGACACGCCACACATAAGCACACACACACACATTGGGGGCGGGGCGTGGCTACCTGTCAGCCATTCACCTGTATGCAAAATGAAGCGGCAATGCCACTGAAAATTGATGGCAGTCACGTAGAATGTCAGGCAGCCAGAAGAAAATCCATAAAACACAAGTAGAAACTTGACGGGGCAGCATATGAGTTTACAACCACGACCCGAACACCCCTCAGCAAAAACTCGCCCCCCCGCCTGCCTGCTCCTACATATTTGTGTGCGATAAAAATAAAAGGCAAGCATGTAAGCAACTGAACAAAAAAGTATAAAAAATATGCAAATTGCAACAAAAAAAAAGTGAAATGCGAAAGCAAACACAAAAAAAAAAAATGAAATTGAAAGCACGCCACGTTGTCAGGTGACCGGAGCGCTGCGATCCCAGAAGGATGCAGCTGCAACCAGTTAACTTCTCATTACAGACAAGAGTTTTTGTGTGCTGCTTCCTCTAGTTTTTTTTTTAGAGTTCTTTTTTTATGCTGGCCAGAGCATTTCACGCAGCTTAACCAACTTGTCCCAGTGGGGGTAGCTGATGCTGAAGCTGCTGCCTAATGAAAGCCATAACTGTGCATTAGCTCGGTTGCCAGTTAGTTCTTCAGGACACGTATATATGTATATACATATATATGTATTATGTATGTATAAGTATATGTACAATAAAAGGCGGCTTCATATGGACATGAAATTGCGGCACGCAGCCATAAAATGTATACGCCCACGTTTACGCCCAAAAAGCTGCGCCAAATAATAAATAAAAGCCCCAACAAGCCATGCAAATGGCGCCGCTACGCATCCGTATCCGTATCCGGTTGTCGGGGGCTCGTTGCCGCTGCCGTTGCCTTTGGCGTTCGCATTGGCGCACTGCCTGGCTGCCTAGCTGCCTAGCTGCCTAGCTGCCTGGTTGCCTGGCGCTTGGCGCTTGGCGCTTGCCGCCTTCGTAAGGCGTTAAGCGTGAGCCGATTACGCGCACTTATCAGCGTTGGCTGCCAGGCAACTGGAGCTGCAGCTATTCCTACTTATTTTTTCCAGGCACTGATTCGAATGGGGCTCTTCTCTACCCGGTTTGGCTGTTGCCTTCCTGCTGCAGCTTTAATTGCTGGCCATAAATTTGTACATGTTTCTTTTTGGTCCCAGTTAGTTGTGCGCCGCGACATAAGTATTTACTCGAATTAAGCAAAATTGGGCCACGAATGGAGCACTTCCTTACAGCTTGTTTTAAGTGCCAATGACACTAGCTGCAAATTGCACTTAACTATTTAATTAAGCTGTAGCTGGGACAGCAAAGCAGTGCGAGTAAAGCAGCATTTGTAGCCAGTGTTGCGTAGCGATGTTAGCAAAGCTTTTAAGCAGATCGATTGAAAGGTTTTTTTAGTGTTACATCAATTAAAAACTAAATAAAACATAATCTGCTTATAGATAAATGCTTAATTTAAAGTAAAAGCCGTTGTTTAAGCAACATTTTGAGTATATATTTTCATCAGCTTATCTTACGAAGGTTCTTTTGGCAATCATTTATACACTCAAGTGCGTCCCTAGCTGTTTGACGTTATCCAACACTTACGTTTGCGAGCATCTGCTTAAGGTAGATTAAATAGCTCATTGCAGTTTTATTATTTTGCAAAGTCAAACAGCTGAGTTGGCTGTTAGCTTCTTTGGCATAATGTAAATACTTCAATTATTTAGTTACCCAACACTTAAACATCTTTTATAGCTTTAAATGCTCCTGACAGCTTTAATCAAGCTTTATAAGCTGTGACAAACTCTCATATTACGCTTAAATATGCCAATATGTAGAAATTGTACAACACTTAAACTAAAAAAACAACTTGAAAAACTTTGACTAGTTATAGGCAAATACTAGGCACAATTTCGTTGCCTTGAAACTGAAAGCGCCAACCAAACGCAAGCAACTAAGGACTTGCTTCAAACAAGACTTTAAATCAGGTGGATTTTAAACCAGTGTCATTTGGTGGCTTAACATGGACAGCATGTGGCTGTGTGGTGTGGTGTGTGTGGTTTAAAAACTGTAGTTTAATTCAATGCAAAACTCGGCGATGCACGATTACAAAGCAGCCGGAACAAAAATCTAAAAATAAGAAGAGTGCTCGTGCAAAAAAAAACTAATTGCTGCTTTTAGGCGTTAATGAAAATTACAAATTGCGCATACGCCGCATAGCACGCGCGCAATGGTTGGCGCTTTCTCCCTCTGTGTCTATATATGCGTGTGTGTGTGTGTGTGTGTGTGTGTGTGTGTGTGTGTGTGTGCGCGCGTTTATTGTGGTTAGAGCCCCGGATCGATGCTGCATTGTCATTGCATGTGGTTGCATAATCGCTGCTCTACATTTCGCGCGTGAGTGCAGCAGGCAACAGCAACAACAACAACACCAACAACAACAACAATGATCTCAACAACAAGCAAACCCATTAGAAGTTGCTACATTTTCCCAACACACACACACACACACTCACACGTACGGCGGGGATTGCGGGGGCGGGCTGTTGACTGTATTTGTCTGGGCTGCCTTCTAGCTGCAGTTTTTGTGTTGAGTCATTTTTGCGCTCAAAAGCACTCACTAAAACAAATAAACACTTTGCGCATTGTTTCGTTTTGACAAATGCGTGTAATTTACGGAAATGTTTGTTTGGCCAGCTAGCAAAGCCGCCGCCCCCGCCCACGCCCCCGCTCCTGCCATCAACCCATGCAGAGGCATGCCCCTTGTCTGTGTCTCGTTTCATGTTTGCTAAATTGTCTTAAGCATGTTTGCACGGCACTCACTGGAGCTGGGCTCCTGTCTCTGCTGCAGCTCCCGCCCATGATGCCCAGCTGCCTGGCTGCCTGCAATTAGTTGGTGCTCTAAAAGCCATGAAGTAAGCGCTGCACATATCGTGCCACATTTGCCCACTAATGACTGAGCGCATGCAACTTGCAGCGCCAACTTGCAGTTGCCTGTGGCAATGCATTTCCCCATTTCTGTTCCTTTTTTTTTTAGCGCAAATTACAAAGGCGCAACAAAATGTGCAACGGCGGAGAAAAAAAATGTATATAGGTTAAAATTGTTGGCAGCTGCTCATCAAAGTGGCAATAAAATGTGCGCGCATATCCACGCGCTCGAATAGCTCATTACAAGCGCACAATCTAACCCGTCTAGCAGCCCCTCTCTGCCTCCCCCCCCTCTCTAACTCTCTGAATCCAGTCGCATTGGAACCCCTAATAAGCAGCCGCAATTTGTTGCAATTGCCTTTCAGCTCGAGCCCGAGCCCGAGCCGAGAATGGGAGTGTTCGGGTGCGTCTTTGTTTTGTTCATCTTGAATTTCCTGGCCAGCATCATCTCGAAAGGGTCCGCTCCTTTGTTGCGGTCCTTAATGAGCAGATTTTTACTTTGGCCAACTTGAGCTCTGCTGTTGCTGCTGGCCAATGTCTGGCGGCAGTGCGAGCCACTTTCTGGGCCGCCTTTTGTTGCCAATCTGCTTGTTGTCTTTTAATGTTTTTTTATTTGTTATGGTCTCAGTCGTGCCCGGGCTCGGCAATTTATGATACCTTTGTGGTTTCAATATCGCAATGGCAAGCGTAGAGCAACATAATTAAAAATTGTGACAGCCATAAATTTTTTTTTGTCTGCTCGCGCTCCCGAAGGACACAGATAGCCGGCTCATAATGAAAAATCAGCTAAAAAGAGGAGCGAAATAAAAGTATGCACAGCATTTTCAAGTGCTTTTCGGTCAGCAGAGGCCACTTTTGGGCCAAGCTGCAAAGGAAATCAATTAGAGGGCATTATATGCAACTGAAGTTGAACTCAAAAGCACTTGGAAGCCTTATGACTGAAAGCAGCCGAGTGCCGGGGCCGTCCAGAGCGTGGGAGGGTTAGCAACATTTGATGCCTCTCATTGTGCTGCCAGAGCTGTGGCGACTGCCTCTGCTGCTGCTGCTCGCCTCTGATTGCTGAGACGTTGACGTTGACGCCCACATCAGGACCTGGCGCTTGCTTTTAGCAGCTGTAGTTGGCCCTGACAGCAAAGCGGGCGATAAAGCAGACCACGTTGTTGCAGGGTAGCTGCGGGTAACAGTTGCCAGGCAAAGCAATGGCGACAGCAGGCCAGACCCACTAGTGTTGTAAAGTGTCAAAACGTGTACTTGTCGCTGGCAGGATACGCGACGGCGACGGCGACGGCGGCGGCGGCGGCTCCTTTAATTTGAATTTTATGCACTGCATGCATAAATTTATGGCACAGGACACGCCCGCTAACGACAATGACAAAGGCAACATGACAGGCACATGTCCATTACGAAGGAGCCCGCTTGGGCGCCAGCACACACACACCCACACACACACACACACACACGACACACACACCACACACGCACACACACTTGTACTGCTCGTGATGCTGGTGCTCAACGTCAGGCAGCGGCAGCTTCTTATCTCGGCCTGCTCCCAACCTCCTGTCACCATTTTCATGTGTGTTCCTTTAAGTTGCGCTTTAGCTTTGCTTTTTAGTTTATCATTTTCACATAAAATATTTATCTTAATTAAATGCTGGCGCTGTGTTTCGTGCATATTAAATTGCGCATAATATTTTTGCAGGCGTCGCTTTGTCAGCGGCAATGCAATTAATTTATAATTGCAGCGAATCAATTAAACGTTTATAAAAAGCATTCTATAATGGCAATTGTTGTTGCTATTAAAACTGATATTTTATGATGGCGGGCATTCGATATCGATACAGGCCTGCCATACCAGCCCGAGCCCTGCAGCCGCATGACAAACTCAATATCCTGCTGTCAGGCACAAGGACGCGCTCACGCTCTCACGCCAATCCACTGTCAGGTCTGTCAGTTGGCCTAAGCCACCCAGCTCCCCCCACCCCCCAAAAAAAATAAGAAAGTAACATGTCGAAAATAGTGCTCGCAACGTGCATCAAAAGTCAACAACGACAACAACAACAACAACAGCAAGAGCGTCAAGCGACAGGCAACAAAAGTGCACGCGCCTCACTGCATTATAAATGCTGCAATTGCGAGAGTGCTGAATTTGTGTGTTGTTGTTGTTGTTATTTATTCGGGCTGCTTCTGTGATTGTTGTGGCAAGGCTACACGTAATCATCAGGCGTGTCTATCCGCCTGTCTCCGAGTTGAAAACACAAGTCAATATCGTTCACTGCCAGCACAGCGCAATGATCTATGCAGCTGTTCAAGGTCCTAGCCGAAATAGACAGCCAAAAGTTTGTGCATTTCGCTTTCGAAAGCTTTATGATTTATATATACTCTGATTGAAGCCATTTAAGCAGACGCTTTTGCTTTAAGCAGTCAGTTAAGCAGAAGCATTAAGTCTCAATTACTTTTAATTACTGTTAACTCGCTTGGTGCTCTTTATGTTGTAGTGCTGTGAAGCAGCAAAATTAGCAAAATTGCAATGTAAAATAACTTGGGCAAACGTCTTTTTTCAGTATTTTTTAGTCTCTCTACTTAACTGTACCTCTCACTCTTCCTTTCTCTCACCATAACTTTATTTACTCTCGGATTCAAGCTGTTTCGTTTTCTTTTTAACTAGCCTCCATCTTCTCTCCTCGCACCTCTCACTCACTCTCCTTCTCTCTCCCTCTCTGTCTCACTCTCTCATTCTTCATCTCTCTATCTCCGTCTCTTCCTTTCTCTGCTATCTCTATCTAGCTCTCTTTCTCTCTCTCTCTCTCTCTCTATCTCGCTCACTCTCTCGCATCTCTCTCCTTTCTCTCTCTCTCTCTTGCTTTATCTCCCTCTCTCTCTCTCTCTCGCTCTCTCTCTCTCTCTCTCTGCATCTCTATATCTCAGTCTCTTGCTCTCTCTCTCTCTATCTCCCTCTCTCTTGCTCTCTCTGTATCTCCCTTTCTCTCTCTCTCTCTCTCTCTCTCTTTCTCTTGTTCTCTCTCTGTCTATTTCTCGCTCTCTCTTTATGTGACTCCCTTTCACCCAAACTAAATCCCTCCGGAACATCGCCGTTCTATGCGATTTTCATAAGTTCAACTAAGCCCCAATAAATTTATTGTTATTTAATAATGAGTTATTTGACAAGGTTTCGTTTTTGTTCTATAATGAAATTAGCTTTCGTCCTAACGCACAGGCCCACATGTAATGTGGGTCAGCTCTGAATAATTATAAATTTACATATATATAAATTGCATTTAATCAACATTCCGTATGCTGCCATTAAAAGAACCGCATAATGTGAAATTTATGCATTTATTGCTGGATTACTTAAGCAGTGCACACTGTGATTACCAGCATTAGTCAGAGAGCATGGACAGCAACAACAAAAGCTAAAGCTAAACTGAACTGTGACCAAATGTCACACGTGGTTTTAATTATTGTCACATAAGTGTCGAAATGTGTGTGTGCGTGTGTGTGTGTGTGTGTGTGCGTGTGCGTGGCATGATTACATTTTGTGGTATTTTGCAAAGTGTTGATTATTAATTAAAATAGCTTTATTTGCCATGGCACGCACAGCACAAATGGCTGTGAAGTTGTTAGAGCGCCTATCAAAATAACCGAATATCAGATATGCAGTTAAATATTTAACATTTGCGCCTAAATACAACTTGTATGCATGTAATTATGCCATAACGAGCTTGTAGCTAACTCCGAGCGTGTGTGTGTGTTAGAGTGTGTGTGCGTGTGTGTGTGTGTTAGAGTGTGTGTGCGTGTGTGTGTGTGTGTTGTGCTAATGGCTGTAATTAAACTGCAACGTGAGACGCTTAAATGCAAATTGCTTGCAAGCGAGCTGCTTTGACTTTGGTCAAATTGTATTTACCACAGCACTAAGCACTATCTCTCTCTCTCTTTCTCTTTCTTCCTCCATCTCTCTCACTCTCTGTCTGTGTCTGTGTCTGTCTCTCTTGGCAATTGCAGAAGGAGTTATTCGTTAGCAAAGTTGAGCCAACTTCGCCGCGCAACGAACGCAAATTCTCGGCCGCCACAGCGCCATCGATGAAAACAAAGTGGCTGAAAGCATTTAAGAGCCTAAAGCCGGCGGGTTCTGGTTCAACAGCACAAGCAGATAGGTAAGTAGCCACACCCCCGTATCTCCCCCCCTGAAAAGCATATCCCCATTCACTCCCATAACAAGAGCACCCTCTACCCCCATAGAATCTATATATATGTTTGTTTACTATATTTAAGCCGAAATGCCAAATCTCTCGCTCACTCGAAATATTTAGTTCCAGTTCAAGTACTGAAAAGTGAAAAAGCGAAAAAAAAAAGCTGCGCGCAAAATACGCAGCAAATTGTCGGAAAATGTTCCAACTGCATAGATACAAAATGAAGCGCGGCAAAGCGCCCAAATATACAACCACACGCCCCTAACCACGCCCCCGCCCCCCGCACTTTAATATGACTAAAAGCCGCGAAAAATATGGCAAAAAAAATGAGAGAAAAAATAAGTGGAAAATGCGAAAAACCTTTTTCAAATATTTGCGCCATTTATGCAACAGTTCAAATTGTGCAATTTCTGCATCTGCCGTCTATTCTGCAATTTATGTTAAGTAATTTAATCACGTCGCGTAAAGAGGAAGCGGCTGAGGTTAACATTTTCTGTATGCGCCTTTCAGTTGAATTTTGTGTGGCTCCCCCTCCCCCTTCAGCCTGACCATGAAGTGTAAGCTAAGTTTAAGCATCCTTTAGCTATTAAACATCCTTTAAGTTAGCCTAGTTAAACTACTTGCTGCATTTACTAATAATCTCTACACTTTTCTCTATACAACATCCGAAAACCAAACACCAAAAAATACAAATTTCAATCGAAAATCGTACAAACTGTTAACTATATATACATACATATATATATATATATATATCGTATGATATGTTGCAATCAGCCAACCACCCCGACAAAATCAAATGTACCACGCCGTATCAACCGTTCTGACCTTGAGGTAACCACCAAATTAATTCTAAACAAATGGTACAACAACAAAAACAAAAGAAACCAATACAACTTTAATTAAATATCAATTTAAATATTTTGCTTTCTTAGAGCTTGATGGAACTTAAAACAAAACAAACAGAAATTGCCCTAAATGTTGCACGCCAATGTAGTATTAGAAGCTACCAAAAAACACAACCAATTCACAATTCGATTGTAAAAAGCCCAAGAAATATCAAATTTAGCAAAACAAGAAAACAAAAAAAGCTGCACAAAAGCAGCGATAACAAGTTTTTAGCTGCATTTTATATAAATATTTTGTTATTTTTTTTTAGTGAATATTATTTTTTGTCGAGCGTCAGCCATAAATTGCACCTGCGTCCGATGTGCGGACCATCAATCACAGGCTTCGTGAAATCAATTAAAATTTGCTAAAAGCACAAAAAATAATCAACAATAGTTGGCAATAGTTAAGTTAGCTAGCCGAAAACTAAATGCCCTAACAGAGAGTATTTCATATAACTATGAGATCTTCGCTCGACTGAAGAGCTTCGATCGACCTCCTCCTGGCCCATTTATGGCCATATATCAAATAAGAAACTCTTACACAAAAAAAAAGAAGCTGCCTTTTGCCAAAGGTGAGACTGCAACAAAGTTTGTCAGCCAACAAAAAGTAGGCTCCAACTTTGGCTATCTCTTCGTCCATATGGTTACGTTGGACTTGGCCGCATTCGTAGCCCGTTTGAAGCATTGGAAAATATGCGAAAAATTGCTAGCTATAAATTTCGAAGAGCCGCCATAGACACTCGCACACACATAGAAATGCTTGTAGATAAATTGCATTGGTATTGGCCATGCACTGGGCAACAGCAGCCCGTATCCGCATCCGCATCCACATCCGCAGTCGCAGTCGCATTCGCATGCATCCACTTCCGCAGCCCGTATTCGCATTCGAATTGGCATTCCCATTGGCCCATTGCCTGCTTTTTCTTCTGCATATATATATATATGTTTTTTTTTCTATTTGTTTGGCAGCATTCGCCAACAATACTTAATACTATGCCGACAGCTTGCGCTGCAAACGATGATAAATCGAAAATCTTCTCGGCTTAGAGAGTGTGAGAGTAGAGAGATAAAGACACTGATAGAGAGAGAGAGAGAGAGAGAGTTAGCGATAACTCGTCAGCTTTAGCGGAATTATGGCCAACTGCTGCGGCGACAACATATTTTTCAATATTCGCTGCAGCCTCTCATTCATCAACTCATCTTTCCATATAGGTACATGGTATATACCTCTCTCTCTATATATATACTATATTACTTCTCGTTCATAAGTGCATTGCGCGCTAAGATTTAATATAAACATTTGCAAACGTGACAAGAAAATCACAGCTAAACTTTTGTTATATTGCAAAACTTTTCGCATTCCGCCTCCAAATTACTAAGGCCCCCCGTTAAGCCACGCCCACACGCCCAGCCAGGCAGCCAGCCAGGCAGCAGGAATCGTGGATATTTTATTATTATTATTTTTGGAGCCCACAATATTTTGTTGTACTTTTGTTGTTTTTGGTTTCATGAAACTTTTAGTTGGTGCATTAATGAAAAATGTATAATTAATTTTATGGCCCTATCTTTCTTTTTCCATGTTGATAAATAGTAAAACATGCATTTTGCTAGTACTCCTCCCAACTGCAATACGTAACTCTAGTACAAACCAGAACAACCCCATGTACATTAAATCACCATTACATATATAAAACACCCTAATATATATCTATATATATATATACACCCACACACACACACACACACACACACACACGCACACTTAGTGCTTAGTGTACCCTATGTATATTAAAATCTAATAGACGTATAAAACATGAACCCAACTAAATGTATTTAGTTTTTTTAATTAACAACTTGTACTATATATATAATGCAATTAATATATGTAAAGTTATTATGTGTGTGATCTATGTGATCTTGGTATAAGTAAGCCCCAATTAAACAGTTACTTGCATATTTAATTGGGGTTAGGTTATCAGTGTTGGTAAACAGTTGTATAATTCCTGTCATATGCTAACTAGACTTTTTCATGCTAGCATTTAAAGTGGAGCTTAGAGTAGTTAAGAGGTTTTCGTAAAGTTTGTAGTTTAAAGTTGAGTTAGGAGTATGGGTGTTGGGAAGCGTGGATTTGTAGGCAAAATATAGCGTATTATAGTGCTGTAAAGTAGACGAGTTGAAGTGTTGAGTAGCGTGGAATTATAGTGTTGTAAAGTGGTCGAGTTAAAAAGTTGAGAAGCGTGGTCGATTTGAGAAGCGTGGATTGGTATGCAAGAACGAACTTATTCGAGAATTATAGTGTTGTAAAGTGTTCAAGAGTAACAAGATGGGTTAAAGCACGAATAGTTTTATCAATTTTTGAGCACTGGGACTAAAAAGCCATCAATTGTTTACTAGCAAAAGCCCTCAAATAATTAGATTGTATCTCGATCCATAATATTTGTAATGCTTGCTCTGCATTGTGGCTGGGTGTCAACATAGTGTATATTCAATAACTTTGTGCTTTCAGCATTTATCAACACTAGCGTATGTTTATGTATGCATATGAGTAAACACTGAAATATGATTTCTTCAACGAACTGCTAAACCAACATTTATTAGCTAAGCTAACGATATACGAATAATTCTTGACAATATTTAAAACTAGCTTTAGTTTAGTAAAAAACCAAAAAACAATTTATAATTTGTAGCAAATGTTGCGCTTTTACTTGAAACACGTACAAAGTAAATGGTAATTACTTAACTTGAAAGGGATAAAATACAATACAAAAATTTGTATATTTTACACGTTTGCTAACAACTTTATAAGCCAACGTGCTGAACTGAGCTGAATTGTTTGTTTGTGTGCACAATATAAGCCACTTACAAACAATCAGCGTCGAGAGTTGGCCCACTTCCACAGCCACTCGTCATGGCCCGGTCCTCAGCCAGGCCCTGTCCCTGTGCCTGTGACTGTTCACGGGCCTGTGCCTGAGCCTGAGCCTGGTTCCCTCCGACATGACCCTCTCGACCGCCCACTGTGAACAATTGCAGCATTGTCTGGCGTATTGTCTATATGTCCCAGCCTCTGTCTGTCTGTCTGTCCCTCTGTCTGTCTGTCTGTCAGTCTGTCCAATCGTTTGGCTGTATGCTTTTCTGGTAAATAAAACAGGGGCCAGCAAGGAAAAAGCCAGCAACAGCAGGAACATAAAAACAACAAATTGGTTATAGTCGAGGGCAAATGCTATGCATATAAATATGACATCAAATTATTGAGAGACACGAAATGCTTTTTATACCCAAAAATAGCCAAGAATATAATTCATTTTATTGTATCTTGCGTTACGTTTGATGATGAGTAGCTAAATTAACAGGCCGAAGACTTAATACCCTTGTTTATAAGCCGAATACAACAGAACTTTCTCTACTCTCAGCTTTCAGCCTGAGAAGAGCCAGGCTTCTTTGTATTTCTTTGATATGAGAGTAACGAAATACATATTAATATTGACAACAGTTGGGGCCACTTTTTGTGTCCTTAAACAAGGCTCTGTGATTAATGCTCAACTGGCATTGTGTATTTGCCATTGTTTGCCGTTGTCATTGTGCATATTTATATGTTATAATAATATAACAAAAGCCTGGCGCCCGGCCACAGTCAGCGGTCGCACGATTTATCTACAAAATGCAAATTTACACTTCAATATTCTGCTGCACGCATATGTTTATATAGCTATATATACATATATATAAATGTATAAATTTATACATGTGTGTATATGTTGGCGTAAATATTTGTATATTGTGGTTGACACAATAATTACATTTACTCGTTTAGTCCGAGTAAAAGCGCAACATTTAACACGAGTTTTGTGGATTGGATTAAATGAAATTGAGTTGTACTTTAAACGCATATCATCGCATACGAGTGTGAATATGTGTGCGTGCCAGTGTGTATGTGTGTGCGAGTGTGTGTGTGTGTGTGTGTGGGTGCCTGTACTGATACCATCTGAATTACACTCTTCACAGGCGTAATGGTGCCTCGAATGCCCCATCGGAATCGCTGCGCCCCAACCTGGATGGCAGCCATCATCTGCAGGAGTACACGTACAAAAAGATAACGGCTTGTGATGTCTGTTCGCAAATTTTGAGAGGTGCGTATGCCCGTAAAGGGTTGTGCCTGACATGAAATCTTACACCTTTCCCCACCTACTTGCTGGCTGATACAGGCCACACACGTCAGGGCCTGCGTTGTCGCATTTGCAAGCTGAACGCCCATGGAGATTGTGCTCCGAATTTGCCACGCTGCCAGCCGAAACAGAAGCTGCTGCGTCGCCAGAAGAGCACCTCGGAGCTGGAGAATCGTGTTGATATCGAGGAAGAAAGTGAGTATTTTCCAAGCACAATTACAATGCTCTCTCGCAAGCTCTCATCACGCGCCAACTAAATGCCCCAACGCTGACGCCCCCTTTTGTATAACAATAACCAACAATAACACTCTCTGCCAAAAGTATGCTTACTACACACACACAAGGCCAGAGCCTTGTTGCTCCAGCTCCAACTTTACCTTTTACCTGTACATTAACGATCTGTCCCATAGGCGTGATGGGTTTTTATTACCTTCTAACTATGCATAAGAAAACATCCAGCCAGCCAGCCAGCCAGAAAACCCTTGAGTGTTAATGCTAAAAATTGACCTTTGACTTTGTTTAGTTTCGTTTCTGTTAACTTAACTTTTGTGTTGTTTGTATTTGTGTTGGGCTTGTGCCTTCGATTGGTCCAGCTGCAAATATTGCATTCGCATGGCCAAGGACCAGGATGTTGTTGTCCCATATGTCATGCTCGAGCTGGCACTCTGTAAATTGTGCACTTTGTGTATCCGCCGCCACGCACAAATGTGCCCATTACCTGTGTTATTTCCAGTCCATTGCATGTCAACTTCTTAAATCGAATCACAAATCCGATAAGTATCAGCGAGAACAAACAACAAACATACAAAACTTGCCAAATTGTGCTGGAGCACATCATCGTCGTGATTTGATTGTTTCGTTGGCGTCCGGGCAACAGTTGATATCGCAATGGATTTATGTCGCCCGTGAGACAAACTGATTGCATCGCTTTTGATTTCTGCAGCGATTCGCAAAAGGCAAATTTCGACAAGTCGAAATATATATATATTTTTGATATTTATGCTCAATTTTTGTGTATTTTCATATTTTGTTTTACATTTTTCTCGTTTTCACTTTGGTTGTCAAGCGTTGTCGATGATTTGTGGCTGCAATGTGGGACCTGCAGCTCCTTGCTGTTCAATCAATTGTAGTTTCTGTAAATACTTTTATTTAAATATTGGCAGTACGTATTTTCTGGGTTGGGGGCAGCTACAATACGTTATACGTTAACACATTAAATGCTCAAGGCACAAGTGCACAGCTCGAGACGATTTATTTTGAATAAAATTTCTAATTCTCTTAGCTCTTAGCCCCTTATGCTCTAAGCTTTTCGATTTACAAACAGTTAATATCTATCATTGTTTAAAAGTCGCTCGAACTGTGTTTTTGGCCCTTAAAAACAATACAAAAAGCAACTTTAGTTAGACAGCAAAAACCACTCAATAAATACTCAACTATAAAATCCTCTTCCTCCACAAAACAAAAAAAACGATGAAAATAAAAATAACTATAAAAAAAAACTCGAAAAAGCATCGCCACAGGAGTCCGTTAGCCCCCAATGTGGGCAAACCGCAGCCGATGAACAAAATCAAAGCGCAAATCTGTTGAATGTGCCCAATACGAAATTTCGTCAAAAGACGCCCTTCATCAATCGCATTGCGCAACTAGGTACCGAATGTATTACTCTATATAGTATATATCATACTTATATTGTATGCGCAAAGATACTCAATTGCCATGCGCTTGAATTGTATACTTTGTGTTTCATTTTGTTTTCTTATTTATTTGATGATCATTTGTGTTATCGATTTTATGTTTTACGAATTCGGTTAATGCAATGATTGATTGTTGCGCTTTGATTCACCTAATTAGCCAGACAAGAATGAAAAACAAACAATTATCATTTATCTATATATATACATATAATATATATATGTTAAATATATTAAAACAAGATCAGCAAAAACAACACTCAGCTCAACAGAATACACAGAACAAGAGAGTTTTTTTTCGAAATCCATTCACACATTATGCAGGCTATGAAAATTCACCAAAAGAACCAATTGATCGAGCTATCGAACTATCGAACTATCGATATATATATACGTTTTTCTTATTCTTTGACTAAATCGTACAGCAACAATAAGATTGCGTAGTGGAGCATGTTATAGAGCTGTCATTAAGTAAATCTTATTGCCACAACAACAAGAAAATAACATAAGATCAATCAGAAATCAGCTCAACTTATCACTAGCTATCGTTGAACATATCGCACACACACTCACACACACACACAAACACACATTTATCGATTATTTTTGGGTACTCTAAGAATCGGGCAAGCAATCGATACACATTTAGCGTTTGATAACATTTCTAACTGTCGCCTAACTAGAGGTTAAACCTAAATATGTCGTTAGTTCCTTACTCAGACACAAAACACACATTATTCGAACATTGTAACAAAACCCGTAACAAAAGCGCTCGAGCAGGCGGATTATGCAAAACGTGTGGATTAAGCTAAAGTAAACTCCAGCATACACACACACACACACAAACAGACACACAACACAAAAATCAAAAAACTCTACAACACAACACACTCACACTCACACACAGTTATACACATAGATATGTTATATAAGAATATTCATTCGTCAACCCTTAAGAGAACCTTTCCCCCGCCCCCCCTCGAAAGTCATAACGAATCATCGTTCCAATCAACCACTTGCCAAAATTTAACTAATGCACTTCAATGCACATCACCAAAATCGAAAACCGTATCGAAATTGAACCAAACCACAACTGGCCAACGCCACGCCCACCACTGTTCACCACGCCCACCATCACCACCAACAAAATAAAATTGAAAAAAAAAAAAAACAAAATACGGCAACTAATCAACTTAAATGCCACGGCACGAACCAATCAAAAATTAATAAACAAAAGAAATTACCGAAATCGATCAAATTTATCGTGTGCTGAAACAAGCCGGCGAACTCAAATCCGGGCATATTCCAGCCGCCGTCGCCGCCGCCGCCGACAAAACCGTCCACGTGCCGGGCAAACAAACGTTGGATAGCAGCAGCAGCAGCGTTGGAGCTGCCCTCGGTGCCGGAGCTCCGGGCGCAGCAGGCACAGTCTTGCCGCTGCAGCCGCTGGCCAGCAGCGCCGTGGAACGGCTGCCCGTCGCCGAGATACCCATTGTCAATGTGCCGGAGCCGTTGCTGCCGGAGCCGCAGCATCAGCCGACCCATCAGCCGATCCATCAGCAGACGCATCAGCAGCACCAGCGCAGCCTGGCATCGGTTGCCCAGGCGGCAGCGGTGCGCGCCGGCCGTGGTGTTCGACCGCCGCCCGTGGCCATGCCCATACTGGGCGTCCAGCTGCAACAACAGGAGCTGCAGCAGCAGCGCGGCGGTCTGCCGGTGCCCACACAAGATATCTCTAGTAGCTCAGGTCCGCAAAAAATATGAAAACCGAAAAAAAGATTACGACATAGTAGTTTTGTTGTCTCTCTCTCTCTCTCTCTCTCTCTCTCTGTCTGTCTCTCTCTATCTAACTAAAAGTCTGCTCATAATTTCATAAACTCTGTTTCTTGCATTTATCTTGGTTTGTTTTTTTTTGGCTCTTGTTTTTGCTCTTCTTTTGTGCCGTTCCGTTTGACATTTTTATGGTTTGTAGCTTTGGTTTTATCTCGGTTACCCTTTGCTCTCTTTCTCTCCCTCTCTCTCTGTCTGTCTCTCCCCCCTCCCCTCTGTTTCTGTATCAAACAGTCAATCAATCAATTCAGCTCACATTTCTTCATTTCGTTTCGTTAAACTCCAAATTCAAGACTTCCAAGTAAATCAATCTTTAAAGCAAAGTTGAAAGTATTGTAACACACACATACACACATATACTATATACACACACACACGTGCATATGTAAGTGCTGTGTTAGCTTAGCCATAAAAGCAGCTACTAATATTTGATATTTGCCATCTCACTCTCACACACACACATACATACTTACAGTGAGTGCAAGTCCTTAAATACTTTTTAATCACCTTCAACTCTGCTAAATGCTGTTACTGCACTCGTATAAACGCCAAGTAGCGCATCCTTTGCAGCCTCTCTCACACACACACACTCACATCCACACAGACAGACATATTACTTATATTTAATTCAATTCCCATTCTGATTGCCCAACTGCATACGTTAGATACATTGCGCATACGCCCCGTTGCTTCGCCTTGCCGATTGCTGCTCCTACGCTTGCGATTTAGAATTTGGCCAACACACACACACACACACACACACACACACACACACACTTGAGCAATGTAGCTATGCATTTTGTGTACAACTCTTGGATACACTCTCACACACACACACACATTTTATTTGGCACTTTGCGCCAGCCCCAAAATAAATACAAACTTTCTGCTTTTCTCTAGCTAATTGCCAAATCGTAGTTTTTAGCTTAGTTCCTTTAACTAGCCTTTAGCAACAGCATTTAATTAGCCACATATATAACTAGTGCTTAACTAAACTAACGTATTTAGTTTCTATGTATTTTGTATATGCTAATCATGACATACTATCATGCAACACACACTCAACCACACACTCACTCACACACACACACATGTTTACTCAAATTAATAAACAGCTTGAATAAAAGCTTTATTTTTGAACTCTAAATGCAAGTGCTTAAGTTTTAAATAGGTCATTTATTTAATAACTATTTGACTTTGAGACTTCTTTGCATATGTATGGGTGTGTATGAGTGTGTGTGCGTGTGCGTGTGTATTTCCCCAGTGTGTATGCGTGCTGTGCGAGCTCTGGCTCGTGCTCCTACCAAATTTCACTCGTTGTATCTCTTATCATGACCCAAATATCAATTGAATAGAGCTACCTGTGACGCGCCGAATACTTATATACACTACCTTAAAAAACTCACAAACTTATTTATATATATTTTAAATGCAATAACAAATACTATTAATCAATAAGTATGACTGAAAACTTATAATTCAACTATTATTTAAACGAACGCAAACTCTCGCCTCATTTGTTAGGGTATTTTTATTACCTATATAGCATTATACTGTTGTGTATGCATTAATGTGCATATGCCCGGTTACAATATCAAAGGCAGCCATGCAAGAATGATTTTCAATTGAAAATCGACGCAGCGAGCTGGCAGCACAATTTTCACACACACACACACACGCCCACGCCCACTGCCCCGCCCCTTTTGCTAAGGGCGATCAGTTTAAATGGCGTTGCCTATTTGCAATCTGTCGCACTCGAGTGCACTGGCCAGGCCAAAAGCAGTTGGCCTCATAATTAGCGCCAGCTTCATCACTTGCAACTGCAACTGCAACTGCATTTCCCCTGTGGTTGCTGCAGCTACATATTTCCAATTAGCAAAGTGTGTGGCGTGCGTGCGTGCGTGTGTGTGTGTGAGTGTGTGGACTTTTGTGCCTTTGTCATTATTTCTCTAGCCAATTTGTTGCTCGAACAATATTAAATGGTTTATTGCAGCGGCATGGCAATTGGCTAATTTGGCCAATTTGACTGAGATTGCAATAATGGGATTATATATAATGATATAATGCCTTAATTTGTACACACCCTCACACACACACACACACACATAGACAGACAGACAGACTCGCGGGCACACACTGAAACAGGACACTTAATTTATTGATTGTGCAACAATTCGAAATTAACACACACCAAAATGTTTTCTCGTGTCATCTCTTTGCCACAATTTGTTGCGCTTGCCTAAAATCCAAAAAAAAATATATAAATATATATATCAAAAAAATGTATATGAAATGATAAATACAACTGCGACTGCGACTGCAACTGCAATTGGCACAAAGATCAACGCTATGCCGCGCCCTATGCGCCCGTCAGCAATATGTCCAGCTCGGCGTACATCAGCAGCGGCTTTGGCATTAACTACTACACGGCCAGCGCACTGCAGCAGCAGCAACTGCAACAACTACAGCAGCAATCAACAGCAACGGCAGCAACAACAACAGCAGCAGCAGCAGCAGCAGCAGCTGGGACGGCAGCAACATCTTCTTTATACCAGCAACAGGCATCGCCAGCACATCAGCCGCCGCTCTCCTGCAGCTATCTGCAAAATGATCCGGGAGTGCGACGACGTCTGTTTGCCGGATTTCGACCGTTGTCCGGCTTTGGACGGCTGCGACAGCAGCGCTCGTCGCAGCAGCAGCAGCATCGCTCCATATCATTGCCAGAAAGTAATTACGTCACATACAACCAACAACATCAACAACAACAACAACAACTACTACTACAACAACACTACCAGCACCACCACCATCACTTCTACCACCACCACAACTATCCACACGAATACCTTGAGACACCTACAAATCTAGCTGCTACCTGTATTCGCACGCAACGTGCGGCACATTCGGTCATCGATTTGTGCGGCAACTATTCGTTTGACAGTGCTGCAATCAGTTTTGCAACAGCAACTGCAGCAATAGCAACAACAACAGCAACCGCAACAACAATTATCAGTTCATCAACAACATCAACTACAACAACAACTACAACAACAACAACAACAACTCGAACAAGCAACTGTTCTTTTTGGAATAGTACTGCATTTTATTCCAATTGAATGTTTAATACGTGTTTTTTACGTGTCGCATTTATTGTTGTCTCACTGTCTCCCACTCTCTCCCGCTCTCTCTCTCTCTGTGTCTCCCCCTCTCTCTCTCTCTAAGTGTTGTATTTTATAGAGAGTGCGTATGTGCGTGCGCGTGTGTGTGTGTGTGTGTGTGTGCGTGTGTTAAATGTTACACCTTAGTTAATTGCACCAAACGAAATGCATTTCATTTACTTTAATTTCCAGTTAGAGACGCCTCGCAATCCAAACTTCGCTTTAACAATGGCCCAGCACGCCAATTAGTCTTAACCCAGTTTACACTTCAGGCAAACGGCTCATTTCCGGCAGCAGCAGCAACAACAACAACAACAACTGCAGCAGCAACAACTGCAATTACAAGCCTAGCCAAGGCACATTGGCATAATTTGTATACATGGCCGAGTTGCCTTCTGCAACAGGACTCGACTCTTGCAGGGGATGGGCAGGGGGAGCAGGGGCTTACAAACAGTAGACAAGGGGCGGGGCAGAGGGAAAGTTTTTGAATGCAGCTAAAGAAACAACTCGCAGCGTCTGTGCCGTGTAAATTGCGCGCCATTGTCAGCTTTTGTGTGCCACACAAGAAAAACATCAAATAAAAGTAACGAGAAAGTACGTATATCTACAGCACACCGAAGACTTAATACCCTTGTCGACATTTGCCTTTAGGCTTAGCAGAACAGAGCATTTTGTCAAACAAAAACTACTTTATCAAAAAATGCTTCCCAGAGAACTATATAATATAGAAGTATGTTCTTAATAAGATATGGCTCTTATGTAAGCAGCTGCTTTTGTCGTATGTACTGCCTGCAATAGATAGATGGATATATGGCAAGTTTCAAGAGGATAGCTTAAAAACTGAGAGACTAGTTCGCATAGAAACAGGCTGACGGACAAATGGACGGACAGTCAAACCGTTTGATGTATGGACGTACGAACGGGAGGTCGGACAGTCGGACTTGGCTTTATCAACTCGGCTGTTGATGCTAACCAAGAATATAACTACCTTCACGGGCTGCTGATGTCTCCTACGTTGTCTCCTATGCGTTACACATTGCATGAGATAATTATAATACCCTCTCCAAAGATATACTAGTAAGAATTCTACAGTGGAAAGTGCTCGAACAGCAAATGCCCTGTAAGAGCGAAAAAGATCTGCCAGGTTTACAGAACATAGACTAGACTTTTGCTATACCTAGCATTCGTAAGGATCCACATTTTCATGTTTACATTCAAGATTTTCAACTTTTGGTTGGAAACTAAGGCCTTTTGCAAGCAAGAATAAAGCCACAAATAAGCTCAAATAATAAAGTTACAAATCGGTTTTTATATCCGAAAGAATGCACACAATTTAAAATGTAGGAATCTTGTGCAGCTGATCAAACTTTAAGCGCCAAACAGGCTCCCTCTGTCTACGTCTAGCCAATTATACCCCAGCTCGTGGGTTTTTCATGAGTGCAGAGTACATGAAATGCGCACACACAAATGTTGCACAGTTGCAAGTTGCAGTAAATGGAAGTTCTGGCCAAGTTGGGGCCGAGTTCATTTATGCTTAATATCTGCCGCATTTTTAATGGCATTCTCAATCTATTCGCAGCCATGTCC